>CM030017.1:24648315-25286440 GCA_017639485.1 Pluvialis apricaria | reverse complement strand
GGACCCCCTCAGGCCCCCAACAACCCCCCCCCCCCCCCCAACAGCCCCCCGGAACCCCCCCCGACCCCCAAAATACCTTGGGCCCCCCAAAGTCCCCCCAGCCCTCCAACAACCCCTTGAGACCCCCCTCCCCCAGCCCCCCCCAGCCCCCCAAATCCCCTTAAACACCCCTAAACCCCCTGAGCCCCCCAAAGCCCCTCAGGGCCCCCAAACCCCCCCAACTCCCCCGCGTCTCCCCAAACCCCCTGGATACCCCAAACCCCCTGAGCCCCCCCGACCCCCCCAAACCCCCCCATTTCCCCCAAACCCCCTGAGCCCCCCCGACCCCCCCAAACCCCCTGGACTCCCCAAACCCCCCCAAACTCCCCCCCCGACCCCCCCTTCCATAGGGGGGTTCCCCTATAGCGCTGAGTCGGCGTTTCCCCCCCTGGCCCCGCAGTGCGGGCGGCAGATCGCCGGCGGGGAGATGGCGGTGTTCGCCGGCCGGGCCGGCCACGGCGCCTGTTGGCACCCCCAGTGCTCCCAGTGCTCCCAGTGCGGCGAGTCACTGGTCGACTTGATCTATTTCTACCAAGACGGGAGGATTTACTGCGGCAGGCACTACGCTGAGACCCGGCGGCCACGCTGCCAGGCGTGCGACGAGGTATGGTGGGGGAGTTTCTGGGGAGGGGGCGTTCTATAGGGGGTGGGGGGCTTCTATAGGGTCCTATAAATGGTCCTATGGGGTGGGAAGGGGTCTTATAGAGTAGGAGAGGGTTCTATGGGGTGGGAAAGGGTTCTGTGGGGTGGGAAAAGCTCCTATAGGATGGGAAAGGATCTTACAGGGTGGGAAGAGGTCCTATAGGGTAGGAGAAGGTCCTATAGGTTGGGAAAGGGTCCTATGGGGTGGGAAAAACTCCTATGGGGTGGGAAAGACTCTTGGAGAGTAGGAAATGTTGGTACGGGGTGGGAAAGGGCTCTATGGGATGGGGAAGGGTCCTATAGGGTAGGAAAAGATCCTATAGAGTGAGAAAGGCTCTTAGAGAATAGGAAAGGGTCCTATGGGGTGGGAAAGGGTCTTATAGGGTAGGAAAGGGTCCTGTGGGGTGGGAAAGGGTCTTATAGGGTAGGAAAGGGTCCTATAGAGTGAGAAGGGCTCTTAGAGAATAGGAAAGGGTTCTGTGGGGTGGTAAAGGGTCCTGTGGGGTGGGAAAAACTCCTGTGGGGTGGGAAAGACGCTTGGAGAGTAGGAAATGTTCATACGGGGTGGGAAAGGGCCTTATGGGATGGGGAAGGGCCCTATAGGGTAGGAAAGGGTCCTATAGAGTGGGAAAAGCTCTTATAGGAGAGGAAATTATTCTCTAGGCTAGAAAAGTTTCTTATAGAATAGAGAATGGTGCTATAGGGTGCCGAAACGCCCTTAAAGGGTGCCAAAATGGGCTTATAGGATGCCTTTATAGGGTGCCAAACCCTTCCTATAGGGTGCCTGGTGGTCCCTATAGGGCGCCTGGTGGTCCCTATAGGGCATGACCCCTATAGCCCCCGTCAATTACGTGTGATCTCGTCCCTGCAGATCATCTTCGCGGCGCGGTGCACGGAGGCGGAGGGGCGGCACTGGCACCTGCGGCACTTCTGCTGCTTCGAGTGCGAGGGGCCGCTGGGGGCACAGCGCTACCTCCTGCGCCACGGCCGCCCCTACTGCCCCCCTGCTACCAGGCCCTGCACGCCCACTACTGCGACGCCTGTGGGGACCCCATCGGTGAGGGGGTTTGGGGGGGGGGGGCCCCCCCGGGGGGGGGGGGGGGGAGCCCCAAGAGTCCCCGTGGGGTCCCCAGGGGGGATTCAGGGGGAGGCAGGCGGTCCCGGGGGCGGTTTAGGGGGTCCCAGGGGGGATTTAAGGGGTGCCAGGGGGGATGTGGGGGTCCCAGGGGGAATAAGAGGGTCTCCTGGAGGGATTTAGGGGGTCCCAGGGGAAATAAGAGGGTCCCCAGGGGGGATTTAGGGGGAGGAAGGGGGTCCCAGGGGCAGTTTAGGGGGTCCCAGGGGGATTTAAGGGGTCCCCAGGGGGGATATAGGGGTCCCCAGGGGGGATTTAGGGGGTCCCAGGGGAAATAAGAGGGTCCCCAGAGGGGATTCAGGGGGAGGCAGGGGGTCCCAGTGGGGATTTAAGGGGTCCCAAGGGGTCCCCAGAGGGGATGTAGGGACCCCAGGGGGGATGTAGGGATCCCCAGGGGGGATTTAGGGGGTGCTGGGGGTCCCAGGGGGAACAAGACAGTCCCAGCGGGATGTAGGGGTCCCCAGGGGGGATTCAGGGGGTCCCAAGGGGGATGCAGGGGTGTCGAGCCCTTTGGGCACCTGGCTATGGCTCCGAACCCCCCTGCTGTGGGTCTGGGGGCCTCACCGTGGGGCTGAGAGCCCCCCAAACCCCATGCGTAGGGGCAGAGAAGTGGGGTGCAGCCCCACATGGGAGACACGCTGCATCTTTTTAG
This sequence comes from Pluvialis apricaria, assembly GCA_017639485.1. Taxonomy (NCBI): domain Eukaryota; kingdom Metazoa; phylum Chordata; class Aves; order Charadriiformes; family Charadriidae; genus Pluvialis; species Pluvialis apricaria. The sequence goes on along the minus strand of CM030017.1, from coordinate 25,283,972 downwards.
GGTGCTGAGTGCTTTGTACACCCCACTGTGGGTCCGAGCCCCCCCGCCGTGGGTCTGAGCCCCCCTTTATTTTGTGCCCCCGCCCAGGACTGGAGCAAGGACAGATGACCTACGAGGGTCAGCGCTGGCACGCGCTGCCCGGCTGCTTCTGCTGCGCTGCCCGCGGGCGCCCGCTGCTGGGGCTGCCCTTCCTGCCCCGGGGGGGGCAGCTCTTCTGCTCCCGCCTCTGCGCCCAGGGACCCCCCCGGCCCCCCGCCCCGCCTCCGCGCGCCGCTCCTGGGGAGGGGGACCCCCGGCGGTAAGGGACTGGGGGGGGTTGGGAGGCACTGGGAAGAGCCGGAGGGGTCTTGGGGGGCACTGGGAGGAACTGGGGGGGTTGCAGGGGGGCACTGGGAGCCATTGGAAGGCACTGGAGGGGTGTGGGAGGCACTGGAGGGGTGTTGGGGGGCACTGGAGGCCATTGGGGGGCACTGGGAGGCTCTTGGGGAGCACTGGAGAGGTCTTGGGGGGCACTGGGGGGACATTGTGGGGCACTGGAGGTGTCTGGGGGCATACTGGGAGCCATTGGGGAGTTCTGGGAGGGTCTTGGGGGGCACTGGAGGGGTCTTGGGGGCACTGGGAGCATCTTGGGGGTCACTGGGAGGGTCTTGGGGGGCACTGGGGGCCATTGAGGGGCACTGGAAGGGTGTCCGAGGCACTGGGAGGTGTCTTCAGGGAACTGGAAGGGTCTTGAGGGTCACTGGGAGGGTCTTGGATGGCACTGAGGGCCATTGGGGGTCACTGAAGGGGTCTTGGGGGGCACTGGGGGCCGTTGGAGGGCACTGAAGGGCTGTGGGAGGCACTGGGAGGTGTCATCAGGGAACTGGGAGGGTCTTGGGGGTCACTGGGGGGGCATTGTGGGGCACTGGAAGGGTCTTGGGGGACACTGGGAGAGTCTTGGGGGGCACTGGGGACCATTGGGGGGTACTGGAGGGGTCGTGTGGTCACTGTGAGGGTGTTGGGAGGCACTGGGGGGCCATTGGGAGTTACTGGGCGGGTCTTGGGGTGCACTGGGGGCCATTGAGGGGCACTGGGAGGGTCTGGGAGGCACTGGAGGGGTGATGGGGGGCACTGGAGGGGTCTGGGGGAGTCCTGGGGGGGTTACTGGGAGGTACTGGGAGCACTGGGCTCCCCCCCCCCCCCCTTTCCCCCCCTCCCCCGCAGGCACCGAGCCCCGTTTCCCGCCAGGGGGGGCAGCACCGCCACTCCATGCCCGAACTGGGGGCCACTGCCCCACCACGCCCCGCCCCCGCCCCTCCCCCCGCCTCCCCCAACCATCCCCTTCCCCCTCCCCCTCCCCTCCCGTTCCCCTCCCCCACCGCCGGCGGGGGGGGGGGGATTTCAGCCTCTGGGGAGGCCCCCACCCCCCCCGAGGGGGCTCCGGCGGTGGGGGAGGGGCGGCCGTCCCCGCTGGACTTCCTCCTCCTCCTCCTCCTCCTCTGAGGACGATGGCCTCTTCCTGGGGGAGCCCATCCCCCTCCCCCCCCCACGCCCCACCCCCGCGGCCGCCTCGTGGCCTGAGCCGGGGGTGACCTTTGACCTCGGCTGATGACCCCTCCCCCTCTGCCTGTGGCCTTCGACCTCTGCCTGACCTCTGCCGGTGACCTCTGACCTCTGCTGGTGACCTCTGCCCTCCGCCTGACCCCGGCTGTGGCCTTCAGCCTGGCCCCGCTCGGGGGTCCCTGAGGAAGGGCGGCCCCGAGGTGGGGGGCGTCGGGGACGGGGGAGGCGGCGCGGAGGGCTGCGCCGAGGGCCGTCCGCTGCCCGCATCACTGACAGCGCTGCGCCGACGCGGGGCGGGGAGGCGGCGCTCAAAGAACCGCACCGCGGGAGGGCGGCCGCTGCGGGTCCCTGCAGGAGCCGCACCGGGGCCGAGGTGGGAAAGGGGCCACCTTTTTTTCATTTTACGAGCAGTCGGGGCCAAAAACACCGAACATCCAGTGACTGCTCCCACACCAAACAAGCCCCAAACTGCTCCCCGTGGGCTTTTTTTGTGGGCTGCTGCGAGGTTTTCCCGTTATCCGGGAGGTTTTGGGGTGTACGGGGCGGCCGTGGCGGCCCTGCGGGAGGGCTGCGAGGCGCAGCTGCGGGCTTTGCTGGAGGAATGGGGGCTGTGCGCCCTCCACGCCAAGCGAACTGCCGTCCAAAAGGCTGACGTGAGTCTTGTCAGGTGCCTTCAAGCAAGAAGAAGTTGACTTTCGTCACCCCCAGCACTGGAGAGATGGCCCTGGGCCTGTTAAGCGATACAGAAAAGCGTGGGTTTTTTGTTGTTGATGCTTTATTTTTTTTGTATGGACTTTCAAATTAAACCTCTGTTAAGCTTTTCAGAGGAAACAGTGTCAGAAGCTCGTTGGAGCAGGACGTTTGCGAAGAAGCACTTTGATTTACGTTTGCGATGCGAAGCGTTGACGGACCTTGCGCTCTTGTGTCTCGAGGGCGATGTAACCTTGCCATGAACCAAGCAGGGAAATGACTAATTACAGACTGAACCAGGCTGTAATTTGGGTTTAGCAGGGACCTGTGATGTTGTGGGTTTGTCAGGGCCCTTATTTAAAGTGCCTGCTGCTCGCCTGGGGCCCCGAAGATGAAAGTAGCTGCCCTTCCTGCTGCTTTTCCTGGTGGTTTCTCCTCTTCCTCAGGTCGATGGTGCGATTCTCTGCGGACACGGGGAGGTGAGTCTGGCAGCGGAGCGATTTGGGGCTGTAAGAGGCAGAGACCTGCCTGCGCTGCCTGATAACAACACTTTGTTATGTGGTTTAACCCTAATATCGACGTCCTGTTGTAATAAGTAACTGGGGGCGATTTGCTGATCAAATCAAGTTAATCAAGGGGAGCGAACCCACTGTGGTAGTCTTGAGAACATCCCGTTTGACAAGAAGAGATATATCCACAACGTTGTCTTGAGCAAACGTTAAACCGCATTGTTAACGTGTGTAGCAATCAAGCCTGTAAAGAATAGATTGTATCGAAACTGCCTCAAGCGAGTACAGATCTGATGAAATCACGATAACGGAAGAAGCAGAGGGGCGGACCGAAGATATCAAAATCGACCTCCGTGAAGATAACAGGAGCTGCTCAGCTCGCTTGAATTTGCGAGCCTTGGAGGAGCTGCGACTCTCCGGCCGCCCAGCGCTGCTTTTGCTTTCCTACCTTACTAAATATTTAGTGAATCCATTTTGGACTCGATTGGTTTCAATTCAAGTATAACAAATTTGGTGCCGTGACTCGGATCCAGACAGCCGACTCGGAATTCAACTCTGGGAGGGCGCCCCATCTTCGGATGGTCCCGGAGGAGTTTCTGCCTTAGCTCACCTGGATTTTCCGAACTGAGATAGGAAAGCAAAAAGAAGGAAAAAGGAGATACTGCAGTTCCCCGTATTTTTTGTGCACGAAGAGCCGGACGAAGACTCGGGAGTGAGTAAGTATATTGCGGTGGACAAGGTGGACAGACAGACAGACAGAACAGGGGGACAGAGAAGGGGGACAGACAGAAAACGGGGACAGAGAAGGGGGACGGACAGACAGAAAAGGGGGGACAGTGAAGGGGGGTGGACAGACAGAGAATGGGGACAGACAGACAAACAAAGAAGGCGGACAAACAGACAGAGAAGGCGGACAAACAGACGGAGAAGGGGGACAGACAGAAAGAGAAGGAGGACAGACAGAGAGACAGACAGAGAAGGGGGACAGACAGACAAACCGAGAAGGGGGACAGACGGACAGAGAAGAGGGAGAGACAAGACGGACAGACAGACAGACAGAAGGAGGACAGACAGACAGAGAAGGGGGACAAAGAAGGGGGACAGACAGACAGAGAAGAGGCACAGACAGATAGAAAAGGGGGACAGACAGAGAGCGAGCTAACGGGGCGCAGTACCGACTCCGCCCCACTGCGCATGCGCGGCGCCCGCAGTAACGCCTTCTGGTTGCCAGGCAACAGCCGCGAGCAAAAAAAATAAAAATGCGCGCTCCACTGCGCATGTGCAGCTAACGGGCTGCAGTACCGGATTACGGCCGCAAGGCGACAGCAGCGAGCACCAGATGCCGCCCTACTGCGCATGCGCGATGCGGCCCGCAGTAACGCCTTCTGGTTGCCGGGCAACAGCCGCGAGCAAAAAAAATTTAAAAAGCGCTCTCCATTGCGCATGCGCGGCTCGGGCGCTGCAGTACCGGATTACGGCCGCAAGGAGGCAGCAGCGAGCTCCAGAGTCCGCCCCACTCCGCATGCGCGGCGCCAGGCGGCTTTAACGCCTTCTGGTTGCCCGGCAACACCAGCGAGCAAAAACATGAAAAAGTGCGCTCCACTGCGCATGCGCGGCTAACGGGTGCTGCAGTACCGCATTACGGCCGCAAGGCGGCAGCAGCGAGCACCAGAGTCCGCCCCACTCCGCATGCGCGATGCCGCCCGCAGTAACGCCTTCTGGTTGCCCGGCAACAGCAGCGAGCAAAAAAATAAGAAAAGCGCTCTCCACTGCGCATGCGCGGCTGACGGGCTGCAGTAACGCCATCATCGCCATAAATTGCGCCGGCTTCTTTTTCTCGCTTTTGCATAATTGTCAGTTTTGGGGTCTTCCAGCGCTTTTCCACCGCGTACAAATTGGTGACGGTTGCTTCTGGACATGAAAAGGGTGTGGGTTATTTTGTTTTCCAGCGGCACCAGTCCAGGTGATTTTGGCTTACCCCGGAGCCCCAAAACCGGAATTAACTCCCCACCCCCCCCACAATGTGTTTTTTTTCCCCCGATGCGGACCCAGAATGGGGGAGGGTTGGGGTTTTTTCTGTGCCGTAGCAGAAGCTCCTGCTCTGCGTGCACAGCCCTGCAGGGGAAAGCGGCTCCAAATGGGGATGCGAAAAGGGGCAAAAGGAGAAGGGGGGAAGGGGCGGCTTTTGAAAGCGCTTTTGGATGTTCAGTAGAGATGGGGGGGGGGGGGGGGGGCGAGTTTTTAAATGCGTTCTACAAAGAGGCTTTCCTTGCATTTCAAAAGCCTTACAGAGCACAGACCTTTACCTTACGTATCTATTTACACACAGACATAGATAGATTTAGGGTAAATGTAAAGCTGAGAAATACCAGAAAACCTCGATGAGCTGAAGGGGAGAGACAGAGCAATTAAAGAATAGGGACAGGGAGCCCGGCACAGAGAGAACGACAAAGCCAAAAAAGGGCTATGGGACACAGCTTTTTCCTATTCTAAAATCCTTTCTAGAATAGAGAGAGGTTTTTATTTTGAACTCCTTCCACACACATAAACGAATATTATTTATCAATATCTATAAAAGTGAGTCATTTTTCTCTAATTCAATGCCTCACGCCCATATTTACAGGATTTAATGATGTTTTTTGATCTCCCCCATGAATTTGCAGACATTGTACATTTTTGGGGCTGTGACCCGCCTCTTTCAGGGCGTGAGCCCCCCCATCCCCGACTCACCTGCTCCTCTGCCGCCTCGTCGCCCCTCCGGGGACCTGGGGGTGCCACAAGTGACATCATCGCACACCCCCAGAAAACACCACCCCCCCCGTTTTATTCACCCCAACAAAAAGGCACAAAACCGACCAGACCCAGGGCTGCCCCTTCCCCTCGGGGTGCTCAACCACCGGCAGGCAAACCTGGGTGGGGGGACGGGGAACTACTGAGCAGCGCCAGACGCCTACAGCGAGACACCTGAAAAACAAAAGTCCCCAATTATATGTCAGCATAGTCAAAAACGGCACAGAAGAAAGCAGAGGCATTCCCGCAGAGCGAGGGACAGGACAGGAGCTGGGCTTTCGAGGGAAAGAGGTCAGCCCGAAACACAGCGCATCCTTCAAAAGCCCGAGCCACTGGAACTCTTAAAGTCAGCACGAATACTGACTGTTGCCATTCTGAACACATTCTCAGCACGACAGTAAACCCTCTCGCTGCTGTTGGGAAACGCCTCCTCCCTTCCTCACGGCACTGCCGCAGGGAGATCGCCCGGCCAGGCTGCCGGACAAGGCTGTGCCGTAACCGGAATCGCCGCCACGGACTCCCCCTAACAGCTACAGCCCTCGCGCTGCTGCTGCTGCACACCTTGCTTGCTTGGTCAATGGAGCTGAAAGGGCAGGTGAAACTCTGAAGAGTACAAAGAACAAGAAAGAGCAAAGCTCAGCCGTTCACTTGATGCCGAAAAGGCGTGCGTTAGGTTTACATACAGCCAATAAAAACACCCACACAGTATAAAAGCATTTGATTTTCCTTTGGCATTAATTTAGCTTGCGCAGCTGTGAACCGATACCACCAAACTGCCTATCTCCAAAACGCACAGCTGTAACTTCACCAGGGTTTTATTTTTGTATGTGTGCGTTGCGCAGGTAGCGAGGGACATCTGGCCGGCCGCACTGCCCGAGAGAGACGGTACTGAACTGCCGGGGAAACGCGCCGCTGAAAGCCAGGCAGAAATAGAGGACTTCAGAGCACTCCATCTAAATATTGGCAACAAAACCCCTCCAACATTCAGTTGCCTCTCTTTTCAAACATTTACCACAAATCCCTAACTGCTGAAGTACACCTAATGAATTGTGTGCTACAGCCACTCGGCAGCTGCAGTTTAAACAATGCAAGTCAGTCTGTAAATTATACAGTTTTAACTTAAGCTTTCGTTTAGCATAGACAAATCAGCGAGAGAAGAGATCCCCCGCTACGGTTTTACTTTGGGTGGGGTGGGGTGCGTGTGTAATCAAATCCCCGGTGCGGATATCCCTAAGGCTACCAAAAAGGACCGGCAGATTTGCTAATGCTTTTGGCTATGCTGAACGTGCAGAGGAACAAGTTTCCAGGATACCCCGCCTGTTACAACCGAGAACCCAAAGACCGGCGATGTCACCAACTTTTGGAAGACGTGCAGCAGTGCTTGGGCCTTGGGAAGGAATTTTTTTTTTTTTTTAAAGACAGTGCAAAGTCTTGTTGCTGATAACTTCTACTGTCAAGTACATCACCTCTAAAGATCCACTCTGATGGGAATGTCATAAAATGCAACTGCTTTGAATAAGGAAGATTTCTATTTTGCAAAATCTCTTTCCAACTGAAGTCAAAATTACACACACTGTGGGGCAGTGGACCCTAGTCCCTCAACTTGGCTTTCAGAGGTCTGGGGGTCTGAATCCGTCCTCAACAAAACCCAAATCAGCTAACCAGGATATTCCTGCAGTTGCCAGGTTCCTCTTCACCCTCTGCAAAAAAACCCAGTGCCAGCCACAAGTGTTGGCATAGTTTGTCACCACCCCCCTCAAAAGCAATGTGGTCTTCCGCTCACCTGCTGCACACTGATTCCAGTGCCGGACGCTGCAGCCATCACCACTTGTGGCACCCAAGATCCCAAAGCACAAAAACTACCGTTGTGCTTGTGAGAAATCATCAGCCCCATGCTCCTCCTCGCGACTGCCTGGTTCACCTCAAACACTCATCCAGTTCCAAAGGTGGCCTGCACGGCACCTGCAAAACCAAAGAGAAACGCTTAACCAAGCTTCCACACGATTCTCTGCTCTTAGACACTGACCTGGCCGACAATCACCTCATCTTTTTGGACCACGCATGAGCGTGTGGCTTCGCCCCTCAGAGCCTGCTTGCAGCACCTGAAAAGCACAAAGCAAGAGAAACAAGCTGAGATACCACCCAAAACTGCAGCCTACCCACACCAATTGCCATCTCCCGCTCCTTTACTTTGACCCCTCACTTGTCCGGCCTATGCCATTTACAGGTTGTCACGCTGAGGCTCAGGTACCACACGTAACGCACAAACAAGGGATGCTTATAACTCCACCCGCAATACAACAGCTGAAAAACAACTGCTACTTCAGCCCACTAGTCACCGCTCACCTTGTCCGAGCCAGCTCCGCTGCCAATATCCTGCTTCCCTCAGTGCTTCGCACCTTCAAAAGAAAAAAACCTCAAAACCTCTAAGTTAGTCACGCAGCCACCAGTCACACCTTCCCTCTGACACCACGCGCTGGCCCACCTTCTTACGGCGCTCTGCTCGCCTCTGCTTCTTTGCCCTTTGGCACATGACTTGTCCCTCTGCATCTGCAACAGCAATACTGAACAAGTCACCCGATGTGGAGTGGCAGCTTCACAAATACAGAGGTCTCGTTTCCATTTAGGAATACCGTCTGGGTTCCCTGCCCGGCACACGCTTGCATTTTGCACAAATGACCCCAGAACCTCTCTTTGCCCAAATATGTCCTATCCTGACCTGCCCTCTCTGCTACGCTGAATTTAAAACCCTTCCCTGCCACCCTACATGAAGATAGCGTTGGCCCCTCAATTTAGCTTTTGGAGGGCTGGGGTCAGAATCCATCTTTGACAAAGACCCCTCGCACCTTGCCCGACAAGCTCAGGGATGGACACCCTGCTACGCACGTGATTTCGAGTTGGTTTGCACCTTCAAAACACAGAGCGTTAACAGATCATACAGGCACCAGCAACGGAACTGTGCCCTCCGTTGTTGCGTGCCCACCAACCGTCTGCTCACCGTCTGCCATTGGTGCCTGGCTCACTGCTGTGCATCTGCAGCAACAAAATAAAACAAGGTCAGCCAGATGCTGACAAATACCCTAACAAACAGAAAACAGCCCCCATTCGGACTTCTTTGCCCCACTAACCTTGTCCAGCTGTGCTTTGCACTCTGATCTGCCACACTGAGTCAGTCACATCAGCAAGTTCAAGAAAAAGAAAAACAGTGATACCCTTAGGAGTATACGCCTGTCCCTCTTCTTTCCCTCGCCCTAGCAGCCACATCCCAGACTCACCCTTTCCCCCAGCGGGCTAACGCGGCTCCACTCTCCTTCCGTGCTGCGTCTCCGGGGGCAGTGGCTGCATCAGGCACCTGCTCATACGTTCGGCCCATCTCCAACGTCTCGGGAGCCGTAGCCTTATCTGCCAGGCCCGCCTCAGGAAAATGCAGAGAGGCGCACAGACGTTATATACTGCTTTCCGAAAGAGAGAGCCTGCCATGCAAAACAAGACTAACAAATCCTTCTGACTGACTGACATACTCACATACTCAGGCAACACAGAGACCCCAAGAGCACAAAACCCCAGCGATCGACCTCACCCCGCCTCGTGGCCCACAATACTCTTCGCTCACCTTTGCTGTTGTGCCTTGCTCGACTGTCCTGCTTAGCGCAGACCTATTACTTGGGCTGCAAGAATAAGTCAAACCACCCCCTGACACACAAAAATTACAGTTACTGCCAGATGACTCAAATACGGGTAAAGACTGATAAAGCTCAGAAATTCAGTGCCACAAATGCCAAAAGAGGTATGGGTAGCAAACAACCATGGCTGGTGTAACGACAGACTCTTTCTTTGTGGATAAATAACTCTTAAATGACTCCATGAACTGCAGCACAGAGAACCCCTCGGTAAACACGCCTGAACGAGAGCGCCAACAGAAACGGGATGCGACACTGGGCTGCCAGAAGCCGCTCACATACAGAATGCTCCCATTAGATAATGCTACGCTAAAACGTCTTAAGCCAAAACTGCGTGGTAGTTACAGGAGACCTGAGGGCAGACAGATGCTGAATATGCGTGAATCGGTTGGTCCAACCCAAGCACCAGGTCCTTCTGCCCGTCCAGTGGTGTCTGTGATAGCTGTGGCATAATTATTAAAATAACCAAAATACAGCATTGTTCACACATTAAGGAAAAAGCTTAAAATCAAAAAGGTTTCTAGGGTAGAATACGGCCGCAGCTGGTATGCGAAGAATCCACTACATCGGTGATTCCCTGCACAATATCGCTCGCAGAGCAACACGGGGATGGAGTGGGGTGGAGATTCCACGGCCAAGCCCTGTGATAATCAGCAGATATGGGAACGAGATGGTCCTATGGAACTGATAAGCTGCACGCTTACTACCCTGAGCCAACAGTTTGTCAAATTTTGACAAAATGCTGTCCTTTGTGTGAACTTTGCTCATTATAATGTCATTATAATACCTAAACACACCTCCATCCCAAAGGCTACCCGCCTCCAAGGTGCGACCACTCCTCCTTTGAGTCTGCGCCCTGAATTTTTGATAAACTATACCTTGAAATGTGAAGCGAGAAAATTTTACACCAATCATAATAAAAGTATTTATGACTAAAGTCACTCAAACTCCACCTTGAAGGTAAAAAATAGTATAAAAATAGCCCAAAAAAGGGGGAATATTAGGGAAGACACCATCGTGAACAAGTCGAGGAGGACTCCACCAAAGACTGCCTTTGACTTCCGGGACCAGCCGACCGGCTGAGCCTTTCTTCCCCCGCATAGGGACGCCTTTGGCTAAGGCTTAGACTATACCAAGTGCTTCCTCAAAAAACTTAGAAATCTCTCTAGAGAGTCTTTTTCCTATGTTTATAGCCAGGCTGTATTATATATAACTTTGTCGCGCATTTTGTATAACTAACAACACTTTTATTTGCACGTGCTTTGCAGACAGTGTATTTATCACCGGCAATCCATAAGAACTTATGTACTGTTGCTAAAATAAACTGCGCTGCTTAAGTAGCTGGTCGTTTCGGTTTCTCATTGAACGCGACCATAAAAGTGGCCGTGGTAGTTCACGAGCAACGACTGGACTGAAGGTGCAGTCCGCTACTAGTGTATCCAGAATCGTGATAGTTTAATATATATATTAAACGCGACTGGACTGATAGCAGTGGATTGGGCATCGCTCAGAATTCAAACCTGGCCACACCTGGCCTCCCACCTCGGTGAGGAGTGTTAGAACGCAAGGGGGTTTGTTTTCTGCCAAACTGATCTGCCCTTTAACGCAACAATAGCCCTCACAGCCTCGAATGTAACAGACGGCTCCCCAGTCCGGGACCGTGTTCTGCATGTCTGAGCCATGGCCCCCACGCGCCCTGCTGTCACCACGCCCCCCGTGATGAAAATCAAATGGAACAACTAAGGACTCTGCTTCATCACCTTGGCGTCTGGAAGAAGCTTCCTTCCTCTGCTGACCACTGACACTGATGTCTTCGTGCTGTCCCTTGAATGTGGGCTGGCCCTTGGCTGCCTGTATTGCCCAAGGAAGAGAAAATTGTTATGCTCTGATAACCTGCTCCACCCTCCTCTTGTTCTTCAAGAAATCTAAAGCAAGCTACCATCCCAATCACCATAGAACAGAAGCAGCTTGTGCAGGAGATGGCTGAGACCATCGCCATAAATGGAAGTGTCTGCTATGACCCTGCTTTGCCTTTCAGCGATAGTGCCCGCCCTTGGGGTTCCCCGAACCCCTTTGTGAGTTGCTAGGAAAATCAGATACACTTAGTTCAAAACATCTGGCAAACAAGATATGACCTGAAAACATATGTGTAACCTGCCTTATCCCAGACACAGATAGCTGCCTTCCTCCCACACAAAACTCACCTCTTTGACAAATACACAAAACAGAACATTACACCAAACAGAACAAAATCCTTACCCTCCGACACACGCTGAAAGGGATTAGTGCACCCACATAACATATACTCGTACAACTGACTCACGTACCAGACTTCCTTAGAGCCAGCCCTGAGAAGACAAGGGGAAGCCTTACGCTACCTCCCTGCACGCCCCGGTGCTCCAAACCTTCCGCTCCCCTCTCTGAAGCTGCCATTGTGAGAAAATGCTGGTGAGCCTGTCTGGCAAAAGAGGAAAGACGGCCACGGGGACCTGGATGTCACAAGAAGACCTGACTTTACCTGCAGGCATAAACAAAAGAAATGCTGCCAAAAAAAATCTAACCCAAAACTAGAAAATATGAAAAACCCAGAAGGCTCAAAAAGACAGGACACGTTACCATGCAGCAACCAACACTGCCCAAAGGATGAAGCTGGGAGGATGAGAGGTCTGCCGCAACAGCGGCACAAGACCCTCACGGCCACTTAACTACAAAGCCCCTTAGGGAATTACAGTGGTGGCTGCCCAATGGAAAAACCACGATGGCGTGACACGGTGACTCAAAGATCTCAAACGGACACCTTACGGCTTACAGAAACCGGTGCTAAAAACACAGAACATAACTGTCATGACTGACACAAGAGCAAACTTCACTGGACACTTAAGCCAAAAGGCTAAAATTGAAACCCGTAACAATTTATTGTCATTTAGAAAATCATTCTATCGCCTGATGACCCCTCCCCACCCAGGAAGGGGAATCGGGAAAAAACAAGGAAATCTGAGAGTTGAAATATAAACAGATTTAATAGAATAAGATTAGATCGTTAACATTAATAGCACTAAAGAACCAATACTGATCCCGATACCAATACAGAATATACAAAGATTATATGACCTGGATGAAGGGATAGAGTGTACCCTCAGCCAGTTTGCTGATGACACAAAACTGGGAGGGGTGACTGACACGCCGGAAGGCTGTGCCGCCATACAGCGTGACCTGGACAGGCTGGAGAGTTGGGCACAGAAAAACCTGATGAGGTTCAACACAGGCAAGCGTAGGGTACTGCATCTGGGGAGGAATAACCCCATGCATCAGTACAGGTTGGGGGCTGACCTCCTGGAGAGCAGCTCTGGGGAAAGGGACCTGGGAGTCCTGGGGGCCAACAGGGTGACCATGAGCCAGCAATGTGCCCTGGTGGCCAAGAAGGCCAATGGCACCCTGGGGGGCACCCAGCAGAGTGTGGCCAGCAGGGCGAGGGAGGGCATCCTCCCCCTCTGCTCTGCCCTGGGGAGGCCGCAGCCGGAGCACTGTGTGCAGTTCTGGGCTGCCCGGGTCAGGAAGGACAGGGAACTGCTGGAGAGGGTCCAGCAAAGGGCTACAAAGATGATGAGGGGATTGGAGCATCTTTCTTACGAGGAAAGGCTCAGGGACTTGGGTCTTTTTAGTCTAGAGAAAAGAAGATGGGGGGGATCTTACCATTACTGTTAAATACTTAAGGGGAGGGCGCCAGGTAGATGAGAAGAGTCTTTTTTCAGTTGGGCCCAGCGATAGGACTAGAGGTAACGGGCACAAACGTGAGCACCAGAAGTTCCATCTTAACATGAGGAAAAACTTCTTTCCTTTGAGGGTGGCAGAGCAGTGGCACAGCTGCCCAGAGAGACTGTGGAGTCTCCCACACTGCAGACATTCCAAACCCACCTGGACGCCGTCAGACAGAAACAAAACGGAGCGCTCTGGAGCACACAGATGGCTTCAGAAAAGGTTCTTGCAGAACAGGAGGCATCGTCAGAGGGATTAGACAGGTCCCAAAGAGGTCAGAGAGACCAAAAAAGTCTTGGGGATGCAATGAGCTCAAAAGGGAATCGAGCAAAGTATGGATGTCCTCAGGGGACCAGGGACCGACTAGAAGAGCACTGAAGGGATGAGAGGACAGAAGGACCGACCAGGGTAACGGATGCAGACTCAGGAAGGGTTCTGAGGGGAAAAGAGAGGCGCAAAGTGCCCTCCGGAGGTAAAACAGGGCTCTGGGGCATAGGGGAAGTCTCACAAGAGCTCGGCAAAGGGAGCAGAGGAGTCCCACTGGGGCCTGAGAGACCAAAGAAGCCTCAGAGATAACACACGGGACTCTGAAGGGGATTTTAACAAAGGACAGATGTTGTCAGGGGGCCGGGTGCTGAATGAAGGCATCCTAAATAGCAAAGAGTAAGATAAGAACGCTCTGAAGTGTACGCACGCACGCGCGCACACAGACACACACACACACACAAAAACCCACAAAGGGAGCTAAACTGCTACAAGAGTGCTATGGAGTACAAGAAAGGACTCAGAAGACATTGTTCTCGAGAGCAGAGGAATCACGAGGGGTCAGGGTAAGGAAAGGCGGCTTGGAGACAAAGCAAGGGCCTTGGGGTCTCCAGAGGGCACCTGGGCAAACTGCAGGTGAATGAGCAAGAGAGGAACCAAATGGAGACCCTCTCAATGACAGAGAGAAAAATAAAGGGGTGCTGTGTAGCAAAGAAACGTGGGAGGTTCTGACAGAACAAGAGAGATGGAAAGGGAGATAAAGTGCTCCAAGGAGGCCGCATAGCATCAGGGCGGCCAAGCAGGAGTTAGATAGCTGGTCCCAAGTGCAGTGTGAAGTGGACCCACAGCCAAATAATCAAAACCTCCCCCACTGGCACACACGGAAGGGAGGGTGGCCAATAATGCAGAAGAATGGAGCTTGCAATGGCAAGGACCAGCAGGAGGAAGAAACTTCTGGGGGAGGTAAAATGCTACCAAAATGTTGTGCAGCACAAGGTAGGTCTTGGGAGGCATCCTACGTGGCATAAAGGAGAAAAAGAATGCTCTTCTTTGGAAACAGAGATATAAGGAGAGGTGCAATAGTACAACAAAACAAGTCCAAAGGGGGTTTACAGAGCTAGAAGCATGCTGCAGGGAACATCTAAGACCTCAGGAGGCATCATGATGGTAGCAGAAGGGTTCTGAGAGGGACAGACAAAAGAGGGCTCGAGAATGTGATGAAGTCCAGAGGGGACTCGAACAGATTACAGATGTCCTCAGGGGACCAGAGACTGAACAGAGGTATCGTAGCCAGCATAGAGGTCAACATGAGTAGTCTGGAGAGGAAAGATGGCATCAGGAATGGTTCTCAGGGAGGGAGAAGGGTGCAAAGTGCGCTACAGAGCCAAAAGAGGGCTGCGGGGCATGAGGATGGCCTCAGGAGGCATAGTGATTGTAGAATGTGACAGTGTGCTCCCCCTCCCCAGGCGCCAACCTGACCTTTATCTCCCATAACACCGCCCAAGCGATGACCACCCGTGGCGGTCACAACGTGTGCATGCAGTTGTGATGGCAGCATCCAGGCTCAACGCAGTGTCGGGGAGACAGATAACAACACAACAGCCAAGGGCTAACTGGAGCAATGCTGGTACTGTGGTCAATACGCAAATATCACTACAGGTCAATCGTCTTACCCCCATAAATAGCGAACAGCCCAAGAGCCCTTCGAGCTCTCCTGCACAGCAGCGGGGCTGCACGCCAGGATCTCCCCTGGAGCAGAGACACCCTCAAGGTTACTCCTCCAGATTCAGAGATTCCTCGCTGCAACAGATCCTCAGTAAGTGACCAATAGCATGCTAAACTTTGAAATCTTATTAAGTGATACAAAGGATTGAATGTGCGTGTATAATCCTTTAGACATAAACCGCTGACCAAGTCTGGGATGAGGATTGGATCCAGCTGCACCCAGACTCCTCTCTGAGAAGGAGTTTAGAAAGCAAGGGGGTCCTTTCTGAACCTTAACTCAATGGGAGTGCCTCCCTGACAGTTCCGTCTGACCCTGACCTCTATGTAGTGAATAACCACGTGTGCACTGCCATTGAACCTTGTTAAAACACATTTTACCAGCATTTACCATCAAACTTTGTTAAATCCCTGTTTTGTATCAATAAATGTATTCCTGCTTCTCTCAGTGAAGTGTATCGCGCCATCTGCAACAAAGAAAGGTGCCGAGTGAGAGACAGAAGGCAGCTCTGCGACATAATGCAAAACTCCAGAAGGTGTCCCAGCCACGTACAGGTGTCCTTGGGGGACGAGTGACTGCATGGAGACATCCGAGACGGCAGTCAATACAGTAAGAGGGTTTTGGGGCACACAGAAAGCCTGAGGAAGGGTTGTCTCTGAGTAAGAAAAATACAAAGCCTGCTGCACAGCCAAACGATGGCCACAGAACACACAGATGCTCGCAGGAAGCTTTGTGATGGAAATAGTGGGGTGCCGAGGCAGCCAGAGAGACAGAAGGCAGCTGCAGGGCACAGAGGTACTCGGGAGAGGGTTCGAACAGAGCACAGATGTTGGGAGGGAGACACTGACCCATGGGAGGCAAGTGAGATGGAGGAGAGGACAGAAAGGCTGCTCTGAGAAAGAAGGATGGCCTGAGGAGATGTCCCAGCACACTGAGAGGGGTACAAATTACACTCCAGAGATAAACAGGTGCAGAGGAGACCCTCTAAAGCTCTGGGGTGAAACAAGAAAAGAGAGGGGGAAAAAAAAAAAAGACACCAGGAAACTTTAAAAAGCAACATGGTATGTGACAAACAAGAACTGAAAAATAGGGATAGACAGCTTGACAAGAGTAGACAGAAAGAAAATTTAAAAAGCAAAAGGGTACAAGACAGGGAAGAAAAAAATAAAAACAGGGATAGAAAACTAGATAAAAGTAGACAAAAGAAAAAAATTCAAAAATGAAGGCAACGAAAGAGGAAAAAATTAAAAAATAGGGGCAAC
The DNA here is from genome assembly GCA_017639485.1 of Pluvialis apricaria. Classification (NCBI taxonomy): domain Eukaryota; kingdom Metazoa; phylum Chordata; class Aves; order Charadriiformes; family Charadriidae; genus Pluvialis; species Pluvialis apricaria. The sequence goes on along the minus strand of CM030017.1, from coordinate 25,267,756 downwards.
AAACTAAATAAATGGAAACAAGTAACATTTTAAAATTGAGGAGTACCCAACAGACAAGAAAGTATTAAAAAATAAGGACAGGAACTAAAAAAAAGCAGATGTAGGGAAAAAATTAAAAAGCAGCAAGATTAAGACAATAAAGGAAAAAATAAAAAACAGGAACAGCAAATTAAATAAACAGAAACACAGAAACAAAATTTAAGAAGTGACAAGGTAAAGCACAGACTAGAGTGAAATAAAAAATAAAGACAGCGACCTGGATAAAAGTAGGTATAGAAAAAAAAATAGAAGCAGAGTAACACAGGACAGACACGAAATAAAGGGGTTAGACATCTCGATAAAAGCAGACACGGGAAGAAAATTTTAAAGTTACAACACACAGGACAGACCATAAAAACATAAGTAACGGGGACAGAAAGTTAAAAAAAAAATAATCAAAAATTCAAAATTGAACATAATGAGAGGAAAAAATTAAAAATAGTGCAAAAAACTAAATAGATGAAGACAGAAAGAAAATTTTAAAAGCAACTGGGCACAAGACAAACTGGAATTAAAGAATAAAGACAGTGAACTGCATAAAAATATACAAGGAAAATTTAAAAGCAACGAGGATACAGGACTGATGGGAAACAATTAAAAACCAGGGAGAAAAATCTTGATAAAATTAGACACAGAACAAAACATTTAAAGGTGACAGGACAAAGGAAGCAGGAAAAATTTTTAAAATAGAAAACAGAAAATGAAGACAGAAAACAAGATAGAAGTAGACTAGAAAAAATTTCAAAACAAAAAGAATTTTGAAATTAAAAAAAATGAAAAATAGGGACAGTGAGCTAGATAAATCACAGAATCACAGAATGGTCAGGGTTGGAAGGGACCTCTGGAGATCATCTAAGTCCAACCCCCCTGCCACAGCAGGGACACCTAACTAAATGGTAACCAAATAACCAGAGCCCCCAAACCAGCTCCCTCAGCGCCCGTTCCTGAGCGCCAAACCCCAGCTGCCGAGCCTGTTCTCAAGCCCCCAAAAACGCAGGACTCCGCCCCTGCTCCTCAGCCCAAGGCCACACCACTCTGCCTGTTTCTCAGCCCCCAAACCAGCCCCGGCAGCCGCTTTTCCAGCCCCAGCGGCAGAAGACCCGCTCTCCGTTTCGGGCCCCAAACCGCCTCTCCCTCTCTGCTTCCTCACCCCCTCGGCAGCCCCCGCGCAGAGGAGCGCGCCCCCCCACAGCCCGGCCCCCCCGGGGCCCACAGCCAGCTCTGGGCAGCGCTGGGCACCTGTGGAGGGCCCGGCCCCGCCGCGCCGCGGGGCAGCGCCGGCCCGGCCCGGCCCGGCCCGGGCGCCGCTTCGTTACCGCCCTTTCGGGCTTCAGTTCTCCGGCACCGCCCCCCCCCCCCCCCAACCACCCTCCGGCACCACCACCCACCGCGCCGCCGACCCTGCGGTGCCCCCCCCCCCTCAGGCCCCCCGTTCCCCCAGACCCCCTCAAGGCCCCCGCTCAGCGGCCCCCGCCGCCATCACCCCTCAGGGCCCTCTACAGCCCCCCGCCACCTTCCCACGACGCCCCCCTCAGCCCCCCCGCCACGCTGCCCACCGCCCCCCCGCTCACCTCCACGCGGGGCCGCTGCCTCACCACGTCCTCGCGGCGGGCCCGGGGGCCGGGCCGGGCCGGGCCGGCGCGGCACAGGAGGCGCCCGCCGGGCCCCGCTCCCCCCTTCGAGCCGGGCGCCATTTTCCCCACGCGCCCTCTGCTGCCGGAGCGGCCCGGCCCGCCCACGCCGCGCGCCCATTGGCCGCCGCGCGCACCCCCCACACCCCCCGGGACTGCGGGGGAACCGCTCCGCGGGAAACACAGCGCGGCCTTTACAGTTCCGGAGCGACGGGAACTCTGCCGGTCAGCGCCCGCACTCACCGGGGCCGCTCCGAACGCCGCCCGGCGCGACGGGACACCCTCGGGCTGCCCCGGGGAACGCCGCCTCCCGTCCGCACGGCGCTGCCGCGGGGCCATCGCCCTGCCAGGCCGCCGCACGGGGCTGGGCCGTGACCGCCATCGGCGCCACGGAGCCCCGACAGCGACAGCTGTTCTGAAGATAATGAGCCACTCTTCTATCCTTGAGGCAGTGCATGAGTTTGGTTTACTCACATTGCTTTCCTCTGCTTCTGTTTACTGCTGTTCTAAGAGAGTACTGAAGAAACCGACCCTGTGTATGTTAGCGTGGGATGCTGTCTGAGGGAGAGCTTTTGGCAGCATCTGTGGGTTTGAATTAAACAGCACCAGTGAGTGTTCCTGTGAACTGGACCTTGATCATTGGTACTGCTAAATCATTTGGAGGTTTACAGGTACAGATTTGGGCCATGTCAGCTGAAAAGCTCAAAAAATCCCTCAGCACTGCTTGCGAGTGGGAATGGGCCAGGGGATTTCCCAGTGCTATTTTGCATCCAAATTTTGCCTAACCAAATGCAATCAAATGGACAAGGGTAATTGTGCCAGTTGGCTTCCATTCCAGGGAATGGTCCCAGGCACGAATAATTTATTGTTGTAGAGAGAGCATTTGGTAAGCAGACGGGTGCCCCTTTTTATATGCACACGGACAAATATTTGGAACCAGTAAAGTATAAGAACACCCACACTCATAAGAGCTAATGTGTATATAGAGAGGCTTGCCTAGAGTTAAAATTTCCCTCTTCGAGTTTAGAGCAAATACTCCCAATGCATTGGTATTCCTCAGTGGGTGATAACTGGGACTCGAGGGGATTGACTCACCCCAGCCTTCCAGTCCTCGAGGTGTCTGCCTGAGTGGCATCCCGACTCAGGGGAGGTGCTGGTCACAACCCGCTGCCATCCAGGAGAGCTCTAAGGGTCTCACTAGAATCACTGCTTATAGGGTCCGAGATAATTGACTTTCAGCAGGTACTTTTCCACTCTGGCCCAACTGGACAGTGGAATATTCCGGTACTTTCCACCAGTTGTGCAAGTCCAGAACTTGCCAGATCTGCAAGTTCTGGTATCACCCCCTTTTGGGCCGTGATCCAGGGTACAGATGTGGTAGGTTGTCAGGGAGGGACAGTCCCAAGCGACACAGGAGTTAGGAGCCAAGCACGTTATGGGAGTGCCTTAACACTCTGGTCCTTTATCTTTCACAGTTCATGCCTGACATCTCCTAGGTTGGTTTGTAGCCCAGGGATGGGGAAACGCACCAAGCGCCAAGTGGCCAAAGGGTGGGAGGGGGGGTGTTGCACCACCACACCATGGTGCTTGGGAGGTCAGCCTCAGCCCCAAGTTTCAGTTATGGTCAGGGTTCGGATCTGGAGAGCCACAAAGCCTCCAGCTCCAGGGTCTCGGGGGCTGGAAAAGGAATGCCAAGGGGAGCACGGCACTCCAACAACATTGGTCCCTCCAAACTTTTATCAATTCTTCCTCTCAGTCTTTACCCAGTCTTTTGTACTTTAAAATATGTGTAAAAGCATATTTCAGTTAATTCTGAAAGTTTTCTTGTGAAGTTCTTTCAGTTCATAGTTCTGCTGCCCAGCTAAAATGGCAAAATCTCAAGATCAAACTGAGACTGAGCACCCAAACATCTGGAAAACAGCTGAACCATCTCAGAATCCGGCTTTCACACCAAAACAGCTACTTCCTAGAATGCATTACTATTGCTGTTTACATTAAAAGTCCTCTGAAACTGCTAAGTAAAACGAATTGTCTTTATTCATATTAGTAATTATGCATTAAAACATAGTCTGTAAAAATCATTTCAACTGGAAACTTTCAGAACAGACTAAACTTAGTGAATATATTGACGACATTTACATGTGACCATAGAGAGCATACTTTTTAAATTTGCAATCAGTTTTGAAACTTTGCAGTGTACTTCCTGTATCTCATTTTTGGTATTTGCAGTTTTGTCATCTTTTTCCAGTGGATCCAGTTTTTCCAGTTGATAACTTCTTTCTTTCAATTTAGATTTTTCTTGTAAAATGAAGTACTCACTTCATTTCTTTCTCCTGTCCATGTATTGTTTTCCTTTTCTATTCATTTCCATGTCTTCTTGGCTCTGCTGACAAAATAGAGAGACAGAACATTCTGTGCATGATTTATTGGAGTAAAACTATGTGCTCTTTCAGAAACACTTCAAGAAGTAAACTTTCAACATGAGACACGAGATAGAGGTTCTAACCTCTGCTTTCGAGACAGCTGTAAAATGTATCCATGGTCCTTAGGGTATCTTGGGAATGTTCTGTAGCCTGAGTCCTTTTATGAATTGGAACCTGGGCTGACCATCGTTCCGCTATTGCAGACACTTCACAAGCAATTGAACAGAGACAAACAGATCACACTCATAGAGTCTCTGCTGTGCTTTGGCCAGTGCTACAAGCCAAACCCCACTTCTTCTGGCTCCTCACTTGAAAGGCAAGGACGTACTTTGCTTTCATATCAGTAATATTGTGAAAAATCAGAAATCACGAGTTAGTCATACAGGCAGAATTACATGTCTGCACACAAACAAAACTGCTCTTTCAGACTATTCAGCGTTGCTTAGAATCTTGCGGGGTTTCGGTTGGGGAGGTTTGAAGAGCACCTTTACATTTCCTAGCTGGGGAGAGACACGTTGCTTTTACTAAAAAGACTGAATTGTAAACATTTCTATCAAACAGTTACCTGAATGGTTGTTTTATACTTAGACAACGGTTTCGCATGTGGATTTCTTTTCCTCCAAGTTGGTGCATTGTAAGATCCTGAAGGGTATTTGTCTATAGAAAAAACATAGACATTCTTAATTCCAGCTACTATTTCAGGGAAGACTCTCAGTCTGATATGTGAATTGAATGTTACATCAGCTGAAGTGTCAATGAAGGCATCAGGTGAATCCTACATCGTCTCTGACCGACAAGCTGGTATTAAATACAGACTTTGTCTCTGGTACTTTAAAGATCATTTGTAACTTGCAGCATTTGGATGAGGCTCACATCCTTGACCTGAACAAAGTGAATGTTCCTGTGCTGAAAGCCTTCCCAAAGGCATCAACTGCTTTTAGATTCAACGAGTCTATAATCCAATCCCCTCCTTTATCTCTGTTTGTGAAAGCACTAGAGGCAAGGCAATATCATGGTTTTGTTCTAGGCAGTTGATTTTGCATCAGAGCATGCTGCATAATGACTAACCATTTTCTGTAACATTTGGTTAAAAAACATTATTATTAATACTCTGGTTTTCTGTTGATTCCAGACTAATTCCATTAATTTCAATTACTAATTGCACAATAATCCCAAAATATGCAGTTTATATGCAATATGTAAATATTACCATAGTTTTCCATTTGGGTGCAAAATCTTCTATTTCTGTCAAGCTGGTTCTTTTGTTTGGAGCTTTTCCCACCACATGGCTCAGGAACTACTGAAAAGAAAGGTAGCGAAAATGGTAATGGCTGTTTCTATGCTAAAAATGCTCATCACCTTTTTTTTGAAGTGCTTTATCCTTTTGTAACCTGGAAATTTGATACGATGTATTCTTCACCATAAGAATGTTTTCTGTGTAATCTTTATACCAGTCTGTCCACATTTCATCAAAGTGAATATTCGAAGAAAAAAGAAAAATCCCACAACTATTCGTCCCTGAGACGAAGCAGTGATGTTGGGATTAATTTAACTTGAATTCATTCATCTGAAAGTAGGGGTTAATTTGTCTTGTATTGGAAATTAAGACAGGGAGGCACCTGAAGAGGGAGATTGAACCCAGCTTAGGAGAGATGACTGGAACTAGCAAGATAAAATCACCTGATTAACTTATGATTATTTACATTATTTACCACTTAATTTCTTGATGAAGTGACAGATGAAAAACCACAATTATCCAGAGAAACCATGGAAATGGAAAGTGTAAGAGACTGCCAAGGTGTCTCAATCAAAATGTCTCAAAACTCACTTACCGTAGGCAAACCAGCCACCTCCTGTTCATCACAGGACCTGAAACTTGCCGAACTAAGTTGTGAACTGTGCCAGCGCGACAAACCACAGCATCCTGTTTACTACCAGAGTGCATTAGGAGCGACCATTTTCCAAGAATACCACCCTCCAAGAAAGATTAGCCGAGCAAAAGTGGCTTCTACACTGATTGGACAAGTATCGAGCAGACTTTATCTATAAGTTTGTGCTGTGTCCCTCTACAGTTGGACCTCCGGAACCCCCACCATCGTTGTGATCCAAGGATCGTGAGCCAACAGGGCGCTGCTGGCAATTGGGGGCCCTTCAGGATGCTGAGGGTCAGTTTTGGTGGCTATCCTCTTGCTGTGCTCCGTAATACTGCTTCTCTCTTCTCCCTTTCCTCTTATTTCCTCCTTTACTCTATCGCTCATGTCTGTAATCAAGGCTGGGAGATAACGATAAAGTTTAGCAGACAGCATCTAACCTCGTTTGTGTCTTAATCTCACGCGCGGAATTGTTAGGGGTCCTCCCGGACTCCCCCAGCCCACCGCCACATCCTGGACTGGGATATGACAGAAAGTAGAAAGACAAATAAAATCCCAGTGATGTACTGTACTAGATTGCATGAAGCTCTATTAGCAAGGTAAAAATAAAGTGAAAGATGTAAAATTATTGTTACATCTGAAACGGGTTGCCAAAAAGAAAGATACAAGACTCAGAATCCCACCTGTAGGCTTCTTGTCAAATTTGTGACATAGTACGTACTATCAAGAGGACAGTAGAGTATTTCAAAGATGGAAAAAAGATGAAGGGAAATATCATCCTGCATGAATGGCAGGAAGAATGAATTCAGTCCTCCATCCAGCATAAATCATGTGAAAAGAATAACAATATAAATCACAAAAATTTAGAGTACATTTAAATCAATAACAGAAATTTGAATAAGACCCGAGCCCCTGTTTATTCACGATGAAAAATATTCCTAAATAATGAAAACACTCACAAATCCATCATAATGAAACCTCCAGTGAAATCCTAGCTGTGGAAAAATACCATGCAAAGCAAGCATTCTTTCATCCTCTGCTGGGAGGAAAAAAGTTGAACAAGAAACATTTCTTGAGAGGAAACTGAGATTTTACTGCAAAACTAATACTATTGCTGTCGATATTTAAATATCAATTAAAATGAGAAGTTAAAGGTGGACTAATCCACAGTGTATTGCGTATTTCAAAAGAATAAATCACATAAAAGATGCTGTAAAAAGCGGGGATGAGTATGTTAGTGCACATTGGCACATTGTTGCACTCATCCTTTTTTGTTGGCAGAGACATGAATTCCTGCTATGAAGGTGGCTAAATTATTGTTCATGAATATTCTGTCTGACTAACTGTAAAGCTTGATAAAGCTTTACATATCTCCCTATGCATACTGCCGCAATCTACTTCTGAAAATTATGCTGGATCAAATTTACTCTTGCTCGTATTTAAGCAGAAATAACTTAATAGTCACCTGCAGGGACAAAATCAAAAGCAGCACAATACAGACAGGTATATTTGAGGCATTTTAAGAATCTTGTGTAAGCAGGAACCCACCTGGAGGTCCACTGAACTTTGGTTCTTGGGTGACAGTGACAGTACGGTAGACTACATATGCTGGTCTCCGAGGTTCTGAAGAATCAAAATAAGTCTTTTTTCCAGTTTCTCTCACATAAGGTGCAGAAGAAGCAGTTTCATCATGCTTACGTTGATCATTTTGTTGGTGACATGGTTTTACTTTGCGGTCTGAAGCATGAATTCCTAAAAGTGAAAAACAAACAAAAATGTTGTGCTATTACTGAAAATTTGACATATTGCAGGAGACTGGAGGCCAGACGACAAGATTAAATAAATGTTCTTTGTTGTTAGCCCAATCCAAACATGGACTGTCCATCTCTGAACCTGAGAACAGAAATTAACTAGGTGGTGCTAAATCATCTAACAGTTTAGTCAATGAAAATGAATAAGCCAGCTGTTTTCTCAAAATACCTTTGCCTGTTACTGCATTAGGTGAGTTTCTTTGCTCTGCAGAAATCCATTTCTTTTCCTTTACTTCTTTACAGTCGTGGTTCTTTACTAGCTCAGTGTGGTTTGTTTCTGAGGGATTTAAATAACACATATTTACTTTTTGAAGAAGCATACAAAATTTTCTTATGAGAAATGCTATGGTGTTTTGAAAGCCTTATGTCCCACTTTATGAAGTCTTCTCGGGTAGATCACGTTTTTACATGTTAATTATTCTAAAAGTATCATTCCCCAAAAAGAAAGCAAAAGTTGCTATATTTTCTCTAGCAGAGTTCGCACTCGCAAAATCTTGAAAGCAGACTCAAGAACTGACTAGAAACACAAAGATCAATACTGCTTTGAACTCATACCATTGCTTTGATCAGTGCTGGCTCAGAGTGCTTCTTGGGATGAATTAGAAAATCTTCATGAATATTGTATTTAAGGTTTACCATTTAAAACTGCAAACATTTGCTTTAATCCACATACGTGTTTGAAATAACTGAGAATCAAAAGTTGCATGCAATTTATATGTGTGTCACAGAGGGAACAAAACCTTTTCCAAAGTCAAAGTGCAACACCTAAATGGAATACAATGCAAATGGACTCCAAAGCATAAGGTGACAACTTGTGAGCTTGAGCCACCTGTCCTTACATAAGAACTTGCTTAGCAATAAAATAGGAGCCTTAATATGTTCCTGTCTACCAGTGCTTATGTCCCATCCCTTGCCCATGAGGTGTGCTTTGCCTCTGTCTTGGTTGTATCAGTTCAGCTGTGTGTTGCCCTGCAAGCTCAAAAACTAAAATGACATGGGATAAAAACAACTTCAGTTTATTAAAGGATAATTTAAATCCTCAGTGATATGGTTTCCAGCGTTGGCCCACACATAGTTCTAACAGCTGAACAGGCATTGCTGACAAATTGGCATTGGTGACAAACAGCCTTGCAGAAATACCACTGTATGGTGAAAAATTCAACCTTCATATAGTACCTTTACCTCTGATGTCAACATACCAAGTGAATAAGGGTATTATACTATAGACAGGTCTTTTTTATAACTCCACAGAACCACTTTCTTTTCCAAAATTAAGCAGGAAACAAATAGATTGGAATCAGCATAGAGGATTTCTTTTTTAGTATAATCCTAAAACAAGCAGAATCGTAAACGGTGTTTTGGATTGTTACAATTAATGATGCAGCATGAGAAAGAGTCTCTAGAATGTAAAGAAAAAAGAATAACTCAAATACAAAATGAAGTTTAATGTGTGCATATTCAGTTATTTACCACATGATGATCAGCAATGAGAAGTGATGCTAAAGTATATTACCTCCATTTTCAAAGGATCTGTGATCTGTTCTGGGAATACACTCTGTGGGTACTCTCCTTCCGGAACGTTCTCCTTCTCTTTTTGTGTTCTTAATTTTTGTGGGAATTGTATTACCATTGCCTGGAAAGGCAACAGAAAGAATGTTTGAGCTGCTTGTGTGTAAGCACAGGGAATGGCACTGCCGTTCTCTTCCTCCCACCTCTATGAGCTAGTGATTTTTTCAGTGCAATATACTTGAACCTCTCAGTCTATATTCTTCTTTCTCTGTTGTTAGTTGCTTGGATAATGTCTGGTGTACCTGGAGCACCTGATGTGTACCTCTCATGCTCTCTAAGAAAATACAGGGTAATACACAGGTTAAAGTAGACGCTGGCTCCAAAGTAAAGAACCAGCTACAAATTACCTGCTCCTTCTTTAGCTTCTCACTATTCATGAATGGTATTTGGGAATCTTATCTGATTGAATTTATGGCATTTTCAAGATGCATGTCATCATAGTACCTGTGATGTGCCTCAGAGAACTCAACTGAAGAAACGCTTTCGGAAAATATCGCTATCTCTTTCTCTGAATGTCTCTGTCTTTTCAGACTGTCTCAACAGCAGCTGTGAACACAACCGCCTCATCCACTCCGTTCCTCTCAGTGCTGACCACCTGCTGAAGTACATCCTTTCTCTGCACTGTATCGGTGGCATGTGGACCTCTGGAACATCCATGGTTGAGCCCATGGAGACCAATGCACACCGAAGGACACCCCCTGGCTGAACTATGAATTACTTCTTCTGTCTGAAGCATCTAGATACATCCTGGACATGGGCAGTTTGTGAACATAACAAAATACTGCAAATGATGAGGCTAAAACTGTCATAGCACTGGTGGCAGAGGTAAGCCGACTTTGAACTACAAACAGAACCTCACAAGGCAAGTGGCAGTATAAAGTAGCCACAGTGCTCTTCACTTGGCCGCTGCTAGTCTGCAGGACGACGTGGCTCTGCCTGTTCTTCCTTTTCTCCTGCTAATGTAAATAAGCACTTTTGGTTCCTCTCAGTTCAGGCCAGAACGCAGCAGAAATTATGGACTTATGCTTCAGTTTATGGGGTGGTTGAAAGCAAAAATCTGACCTTTTTTTTTCTTTTTGCTCCAAAACCACAAAGTAATATCAGCTAACAATTTACCTACAATAATCAGACTGATACATTTTATACACTGCGAAATCTACTGTAGAATTCTCTTGTGAGAAGGATGAAGCCTATCCACTGAGGTACTTAGGTGTCAGTATTTTAATTTGCTGTATGTGAGTAGTTTTTAAGTGCACTTTATCAAGTGTTACAGTCTTTCCTTAACCATAGTTTTACTGGTTCTGTTAAGGCCCATGTTCTGTGAGATATCATCTGTCATCTTGCAATGAAAGAAGATTTCACTTCAGATTGGTTTTATGCAAAGTGTATAACATCCACTGCACTTGCAGACAAAGAAAAATAATCTCATCTAAAAATTACAAAATACATCATAATTAGGTACCTTTCACATTGGAATACTTTGATGCAATTGCTTCTTTTTCCTGAGCTAGTGCCTCGCATCTTTTCCCTTCAACAAATGTATTCCTCTGTGCCACAGAGCAATCACCTCCTATAGGAAAGGAGTCTCACAGTTATCTGTACTCAAGAGCACCTTGAGAAATGAGAACAAAGCAAAGACTCTGCTCTTCTTATAATTACATTAAGTTTATGACTGAAATGAATTAAAAAATGCAAACAATACCATGAAACCAAAGAGCTGATTCATTAAGGCTCACAAAAAAATTAGATAAACAGTCCATTTCAAAAGCTTTCTATAAATATGGGTATAAAGAGAGATTTAATTCTAGATTTTTTTCTCATCTCTATTCTTTTCTCAGAGTGTATGTCGTTATAAATAAAGACATATCTTAAAAGCTATATTCATATATTGTTACTGATTTCCTTGTCTATAGTCTAAATATATCTAAATACTTGCCAGAAAGAGTTTATCAAAACTATTTTAATAACAAACATTTTAAATGTAGAAATGAGAAGAAAATAATGTTGCCCAATTTTATTTAACAACTTAGGCTGGCGAAAATGGTCAGTCAAAAAAACGTGACTTCACATGTCTGTATTATTCAAAATTGAGACAATTTTTCCATTCCCATTATTTATTAGCACATCATCCTACTCAAATCTGTTTTACATAAAACAGTCTTATCAAGATTTTTATCCCAGATGTTTACACAAAACAAACAATAATATTCTTTTTTATTAAAAGTAGCAGGTCATGTTTCTGCCCAGCAATTCTTAATGACTGATCTACTGATTACTCTGGTGTCTTGTTATATTAAGAACATAATTCTCCCTCCTATAATGGAATTACATTATTACTAATTCATTAAATAACTAATTAGATTTTTTCCGTCATGCCACTTCGTCAAGAATGAAGGAGAAACATATTAAGGGAGGTAAATATTTATTAGCTTATCTTCCTTTGACCTTAATTATGTTGGATAAAGCCCAACATTCAAAACAAAATGGAACTCTTTTGTTACTGCCTTTTACAAGACACTTCAAGGGGGTATCTATTTAATTTAAATTTAGTTATATAAAAGTTTGATATATCGCTGCATCTAATCCTGTAGACACCCAAGACAGCCAGCAGAGAGCACGGAGCACCTCTGGGAAAGTGAGTCATCTCACCTGTCTTTGGCACTGTCTTATGATCCAATAAATAGCCCCAAAAGAGTGCCTGTCTCTCTCCATTTCCAACAGAGAGCCTACATGAGACATTTAAACTACATTACTAACCTTAGGGTGGTTAAACTTAGACTACACAAATCTTGACTGTGAAGAAAAATTCTATGAATGACATATGCTGTGTATCTCAGGAAAGTACACATAGGGTTAACAGCCCATTTCCACCTTTTCCATGTACAATTGATTGTTGCAGGGAGTCACCACATGTGTGACACTATGTATACACATGGGGAAAAATGAATGAAGTATTTTTACGCTTTTTGTAATATGCTATCTTTTATCATCACTAAATTAAAAAAGCAGGGAGGACAGGCAAACTATGTCATAGTTTCTCTCTGTAACAGTAATTTAAAAGCTGGTAAACATTGTCCGAGCAGATGGAAAGTACTTGCCTTTCTGCAAGTCTCGCCCGGTAGCTTCCAAGGGTAATAGCTCATTTTCCTGAGGTGAAGACACAGTTTTTGCTGATTGGTGTTCATGAGGGTATGGAATCCTGTAATACTCACCTAAATATATCCCAAGAGGGAAAAAAAATGCAGAGTTTACTATATTGGCAGCATTGCTGTTTAGGAAAGAGTGAGTAATTCCATGTTTACCAGATTTGTAGCACATTTCCTTTATTGCTCTTTCCTCTTCAATATCTGCAGCAGTCTTAGGCACCCAATTAGAAACATCTATAGGAAATATTTTTAAAAGATTACCAGGTATCTATACAAAGACCTTCAACAATTCTTAATAATCAAATACCATAATGAATTCCACTTCGGTCATGAGTGTTTCTTTTCTGACTGCAACCTCTGCTTCTGGACAGAAAAATGATTCCTTAATATTAGGTGCAATGGAATTGCAGTTACAATGCATATTAAGAAGCTAATGTTTGTTGATTTAAAATGAGTCAAAAACATCTTCAGTACTTATTTGCAAAATAATCCTTCATTTACACCCAAAAGGAAATCTTCTTACTAAACATGTCACCAGGGAGCGCTTGTCACAAAACCTCTGCCCAAAGTTACTGTCCTATAACTGTCTGCCAGCAGAGCTGGTGAAAGGAGTGCTCCTTATCTGTCTCAGTTAAGGCTACTAAGACAAGCAAAGCCCTGCTTTTTCTGTTGTTTAAGTTAATGTGGCCAGCTCGGACTGTAACTGTCTACTGCTGCCCTAACAGGCAGCCGTGCCAGCCCTCCCGAAGGGCAGGGCTAAAGGGAAAGGCAGCTTGGGGCTGCCTGAGAGCTAGCACAGTCATTTGTGGGGTGCACGCAGGGGAGTAGGTCATTCTCTCACTCTCTGGGAATGTGCAATTCATTCCATCACTATGAATCTCTCTTCTCTGAGTGAGATACAGTCAATGGTTTAACTACAGTTCAAAAAATGTAAATAAATAATAATGTAAATATATACACATAGACACTGCAGTTAATCTAGTGAAGAGTTATGTCTGGTTTCTCTTTGCTAGATTCAAGAGTAACTTTCTGTACACATCTGTCACATCTGGTGACTACGAGTTCCAATATTTTGAGGATTAGGTGGAAACTATTTCCAAAACTTGTCAACAACTTTTTTCTAAAAGTGTAATGGTTATTATAATACATCAGTTGAGAAGTACGTTGCAAGAGTCCAAAAACCCCATTCTACTTCCTTGTAAATGAAAGAGAAAAACTCTTTACAGTTCTCTTTCTCTTCATCGTCCTCTTCGTCGTCCTCTTCATCCTCTTCATCATTGAGGTTTATAATCAGTGGAGGGTGAACGGGTAGTAAAATATTCTTTTGATTTCTGAGTGATTCTTGACAATGGGCTGGAGGCAGAATCACTTCTTGTACACTCTGTGGCAATGGGGCATCTGCAGATAAGAACATTATATTTAATTATGAGGGAACTAGAATATCAAGTCCAGGTTCAGACCAGCAGGTACAGTTTTTAAATCATTATATTGAAGCAATCATTAAATAGACAGATTGTGCTTTTTAGGAAAAATCTTCTGCGGAGGTTGACATCTTCCAACAAGAAAGTAGGAAAGACGCTGTCTTCCAAGAGCATCTTCCAACTACAAAGAGTAGGAAGAATCATGGGAACTTGCTCCTCTCAAGGGACAGATGAGGCAGTGGTGAATAAAGCCTTTCGAAAAGAGGATGATTTTAATCATTCTATGCTATTCTGAAAAGGCTGGCTGTCTCTACCAGCTGGTGGATAGATTAATTTGAGGCAGAAGCCTTCTTTCTTCCAATCCCTTTTAAGATATTTACAGCTTAGGGAAACATGATCAGTAATACCTGGGCTGAAGTAAGTGAGTTCAGGACCCCACCTGTGAAACTTATTTAAACATGCTGAATAATAGGCAGGCCCATATCACTCCTCATGGCATCAGTTTTGAAGGATTTAGCAATGCTAAGATTAACTTTTTTTAGCTTGTAGACATTCTTTTTCTATCAATTTTCTGAATCAGAACTCTCTTTACTAAGTACAAAATGTAGATTTTGAGAAAGAATATGAAGTTCACAAAAATCTTTTACACTTAATTAGAAGAAAATCAGGAAAGATATTATTTTCCTTAGAAATTTATATCTACCCATAATACTTGCAGTAAAACTATTCCAGCATGGGGACAGCATTTTCTGAGAGCCAGGAAATGCAACAAACAACCGAAAATAAAGATGATGCAAAATGGTAAGTCTATTTGTATTGTTCAAGCTGACCAATTTGCAGCTATAGATACAATCAGGATTCTGTGCATTATATTAAAAACATCAAAGAAATAATATGAAGCGTGGGCATTTTCTTTTATTCCAGTTGCTGTTATCCTTGTGCATCTCTTATTTGCCTCGGAGCAGCATGTGTGTCATAGCAAACCCATTTTAATAACACTCCTGCAGATCAGATTTGTTGTATCTCATGCCAGAGAAAGTAAGATACAACACTTTAACTTGATAGAGCCTTTCTTCAGTGTCCAGAATAGGATATTATTAGCTCTGGGTAGTGTAAGCCAAATCAAACTTAAATTAGTTTAACAAGATTTCAAAGTATTAAAACAAATAAATGCACTTTTAATATTTGCAATGTCATTGTGGAGCACACGGACATCGAATTCATACATATTGCAGTAAAAAGAAAAAGGCTTAGATCCATCTCCTCGTTCTGATTGTTGGACATTGCTCTTCTACAGGATGCCCTTGTCTGCAGTGCCTCTTAGGCACAGTCTCTGACTCACACCAGACCCAACAGCGTGCCTGCATGGTGGGCACGGCAGCATCAGCTGCCTGGCACCGACACTGGGGATGTAGAAACTGCACTAAAAGCGGTATGGGCACTCACAGAAAGAGCATGCAAGCCCTTGCCTTGGTTCCATGGGGTTAGTTAGGCTCAACATGCCCAGATATGACAGGCTACCCTTTCCTGGGGGAATTTCAGGAACTCAAGGTGTTTGCTTCTGACTAGAGATCTCTCTGGCTACACCTGTCCACAGCACTGGAGGTAAGGCCCAGGGACAACTCTGGTTTAGTCCACTTCTTCAGCCATCTGTGACACGTCATGCTGTCTCACTGAAACGAGCAGTGCCAATGCAGGCACGGCTGCAGTGAAGCCCCTTTTTGGCAGTAAAAAGGGGCTTTTCCAGAGCTTTTCTGAGGCAGGAAAGGCTGGGGCAGCGCAGGGACACTCGGGGGGTATTATGAGGCTTGGCCGTGACAAGCCAAGGGACAACACTCCAAGGTATGAGGGATGGGGCACTAGCCAGGGCCCTCAGCCTCTTGCTCCAAGATGTGCTAGGTACACTGCGACACACTCGTAGTCTTATAAAGATGAGCCAGGTGCTCCCGAAGCAATAGGAGCCAATGGGGAAACACGGGTAAACACCTCAAAGGAAGGCCACCTGGAGAACAGCACAAAGGAACTGCAGCCACTCCAGCCAGTAAGTCACCTTCAACGGGGACCCAGCTTAAGTGCCTCTATGCAAACACACACAGTATAGGGAACAAACAAGAGGAGTTAGAGACGTGCGCACGCCTCCAGGGCTATGATCTCATTGGCATCACAGAGACATGGTGGGATGGCTCCCTATGACTGGAGTGTTGGAATGGAGGGATACAGGCCCTTTAGGAAGGACAGGCAGGGGAAACAAGGAGGTGGTGTTGCCCTCTATGGTGACCACCTGGAGTGAGTGCATGGAGCTCCACCTGGGGATAGATGAGAAGCTGACTGAGAGCTTATGAGGCAGGATTAAAGGGAACTGATCTTTGTCAGTGACATGGACAGTGGGATTGAGTGCACCATCAGCAAGTTTGCCATTGACATCAAGCTGCATGGAGTGGTCAACACACTGGAAGGAGGGGATGCCATCCAGAGGGACATGGACAGGCTCAAGAGGTCAGCCCATACCAACCTCATGAAAGTCAACAAGGCAAAGTGCAAGGTCCTGCATGTGGGTCAGGGCCCACATACACAGGGCAATCCCATACACAAATACAGGCTGGGCAGAGAATGGATGGAGAGCAGCCTAGAGAAGGACTTGGGCGTGTTGGTGACTGAGAAGGTCAACATAAACCAGCAACGTGCACTCACAGCCTAGGCGGCCACCCACATCCTGGGCTGCGTCAAAAGAAGCATGGCCAGCAGGGTGAAGGAGGGGATTCTGCCCCTCTACTCCACTATTCTGAGACCCCACCTGGGCTGTTGTGTCCAGTTCTGGAGCCCCCAACATAAGAAGGACATGGACCTGTTGGAGCAGGTCCAGAGGAGGGCCACAAAGATGATCAGAGAGCTGGAGCCCCTCTGCTGGGAGGACAGGCTGAGAGAGTTGGGGGGTGTTCAGCCTGGAGAAGAGAAGCCTCCGAGGAAACCTTATAGCAGCTTTCCAGTATCTGAAGGGTGCATACGAGAAAGCTGGAGAGGGAATTTTTACACGGGTGTGTAGTGATAGGACAAGGAGTAATGGCTTTAAATTGGAAGAAGGGAGATTTAGATTGGATATCAGGAAGAAACTTTTTACTCTGAGGGTGGTGAGACACTGGTCCAGATTGCCCAGAGAAGTTGTCGATGTCCCATCCCTGGAAGTGTTCAAGTCCAGATTGGATGGGGCTTTTAGCAACCTGGTCTGGTGGGAGATGTCCCTGCCCATGGCAGGGGAGTTGGAAAGAGATGATCTTTAAGATCCCTTCCAACCCAAACTATTCTATTATTCTATGGTTCGATGACTTGCTGTCACTCTGGCTTCCACCTGATTTCTGACATCTTTCTCAGTTCCCTGCCCTGGACTCTTACCCTGTTCCAGGTTCCAGCTGTCTACCAGGAGTCCTGGTAGACAAGAGCTCCTCTTAGAATGGACTGAGGGAAAAAACCCAACTTATAACTATTTTTTTTTCCATAAAAACTCTGATTTTCAGATATTATACTGCCTTGTACACTATTACTGTACTTCAGTAGCCTGCATCCAATGTTCAAGCCTGAAAAATTTATTTGAAACAATGAACTGGAAATACACCTGCACACACAGCACTGTAATCTGATGTTATCAGATGTTATCTGTCTGTTATCTATCTGTCTCATCCAACATGTTGTGCTCTATCAACAGATATTTCTACTGGTGGCCCTACCAACCTCCTCCCCCCACCACACACACTATTTTTCATTTCTCTTACATCGTTACCTGCCTACTCATCACTTTCACTACTAGAAAGGTTTGATCTACTTACCCAAGTAAAGCAACATTTTTACTCCGTGGACCTTGGCAACCTAAATTGCCATTTGTGAGTTCATCTTTCATGTCACTGATAATTAGGAAGATCTGTAACAAGACAGCTAAAAAAAATCATATGGCAACCCTATTCAAATGCCAATACAATTCCTTTCTTTGCCTTCAACTTGCTGGGATAGCAGATGATACCTGGTTGATTTGCCATGGTACATATCTTGACCTTGATATATACTACGTAAGCACGGGAAGGAAGCACTGGAAGGACATTTTCCTGCATCTACTTACTCTTATGAACAAATGTTGAGAATATGTTTTTACTCACTGTTACTAGGTGGCAAAAAAAGTCCATTTATATAACGAGGCTTGCTATGATGGAATGCACAATTGATCCTCATACAGCCTAAGGGCTGTCTTTCCCAGAAACAGGAGATGTTGCTGTATTTTTGCTGCAGGAGAAAACAGTTTTCAGGTATTGTAAATACAACAATAAAAATGGACTAAATGGATTAATACATAGTGTGCTGCTGTGAACACAGCCAAGAGTTTTTTCACAGCGACAGAATCTGCACCTGGAACCCCCATGAGGAAAATGACTTTGTGGGTAAGTCACACTAGATTCCCATGCTCTAGTGGTTGCCTTAAACGTGAAAACCTCTTTTAAAAATTTTTTGTTTTAATTAATGGGGGAGATGATACAGTAGTCCAGGTATGTGTTACGGTGACAAATATAAACTCAGGTTTATATCTTGGATATGAACAACATCCCAGCTGACATCTGTAAATGCCAAGTTGCTGGTTATTTTTTAATGAGTTTCTGAGTAATTTTTTAGAGGAAAACAAAATCACACTTGAAAATATTTGAATATTTGAAGGTCAGTTTCACACAGTTCCAGACATTAACAGCTGGGTCTAGCAGCAGCATCTCAAAAACACACCACTTTTGGACTGTAGTCAGTATGACTGGGCTATCCCCTGAGACACGCTGGGGTCTGAAGCCAAAGCCCATCGCCCAGGTATTAACACCTAAATCTTCAGCACTGAAATGGACGCAATAACAGAGAGCCCTACGCCCACCCCCAGATTTTCACCAAGTGGGTTATAAATGTTTCTTTGAAGAACAAGCCCATTTTGAAGGACTTTGCTTTAAATAACTGATTTTGCAGAAATTCAGGTAGTTGCTATAAGCAGAAATTACAAACATGGCCTATTTATTCAGAATCAATATAATGTAAGTTCAATAAGGAAGTGATGAGTGAGCCTTATGTGTGGTTTTTAACATGTGTGTTCTTTGAGTATCTGAGCACAGTTCCCAGGAGAAATTGTCCATAGTTTAGATGACCATTAGCTCTTCTCGCCACTTCCTACAATCATATATTTGATCTGCAGATGCTGCCATGACCCAGGCAGAGTGATGTATCAACTTCTAACTTTACATAATAAACCCTCCCTTTCAACATGGACATATCAAGAAAATCAAGGATACAAACCACTCTAAAATCTACAGCATTTACCTGTGCATAGCGGGAATGAAAATGGACATAGCAGTCATTCCCAGCTGCAGCCATTTTCACCTTTCGTGCTTTTCCTCCACTCTCTTAATACTGCCAGAACATACATGAAAACGTTAAAGTTATCAACAGTCAGGCAAATCGTATTCTTATTCTGAAAGCAGTAGTTTTCTTTCAAGAACTAGAGCTTCAGAACCTCAGCTCTGCTTCTTTTTTGAAACGAAACTCCAACTGACAGAAATACACTCGAATGAAGGAGGTGGTACCTGCTCCAGGCTTGCTGAACCAACGAAGGCAGTTGCCAGCCGGTATAGAATGTTACATTTCCAAGGTTCCACGGTTGCCAGCCACTCCTCCAGCTCATGAGGTCATCAAGATGGTGCTGTGGGACCTGTCCAGCTTGAACATCTTTATCTTGATTGCTTCAAAGTATGGAAAATCGGACCGTTTCAAAGAGTCTCCCATTCCGCTGTTTCCTTAACATAAAATGGAACAAACCCATTTGGTGGGGCTTAAATAGTACCCAGCTTCTTGCTGTAGGAACTGTGGTCTTAGAAACAAATCTAAGACAAACCTTATTCTTTGATTGTTTTTTAACCCAAATCTTTGTGCTCAGGGTGTTTCTTACTGTACCTCTTTCTTTGAATGGAGAAACTCGCTGCTTCCTGTTAGTACACTGTTAGCCATTAACTGCTCGCATTGCTGGGGTTCATTGCTTTTTCTTGCTTCCGTGATGTCCACTGCCACAGCTCAAGCAGTAAGAACAGCGGACGCTTCTGTCCCTAATTAACACCTCTGTTCCCATTCAGGTCCCAGGCTGCTCTGTACAAAAAATATCTTGGGGGGGAAATGACGTTTCAACACTGGAAAATGGTAAGGCATACTGTTATCCCCAGGACATGCGGTCACATTTACAACACTGAGTGACATCAGTGATGGAAATGAACAGTTCAGAGCACTGTTAGACCAAAACCTGGGAACTTAGGAGTAAAGCATAAAAGGAAGTGCAGAATGGAAAAGGAGCCGCAACCTCAAAAGAGAAGGATGTCATCACGTAAAGAGTACTAAGGATACAGATGAAGCCAAAGAGAAAGGAGGTAGATACAAGGCAGAATTCAAGAGAGAGGACTAGAAGTGCATGTGACTGCTGGTTCCTTGGAAAAACAAAACAAAACAAAACAAAACACCACCACTGGACTGGATGGACTATCACTGGAGCACACCTGTACTGTACACCATGGGTCTGCCAGTGGGAAGGGTGACAGACGTGTACATGAAAAGCAGGTGCCAATGACTCCATGAGCACAGAAGGTCCAAGGCTGGCTCAGTGATAGTGACACCCAACCTGGAGAAGAAGTACGAAGGCATTGAAACAACTTCTCATCTCTCTAGGAGCCTATCAACTTGTTTGTAACTCAAGTATCAGCGGATGGCCTGAAGACTAACTGCAAAGGAGAATACCACATGCCTGACGACTGGGGCGTTGGCACTGGAATAAAGTGATTTCTGCAGGGATGAATTCACTTAAGCACAGAATGAAACTGCTCACTGGGACCAAGGTGGGGAGTACAGGCGAGAGCTGTGAACAGAGAAATGACGTGAAAAGGCTCCCACAGTTCCATAAGCCTGACAACTGACTGGGGCACACAGGGCAAGGAAAGCTCCAGAAAGCAGACAAGGACCATGAATAATGAACTGTCAGTGAGCAGGAGCAGCCAGAGTAAGAAAGTGCTAATGCTGCCAAGAGCTGTCCAAACAGGGGCTCTTTGTAGCTGTATAGCTGTGCCTAAATGAGGCACAGAAGTTATAGTCAGGAAGAAAGAATTCTGTATTAGGTTTGTCTGGCAAGGTTTTGGTAGCAGGGGTGGGGGAGCTACAGGGGTAGCTTCTGTGAGAAGCTGCTAGAAGCTTCCCCCATGTCTGATAGAGCTCCAGGACAGACCCACCGCTGGCCAAGTCTGAGCCCATCAGTGACGGTGATAGTGCCTCTGGGATAACATATTTAAGAAGGTGAAAAAACTGCTGGACAACAGCAGCCAGAGAGAGGAGTGAGAAAATTTGAGAGAAACAACCCTGCAGACACCAAGGTCAGTGAAGAAGGAAGGGGAGGAGGTGCTCCAGGCACTGGAGCAGAGATTCCCCTGCAGCCCGGGGTGAAGACAATGGAATGGAAAGCAAAGGAGATGTTGTAGTGGGTGTCTACTACTGATCACCCACCCAGGATGTAGGCACTGATGAGTTATTCTATAGGCAATGAGGAGAAATTTCTGGATTGGTACCCTTTTCCTGATGGGAGATTTCAACTTTCTCAACATCAACTGGGAATATCCTACTGCTGTGATGGTCTTGGAAATTCATGAAGTTCGTAGGAGGTGATAACTTCTTATCACAGATACTCAGTGAGACAACTAGGAAAGATGCCCTCCTAGACTTGCTAGTTGTGAATGGAGAAGGACTAATAGGGGATGTGGTGCTAGGTGGCTGCTTTGGCAATAGTGATCATTAAATTATTGAGTTTAAAATTTTCAGTGGAGTAAGAAAAAAGGACAGCAGAGTTGCTACCCTGGACTTCAGGAGGGTAAAATTTAAGCTATTCGGGGACCTGGGAACATGCTTTTGAGGGCTTAGGAGTCCATGAGTGCTGGTCAGTCTTTAAGAACCACCTTTTAGAAGCACAGGAGCAGGCAATTCCACTGTGTCCTAAGTCAAGCAAGTGGGGCAGAAGATCAGCTTGGCTGAACAGGGAACTCCTCATGGAGCTCAAGAGGAAGACGAAATTTTATGATCTCTGTAAGCAAGGTCAGGCTTTGCAGGAAGATTACTGAGCCATGGTTCCTATATGCAGGGACAAGACATGAAAAGCCAAAGCTCAGGTAGAGTTGAAGCTGGCCAGTGTTGTTGCAGATAACATGAAGGGCTTTCTTAAGTACATTAATAGCAAGAAAAGGTTGAAAGAAAACATTGCACTGATACTTGCTGAAGATGGTCTAATAGGTATGGAGAAAAAGAAGATGCATTCAACGCATTTTTTGCCTCAGTCTTTAATAGTACTTGATAGACATTGGGCTGCCCAGTCCACTGAGTTATCAAATCATAGAATCGTCTAGGTTGAAAGGGGCCTTTAAGATCATCAAGTCCAACCATCAACCTAATACTTCCAAAACCACCACTAAACACCTCTAAGCACCACATCTACACATCTTTTAAATACCTCCAGGGACAGTGTTTCCACTGCTGCCCTGGGCAGAAAGTTCAATGCTTGACAACCCTTTCAATGAAGAAATTTTTCCTAATATCCAATCTAAACCTCGCCTGGCCGGCGAAACTTAAACCCGTTTTCTCTCTTCCTATCACTTGTCACTAGAGAGAAGAGGTCAGCACCCACCTCTCTACAACCTCCTGTCAGGTAGTTGTAGAGAGTAATAAGGTCTCCCCTCAGCCTCTTCTTCTCCAGGCTAAACCACCCCAGTTCCCTCAGTTGTTCCTCATAAGTCTTGTCCTCCAGAACCCTCACCAGCTCTGTTGCCCTCCTCTGGAGATACTCCAGCACCTCAACGTCTGTCTTGACGTGAGGGGCTGAAAACCGAACACAGTATTCAAGTTGGGGCCTCCCCAGTGCCAAGTACAGGGGGTCGATCACTTCCTTAGTCTTGCTGGCCACACTTTTGCTGATACAGGCCAGGATGCTGTTGGTCTTCTTGGCCACCTGGACACACTGCTGGCTTGTATTCAACCAGCTGTCAACCAACACCCCCAGGTTCTTTTCCACTGGGCAGCTTTCCAGCCACTGTTCCCCAAGCCTATAGCGCTGCATGGGATTGTTGTGACCCAGGTGCAGGACCTGGAACTTGGCCTTGTTGAACCTCACACCATTGGCCTCAGCCCATCGATCCAGCCTGTCCAGATCCCTCTGTAAAGCCATCCTACCCTCAAGCAGATCAACACTCCCAGCCAACTTGGTCTCATCTGCAAACTTACTGAGGGTGCATTCAATCTCCTTGTCCATTGATACAGATATTAAAGAGAACTGGCCCCAATACTGAGCCCTGGGAACACCACTTGTGACCAGCCACCAACTGGATTTCACTCCATTCATCCACTCTCTGGGTGTGTTAGTTCCTAGGTTATAACAGAAGGGTTTCTTTTTGCATCTGCAAGAACTCAGGAGCAAACTGTGCTGACGGAAGCCCTCAGAAAAAAGGGTAGACTAGAGAGAGAAGAACAGATCAGTAGAAGTATGCTGCTTTACCTGCACTCGTGGCACACCTCCTGGCACAGTGACTCTGGGTAAGAGTACCCTCAGGGTGTTTTCTAATCTTTTCCAGGCCTCACCACCAGAGAGCCGATGGCACCCCCAGATCTTGCCATGCTGCATAACCTTCTGCGCAAACAGAAGTAGGAGATGGTGGACATCTTCAAGGAGGTTGGTGTGGGCATGGGGAAGATCCCAGAAGCAGATTTCATTCAGGTCATCAAAGGGCTATGTAGGGAGCAGAACAGGACTGAACTGGTGCTGCTGTCATATGTTCTTGCATGGAAACCTGGGGTGGTTCCAGTGGAGCATATGGTGGCAGTTCAGCAAGGGGCACTTTCTCTTGTATTAGCCTCAGAGGATGAATCCGACAGCCTGTGGGAAGTTGGAGGGGAAAGGGAGGGCAAGGATGCGAGAAGTAGGATGTCACTGAGAAGCGGGTTGCAGGAGCAAGGGGTAACTGTTGCTTCACAGTCTCCAAAGACACTCGCTGCTCAGTACTGTGGCTGCCCGGATCCTGCTGCAGATACTAAATGTCCTGTGCTGGATTTTGGCAGTTAGCATTGATCATCCAGCTGATCAAAACCAGACCCTTTCTCCAGCTGTTGGTGGCAGATGGAAAACAGAGGTTCAGAAGCAGATCAGAAAGCTTGTCATGAGAGCAAAGGGAGAAGAACAGAGAGACCTGAACAGGGGAATTTTCAATTTGTGAAGAATCAGGTAGAAACAGTTGCAAAGTGTAGCATTAATTTACAGAAATTTAAACCTGATGGAACCAAGTAGTAAAAGTGAGCATTAGAGATGAAATTAGAAATGAAGAAAGACTTCAGGGCTTTAGGACGACTAGTTAAGGGATTGGGAGCACAAGTCGTGTTCTCCTCTATCCCTCCAGCTGCAGGAAATGATGAGGGGGGTAAACAGGAAAGCCAGCAGGTCAATGACTGGCTCCGAACCTGGTGCTACCAGCAAGGTTTCGGGTTCTTTGATCATGGCCTGATTTATAGAACACCAGACCTGCTGGTAGCAGATGGGAAAAGCCTATCTCGCAGGGGGAAGAGGATTCTAGGACTAGAGTTAGTGGGGCTTATCGAGAAAGCTTTAAACTAGATTGGAAGGGGGATGGGGATGTAACTGGGCTCACCAGAGAGGCACCTGAGTGTAGTAGCTCAGCACTTGTGGGGCAGGATGTTGGTACTTTTAAGAATCGGAAGGCCCACCACCTCTCTAGGGCTACACACTCATTGGCCTCTCTGAAATGCCTATACACCAATGCACGCAGCATGGGGAACAAGCAAGAGGAGTTAGAGATCTGCGTGCGGTCACAGAGCCATGATCTCATTGCAATTACTGAGACATGGTGGGATAGCTCGCATGACTGGAACGCTGTCACAGAGGGCTATGTTCTCTTTAGGAAAGATAGGCCAGCGAGGCGAGGTGGGGGAGTTGCTCTTTATGTGAAAGAGCAACTGGAATGTATCGAGCAGTCCCTGGGGGCTGATGATGAGCAAGTTGAGAGCTTGTGGGTAAGGATTAAGGGGCAGGGTAACATGAGAGATACTGTTGTGGGTGTTTATTACAGGCCACCTGATCAGGATGGAGAAGTTGATGAGGCCTTCTACGTCTTCTTCATCATCTGCTTGCCCACCCACACCTGTCCTGGGGCTCCCCATGAACAGGGACATGGTGCGATTGTCCCTACATAAGCACCTCAAGATGCTCAGACTCCTGCCCAATGAGCTCACAAAGCACTTGCAGCCATCGCACACAGGTAGAGAGCCTGACGGAGACAGGGCTGAGAGCCTCTCTGACCCTGTGAGGTACCAATGGGAAGGTGGGAGGTGTCGGAGGGGACAGGTGGTATGGGCCCCACAGCAAGCTAAGACCCCTGCACCATGCCCGGCAGGCTGCCCAGGCATGTCAGGAGTGCTCCCGAGACCTGGTGGGGGGCCACACAGGGACTAGCCCTCTCTCCAGCCAGCCCTGGGAGCAGGGCAGCAGCCACCAGAGGGGCTGAGCACTGCCCTTAGGGCTGGCAGGATGGCACGGCTGCAGAGGGTTTCTCACTGGAACACAGGGGTGAAAGGGCCACAGCCGCATGGCCTTTCTCCATGTCTTCTCTTGCAGACAGACAATCTGAGGGGCTGGGATGCACTGCTCCACAGCAGGGTCACACAGGGAGAAAGTGCCCACGCCAGCCTTGCCAACTGTCCCAAGGCCTGAAGTGACACAGGCAACTGCACCCCGCTATGCACTTGCAGCTCCAGCACCAGGATCTGCAAATGTCACCAAGCTGCCCGCTCTACCAGCAGCAGCAACCTCCGGATCTTCTCTGAGAGGCAGAGCACATGCTGTGGGTACCGCAGCCAGTGGCCACAGAAAGCTTGCCCCACCTGCTTGGGGCATCCTTTGTGACTGGGGTATGGCAGTGAGAGCTGAGAGATGGGGGCCTGCCCCACATGGCCACACTAACTCGTGACGTGGCTCTGGAGTCCACAGTCCAGTCATTGATGTCAGAGGTCCCAAGTCAAATTGTTGCTGCAAGCCGGGAACCCAGCCAGTAGCTGAGCACCTTGTGCACACCACTAGTCTGGCAACACCTACAAGAACAGCCCAGGTGCAGGCCGCCAAGGCAGGCAAGGCCACTGCAACTCAGCCATGGCCTCATCTGGTGATCCCAGGCACCTGGCGAGCCCTGTGCACCAGTTCCTCAGCAAAGTGCACCAGCAAAGGGCACTGGGCATGGGCATGACTGGTGGCAAGGCCGGGCCATTGTCTGCCACCCTTGCGACTTTTCCATGGCAATCCACTGCGCATATGGCCTGAGGACGCCCTGAAGCATCTTGTGGTCATGCAAATCAAGATGAAGTGTCTGGAGGAGCTGGAGGAAGAGGACGACAACAAAATTTCTGAAGACCTGTCAGGACAGAATCAGCTGGAGGACGACATCTCCATCCATACCACCTGGGCCAGCCCCAGTCTGCTGAGACTCACCCAGAGGAGCCACACGCAGGCTCCCAGAAAGCGCCCAGCTCACCTGGAAGCATGGCCAGAGACACTTCAGGAGATGCAGACGACCACCCTCAGCACGTATCTTCTGCCCCATCAGATGTAGAGCCAGCAGCTTTTTGTCTGGTCTCAGAGGCCCTGGGGACCAGGGGCACAGCGAGCCTCTCCCCACATCAGCACCTGAAGATGCACAGGCATTGGGTCTTCCCTTGCCTGTGGCCGTGCTCTGGGCAGCAGATGGATAGTGCCAATGCTGTAGGCACTGCTCAGGGCATCCTGGGCAACCAGAAGTTGGCAGCAGGGGCTGAGGGCTGGGGCCTGCCCCCATTGGCCCCATAACCAGTGACACTGCTCTGGAGGACCTGGAGGAAGAGTGAGAAGAGATCCCTGACAGAGACACTGCAGGAGAGGGAGATGGCAACACAGTGTGTCTCTTGCCCTATCAGAGGATGCAGACACAGCAGCTTCTCCCTTGGCTGGAGGTCCTGTGCACGAGGGGCACAGAACTCCTCTCCCCAGAGGTTACCAGCTTCTGTTCGTTTGCTTGGTTATTGCATTTAAATTTATGCAATAGAAAGCCAGGTTCCCCAACACGAGGATTAGAATTATTAGAATTAGACACATGAATTTTCCTGTCTTTTTGACGGTAACATTCTTTTCAGTGATAGCCCTTTACCACAGAGAGTATTAACAACGTTCCAGTGTACTGCATGGATGAACAAGGAGCTCCTGGACAATCCCAAACAGAAAAAGAAAGCCTACAGAGGATGGAAGCAAGGACAGGTAGCCTGGGAGGAATACACAGAAATTGTCTGACCAGCCAGGGATCAGGTTAGGAAAGCTAAAGCCTAGATAGAGCTAAATCTGGCCAGGGGCCAGTTCAACAAGGCCAAGTACAAGGTCCTGCACGTGGGCCGGGACAATCCCATGCACAAATCCAGGCTGGGCAGAGAAGGGATGGAGAGCAGCCCTGAGGAGAAGGACTTGGGGGTGTTGATTGATAAGAAGCTCAACATGAGCCGGCAATGTGCGCTCACAGCTCAGAAGGCCAACCGCATCCTGGGCTGCATCAAAAGAGGCGTGGCCAGCAGGGCGAGGGAGGGGATTGTGCCCCTGTGCTCTGCTCTCCTGAGACCCCACCTGAAATACTGCCTCCAGCTCTGGAGCCCCCCACATAAGAAGGACATGGACCTGTTGGAGCAGGTCCAGAGGAGGGCCACAAAGATGATCAGAGGGCTGGAGCCCCTCTGCTGGGAGGACAGGATGAGAGAGCTGGGGTTGTTCAGCCTGGAGAAGAGAAGCCTCCAGGGAAACCTTATAGCAGCTTTCCAGTATCTGAAGGACACCTACAAGAAGGCTGGGGAGGGACTTTTTACAAGGGCATGTGGTGATAGGACGAGGGGTAATGGCTTCAAACTGGAAGAGGGGAGATTTATAATAGATACTAGGAAAAAAAATTTCACTATGAGGGTGGTGAGGCACTGGAACAAATTGTCCAGGGAAGCTGTGGAGACCCCACCCCTGGAGGTGTTCAAGGCCAGGTTGGATGGGGCTTGGAGCAACCTGGGCTGGGGGGAGGTGTCCCTGCCCAGGGCAGGGGGGTTGGAACTTGATGATCTTCAAGGTCCCTTCTAACCTAAACCATTCTATGATTCTGTGACTTCCCCATCTTTCCCCATAACCCACCAAGTGCACCCAGGCCCTCAAGCAAAAACAATCCAACAAATGTGTTTTCCCTTTCCCGATGAGGGAGTAACCCAGACATTTTTTCCCAGCCAGTTCCTTAGATGTATGACAGGGACCTTATCTCCTTCCACAGTGTGCAGGGGTTTTTAATTGGGCAGGGTCAGGTTGACTGGCAGATCCTCTAGCGTTAACTAGCCAAGTGGCTTCTGCTAAATTTGTATCCCAATGCTTGAATGTCCCAGCACCTATTGCTCTCAGTAAATTTTCTAACAGTCCATTGTATTGTTCAATTTTCCCAGAGGTTAGCGTGTGATCGGGGATGTGATACACCCACTCAACGCCATGCTCCTTCACCCTGTTGTTTTGGAAACGTCCGATTCAATTATTTCAGGGGTGCTGTGTCACCATACAAATGTGCTTTTCAAGGCCCAAAGCAGTATTATGAACAGTGACATGGGTCACAGGGCATGTTTCCAACCAGCCAGTAGTCACTTCCACCATTCTAAGCACAGGGTGCTTACCATGGCGGGCTCATGGTAGTGTGATATAATCCATCTGCCAGGCTTCCCCATATTGATATTTCAGCCATTGTCCTCTATACCAAAAAGGCTTTAGCTGCTTAGCTTGTTTACAGCACACGTTTGACATTCATGGATAACCTGTGCCATGGTATCAATGGTCAAGTTGACCTCAATCACAAGCCCATTTGTATGTTGCATCCCTTCTGCGACACCCTGATGCGTCATGGGCCCATCAAGCTATAAATAGCTCACCCTTATGTTCCCAGCCCAGAGCCACCTGAGCCAGTTCAATTCTAGCAGTCTGATCCACCAGCTCATTGTTTTGATGTTCTTCAGCGGTACAACTCTTGGGACTTCAGCACGTACATGACGTACTTTTACTACCAGGTTCTCTACCCGAGCATGACCCAGCAGCCTAGATGGGTTTACCTCTGCACAGGCAGTTGGTCTACTTCCATTGTTGTAGCCGCCCCCACAGAGCATTTGCCACCATCCATGAGTCAGTATAGAGGTTTCTCTCATTTAGCAATATCTAAAGGCAGCTGGATGGCTGTCACTTCTGCAGACTCAATTCACCTTTTCCTTCAGTGACTTGCAGAGGACCCCACACAACAGCAACTCTCCAACTCCAGTGTTTTCCCACAGGACTGGAGGAAGGCCGACATCACTCCAATCTTCAAAACAGGCAAGAAGGAGGACCCAGGGAACTACAGGCCGGTTAGTCTCACCTCTGTCCCTGGGAAGGTAATGGAGCGACTCACTCTGGAATGTCATCTCCAAACGCGTTAAGGAACAGGAAGTTATTGGAAGTGGTCAACATGGATTTACCAAGGGTAAATCACGCTTGACCAATCTGATAGCCTTCTATGATGTTATAACTGGTTGGCTGGATGAGGGGAGAGCTGTAGATGTCATCTACCTTGACTTCAGCAAGGCTTTTGACACTGTCTCCCATAACATCCTCATTAGGAAGCTGAGGAAGTGCGGGCTAGATGAGGTGACAGCGAGGTGGATTGAGAGCTGGCTGTGTGACAGAACTCAGAGGGTTGTGATCAGTGGCACAGAGTCTAATTGGAGGCCTGTAACCAGCTGTGTCCCCCAGGGGTCAACACTCGGTCCAATCTTGTTCAATATATTCATCAATGACCTGGATGAGGGGACAGAGTGTATCCTCAGCAAGTTCGCTGATGATACCAAACCGGGAGGGGTGGCTGACACTCCAGAGGGCTGTGCTGCCATCCAGCGTGACCTGGACAGGCTGGAGAGCTGGGCAGAGAAGCACCTAATGAGGTTCAACAAGAGCAAGTGCAAGGTCCTGCACCTGGGGAGGAAGAATGCCAGGCACCAGTATAGGTTAGGGGTGGACCTGCTGGGAAGTAGTTCTGAGGAGAAGGCTCTGGGGGTCCTGGTAGACAGTAAATTATCCATGAGCCAGCAGTGTGCCCTTGTCGCCAAAAAGGCCAATGGAATCCTGGGCTGCATAGGGAAGAGTGTGGCCAGCAGGGCGAGGGAGGGCATCCTCCCCCTCTGCTCTGCCCGGGGGAGGCCGCAGCCGGAGCACTGTGTGCAGTTCTGGGCTCCCCGGGTCAGGAAGGACACGGAACTGCTGGAGAGGGTCCAGCAAAGGGCTACAGAGATGACTGAGGGATTGGAGCGTCTCCCTCATGAGGGAAGGCGGAGAGAGCTGGGACTCTTTAGCCTGGAGAAGAGAAGGCTGAGGGGAGATCTTATTATGGCGTACAAGTATCTAAAGGGTGGGGTGAAGGAGGATGGAGCAGACTCTTTTCAGTGGTTCCCAGTGCCAGGACAAGGGGCAATGGGCACAAGTTGGAACATAGGAGGTTCCATTCAAATACACAGACAAACTTCTTTGCGGTTGGGGTGGCAGAGCCCTGGCACGGGCTGCCCAGGGGGGTTGGGGAGTCCTCTGGAGATTTTCAAGACCCGCTTGGATGCAGTCCTGAGTAACGTGCTCCGGGTAATCCTGCTTTAGCAGGGGAGTTGGGCTAGATGATCTCTAGAGGTCCCTCCCAACTCTGAAAATTCTGTGATTCCGTGAAATCATGCTACTTGTCACCTGGGGGTGTGGGGTCGGGGGGGGGTGTGGGGTGTGGTCAGGGGTGGAACCTGAGATGAAACTGCCACCGTAACCGTAGGGCAGGTCATAGTGAGGGACCACAAAGGGGGATCCACAGAGGAGAGCTTCTACAAACCAGAGACCCCCATTGGCTGGACCAACGCTGGAACCAGGACCGGTGATCTCTTTATCACTCTCTCTCTCTCTCTTTCTCTTTTTCCCTTAGAATTGTTAAGTAACGGAAAGCATACCTCACCACTCATCATAATTCATTGTATACCTGTTAAGTACCGCATGCCATATTTTGTTGTATATCTGTAGCTACGTAATGCAAGGTGTACCTTACTGCCTGTCATATATTTGTTTTACCGTTTGCCATAATTTGTTATATACCTAACCAATGATTGTGGACCTTGTTGAGACATGGACATCACTAAGAGACTCCCTAGCCTGGTGCAGCCCTCGGACTACTATCCGCTGCTCCTGTTTCATGTGGGGGGCGATGAATGTGCAGAAAGGAGTGCGAGGATGATTAAAAGGGATATCAGGGCTCTGGGACAGTCACTACAGGGATCTGGAGCACAGGTGATTTTCTCATCCCTACTTCCTGTTGCGGGCAATGACATTGAAAGGAACAGACGAGCTCAATCTGTTAACATGTGGCTCCGTGGATGGTGTCAACGCCACAACTTTGGGTTTTTTAACAATGGAATGACCTTTGCGGCATCAGGCCTGCTGGCATCAGAGGGGGGCTGGCTCACTCAAAGAGGGAGAAGGGTTTTTGCCCAAAAATTGGCAGGGCTCGTTAACAGGGCTTTAAACTAAATTCGGTGGGGGAAGGGGGTATTATCAGGGTTGCCCATGAACAGCCAAGGGATGTTACATCAAGGAAAGGGGAACAGGGCGCTGGTGAGGGCCTGCAGCCATTAGCTCCAAGATGTGCCAGCTACGCTGCAGTATGCTCAAACCCTCACGTAGATGAGCTAGGAGCTCCTGGACCAACGGGAGTCAATCGGGAGGCACTGTTAGTACAGCACAAAGGCATTACAGCTGCTCCAACCAAATCGGCTGCAACGAAGACACGGCTGAAGTGCCTCTTCACAAATGCGCGGAGCATGGGGAACAAGCAGGAGGAATTAGAGATGTATACACGCCTCCAAGGCTACGATCTCATCGGCATCGTAGAAACTTGGTGGGACGACTCCTGTGACTGGAGCGTCGGCATGAAAGGGTACAGGCTCTTCAGGAGAGACAGGCAAGGGAAACGAGGAGGCGGTGTTGCCTTATATGTTGATGAGCAGCTGGAATGTATGGAGCTCAACCTGGGGGAGGATACCGAGCCAACTGAGAGCCTATGGGTCAAGATTACAGGGAAATCGGGAGCAGGGGACGTTACAGTGGGGGTATGCTACAGGCCACCCGACCAGGAAGACCAAGTGGATGAAGCCCTCTACAGACAGATAAGGGCGGCATCACGTTGACAGACCTTGGTTCTCATGGGTGACTTCAACCACCCTGACATCAGTTGGAAGGATAACACAGCCAGGCACAGGCAATCCAGGAGGTTCCTGGATTGCATTGAGGACAACTTCCTTCTCCAAGTGGTTGAGGAGCCGACGAGGAGAGGAGCCATGCTGGACCTTGTTCTTACCAACAAGGAGGGGCTGGTTGACAGGGTCAAACTCAAGGGTAGCTGGGCTGTAGTGACCATGAAATGGTTGAGTTTGAAATCCTCAAGGCAATGAAGAAGGTGCGCAGCAGGCTGACGACCCTGGACTTCAGGAGAGCCGACTTTGGCCTCTTGAAGAATCTGCTTGGTATGGTGCCGTGGGATGAAGCGCTGGAAGGAAGAGGGGTCCAAGAAAGTTGGTTAATATTCAAGGACCACCTCCTCCAAGCACAGCAGCAATGCATTCCTACAAAGAGGAAGGCAGGCAGAAAAGCCAGGAGGCCTGCGTGGATGAACAAGGAGCTCCTGGAACTGACCAAAAGAAAAAAGGAGGCCTACAGGGAGTGGAGACAGGGCCGGGTAGCCTGGGAGGATTACAGAGGAATCGTTCGAGCAGCCAGAGAGCGGGTTAGACAAGCTAAAGCCCAGCTAGAACTAAATCTGGCCAGGGACATTAAGACAAACAAAAAGTCCTTCTATAGGTATATCAGCGAGAAAAGAAAGACTAGGGAAAATGTAGGCCCTCTCCGGAAGGATACGCAAGAACTGGTCACCCGGGACAGCGACAGAGCTGAGGTACTCAATGACTTTTTTGCCTCAGTCTTCACAGACAAGGACAGCAGCCGCACTGCCCAAGACGCAGATTGCAAAGGAGAGGATTGGGAAAACGGAGCACCGCCCACTGTAGAGGAAGATAAAGTGAGAGACCACCTGAGGAACCTGAAGGTGCACAAGTCCATGGGACCTGATGAGATACATCCACGGGTCCTGAGGGAACTGGCAGATCAAGTCGCGAAGCCACTAGCCATCATATTTGAGAAGTCGTGGCGGTCTGGCGAGGTTCCTGCCGACTGGAAAAGGGGAAACATAACCCTTATTTTCAAAAAGGGAAACAAGGAAGACCCGGGGAACTACAGGCCAGTCAGTCTCACCTCTGTGCCTGGCAAGATCATGGAGCAGATCCTCCTGGAAACTGTGCTGAGGCACACAGAAAACAAGGAGGTGATTGGCGAGAGCCAACATGGCTTCACCAAAGGCAAGTCATGCCTGACAAATTTGGTGGCCTTCTACGAAGGGGTTACAGCGACAGTGGACAAGGGAAGATCTGCTGATGTCATCTACCTGGACTTGTGCAAAGCGTTTGACACTGTCCCACACGATATCCTGGTCTCTAAATTGAAGAGACATGGATTCGATAAATGGACCACTCGGTGGATAAAGAACTGGCTGGACGGTCGCACTCAAAGGGTTGCGGTCAACGGCTCGGTGTCCAAGTGGAGAGCAGTGACGAGTGGCGTTGCTCAGGGGTCGGTACTGGGACCCGTACTGTTCAACATCTTTGTTAGCGACATGGACAGTGGGGTAGAGTGCACCCTCAGCAAGTTTGCTGATGATACCAAACTGTTTGGCGAGGCAGACATGCCAGAGGGGAGGGATGCCATCCAGAGGGACCTGGACAGGCTGGAGAGGTGGGCCCAAGCCAACCTCATGCAGTTCAACAAGGCCAAGTGCAAGGTCCTACATCTGGGTCGGGGCAATCCCAAGCACAAATACAGGCTCGGCGGAGAATGGCTGGAGAGCAGCCCTGTGGAGAAGGACCTGGGGGTGATGATTGATGAGAAGCTCGACATGAGCAAGCAGTGTGCGATCGCAGCCCAGAAGGCCAACCGTATCCTGGGCTGCATCAAAAGAAGTGTGGCCAGCAGGTCAAGGGAGGTGATTCTGCCCCTCTACTCTGCTCTCGTGAGACCCCACCTGGAGTACTGCATCCAGCTCTGGAGCCCCCAACATAAGAAGGACATGGACCTGCTGGAGCGCGTCCAGAGGAGAGCCACGAGGATGATCAGAGGGCTGGAGCACCTCTCCTATGAGGAGAGGCTGAGAGAGTTGGGGCTGTTCAGCCTGGAGAAGAGAAGGCTCCGGGGAGATCTTATTGCGGCCTTCCAGTACCTAAAGGGGGCCTACAGGAGAGCTGGGGAAGGACTTTTTACACGGGCATGGAGTGATAGGACGAGGGGGAACGGCTTTAAGCTGGAAGAGGGCAGGTTTAGATTAAACATTAGGAAGAAGTTTTTCACTTTAAGGGTGGTGAGGCACTGGAACAGGTTGCCCAGAGAGGTTGTTGAAGCCCCATCCCTGGAGGTGTTCAAGGCCAGGCCGGACGCGGCCTTGGGCAACCTGGTCTGGTGGGAGGTGTCCCTGCCCGGGGCAGGGGGGTTGGAACTCGATGATCTTCAAGGTCCCTTCCAACCTAAACCATTCTATGATTCTATGATTCTATGTATTAATCACTGTGGGAATCTCATACATATTTTTGTGTGGACCTTCAGAGTTGTCTCACCTTAGTCCACACCGCTGGGGATTTGCGAATCTTCTGCAGTCTTCTGCAATCTTCACCTCCCGCTGCCCCCACTCTTTGCTGAGTGGAGCATGACAGATTTGTAGAGAGGACCCTCCCTTTGAACATCCAGCTCAGCACAGGCAATTGAGGTGCTATTTCTGCAGCAGTCCAAACTCCTTTATATGCTGCTAATATTTCTTTTTCAGTTGGAGTGTAACAGAACTGATAAAGGCAGGACAGGAGGTGGGGAGCGGGGAGAGGTATTCTTGACAGCAAGCAGGGTGACCTGCTGCACATGAAAACTCAAAACTAGCGAGGAGAAATCAGAAGATTTCATGTACTAGACCTACACAGCCACAGTTAAATTGAAACAAAGAAGCCTGGTTCATTGCCACAGTGGTACAAAATTGGCATTTATTGATTATTCAAAATTACTAATCCCCTGAGCAATTTGTTTATAGCAGACACAAACTAACACACATTCAGTCATGTTCTACACAAAAAACTCAAGTCATCTGGCTAGCCCTTCTCATTCTATGGTGGGAAGCGTATGCTTTCCCCAACCTGATCTTTTGCATCTATTTTAGCTTCTATGAAATCTCACTGCTA
Source organism: Pluvialis apricaria (assembly GCA_017639485.1). Taxonomy (NCBI): domain Eukaryota; kingdom Metazoa; phylum Chordata; class Aves; order Charadriiformes; family Charadriidae; genus Pluvialis; species Pluvialis apricaria. Next base: position 25,232,353 of record CM030017.1, on the reverse strand, counting down.
GAGGCACAACTGCAATCAAAATTTAATCAGAAAGAGCTCTGATCTCACTAAGGGCCAGAGGGCTTTGCAGAAACTCACACTTTCTCTAACAGATTTGAAGCATCATCTACCTACCACTTACTTTTAACAAAAACAGCTAAGGATCACTCAAGCAACTCTCCTGGGGACAATGCCTAAATTCATGTTGAAGCCTTCTTCAGGTCTGCCCCCTTTCCTGTCTGGAAGTCATCCAGACAGAATCAGAGGACTTTGGCTCATGGGCCTGGATTTTTTTGCATCTGGCAACCCCAGACAGCACACCTAGCAGGTCTTCAGCGTGTACCCAGAGTCTACAGCACATCAGCTACCCAGATGAAAGAGTAAATCCATTGCTCGCTGGAGTCACTGAAGACATGCTATGAAGCACTATGTGTAAACACCGTTCAGAAAATTCCAGACAAACACAGCGAGTCAGTCCCACGAAGGGCCTAGAACTGCATCTTCCCAGGCACAGGAGGTGTTTAGCTGAAGTCTAAGAAGGATACTCCAACTGACTCGTGCATTGCCATGGACTTTCTCTCATCATTACCTCTTGCTCACTCTTGCCCATTTTAGAAAAGGCCTTAAGGTCTTCTTTATTAAAAGTATTTACTGCTAAAATATTAACATTATCTGGAATCCTCTGAAACACATTCTTAGACTCACGTTAGACTTATTTACTACTACATGCAAAATTTAAGTGGCATCTAGAAAGGAAGTGTATTGAGATATTACAAGGAATCTTGAAGCCTAGTTTTTAAAGCAAAATCAGCACTGAGTTTCCGCATGACTTCTGCATGACTCAACCCATGCTGCTCTCTTTTAGTAAGTCCATAGTTTTCTTTCACGTACTTCGCAAAGGGTGTCAGATGTGTCCTAGCAGGAGTGCCATCTTTCTGAGCGGACTGACTTAGGACCAGCTGCCCCCTGCAGAACGCACACACGAAGCGCTCTCTGTCCAGGGACTTGGAATGACGTCCAATCCTGAAATGGAAAAATACGTACTTTAATTTCATACTTGCGGTAGACAGTACTTGGGTCTCTTCCTTTCTCCTTCTCCAGGCTGCTTAGGTCAGACACACTGGAGGGAAGGGATAACATCCAGAGGGACCTGGACAGGCTCGAGAGGCCAGCCCATACCAACCTCATGAAGTTCAACAAGGCCAAGTACAAGGTCCTGCACGTGGGCTGGGACAATCCCATGCACAAATCCAGGCTGGGCAGAGAAGGGATGGAGAGCAGCCCTGAGGAGAAGGACTTGGGGGTGTTGATTGATAAGAAGCTCAACATGAGCCGGCAATGTGCGCTCACAGCTCAGAAGGCCAACCGCATCCTGGGCTGCATCAAAAGAGGCGTGGCCAGCAGGGCGAGGGAGGGGATTGTGCCCCTGTGCTCTGCTCTCCTGAGACCCCACCTGAAATACTGCCTCCAGCTCTGGAGCCCCCCACATAAGAAGGACATGGACCTGTTGGAGCAGGTCCAGAGGAGGGCCACAAAGATGATCAGAGGGCTGGAGCCCCTCTGCTGGGAGGACAGGATGAGAGAGCTGGGGTTGTTCAGCCTGGAGAAGAGAAGCCTCCAGGGAAACCTTATAGCAGCTTTCCAGTATCTGAAGGACACCTACAAGAAGGCTGGGGAGGGACTTTTTACAAGGGCATGTAGGGATAGGACGAGGGGGAATGGCTTCAGACTGGAAGAGGGGAGATTTAGAGTAGATATTAGAAAGAAATGTTTCACTCTGAGGGTGGTGAGACACTGATTCAGGTTGCCCCGAGAAGCTGTGGAGGCTCCACCCCTGGAGGTGTCCAAGGCCGGGTTGGACGGGGCTTGGAGCACCCTGGGCTGGGGGGAGGTGTCCCTGCCCATGGCAGGGGGGTTGGAACGAGGTGATCTTTAAGGTCCCTTCCAACCTAAATTCAGTTTAAGAGACCCAGGATTTCTTGACAAAGGAGACTGCCAAATTAGAGACAATGTTAATACATAATCATATGCAAGATTAAAACATTACTCACGTAGCTTTGCACTGAACACACTCATAGATGAATTTGTAATTAATCTCATAGCTGTGGCATCTTGTTACTACTGGCAGTTCTGGGTGAATCGCAGTTGACTTATTGGCATAGAATCTCCAGAATCGTCCATGTCCATCGCGAACACCATTGATCAGCCAGCTGGCTGCATGGCAAACCTCATGAATTAGCGTGTCTCGAAGACGATCTTGGGGTAAGGCAAACAAAAGACATTAAGATCAGTCAGGTATGGGGAAGTACAGATTTTCATCCTTGGTCGCTGTTTCAGACCTTTAACACTCACTCTTTATTAAGATGCAAGACTTATTTTGGAGGGTGGAATTACAAACGTTTTGAAAAAATGAAATGCCGCAAGACAAGGTTTTTCTCAGTGCATTTCCAGTTTTGTAATTAGCTCTCATTCTGCATCCTAGTTACTTCCCTGCACACCTAAACTGTTTTTTTTTCGTTTGGTTTTTGGGTTGGTTTGGGGCGGGGTGGGGTGGGGGGGGGGCGTTGTTTTGGTTTTATGAGACCTGAAACACCTTTATTTAGACTAACATTCATTGGTTGCTTTTGTATCATTGATATTTTTCATCCAGAAACAACTAGAGCGGAGCACTGAATTTTCTTGACAATTAGAATAGAATATTTCAGTTGGAAGGGACCGACCACGATCAGTCACACTGCCTGACCAGAAGTTAAAGCATGCTATTAAGGGCATTGTCCAAATGCCCGTTAAACACTAACAGGCTCGGGGCATCGACCAGCTCTCTAGGAAGCCTGCTCCAGTGGGGCATCAACCATCTCTCTAGGAAGCCTGTTCCAGTGGGGCATCAACCATCTCTCTAGGAAGCCTGTTCCAGTGTTTGACCACCCTCTCAGTAAAGAAATGCTTCATAATGTCCAGTCTAAACCTCCCCTGGTGCAGCTTTCAACCATTCCCACACATCCTGTCACTGAATACCAGGGAGAAGAGCTCAGCACCCCCCTCTCCACGTCCCCTCCTCAGGAAGCTGGAGAGAGCAATGAGGTCGCCCCTCATCCTCCTTTTCTCCAAACTAGACAAACCCAAAGTCTCTAGCTGCTTCTCATAGGACACTTTTCAGCCCTGTCACTGGCTTTGTTGCCCTCCTCTGGACACATTCAAGTACCTTCACATCCTTCTTAAATTGTGGGGCTCAGAACAACACACAGTACTCAAGGGGAGGCCGCACCAAAGCTGAACACAGTGGGATAATCAACTCTTTCGACCGTCTGGTGATGCTGCATTTGATGCACCCCAGGATGTGGTTTGCCCTCTTGGCTGCCAGGGCACACTGCTGTGAGTCAGCACCCCCAGATCCCTCTCTGCAGGGCTGCTCTCCAGCCACTCCCCTCCCAATTTATACTTGTGCCCGGCATTACTCCACCCCAGGTGCAGAATCTGGCATTTGTCCTTGTTAAATTCCATCCCATTAGTCATTGCCCAGTGCTCCCATCTATCTAGATCGCTCTGGAATGCAGAGTCAACAGTGCCTCCCAGTTTGGGATCATCATTTCCTCAGTAATGAAAGAAAGATGGGTCCTTGTAGGAGGGGACTCGACTCTGAAGGGAGTGGAGGGTCCCATATGTAGACCAGACCCAATCCATAGGGAAGTCTGCTGTCTTCCTGGGGCCAGAGTTAAGGACGTCCAGAGGAAACTCCCTACCCTAGTTCAGCCTGTTGACTACTACCCATTAATGATTTTTCAGTTAGGCAATGACGAAATCTCAGGAAGAAGCCTGAAGGCAATGAAGAAAGACTTCAGGGCCCTGGGATGGCTGCTTAGGGGATCAGAAGCACAAGTAGTGTTTGCTTCTATCCCACCAGTTGTTAGGATTGACAAGGAGATAAACAGGAAATACCAGCTGATCAATGCCTGGCTCAAAGACTGGTGTCATCAGCAGGACTTTGGGGACCCCCCCCATGATCATGGGCTGCTTTTCAAGACACCAGGCCTGCTGATGCCAGGCCTGCTGGCAACAGATGGTAAAAGCCTGTCTTGCAGGCGGAAAAGGGTTTTAGGGCAGGAGTTGGCGGGGCTCATTGACAGAGCTTTAAACTAGATTTGAAGGGGGATGGGGATAGATCCAGGCTTGCTAGCAAAAAGCCTGAAAGCGGCATGCTGGCACTAGATTTGAAAAGGGAAGGGGGCGTAACTGGGCTCCTTAGGAGTAAGTTTGGGGGTAGCGGAATTATGGCTTCCTCCAGTAAAAAGGAAAAGGGACCAATAGCCCAGCTGAAGTGCTTATACACTAACGCATGCAGCATGGGCAACAAACCGGAGGAGCTGGAAGCCATTGTGCAGCAGGATAACTATGATGTAGTCACCATCACAGAAACATGGTGGGATGACTCACATGGCTATAGCACTGCCATGGATGGCTATAGGCTCTTCAGGAAGGATAGGCGAGCAAGGAGAGGCGGGGGTGTGGCCCTGTATGTCAGGGAGTGCTATGAATGTTTTGAACTAAATGATGGAGATAATGGGGTTGAGTGTTTATGGGTAAGAATCAGGGGGAGAGCTAACAGGGCAGACATCATAGTAGGAGTCTGTTATAGACCGCCCAACCAGGATGAGGAGGCAGATGAAATATTCTACAAACAGCTGGGAGAAGTCTCAAGATCACGAGCCCTTGTCTTCGTGGGGGACTTCAACTTGCCGGATATCTGCTGGGAATACAATACAACAGGGAGGGAACAGTCTAGAAGGCTCCTGGAATGTACTGGGGTTAACTTCCTGACACAGCTGGTGAGGGAGCTGACTAGGGAAGGTGCCCTGCTGGACCTGCTGTTTGTAAACAGGGAAGGGCTTGTGGGGGATGTGACGGTTGGAGGCTGTCTTGGGAACAGTGATCATGAAATTATAGTTTTCGGTTCTGGGAGAAGCAAAGAGGGGGGTCAGCAGAACTGCTACCTTGGGCTTCCAGAGGGTGGACTTCAGGCTTTTCAGGAGCCTGGTTGACAAAGTCCCCTGGGAGGCAGTCCTCCAGGGCAAAGGAGCCCAGGAAGCCTGGATGTTTGTCAAGAAGGAAGTCTTAAAGGCACAGGAGCGGGCTGTGCCCGTGTGCCGAAAGACAAGCCATTGGGGAAAAAGACCAGCCTGGCTGAACAGAGAGCTAGGGTTGCAACTTAGGGAGAAAAAGAGGATTTATGGCCTTTGGAAGAAAGGGCAGGCCACTCAGGAGGACTACAAGGAGGTAGTGAGGCGATGTAGGGAAAAAATTAGAAGGGCCAAAGCCCAGCTAGAACTAAACCTGGCTTCTGTTGTCAAGCACAACAAAAAAAGTTTCTATAAATATATTAGCAATAAAAAGAGGACTAAGGATAATCTCTGTCATCTAGTAGACAGGGCTGGTAACATCGTGAACAAGGATGAGGAGAAGGCTGAGGTACTTAATGCCATCTTTGCCTCAGTCTTCAGCAGGAGTATAGCAGTTGTATATACCAGTTCCCTGAGTACCCAGACCCCTGAGCTAGAAGACGGGGATGGGAAGCAGAATGAAGCCCCTGTAATCCAAGGGGAAATGGTGAGGGACCTGCTTCAGACCTGGAGGTGCACAAATCTATGGGGCCAGATGGGATCCACCCAAGGGTACAGAAGGAGCTAGCAGAAGTGCTCACCAGGCCACTTTGCATCGTGTATGAGCAGTCCTGGCTAACCGAGGAGGTCCCAGCTGACTGGAGGTTGGCAAACATGACACCCATCCACAAGAAGGGCCAGAAGAAGGATCCAGGGAACTATAGGCTGGTCAGTGTGACCTCAGTGCCTGGGAAGGTCATGGAACAGATCATCCTCAGTGCCATTACATGGCACATGCAGGAGAACAGGGTGATCAGGCCCAGTCAGCGTCGGTTTGTGAAAGGCAGGTCATGCCTGACAAACCTGAGCTCCTATGATAAGGTGACCCACTTAGTGGATGAAGGAAAAGCTGTGGATGTTATCTACCTGGATTTTAGCAAAGCTTTTGACACAGTTTCCCACAGCATTCTCATGGAGAAACTGGCTGCTCATGGGCTGGACAGGTGTACTCTTCGCTGGGTAAAAAACTGGCTGGATGGCCGTGCCCAGAGAGTGGTGGTGAATGGAGTGAAACCCAGTTGGCAGCCAGTCACAAGTGGTGCTCCCCAGGGCTTGGTGCTGGGGCTGGTTCTCTTTAATATCTTTATCAATGACCTGGACGAGGGGATCGAATGCACCCTCAGTAAGTTTGCAGATAAGACTAAGCTAGGCGGGCGCGTTGATCTGCTTGAGGGTAGGAGGGCTCTACAGAGAGATCTGGACAGGCTGGATCCATGGGCTGAGGCCAATGGTGTGAGGTTCAACAAGGCCAAGTGCTGGGTCCTGCACCTGGGTCACAACAACCCCATGCAGTCCCTACAGGCTTGGGGAACAGTGGCTGGAAAGCTGCCTGGCAGGAAAGGACCTGGCGGTGTTGATTTACAGCCAGCTGAATATGAGCCAGCAGCGTGCCCAGGTGGCCAAGAAGGCCAACAGCATCCTGGCCTGTATCAGGAACAGTGTGGTGAGCCGGACGAGGGAAGTGATCATCCCCCTGTACTCGGCACTGGTGAGACCCCACCTCAAGTACTGCATTCAGTTTTGGGCCCCTCACTACAAGAAGGACATTGAGGTGCTGGAGCATGTCCAGAAAAGGGCAACGAAGCTGGTAAGGGGTCTGGAGGACAAATCTTACGAGGAATGACTGAGGGAACTGGGGTTGTTTAGCCTGGAGAAGAGGAGGCTGAGGGGAGACCTTATTACTCTCTACAACCACCTGAAAGGAGGTTGTAGAGAGGTGGGGGCTGACCTCTTCTCCCAGGTGACAAGTGATAGGACGAGAGGAAATGGGTTCAAGTTATGCCATGCGAGGTTTAGGTTGGATATTAGGAAAATTTTTTCACGGAAAGGGTTATCAAACATTGGAATAGGCTGCCCAGGGAGGGGGTGGATTCGCCATGCCTGGAGGTGTTTAAAAAAAAGGGTAGATGTGGTACTTGGGGGCATGGTTTAGAAGTGGTTTTGCCAGGTTAGGTTAATGGTTGGACTTGATGATCCTGAAGGTCCCTTCTGTGGAATAATTACTAAAATAATCGAAAATACAATATTGTTCACAGATTAAGGAAAAGTATAAAATCAAAAGGTTTCTAGGGTAGAATACAGCCGCAGCTGGTATGCGAAGAATCCACTACATCGGTGATTCCCTGCACAATATCGCTCGCACAGCAACACGGGGATGGAGTGGGGTGGAGATTCCACGGCCAAGCCCTGTGATAATCAGCAGATATGGGAACGAGATGGTCCTATGGAACTGATAAGCTGCACGCTTACTACCCTGAGCCAACAGTTTGTCAAATTTTGACAAAATGCCGTCCTTTGTGTGAACTTTGCTCATTATAATGTCATTATAATACCTAAACACACCTCCATCCCAAAGGCTACCCGCCTCCAAGGTGCGACCACTCCTCCTTGAGTCTGCGCCCTGAATTTTTGGTAAACTATACCTTGAAATGTGAAGCGAGAAAATTTTACACCAATCACAATGAAAGTATTTATGACTAAAGTCACTCAAACTCCACCTTGAAGGGAAAAAATAGTATAAAAATAGCCCAAAAAAGGGGGAATATTAGGGAAGACACCATCGTGAACAAGTCGAGGAGGACTCCATCAAAGACTGCCTTTGACTTCCGGGACCAGCCGACGGGCTGAGCCTTTCTTCCCCCGCATAGGGACGCCTTTGGCTAAGGCTTAGACTATACCAAGTGCTTCCTCAAAAAACTTAGAAATCTCTCTAGAGAGTCTTTTTCCTATATTTATAGCCAGGCTGTATTGTTTATAACTTTGTCGCACGTTTTGTATAACTAACAACACTTTTATTTGCACGTGCTTTGCAGACAGTGTATTTATCGCCGGCAATCCATAAGAACTTATGTACTGTTGCTAAAATAAACTGCGCTGCTTAAGTAGCTGGTTGTTTTGGTTTCTCATTGAACGCGACCAAAGAGTGGCCGTGGTAGTTCATGAGCACGACTGGACTGAAGGTGCAGTCCACTATTAGTGTATCCAGAATCATAATAGTTTAATATATTAAATGCGACTGGACTGATAGTGGTGGATTGGGCATCACTCAGAATTCAAACCTGGCCTCACCTAGCCCCCCACCTCGGTGAGGAGTGTTAGAACGCAAGGGGGTTTATTTTCTGCCAAATTACTTTGCCCTTTAACGCAACACCTTCCAACCTCAACAATTTTATGATTGTATCAGCAAACTTGCTCATGGTATATTCAACTCCTGCATCCAGATCATTGATAAATATATTGAAAAGTATTGAGCCCTGAGGAACACCACTGGTGACTGGTCACCAGCCAGATGTAGCCCCATTCACTGCAACACTTTGAGCTCTACCCTTCAACCAGTTCTTCACCCAGCACACCATGAACCTGCTTATCCCACAGTTGGACAACTCGGCCAGAAAGATAGTATCCAAAGCCTTACTAAAATCCAGAAAAACTACATCCACTGCCTTCCCTTCATTCACAGAAGGAGATCAAATTAGTTAAACAGAACTTTCCCTTTGTGAACCCACATTGACTGTGCCTGATGATTGCATTACGCTTTAAATGCCTTTCTGTAGTACCCAGTAGGATCTTCTCCATAATTTTTCCAGGAAGTGAGGTTAGACTCACAGGTCTGCAGTTTCCTGGGTCTTCCCTCACGCCCTTCTTGTAAATCGGAATAACATTGGCTAGTTTGCAGTCAGCAGGGACCTCCCCAGACTCCCAAGACCTTTGGTAGATGATCGAGACGTGTCCTGCCATAACATCCCCCAGCTCCTTCAGTGCTCTGGGGTGAATCCCACCAGGCCCCATAGACTTGTGAATATTCAGCTGATACAGCTGGTCCCTAACAATTTCAGTGTCCACAAATGGAAAGTCACCGTTCCTGCACGCGTGGTCCTCCAACTCACAGGACCAGGCAGCCCGAGGTCTGTCAGTTTTATTAAAGACTGAGGCAAAAAAAAAGAGCCTTGGATGCCTCCATTTTCTCTTCATCATTAACCAGATGACCATCTTCAACAAGCACCAGTCCAATGTTTTCTTTAGACCTCCTCTTTCCATTAACGTACTTAAAACACTTCTTGTTATCTGACACAACACTGGCAAGTTTCAACTCTAACTGAGCTTTGGCCTTTCGTGCCTTCTCCCTGCATATACGAACCACAGCTCTGTAACCTTCCTGCAAAGCCTGATCTCACTTCCAGAGATCAGACAATTTCTTTTTCCTCTTGAGCTCTACGAGGTTCCCTATTCAGCCAAGCTGATCTTCTGCCCCTTTTGGTTGTCTTACGACACACTAAGACTGGCTGCTCTTGTGCTTCTAAAAGGTGCTTCTTAAAAACCTGACCAGCACTTGTGGAATCCTAAGCCGTCAAAAGCATATTCCCAGGGTACTCCATTGTATCTCTCAAATCAAATTTATTAAGTTTACTTCAAAATATTCTATTAATTACAGAACTGGTTCTCCTATGGTAAATGCAACATTCATTCCCCCAAATTGGGATGGGATGAGGGAGAATCAAGATGGGGTGCATCAAGAAGTGTGGCCAGCAGGGCGAGGGAGGTCATCCTCCCCCTCTGCTCTGCCCTGGGGAGGCCGCAGCCGGAGCACTGTGTGCAGTTCTGGGCTCCCCGGGTCAGGAAGGACAGGGAACTGCTGGAGAGGGTCCAGCAAAGGGCTACGGAGATGATGAGGGGATTGGAGCATCTTCCTTACGAGGAAAGGCTTAGGCACTTAGGTCTTTTTAGTCTGGAGAAAAGAAGACTGAGGGGGGATCTTACCAATACTTATAAATACTTAAGGGGAGGGTGCCAGGTAGATGAGAAGAGTCTTTTTTCAGTGGTGCCCAGTGATAGGACAAAAGGTAACGGGCACACACTTGAACATAGGAAGTTCCACCTTAACATGAGGAGGAACTTCTTCCCTGTGCGGGTGGCAGAGCAGTGGCACAGCTGCCCAGAGAGGGGGGGGAGTCTCCCACTCTGGAGCCATCCCAACCCCGCCTGGACGCCGTCCTGTGCCACTGCTGGAGGTGACCCTGCTGTGGCAGGGGGTGGGACTGGATGATCTCCAGAGGTCCCTTCCAACCCTGACCATTCTGTGATTCTGTGAAATAACAGCTACAGTACCCACCATATAGCAGAACTTAATTTGGCACTGACCTGTCTTTATTCCAGCTTTAAATACTACCAACGAGGTAGCTAGCTATGATGGAAGAAGTCAGATTTTAGATTGCCATTATAGTACATATATAATTAGAGTAACCTACAGGTCTTCAAATCAGTAAAAAATATAACCAAAATACTGCCATCAGCATGAACAGGTCTGTTGTCACATTTTGTAAATTTGCCCAGCCTCTTAGAAGGGTTGTGAGGACAAGTGCAACCATTAATGGGTTTATTTATTCAAGGTAATAAGAAATTTCAAAGCAGGGTCCAGTTCCAGATCTTCTTAGGCCTCAGATTCTCGTTTTTAACCTCTAGAACTCTCTTTCTCATTGAAGAATCAACATAACTTTTCTTTTACTTACCTACAGAGTCACAGACTTTCTCAGAAAGTTCTATGCGAGCATAACGCTTTGCTTCAGGACCTTCTGTCTGCCCAGTTACACAATATCCTGCTGTTTTTCTCATTTTCTTATTCCATATTATTACCATCTTCTCTGGTAACTGAAAAACAAAACAATACATGTAATCTCCCTTAACTACCTCTCTTATCTTCTTCTGACCCTCTATCTCCCCCTTATATTTACTGCAAAGCCAGTACAGAATGTCTCTGTTAGTGCCCTTAACACTGTTGTCACTTCAGATGCAAACCCACCCTCCATGGCTTCTTATTCCCATCATCAGTTTTTCTGTAACCAACACCGGGAGTTTCACAATGCAGGAGACAAAAAGTCCCTTAGTTCCCCTGTTCTGCTTCCAACAGTGCCTAACACGTGCTGCTTAAGAGGAAATACACAGACAGGTCAGGCATAAAACAGAATTTCCTCTTCAAAAAAAGTACTATTCCCAACTGCTAGTCATTTGCAAGACAACAATTCCCTGAGCCACAGGTGGTTCCTTTGCATTAAATAGCCCTTCAAGTTGTTTTCTGGTGCTTTGGGGAGAGTGTGTGTGTATGTTTAAGAATACACGGGCATTGTTAGCATCCACAATAGTCTACAACCAGAAGTTCTACAGCTTAATAATTTACGGTCAAGTACCATCTACTTTGGTTTTTCTGAACCTACAACTTGCCATTTTAATTTGATGCACCTTCACACTATGAGAGGGTGAATAATCACCCCTTGTTTATCCTCTGTGCTGCTCCTGATTTTATAAGCCCTCATCATAGCTATCTTGGTTAGTTCTGTTCTTTTACTAACAGTTTTCTGTCACCTTAATTCATTAATGAGCTTAAGTAAATAGCCCAATAGTAGTAAGTGCCAGCACAGGTACAGGGCTGAAGCACTCGAGAGCAATAGTGTTGCACAGCAAAAGTGTCACTTTCAGCAACAGTGAGACTGTTCAGCTCAACTTTATGTGAAATCCTGGCCTGAGCCTGTCCTTGGTCAGCTCAACAATATTTTCTCAGCTGCACAGAAACATTTTCCTTCCTGAAGGAAACTGCATTGGAATTCCTGCGGGCAGCGTCTGTCCTTTCAAGGACATTTCTCATCAGAGGAGGGTCTCCAGTATCCCAGAAGATGTAAAGGTCGAGACAGCGGTTCTCTGAAATTGAACCTTCAATTAAAAACACAGCTTACAGCTTTAGGTTCACCCAAAACTGTTATTCAAAAGATAAGTAGCTTTTAAATCTGTTCCTGAATGGCAGCCATGAACATGCAACAGGACTGAATGAAGATTGCCTGAAGCATGAAGCAACAGGCCCTAAGAACAAAGGGAAGTGCTTTTATCCATCAGCTCCCTGCTCCCCGATGTACAATCCTTCCACTTGCCTTTGGTCAGCTGCAGGCAAGAAAGTTGTGCTCCAACTAGCTATTAGGCTGCAGTAACGATGCAGAGTTCACTAGTACATGTTACTGAAGCAAAAGCTGAATAAGTGATGGTGGAACCTTGAGCTTCTTTCAGCAGCAAAAAGACATAGCTGCCTTTGCTGGGGTCTACTACCACAGTGGCAGCAACAGAAACACTCCCGTGCTGCTGAGTTGATGACCATGCAGAAAATACATGAAGATAAATATCAGTCACCTCTTTGGAAGATGAAACTGATCCAAGGCCTCTCATGTAGCAGTTCCTCACATCAAGGACTCTTGGGTACCACCCAGACTGCTCACTTAAGGATGATACACCATTACAGCTGGGAAAGTGAGCCAAGTGGAAAACCACTGCGTCACAGTGGTGATAAACCCCTTTCAAAGAAATTGCTTGAACTAATTCAAACGCAAGCCATTGCTATAAAGCTTAACTTCTGCTAACTGAAGAGGACGAAGAGCAATCACATCAAAAAGTGAGGAGCAACATATTAACCAGCATTTTAGAACTGTAGTTTTTGCTTTGAAGCCAACCTTCTGCTCAAAGATGGTACGATTATACAGACAGTAGAGTTTCTGTGCCAGCTCCTCTTTATTTTTCTTGAAATACTTCATATAGTGGTCAGCTGGATTTGAGAGATCTTGCAAGAAACAGCCGGGCACGGAGCACACCCTGAGCCTACAAGAAAAGCCATAAAGCAGTTTACTGAAGTACAGAGATACCACATTGATAAGTAACGGCCACTTTATAGCCAATAAAGATCTCTGGGACGCTGCCACTGGCACAAACCTCTCCTGACTCTTTTCACTAGCTAGCCCTTACGAGGCCAGTGGGGCACAGACACTTGTACTGTCTTCTTCCCCCTTCAGGGGCATGAAAGGGTAGAGCTGTTGCAGTAGTTCTGCAGTTATTTCATTAATTCACAAAACTAGATTATGAGAACTCCCAAGTAGGAAGAGACGGTGGCTCAGGTCCTTGTGACACAGCAAGGCACAAAAAGACACAAAAGCCACTCCCCTACAAAGCGGGAGTCAGTCTCTTCTCCCAAGTAACAGGCGATAGGACAAGGGGAAATGACCTGAAGTTGCACCAGGGGAGGTTTAGATTGGATATTAGGAAAAATTTCTTCACTGAAAGGGTTGTCCAGCATTGGCACAGGCTGCCCAGGGCAGTGGTGAAGTCGCCATCCCTGGAGGTATTTAAAAGACGGGAAGACATGGTGCTGAGGGACACGGTTTAGTGGTAACTTGGCAGTGCTGGGTTAACAGTTGGACTCGATGATCTTAAAGGTGCCTTACAACCAAAACGATTCTATGATACCAGAACTTGATCAATATATGAACACCCCTAATATAATATATGGTCATCTAATGTATGATCACCCACAATAAAGGTATATTTTCAGAAACATAGCCAAAGATGTTCTGGGAATCCTCCAGAATTCATTCAGGGGAAGCAGATATTCTACTAGGATGACCAACTCCAAGACAAAGCATCATTTAAAGGTTTTGTATTGGTATACACAATTATAAAATGATTAAAGAAAACATCCCGTGTCTAAAAGGCAGAATAAAGGCAGCTATTAGAATTGATCAAGACTTTCTTCTGAAAAGCTTAAGCTGCATCTACACATAGAAAAAGCATGAATTCCTAATATAATCAGTTTTGACATATTTTCAGAGGCAGGCAGCTGGATAGATAGAATCTGTAGGGCCAGCACACGTTTGAAGTATGCTATGCCAAGACAAGGAATAGCAAGAGAGCTAACATTAACAAAGAAGATTTGACATTTGACAGATTTATTTGTCATCAATCCCTCCATGCGGAGATTAACTTGTATTCTCCCTGACATACCCAAGACTGAAAGCCATGATTTCCAGCTACTTAACCATTAACAACTGCTGAATTGGTAGCAGAAGTTTCTAGGTACCAGAAAAAATCAGAACGTCATCCTAGGCAAAATGCTTAGCATCTCTTTGTCCATCTATAATGGTCCTAGGACATAGTAAAGATGCAAAAATACTTACCTTTTCTCCGTCTTTGCCGATTGTGAGCAACTGACCAGTTCATCCCTAGGAATTCTTGCAGAAGCCATTATCCTGGAAGGCGTTTCTTGAAGTGAAATGGAGTTTGGCTTTGGTGTCTTGACTCCCTCACCTTTCAAGGTCCGGGCATCTTCACAGGGTGGCTTGATGTTTTCTAGTTCAACAGAAAGAGTCAGAGGACATTGCACATTCAAAGAATCAGGAGCGCAGACGTCAGCAACCAGGTAATGGACAACAGCGAAAGAAGTCAAATATTCCACCTCAGCATACACACTGTTACTGCACATACTTGAATGCAAAGGCTTTTACAACTGATGGAAAGGGAATTTGCTGTTATATACTACAAAAATTACCATTCAATGAAGGAGTGGCATACTCCAAACTTCCCAACATTCAGCTAGGAAGAAGTGGAGGGAAAAGCATTTGTGACCTCAGGCAGGCATATCTGTGACATGTCACGAATTCAAAATCCATCACCAGCACATTGGGAGCAGTAACACAGAGATACCGTGTAAACAAAAAAATCGTTCTAACCTTCTGCCATGTACCCTAAGCCACATCATTTGTTTCACAGGCAAGTTCTGATCAGATCACTGCCTGTTTCCCCCAGTCCATGTCTGGACAGATAGCTAAAACGACTGACCCTCATACCAGAAATCAAGGACCACTTCAAGGTTTGAAGTTTCAGTATGTGTTCTCTCTGCTGCCTTTTCTATAACTGTTCTCCTATTTGGGCCACTTGTCTCCTTTCACTGTACAACCACATACAGATAAGCCAGTGCAGCTGCCAGCTCACTCCTAGAATACGTTTTCTAGACCACATCAACATATTCCAACAAATAAAAGAAATTTGCTCTTTCCCAGGGCACATTTCTATGCTGTCAGCCATCCTCTTCCATAGGTCTCCTTGCCCTGAACTAGTCCTTGTAAGTGAGGAAGGCACCCTGCATTCAGTCTTCTAGAAAGAGATTTGGTTCCACCTGCTCGTACTCAGCAATTGCCCTTTTCAGCCTTTGCAATCTTTCAGCTGGAGCTCAGTTACTCAAACGAGAGAAGGAACTACTGATTAAGGAAATTCTCATTATAAACTGTATTTTTAAATAAAATAAAGTCAATTATAAATCCAAATACTAAATTAACAGCATCTAAACTTCTCAGAATTTCAGTCTCACCAAAATGACAGCTTCACATTAACTGCTATCCTCCACTAATAAAATTACATTAACATCATTCAAAACCACCCGTTAGATTTGTTTCCAGCACAATTTTAAAAACTAAAAATGCCTACAATTATAGGAATTATAAAAACAAGCAATAGTGAAAAACGTAAATCTTGATACCACAAGACTAGCAGAATCACTTTTCAGAATGCTTAGAGGAATAATTTCCAGTTGCATCAGATTCAGCTGCAAGATGCTGGGTTGCACTTCTAAAGCATAAGCCACCCAAATGAAAAGAATCAGGCAACTAGTGCTACCATTGCTGCCAACAGGCAGCTTGCAAGTTAGCTAAGAACAATCGGTTACCTATAACGCTTGGCTGGTAGACACTTGTACTTGTGCTTAAGATCGGTTTTCGGGGTATACTTCGTTTCCTGATTCGTTCTAGTAATGATTCAAATTCATCATCTGAGCTATCTGATTCTACGGCTGTATTTTGTCGTAGTGCCACAGTCTGAACTTTATTTTCTGTGCTTTTTTCACAGCTCCTTCCTTTCTTTCTAACAAGCAAGTCTGGACTTCCTCTGGAAATTGACTCATTCAGATTTTGTGGAGGTGAAAGTTTTATGCAACTCCAACTCCCTTTCAAGTCTTTCACTCCCCCTTTTTGGTAGTCATGCCATGAGGTTTCTACAAAGACAGAATCTTCAGTGTCACTTGAAGTCTCTGAATACTGCAATTCTCGGCAGCAAGTGTTTTTCTTCTGAGAAGTCGTCAACTTCTTCGGGGTCTGAAGATCCTTCTGTGCTGCAATTCAAAAGAAACAGCTTAAAGTTTTGGTAATTTCATTTAGGAGACCCGCCTTTGCCTTAACACAAAAAAAATCCCTTGAAAGACGGGAAAACACAAACAAGAGAAAGATATCTTTGCATTTTCTTTATTACACTCTCCTCATTTACCATCATACTAAATGGAAAGTCCCTGAAAGACGTATAAAAAAAAAAAGTAGCTTAAACCCCACGTATGTATACATCGGCCATCAAGCTGAATAATCCTGAATAGGTAACTAGCACTGGCATAATCTTCATCCCCAGTAACAAAAGCTACGTGCATGTAAGAGTAAGGCTCAACATTTCATATTAAAGTTTTATAAAACCACCAAATAAAGGGTGACTTAACAAATGCTCAGCCTTAAGCTGATTGGACCATAGCCTACAGCACTTACGCTTGCCAACAAACAAGGCTTCTGACATCTCAGATTTGGCCTATCAAGATCAAGGGATCCCGTCAGATCTATTGGTGCGATTTTTTTTTTAATGATGTTTCTGGTCCACTTTGCTTCCCTCATATCCCCTCCAGAAACCTTTTTACAGTCTGCTGCTGGCATACATGGTTTCAGGTTGACGTTAACACTGGGTGCAAGAGATCCCACCCTTCTTGATCAGGGCTTCTCCAGGTTCACGAGATCACTGTTATCATCCCCCATCTACTAGAATTCTGTCACCTGCTTGCTGGCCTAGAGGCTGTGTCAAGAATTCCAGAGCCCTGTTCACTCCTCTGAGTAAAGTTCAGTTTGCTCATATCAATGAGAAGTGTGCCAGGCAGCTGTAATCAGGGTCTGAACATTAGTAAACTGAGGCATTTTCCATCTCTTGGGGGAAAAGAGGGATCCTCTGCTCAGACAAGCACTGAAACCCTTCAAGTCACGGTTTGCCAGAGCATCTTGTAGCCAGGATTACACATAGGACCTTGGCTAAAGAAGCCCCAAATTAAAGAACCCTGTCTGTGGCTCTGCAACACCCATAGGCAAGACTGGCCTGACTGCCAACACCTGAATCAAATTAAAGGTATCTAGGTTAACAACAGTTACCTTCTTTCTTTACTCAGTGTCTTTTGGCCACAGAATGAGCTCGTACAGCCATAGGAATGCTGTTTTGCATATCCTAAGTCCTCCCTCCAGCGATCATCCCATATTTGCAGTTCAGCCTCATCAACCATGAGTCGCTACTCTTTTCACAGACCCAAATACTACCAGAGTCTCCACAGTATATACAGACCTACAGGAATGCTTCAAATCATACACCTGTCAGAACAGTATGACCACGCTTTCTTTCCTCTGTCACCCCCAAGGGAGACAGAAAACTTCTCTTCTGTTACCTTCAAGGAAGAGACAAAGCGATCTTATGTTTAACAAGCTCTCTCAGAAATTTATGAGCTCAGCAATGAATGCTATCTTTCCTCTCATTAAAATTCCTGTCTCATATTTGCTGTTGGACAATTACTTGCCATTCTTTGTCATGCTCTTTCTCACTTTAAAATCCAAGAAGAAGTCATCTGAGTCATCAATGAAGCCCTTCAAACTGTAAAACAAGCAAATAATGTGAGAATAAGTTAGGCATAAGCAGGAAAATAGAAGAGTAAGTTTGCCTGACTAAAAAGGCAAAGCATAAAAAGCCACCCAATAGAACATTATCAGTTGCTTGCAGCAACTGATGCCCTTTTTCCCCAGGGGTCAGTACTGGGTCCAGTCCTGTTCATCATATTCATCAATGACCTGGATGAAGGGATAGAGTGTACCATCAGCCAGTTTGCTGTTGACACAAAACTGGGAGGGGTGACTGACACACGGAAGGCTGTGCCGCCATACAGCGTGACCTGGACAGGCTGGAGAGTTGGGCAGAGAAAAACCTGATGAAGTTCAACACAGGCAAGCGTAGGGTACTGCATCTGGGGAGGAATAACCCCATGCATCAGTCCAGGTTGGGGGCTGACCTCCTGGAGAGCAGCTCTGGGGAAAGGGACCTGGGAGTCCTGGGGGACAACAGGGTGCCCATGAGCCAGCAATGTGCCCTGGTGGCCAAGAAGGCCAATGGCACCCTGGGGGGCACCCAGCAGAGCGTGGCCAGCAGGGCGAGGGAGGGCATCCTCCCCCTCTGCTCTGCCCTGGGGAGGCCGCAGCCGGAGCACTGTGTGCAGTTCTGGGCTCCCCGGGTCAGGAAGGACAGGGAACTGCTGGAGAGGGTCCAGCAAAGGGCTACAAAGATGATGAGGGGATTGGAGCATCTTCCTTACGAGGAAAGGCTTAGGCACTTAGGTCTTTTTAGTCTGGAGAAGACTCAGGGGGGATCTTATCAACGCTTATAAATCCTTAAAGGGAGAGTGCCAGGGGGACGGGAACAGTGTTTTTCCAGTGGTGCCCAGTGACAGGACAAGAGGGAACGGGCACAAACTTGAGCATAGGCAGTTCCATCTCAACCTGAGGAGGGACTCCTTCCCTGTGCGGGTGGCAGAGCAGTGGCACAGCTGCCCAGAGAGGGGGGGGAGTCTCCCACTCTGGAGCCATCCCAAACCCGCCTGGACGCCGTCCTGTGCCACTGCTGGAGGTGCCCCTGCTGTGGCAGGGGTGGGACTGGGGGAGCTCCAGAGGGTCCTTCCAACCCTGACCAATAAGTGATTCTGTGAAAAGTTACCAATTACATCCATTCACAGGAATGGCAATAGAGCATGTGCACCTCCAAACATTCCCTTTCCCATTTGACCCAAACATACAGACTGAACAGGTAACGGTTCCGTCTGCACTCACTCCTACACACGTATCTATCTGCCTATGAATCACTAAAACTTTTGATCGTTTTTCTGTATTCTGAATAGTAGATGTGATACAGAAAACTAATATACAAACACTGAAAAGTCATTAGTTACAGCACCCACCTTGTCACCACCTTTTTAGAAACAGATTTGGGAGTTTTCATTTTAGCCAAAACTGAAACAATAAAAGATTAATTAAGAACAAGGTTCTGTTTCTTTTGTTACAGACTTTTTTTTTTTAAGAGAAAAGTTTGCAACTAGCAAAAATTCAGTCTAAAATCTTAAAACAAAAACCCAAACATAAGAATCCTTTACATACAATTCCAACTCTCACTTCCTCAAAGCTGTCTTGCATTTCTTTCATTATTCAATCCTTGCCCTGCACGAAGCCAGGTAAGAAGTGCTGTTACGTATCTTGCCGTACCCAGTATAGCCTCCTCATATAAGTGGATCATTGGGGGTAGAACTGAAAGGGTTTATCAGTATTTTCTCCAAGCATTTCAGTAACTGCAGGTAGTAGTTTTCCTACTGCAAATTCCACTAAGTGACTCCAAAAAAACATTCAAACAAAATGGTGACAGTAATACCCCACTGCAGAACAGCAATTCAATAATACTTCTCAGAAATAAATGTGCTTTAATCACTTCAGGAATATTGTGGTGACTGCTAAACACAAAAACACGGTTCAGGCAGCAGTACTGAACATGCCTGGAGTACTGACTCTTGATAGATTATCAGAAATGCCATCAAAATATCACACCCCTTTCTCATTATGAGAGATTCAGGAAAGCTGAAGGGGAACAAATTTCATTAAAGAACAAATCAGGCTGGAAGGAAGGGAAACAACTGTCCCTTCTTCAGAATGTAGTGGGCCAATTATGGGGGAGGGAGATAATAGGGCGGGGCAGGGGAGAATTCAAGACCTCGAAGCTCAAAAAGTATTTGGAGCAATATGTTATTTCCAGTTTTAGGACCCAGTAGTCTTCATCACTACCTTCACCGCAAAAGAAGTAAACGCAGTGTCTGCAGCGTCTGCCACCTTCCAACAAGGTGGCTTATTGAAGCACAAATGGCCAGCAGCCAGAAGCTTTCCTAGATGATCACAACTACACTGTTTGTAGACCATGAAGCAGCACCAAACTAATAAGGCTGACAGCTGGTCACAGGAAACTGAAAGCTTACAGAAAAATATGACTTGCTGCTTAATAAATCAATCCTTTAGTTTCTTGCCTCTTGGCATAATTTCACTCTTTCCTACAACCGTCAGTACAGTGATAATATGGTGATAGAAAAGCTTTGCAAATATTCTGCTCCCAGCCCCAGCTAGTTACTCTCAGCTACCTTCCATACCAGACCCAATTCATGACTTTGGCCTCAAGAGCCTCCTGGATGGAGGAGGCAAAAAGAGAGTCAGAAAAGTGAGCAGACTGTCAAATATCCCAGTTTAAAAAATTACAGGGAAGTGAACAATGACCTAATGAGTGGACAGCATTGAAATATTTATGAGATTTAAAAGCCCAGAGGTAGTGCAGGAACTAGACACAGCACATTTTCATTCAAATGGATGTAAGTAGTGTGGCTTAACAATGCCTAAGATCGTTCACAGGGCACTGAGCTGGAGCACAGCACGAACTCTACAGTAATGAGAAATCTGCTTCAAAAGCAGCTGGGCTAATATGAGTGTGATATGCAAAAGGCAAAATAAACAGATACAACTTAATGCCTTACCGTTCGTTTCTACCATCTCTGTCCAAATGTTGAATATGTAATAAGGAACATGTTGCAGGATCGACAAACCTTTAAATTACTTACCAGTCTAAAACCCACTTGAGATGCGGTAGAGCCACGATTAGTCCATCTAAGGAACAAGCTCAATAGAACACTTGCAACAGGAAAAAAAAAAAAATAGCGTGTACTCAACTACCCTAGCACAAAATGATAGTCATAATGGCTATGACCAAAAAGAAAAATAGGAATATCAGATTTTGTATGCACAGGCTAAACATAAAGATAGGAAGTTATGCAAAGCAGAAGCCACCATGTAAAATTTAGTATTCAATTCCATCTTACCAAGACCTTCAACTACTATGGAAAGCCAAAAGCATCCCTCCAACTAGTTAAGACTCACGCAGCAAAAGCCATAAGAGGGATTTTGGAGTAGCATAGACACATGTTTGGAACAGTAACTGCTTATTCAAAGATGCTCCGTAGACTGAGAAGGAAGCACGTAACTGACAGGGAACAGCCAAAATGGAGGCAACAAGAACAAATAAAGCAAGGCAAAAAGCAGCCATTGAGACACAAGATGCAAGAACACCCACCGTGGCATAGAGCTACCAACACTATGTCGCAAGGAGAAAGTGTACTTTGCAGCCACAGCAACAAAAGAAAATCACACGTAAAAACTACTTCACTGTAACTAGATAGAAATGTGGCCTTTTCATCCTCCTTCAGAACACAAGCTAATGTATGCTATTACTTACACATTTCAAATTCATCATCACTGCTGGAAGAGAAGTACAGGGCACAGCTGCAAAAAATGAAATGCAGAACAGTCTCAAGGACATTAGGTCAACAGCAAGCAGATCAGCATCTCTGCTGGTCTGAAACATCTGCGAGCACTGAGAACCAATTATATACTGAACAAACACTGAACATCTCAAATAGGCTGAAGTGGTTTAAATTATTTAAAATAGAAATATTAGAACTTGCGTACTAAAACTTTTAACAACTATATACATTCAAGCAGTAATCAATTGGTCAAAATCTGGAAGACTGAACTGTTTGGAGACACGGGCGTAGGACATTACATTGGTTGAAGTTCAAATTGGATGTCAGAAGGGATGCAAAGCTTGTTTCTCGTCTTACGTGTGGTTCACAATCAGGCAGAGAATGCCATGTTGTATTGAGTCTGAAACCTCAAAACACAACAGTGAGAAACAAGCTGCTTCGGTATAAAGTAAACTTTAATACAGTTACTGTGGTTCAGCAAACTGCAGTCGCTCTCATGAAGAGGCAGAATGGACGTATTACTACTGGGACTGCAATTCTCCCACACATGCAGAGGCGAGCCATAATACTCTTCCCAAATTACTTATTTTGTTTTCTGACAAATAACCCCAAATATTAACACTTGAAAAATACACTATGCAATTGTTTAAAGATATGAAAACAGCTTCGTTTAATTACATTAGTTACCTTACAGACCGTAGTTCTGAAACCTCTTAATGCCTACCAATCATCATAAAACAACTGAGGGCGTAAACTAAAATTATATCTAGGTAGGATCAATAATAAAATCAGGGAAGGCCGCGGGGAGGCGCGGGCCGGGGCCGCCTCCCCGCAGAGCGCCACCTCACCTGCCGCCCCGCCGGCCCCGGCTCGTCGCAGCCCCACCGTCCGCCGGGCTCCCGTCCCGCGCCTCCTCGGGCTGCCTACGACGAGGAACGGGAGCGGCCGGGTGGGACGGGGCGAGTGCGGGGAGCGAAGGTCCCGGCAGCCGCCGCTCCATCCCGCTTCGAACCGCCCGCGCCCTCCCGCAGCGCTTCCGGGTCAGCGCCCGGGTCGCGCCTGCGCACAAGAGGTTAAGTGAAAGACGGCGCAGAGGGAGGCGGACGGTTTGAGACCAAGCCCGTCTGCAGGGAGGCGGGTTTATTACTGTTCTCTTAACGAGGGACTATTTGTCTCTTCATTTACTACTTCGTTTTTTTGTAAGCCAGGTGAACCCTCGGGTTCAGTCACGTAGAACGGCACTGGAAAGCGTCCGAGGTCATCGGCCCTTTGGGGCTGGCACTCTGCAGCACTTTGTGTCTCGTCTGGTGTCACTGGTCGCTGTCCCCTCCCCCTTCGGACCCTGAGCTTGACCTGCCTTATACCAGCCGTGTTCCGTCCGCCCTCCATGATTCCTGCCTGCAAACCCCCTTTCTCCATCCCACCTCTTCTGCCTCTGGGATTTCAGGAGCTGGCACTGGAAGCAAGGCTGCTGCTTTCATACAGCATTTAAAGCGACATCCCTCCTGCCTCCAGTTCGCCTGCATCAGATGGATCCACACAGCACATACGTCCACAGCCTGGACAGCCCACTCAGGTGGGTAAGAGCAGATCATAGCGATTTTCACAGTATCACAGTATCGTCAGGGTTGGAAGGGACCTCTGGAGATCATTTAAGTCCAACCCCCTGCCACAGCAGGGACACCTCCAGCAGTGGCACAGGACGGCATCCAGGCGGGTTTGGAATGGCTCCAGAGTGGGAGACTCCCCCACCTCTCTGGGCAGCTGTGCCACTGCTCTGCCACCCGCACAGGGAAGAAGTCCCTCCTCAGGCTGAGATGGAACTGCCTATGCTCAAGTTTGTGCCCGTTCCCTCTTGTCCTATCACTGGGCACCACTGAAAAAAAGACTCTTCCCACCTACCTGGCACCCTCCCCTTAAGTATTTATAAGTATTGATAAGATCCCCCCTCAGTCTTCTCTTCTCCAGACTAAAAAGCCCCAAGGCCCTCAGCCTTTCCTCATCAGAAAGATGCTCCAATCCCCTCATCATCTTTGTAGCCCTTTGCTGGACCCTCTCCAGCAGTTCCCTGTCCTTCCTGACCCGGGGAGCCCAGAACTGCACACAGTGCTCCGGCTGCGGCCTCCCCAGGGCAGAGCAGAGGGGGAGGATGCCCTCCCTCGCCCCGCTGGCCACACTCTGCTGGGTGCACCCCAGGGTGCCATTGGCCTTCTTGGCCACCAGGGCACATTGCTGGCTCATGGTCACCCTGTTGGCCCCCAGGACTCCCAGGTCCCTTTCCACAGAGCTGCTCTCCAGGAGGTCAGCCCCCAACCTGTACTGATGCATGGGGTTATTCCTCCCCAGATGCAGTACCCCACGCTTGCCTGTGTTGAACCTCATCAGGTTTTTCTCTGCCCAACTCTCCAGCCTGTCCAGGTCACGCTGTATGGCGGCACAGCCTTCCATGTGTCAGCCACCCCTCCCAGTTTTGTGTCATCAGCAAACTGGCTGAGGGTACACTCTATCCCTTCATCCAGGTCATTGATGAATATGATGAACAGGACTGGACCCAGTACTGACCCCTGAGGGACACCACTTGTTACTGGCCTCCAACTGGACTCTGCACCGCTAACCACAACCCTCTGAGCTCTATCGTTCAGCCACTGTTCAATCCACCCCACTGTCCATTCATCCAACCCACACTTCCTAAGCTTGCCTGGGAGGATGATGTGGGAGACAGTGGCGAAAGCCTTGCTGAAGTCCAGGTAGACAACATCCACTGCCCTCCCCTCATCCACCCATCCAGTCACGCCATCATAGAAGGCTATCAGATCAGTCAGACATGACTTCCCCTTGGTGAATCCATGTTGACTACTTCTGATAACCTTCTTTTCCTCCAGATGCTTGGAGATGACCCCCAGAACGAGCTGTTCCATCATCTTTCCAGGGATGGAGGTGAGGCTGACTGGCCTGTAGTTTCCCGGGTCATCCTTCTTGCCCTTTTTGAAGACTGGAGTGACATTGGCTTTCCTGCAGTCCTCAGGCACCTCCCCTGTTCTCCAGGACCTTTCAAATATGACGGAGAGCGGCCCAGCAATGACTTCCGCCAGCTCCCTCAGCACTCGCGGGTGCATCCCATCAGGCCCCGTGGACTTGTGGGTATCCAGTTTACTTAATTGTTCTCTAACTTGTTCCTCTTCAACCAAGGGAAAGTTTCCTTCCTCCAGACTTTCTCTGTTACTTGCAAAGTCTGGGACTCCCGAGAGCTGGCCCGAGCAGTGAAGACAGAAGCAAAGAAGGCATTCAGCAACTCCGCCTTCTCTGCATCATCCGTCACCACAGCACCCATCTCGTTCAAGAGCGGGGCCACATTTTCCCTGGTTTTCCTTTTGCCTCCTATATACTTAAAGAAACCCTTCCTATTGGTCTTGACATCCCTCGCCAGGTTCAATTCCATGTTCGATTCAATGTTTGGTCCAGAATCTTCCCATAGGCCACATATCTCAACTTTAATAGCACGATAATGTTTTTTTTACCCTCCTAAAGTTCTTTTTACATCACCATTGAGGAATAATTTATATATTTTTTTAATTTGGTTAGAATTTTATAGGATATTATGAAAGGAAGCAAGGCACTAGATCTGAAATGATCTGACATTACACCTCAGATTTGTGAGCTAGGTATCCAGCACATTTAAATGCTCTGTCACACTGCTGGCCTCCCTTTCTGTGCTGACAGCATTGTTGTGTGGCAACAAAAGGCATGGGGTCTTCCTGCAGTGAATATGAAATCTGTGTTATCAGCAAAATGCCAAATGGCATAGAAAATTATGGCTTGGCTAAAGTGATTTTTTGGGGGGTGTGTACAAGATGTACACTGATCTGGGATTCTCTCTCCTGAAACAGTGTTACTTAAAACAAAATTACAGAAAAGAAGAGCAGTTCAGACTACTTTTCTGACACCAGCCCAAGAAGGGCAGCAGAAAACACGCAACGCTGGTCAAGTCAGTCAAACTGGCAAACCAAAGCTTTATTTTTTTTTTTTTTTTGTTTAAAGTCTTTGCTACAGTACCTAGGACTGCGCCTCTATACATAATTCACAATCATTCCTGAAAGGTCTGTATTTGGCACCAGTTTGTGTTTACCTCAAAACACTTGTGGGGAGGATTAATTTCAAATCAAATTTGGTTTTTCAACAGAAGAGGAGCTGCCATCATGAAGCCAATTAGCTGAGTTATTGGAGAAGCTTAAAAACAAACAAACAAAAAAACCAACCCCAAAGTCCTTATCTAAACCAACACATTACAGAGAGCTCCAAAACAGAGGTCAAACATTAAAATGCTGATATAGGCTTAAGTGGTTTATAAAACCTATAAAAAAAGACTACACCAGCAAATATGCCCTTTCAGTCCACACGCTTTAGAAATTAATGCAGGGAGCAACACTTGTTAGCTGGAAATCTTGTCATGGGAGAACCACACATGTACCAACAAGAGTACCCAAAATCAAATGTTAAAATGCTCCAAATTCCCAATTCACATAAAAGGAGAGATTCGTAGGAAGATTAAATCAATCCATGAAATCATCATTGGTTGGGCAGTTCAAACGTCCCCCAGCAACCACCACATTACTCCTACACACTTGGCTCACGTGTACACGGCTCAATCCCATTCAAATTCCTCATGGAATAAAAAGATCCCAGGCTTTATAGAGTCTTTCCCTATCATGCAAGAAATAAGTCTGGCTGTGCTTTAATCACCATCATGTATTACTTCAGCCACAGAGTACCAGGCAGATTAAGTAGAAATGCACAGTTTTTAGCTCATCATCTCTGCAGAAGTGTTGGAGAGGCTCAGTTGCCAGAGAGTTCTGAGTGGGCACGCAGCCAGTCTTCCTTCACGCAGACTCACTGGCCTCTACTGGCTTAATCATGTGGTCCGGTTTGTTGCCAGCAGCGTAGTGATCCCACATCTGAAGATAAAGCCGCTCCAGGTCCATTGTATACTGTTTTGTGTTGAACAAAGGACTGGATATTCTCTGCTTCCAGACTTTGCCACGTATTTTTTTCAGGCTATAAAAAGAGTTAAAGCAGTCATGAGAGGTTCCAAACACTTCATAATACTGTTTGCTTTTGAAATCAACTATTTTCCACTAACCCAGAACTGCCAGTACAACTGTTTCAAAAATATCTGCTCTCCCACTTCCAACAAATTCATATTGCTGTTTCAGCCCCGCATCATTTCTGACACAGACCAGCACGACCACTTCAACTCAGAAGAGCTGCGACACGAACGCATCAACTTGCTGCATTATCTGTACTGTGGTAACTTTTTACAGCACAATTTTAACTTGCAGTAAGTGACAAACTGCTTAATCTTCAATTTAAAAAAGAAGACCCTTTAAAAAGAACTATATTGTACTTTTTACCAGATAAGAGCCCGCACATGAGCAATTTTTTCAGAACAATTTTTTCGCTCTATTACGCCATTCAGAGCACTGTTAAGTTTACTGTAAAAGCAGAAGCCGAGTTAACCGCAAGACAAGAAACCTCTAGATGAGGACTGCCTAGCTATTTTAAATATTAAAATACCTGATTAAAACTACCACTAAGTCTCATCACTGTGCCCAAATACAGCACTTCGCACTCTTGATGTTACCGCATTACACAGTACAAGTTTGCTTACTATTCCAGGTCAGTTCCCAGTTTCACAGCAATATCCTCATACTCCTGTCTACTTTTTGCAATGAGCTCAAGACAACCCAGGCAAGTCAGCTGGGAGGCAGCAACTCGTGATGCAAGAGTCTCCCCTAAAAAAAAAAGAAAAAAAAATATTTGATAGCAGGAGTAAGCTTATGACATAACATATTGCAGAGTATGAGTTACTTTCCTTCTGCCTCTACAAGAGGCAACCAAGTTTGTGGAGCTTTCTGTTTGTTATTAAAAAATAAGTAATATTCAAATCCATCTGTTCTATGTAGGTTCCCCACTGCCTTACCTGGCATAGTTACCATTGGCGTCCCAGCCCAGAGCACATCCATGCCAGTTGTGTGCCCATTGCAAAGCGGAGTGTCTAGACAAACATCAGCCAGTTGCCCTCTCCTCACATGTTCTTCTTTGGGGGCAACAGGAGAAAAGATGATTCGGTTTTGGGAAAGACCCAAGTTTTGTGCGTATTGTTGAATATTGGGTTCTCCTACAGCTGGGAAACGTAGCAGCCAAAGCACGCTGTTCGGAACTCTTTTTAGGATCTGTAAGAAAAATCAAGAAGCAAATGAAGTTCCATCAGAAAGATTTCCTTTTCCAAACAAGAAATTACCACATACCAAAATGAAACAAAAGGCATAATCATTCAATACTTTTAATCTTCTGAGGTATAGAGCAGGAAAAAAACCACATCACCGTTTCAAGTGGGATAACGAGGATTGCATTTCTCATCCAACCGAAAAACAACTCTGAGCAATAGTTCATAGAGCTTAGAGAGTAAGTCTTAAAATTTATGATCTCAGTTATTTATAGGCCTGTGCTATGGAATATAAAAAAATTACCCCTCAAGTAACTCTCAGCAATACACTATAAACTGAACCTTGATACAGACACTCAGTGCTCAGATCTATCAATCTGCCAACTGCCAAGGCCAGGTATGACTTAATTGTGCAGATGAGGGAGGACCAAACTTTTTTCACAATGGAGTATCAGCACGCTACCTTAAGCGTGTCCAAGATACAATTTTTCACTGGCTAGAAGCACAGGTGTGGTTTGAAATCAATCTAAAAAACTCAATATTCTATTAACACCAAGTCCTGCAACATAAGCACTGTAAGGATTCAAACAACTCAGGGTCAATGTTTTCCACAGAACAGTTACAACCTTTAACTTGCATGAAGACTCTGCTAACTTGAACAGAACAGCTATGTTCCCAATGGCTGACCCTAGGTTTCACATCAGATACTCACATTAGCCCACATCTGTAAAGTGGAAGGATCAATCTTGTACAGCTGATTGAAGTTACAGTACACAACAGCATCCTCTGGTAAGCCGTACTGAGAACGGGTAGTAACAATTATAGTTCGTGGAACTTCTTCGCCAGTTGCTGCTTTGTTGTTAATCTAAAGAGGGGAAGAAGAAAAAAAAAAAAGAGAGACAGCTATTGGAACATTGCCATTGCAGGAAATAAGCCTATGCCCTGTGAAATTGTCCCAAGACATGCTGCGACATTTGTTAGCATCATAAGTTACTGTGAAAATCTTTGGGTTTATTACACAAAACCAAAATTGTTTACTTACCCATGACAAGAATTTAACTGGTGTGCATACATGCTTGTGGATGCCACACTGTTGCAACCACCAGGGCACAAACCACCAGGCAATTTCATGCCCTTGCTATATCTCCCTGAAATTCCAAGTAACTGGAATAATTGGAAAGAATAATCATAAGAAGAGGCATTACACATGGACTCCTCCTTAAGGTCATTTCATTTCCTTGAGATCAAAAATGAAATTAAGACTTCAAGGAAGAATAAAACAGTATTTAGAAAGCAAAGGGTTTTTTGGTATGTTTGGGGGTTTTTTGTGCTTTGTTTTTTGGATTCTGGGGGGTTTTGTTGGTTTCGTTTTTTTGTTTTGTTTTTTTGGTTTTTTTTAAGATAAAAGACCTCAGGCACAGAACAGATAGTCAAGACTGAAGACACAGACTAATAGGTAACTCACAGACAGCAAGGAACTAGCTGACAAGGAGATAATAGGAAATGCTGAGAATTAGAGAATTAGAAGAGTTATTAATGGACTTTCAAAAAAAAAAGGATGTCACAGCCTTCACAAAGAATAGGAATATGCTAATAAAAAACAGCAAAGGATGAAGTTGGGATAATCAGAACACCATGCAAGAGTCCTGAGGATTAGTAAAATGGAAGTATGGTTTTTAATTTATTCTTTTTAATAATGACAGGCAACGGTGGAATCAAAGACAGATAAAAACACCATTACAGATAGGGCAAAAGAGATACTTAGAGCCTTTCTTTTTATATATATATATTTTACATACATATATATTTAAAATTTAGCTCAGGGGCAATGCGGCCAGCCAAAGTAAGCATATGCTGACAAACTTGACATGAACGACAATGACTCACTGTCACTGACTGTTAGAAGATGCATGAGATAATTTGGTTCAACAAAAGTTGGTAAAAGTGCTACTTATCCAGGTCACTGAGGAGACCTCAAAAACACAGTGCACAGTTCTCGTCGACCTATGCCCCAAAGTAGCTGATATAAAATTAGAACAAGCACAAAGAAGGGTTATATTAGTGCAAAAAAAAGGTAGAAATCCTGTTTTAAAAGTGGATGGACAGAGCTTAGGTTGTTTCCTCTTGGTGGTGAAGTGCTAAGACAAGAATTCTCTATTACTCTCAAGGGACAACAATTTCAGAAAAAAAATGCTAATAAGCTTACTAAGCAAACTAAGACATAACCTATCACCAACTTAAAGGGAAGTCTCAGCTGTGAACAAAAGAACTTGCAAACAGAAACCAAGGTCTAAGATTTTTATGGCTAGAGCACTGATAACAAAAGGTCTCATACAATGACATAAAAGAGTCCTGAAGGACTGCGAACTGAATAAAATTCACAAGTCAAGAGTTATGCTGATGACAAAACACGGTATTTTTAAAAAGGAAGAACTGTTACAGTATCGTCAGGGTTGGAAGGGACCTCTGGAGATCATCTAAGTCCAACCCCCTGCCACAGCAGGGACACCTACAGCAGTTGCACAGGACGGCATCCAGGCGGGTTTGGGATGTCTCCAGTGTGGGAGACTCCACAACCTCTCTGGGCAGCCTGTTCTGCAAAGGGAGAAGTATTAAACCAGTAACTGTCACTATCACTAAAATCCCATGAACTGTTAAGCACCATGGTATACTGCATAGTTCAGAAAAATGTAAGAAGATGAATAAACACTGTTGAGATACAGTGGAGAAACTTTGCCTGCATTACCCAGCAATTTTTTTGTAAAGGAAAAATACAACTGAAACTGGGTAACAGCTCACAAATGCTCCGTAGGCTGCAGGCAAGAAGCAAGGCCTTCAAATTCTGAACAACCAAGTGTCTACTTCATGCAACAAGGTTAAATTTCTTGGGATTTTAGATACCTCTTGATACAACCCCTCTATCTTTGGGGGGAAAGATCATCTTCCAGCACATCTGTAGCTTATAACACATTTGCAACTCTCCTTCAGTACGAGAACTAAACAAATCAACGTGACAGAAGACAAGACATTTGCTTGGAGGTTTTTCTTCCTTGTTACATTAAAACATACAGATATAACATAAAATCCAAGAAAACAGCAATTTGAAGTGCCTCACCTGAGTAGTTGCTAATCCATTACTGATGTTGAATCCATTGATGGTTATCTGAATTTGCCCACGATTAATCATCTCAATCACAGCTTCTGCAATTGTGTTCATTGGAATGACTGGCATACTGAGGGCAGCATTGCCGTCTGCATTGTCACAGCTGTCAGGACACTTCATCTAAGACAAATCACGTAAGCATCAGATAAAGCACTAGCTTCAGTCCCTACGACTGAATGTGCAGAGGAGTAGCTCTCACCTTAACAATCTTGACATCAGGGAGGCTGTCAAGGAAAGCCTTCAAGTCAATGCCATTCAAAACAATTCTGTTATCATAAATATGACCATTGGACTTGAAATCAATGACTGCCTTTTTCTGTTAAAAAAAAAAGAACAAATAAGTTTTAAAAAAGTTTCAAAATCCCTTACCAAGTACTATACTAAGTCCCATTTTATAAAGGCAGCTATGGAAAACACCTACTGTTCTTGCTGTATCTTCCTACGTACCTTCAGATGGGGGAACATGTTGGCATGGTCTCCAATAAAGAAAGTGTTTGGCATGTAAGCTAATTTCTCTGAATACTGCTCAGCCACCTCAACTGGGGAAGTTTCTTTATCTGTGATGATATAATCCATGAACAACGCCCCACTGGTTCCAGGATACCCTAGCCACATTGCCTAAAAAAAACAAGAAAGCAAGGCTCCAGTCCCAGGTGCATTGAAAAAATAAAGGACGTT
The DNA here is from genome assembly GCA_017639485.1 of Pluvialis apricaria. Lineage (NCBI taxonomy): Eukaryota > Metazoa > Chordata > Aves > Charadriiformes > Charadriidae > Pluvialis > Pluvialis apricaria. The sequence continues at coordinate 25,200,899 of CM030017.1, read as the reverse complement.
AAAAATCAATGCATTTTAAGTTAAATTTTCCACTTACAGATTCAAGTTCCTTCTTGTGCTTTATCAACTGAAGAGCAACCACTAACCCCAAACTTTCCCTACCGAGACAGTGAACAGTTCAAGGATGTTCTAAAATTGATCCTTCAAGCAAAAGGCCAAAGTATCCAGCTCATTTCCACAACTGCTTCAAATACCCTTTCTTTGTTCTCACTAATGAAAGAAAGCTAGTCGTGTAAAGGAACCTCATAAATTAAGGAGCTCTCTTTCAGGACATTCAACTGCCCATAAAGCCTATTGAAAAAAACAAACTATTCTGCTTCAACAGAATGAACCTATTTGCTTCACATATGCTAAGCCCTAAAAAGTCTCTCTCGCTTACTGATCAACATGAGCCTTCAATGCTTTTTCCACTCTGCCAGAAGACAGCAACTCTTCCTTCTCACATGTGTTTTTTTGGAGATATAGAGCCCTCTAACTCAGTTACCTGAATAGGTGCTGGTCTCAGGGCAAATAATTCATTGCGGGCTCCTTTGGTGTAACCATTCATATTAATGAGAATGTGTATCCCATCCTGGTGGATGCGGTCTGCTGCTTTTCCATTACATGGTATCTGAAGAATAAATAATACATAAATAAAAGTTATTATGAATGAAAGACTGAAAACAAAAATGTGGTTAGTCATCAGTGTACCAATCGGTAAATGTCCACTGCATAATTTAATTTAGGTGAGACTTAAATCTCGTCACTCCTGGTTTTACAGAGGTGTAGGTCCACAACTCAATCAAAAAAACCAAACCCTGCTGAAGCCAAAAAAACCCCTAAGTTTGCTAGACACAGCTAAAGTAGTTGCTGACAGAAATTGTAACTCTGGTACTTGAATATTGCCTCTGCACATTCAACTCAGAGGAGTGATATCTAGTGTTGCCAAGCTCAGCAAGTCACTCAGAAGAATATCACAAACGGACCACAGAAGAAACTTCACACAACACTGAAACTGCTTCAGTTCTTGGCTAAATCAAAACCAAAGAGCAGAACTTCACACAAGGTATTACCAATGACTTTCAAGAACAGCAAAGCCTTGGAAATTACAGTGTGTCTCTTCCTATCTAATACTGAAAGGTAAACAATTTTCAACAGTTTTAAATTCCTCCAAGAATTAATGAAATAGTCATTACCTAACAAGCAGATAAAAAAAAAAAAATCTAATAGATATCTCTAGTACAGCAGCAGTAAAACAAAACCCAAAGGCTAGAAACTGAGGCTATCACTCTCTACAACTACCTGATAGGAGGTTGTAGAGAAGTGGGGCTGACCTCTTCTCCCTAGTGAGAAGTGATAGGATGAGAGGAAATGGGTTCAAGTTATGCCAGGCGATGTTTAGGTTGGATATTAGGAAAAAAATTTTCACTGAAAGGGTTATCAAACATTGGAATAGGCTGCCCAGGGAGGGGGTGGATTCACCATCCCTGGAGGTGTTTAAAAAAAAGGGTAGATGTGGTACTTGGGGGCATGGTTTAGAAGTGGTTTTGCCAGGTTAGGTTAATGGTTGGACTTGATGATCCTAAAGGTCCCTTCCAACCTCAGCAATCCTATACAAACCAGACGAGCTGCCCCACCACCACCACCACTCCCGTAAGCCTAATTAATGATCAAAGCCCATGTAGCACAAGTTGTAGATTCCCAAACTAAGGTCATACAGAGAAATGACTTCAAACTGAAGATCAAGAGTAAGCCAATTAACTGCTCTGCAGCTACTGCTAATGATGACTCACTCTACCATTATTACGCACCATAAAACTACTTCATTTTTGTAAAAAGGGAAAGCTACTTCACATATTATAGCGGGTAAACACATGCACAGAGGCAGTTACATCTTCAAGTGGACAACAATCTGAGTTCCCATCTTAGTTTAACTTCCAGTGAGTTACACTGCTAATGCAACAGTTCACAGCAAACTGTTCCTACTTGTTTGACCCCCCTGTACAAATATCCAAGAGCTGCACTATAACCTAAAAATACGAGTTTGACGCCTCAAGAATTTTAAAGAAGAAAACTCAGTGTATCACTCTGGGCAAAGGAAAGAATTTTTCCTAGATAGATGTTAAAAGCAACAACAAATACAAAATTGCTGCCCTGTTTTACTATGACCAAGGGCTTTCAGCATTCACAGCTGCAAAAGGGCAGGCGGGGGGGGGGGGAGGGGAGGTGAGGGGGTGGCAGAATGGCTTTCCATAAGCATAACCAAAGCTCATTATTCTAAAACAACATTTTAAAAGATCAACTTTGCAAAATCCATCTCTAAGAGCAATCCTGCTGACATCAATTTAGCATTTTTACATATGAGAGCAGGTTCTGAACATGATGAATTTAGAATCTCCACGCAAGTTTTACCTATCCCCTAATGTGGGACTGCCCAGGTGCCAATCGAGTTCTATTATTAACGTACACTGATTATCCCACATTGCTTTAGGGTTTTGCCACTTATCTTGAGATAGTGTAACAATTCCTTGATTTCTGTGTCTACTGAAATCCCCATCAGTTTTCACATGGAACTTAAAAACAATAAAACCAAACCACCTGTAAAGGTTACCACAACAGCCTTTTGATAGAGGGGCAAAATCCCCCCATTAATCATTAAGCCTCTGTCCTACTTCGCTGGAGTAAAAAGCAAGCTGAATTTGCAGTTGTGGCATCTTGACTTATCCATGATATTTAGGTATGACCCTTATTTAAAGACGTAATGGAACAGTTATTCAATATCGCTAATATTAACTTTTTCGTAATCACACAGAGGGAACGCAATAACCACTGCATCCCAGGTAAGGTGTAACGGTAATGCATCTACAAACTGCAAAATTCTCAAGGCTAACACCAGTCTAATTCAAGAAACAATTGCAACTAAAAATCTCAATCTACAGGCTGATCTCTTTGTTCGTTCAGGTTTGCTAAAAGGTGAATGCAACAAAAAAGCTCACCTGAGATAAGTCAATGAAATGATTTGCTTCAGCCATCACTTTTACACGAAAGTTCGTACCATCGTCAGGACTCAGGGCATAACAGAATACCTAGAACACGAGGCACCAAGAAATCGAGTATCTGCAACAACTTGCCAACAAAGTAACTTTCCTATAAAACATATGGTATGGTAATTTTGCTTACATAATTTAAAATTGTATCAAAATTCATACAAATTATATTTATTTGTGTCGCATTTACCATTTGAGAAAGAATTAAAAAAAAAGGAGGCGGGGGGCATTGGGCATTTGACACACTTGCAGCAGGCTCCAGTTTTACCCATTTCTGGTGCTAGAGTACGGCATGGTATGTTGCGTACATTCTCATCAATGCAAGGTAAAGTAATTTTAACAAATGGATTTGTGTAAGCATCAAATTCCCTAAGAACGCCTTTTACAAAGACACCTTTGAATCTGTAATCAGTAAGAATCATAATTATTACTCAGGTTGAAGAGACAAGCTAAGCCTCGTGGAAGTTTTTTAACAGATTCCTTAAACAAGTGACTAGTTCTCTCCAGTTAAGAAACTGCAAATCTATCCGAGAAACTTAAGGTTGACTGGTTATGTAACCAGGCATCTTTAGGTAACATAGCACATATCGATATAAAACAAATAATAAATTCTCTGCATATTTTTTCTATCTTGCAGAAAAGCATGGTTTTAGTAAAATAAAAGAGAACTTCTATTTAGTATTTAAAATAAGCTCTGTAGAGCTTTATAAATCCAGAACAAGAAAGACTTCCCTCTGTCTTGCGCTGATTCAAGGTTAAATGGTATATTCTCCCCATACCCGCATGTACTCAGACCATCAATTTAATTGTTTCATGAAAAAAGCCTGCTTCATGATCACACTTCTGATAACAATTAAAGCATGCAGCTTTGCCACAAGCATTTCAGACTACAAAGACATCATGACCCGAAAAAAGCAAGAAAAACAAACAAAACAGATTAATAAAAAACACTTTTGCAAGAATGAAAGACAACTCTACAAAGATAAGCAAATTCTCGTGTCTTGGAAAATGGGAGCTCAAAACCAAGGCAATTTAAACAGTCATGGGGCAAACAACGGAACCAGGAATTAGTTCTATTTACAGTCTCAATCCCTGAACATGATACCCAAATAAATATAGATGTGACTGTCTTTATCATTGCTAAATTGTATACGCTTCTTCTGGAGTAAGCGTAGCCTATTGTTTCCTTTTGAAAAAGCAGTACCCAAGCCAATCTGAAGTTCATGTTTGTGATTCAGGTAACCCAGATTCAGGTAACATCTAAAAATACCAGCAGCAGAGACTGACCAAAAAACAGATGCGTATCTGTAAATCAGAAGTAACCAGGCAGTGGTAGCTTGTGAAACCCAACTACTCAAAGAACTGCAGCTGAAGCTTAAAAAAAAAGTTTTCCACGGGCCACAAATCCTACCTACAGTAATTCTAATGACAGGTATCTAATTAGCCTACCTTCTAAGTAACACTTCATATTGGTAAAGGAGGATGACCCAGGCTGGAGAACTCTTCAGCCCACAAAAAAATGTCTGCCAACAACAACAAAAAAAGCAACAAAAAAACCTACCTAGAATCAAAAATTTGCCCTTCCCTAGTTTACCTGTCTGCACCAGGAAGAAGCAAGTGCCACTTACAGCCATATTTAAAGCTTTAAGCATGCCATTTATATTTTTACCTCAAATTTGTCTGGGTTATGCATGCCAGGGATTGACTGCATTAGGTGAGAGGTTGGATGGTTTCCAAAATCAGAGCTCACGTAGCCAATACGAAGTCGACCTTCACTGGCCTTCAGATCCTTGGGATGCTCGTACGGTGGCTTGTGAAGAACATTAATCTGTCAAGAAAACATACACAACTGTTTATAAACTCAGGAACCAAAACCTAATGCTAAACTGAGGGACAAAAAAAAAATCCCGCGACTTTGTAGAATTAGCCTTATCCCACATTCAAGTAAGTGGCCTGTGGGCATCTGTTGTTTCAAACTTCCGTTGCAGTCAAGTGTAATGTCCACAACCTGTGTTACGCGATGTCGCATACCTACATTCAGCCAAATAAAGACAGACATCACTACTGCAAGTTGACATTTCTGATTTTCTACCTGTTTATTTTTAAAGTACTCCACCCCTGATAATTAAATAAATACCACACCAGTATGACCAGGAAGTTGTCAAACTACAAGCCACTTGTGAACAGAACAGTAGTCCAGTGAAGCATCACAGCACACTTTCTGTTCTTATGCTCACCATCTTCCCCAGACATCAGCTTGTAGTCACTATCACTGACAGGATTATCAGGCTATCAAGCCAGTTTGAAAGCTTAGTGTTACCTTCTGAAGTTTGAAATCCTTACATTAGCTAATCAGAAACTTCCACTAGCTGACAGCATATTTTCAATATGACCAGGGACCTGGACAGGCTGGAGAGGTGGGCCCATGCCAACCTCATGAAGTTCAGCCAGGCCAAGTGCAAGGTCCTGCACGTGGGTCGGGGCAACCCCAAGCACAAATCCAGGCTGGGCAGAGAAGGGATGGAGAGCAGCCCTGAGGAGAAGGACCTGGGGGTGTTGGTGGATGAGAAGCTCGACATGAGCCGGCAATGTGCGCTGGCAGCCCAGAAAGCCAACCGTAGCCTGGGCTGCATCAAAAGAAGCGAGGCCAGCAGGGCGAGGGAAGGGATTCTGCCCCTCTACTCTGGTGAAACCACACCTGGACTATTGTGTCCAGCCCTGCGGCCCCCCACATAAGGACATGGACCTGTTGGAGCAGGTCCAGAAGAGGGCCACAAAGATGGTAAGAGGGCTGGAGCCCCTATGCTGTGAGGACAGGCTGGGAGAGGGGGGGTGTTCAGCCTGGGGAAGAGAAGGCTCTGGGGAGACACAGAGCAGCTTTCCAGTACCTAAAGGGGGCCTACAGGAGAGCTGGGGAGGGACTCTTACAAGGGCACGTAGTGGTAGGACGAGAGGTAATGGCTTCAAACTGGAAGAGGGGAGATTTAGATTAGACATCAGGAAGAAATTTTTCACTGTGCAGGTGGTGAGCCCCTGGCGCAGGCTGCCCCGAGAAGCTGTGGCTGCCCCATCCCTGGAGGTGTCCAAGGCCAGGTTGGACGGGGCTTGGAGCACCCTGGGCTGGTGGGAGGTGTCCCTGCCCAGGGCAGGGGGGCTGGAACTAGATGATTTAAGATCCTTTCCAACCTAAACCATTCTATGATTCAAATGTAATCAGCAACCTGTTCAAGTAGTCCGTGTCAACATTCCCAAGTGCCAACAGCTACGACTCTCTGGTTGAAGAGAAAAAGAAGTTGCATCAAATTTTAAAGAATTTGCCATCGACTGCAACTGCACTCTTGGCAGCTTGAAGTGCTGTGCAGTCTCATGGAAATGGCACACAGTTAAGGAATTACTCCAAAAACATGCCATCTCTTGCTGCAATCTGTTCTACTATACACACAAGACTCCAAAACAGAATCACAGCAAATACTCGAGTACTTCCTACTGTGATGCACTGCCCCTGTAACATTGCTGCCATTGCCAGTAAGCGAATGGATTTGGGAATCCCAAAGCCAATCCCACACAAAGCTCAGACATTCCAGCAAGGATTCACTAGAGGTGAGGTTAGGTTCCAAAAGCTACAGATGCTGGAAAGGACCAGATTTTGACAAATACCATCACACAGCTGCCTGGATCTGTTTTACTGTCAGGAAAGAATAATTTATTCACTCTGCTTTTCCAAAACACCCCTTCAAAACTAGCTAAGTAATACTCTGTCCTATCTCTCTGCAGATCAGTGACTCAGAAACCTTACAAAGGCTAATACTAACTATACGAGCATTCCGTTTTCAGTAGGAACAGGCAAAACCACAAACTACTTCAATCACAACTGGCCTACATAAAACCTCCTACCTTGTCCAAACACAGATTTCCATGTCTCTCAGCAATAGCCTTCCTAAAACTGTGAGAAAGGGGATACAGCATGCTGTGATGTGGGTGGACAGAAGGCAGCCTGTTTTTCTCCAGCTGATCAGCTACGATGCTAACCAGCTTCTTCATTCTTTCATCATAGTCAGTCCAGTCACAGACAATCTAGAAAAAGGAAAAATTAAAAGAACATTAGAGCAATAGCTTCCTTTGATCTTTATCTGGTATTTCACAAATTGAGACTAATGTTTCTTCCAAAAATGGAAGCAAGAACTTCAGAAATTACTGTTGATGACAGTATAATCTTCTGATTTAACACTGAAGTCTACTCTACATTTAAGCTAGTAATTGGTTGAGGTGATCAAGCTTAGCATTTACTGCAGAGGAATCTTACGAATCACAACCAAAGCCTCGTCTTCCTTACCTGCAAACAGTGGGCCAAGTTGCAGTAGGCATCTGGGAAATCAGGTTTCAGCTTCAGAGCAGTGCGGTAAGAGGCAATGGCTTCTGGTATATTCCCTGAATCCTGTAAAGACACAGAAATGAGTCAGCAGATAAAAATATAGTCAGAGTAAGTACTCATAGTGCCCCACCATGTTTTAAGGGCACATCATTCCCATGTGCTACCTTGTGAATAGAGGCCAGGTTACTGTGGGCATCAGCAAAGGCTGGGTTTATCTGAATGGCACGGGTGTAGCACTGTAGAGCTCCTTGAACATCCTGCATCTCCTTCAAAGTGTTTCCCATATTAGAATAAGCATCTGCAAATGTAGGGCTGATTCTGAGAAATAAAGATAATATATGTCACTAACAATAAAAGCTCCTCCTCCAATGAAGAACCATACTCTTACCAAGACTTTCTACTTTGCAAAGTAACTATCTAAATTAAAATACGCTACTGTAAGTCACTTTCTGTACAAATCTATGGCACATCCCAGTTATGAAAGGCTGGCACTATTACAGACAGTATCCATTTACCTAATAGCCTCTTTGTAATGCATCAGAGCTTCCTGTAACTTTCCTTGCTGTTGCAGAACACTTGCTAAATTTGAATGCGCAGCAGCAAACTCTGGAAAAACCTGGAAGAAAAAGTAGAATCTGTCTCTCAAATGTCCCAAGTAGACCATATTAAAAAAAAAAAAAAAACAAACCAAAAAAACTTGTGCATTTCTTACTCCTCTTTTTATATGACTCAGGTCTCTAAGCAGACATTCTCCACTTACAACCAAAGAGGAAAAAAACCCTATGTCATATTACACATTCCCAACTTCAATTGCCCACCTCTCCCTCACATTAAACTGTACCTCAAGAGCCTTCCGATAAAGACGGACAGCTTCCTCAATATTCCCCTGTTCCCGTTTGATGTTTGCTAGATTGTTGAGAGAATCTGCGTGAGTGGGACAAAGTCGAAGAGCTGTATTGTAGCATTCTTCTGCTTCTACCACCTTCAAAAAAAGGCATACCATTAACATAATTCCAGTATCTGAAGGGGGCCTACAGGAGAGCTGGAGAGGGACTTTTTACAAGGGCGTGTAGTGACAGGACAAGGGGTAATGGCTTCAAACTGGAAGAAGGGAGATTTAGATTAGATATTAGAAAGAAATTTTTCACTCTGAGTGTGGTGAGCCCCTGGCGCAGGCTGCCCCGAGAAGCTGTGGCTGCCCCATCCCTGGAGGTGTCCAAGGCCGGGTTGGACGGGGCTGGGAGCACCCTGGGCTGGGGGGAGGTGTCCCTGCCTATAGCAGGGGGGTTGGAACGAGATGATCTTTAAGATCCCTTCCAACCTAAACCATTCTATGAATATGATACTATTTGTCGTGACAGCACTGTTTATGAGAAGTCATTATACAATCACTTTTAACAGGTTCAAGGTGGAGATTTCCTGAATTATTCTTCTGTACGACTGAGGGTAACAATCCATCTTAATAAAGCTGGTGACATTTGGTGTCTACAATAAACATTCACTGTACTTTTAAAAACTTTTACAAGGAAAACAAGTCCTCCTTACACTGCCTTTCTCCTTCAAGGCGTTGGCCAAGTTACAATAAGCATCAGGGAAGTGGGGCTGAAGTTCAATAGCCCTCCTGTAGGTGTCTATTGCCAGGTCTATCAGCCCTTGCTCGTAATACACACAGGCAAGGTTGCCATGCACAACTGCATGATTTGGACTCAAACTCAAGGCTCGTAGATAAGCTGCTACAGCTCTGCAACAAGAAAAAGAAGGTAAACAATCATCCATAGAGCAGCAATTATATTTACTTTGGTCATTAAAAACGACCTACATTTTTTAAAAAAATAACACATATCCCTTGTAGTTTGTGTTAATACACACAAATCTGTCCTGTAAGATGTTGCTGAAAACACGGAAGAGTGCTGCCTGAATTAAAAGCCCAATCACGGGATGAATTATTCACGTTATTTTAAAGCTATACTCCATTCTGTAATGAATAGCAGACTAGAAGAAATACTTCATAAAACAGGAATGCTTTCCTTCCAGCTGATGCTGCATAGTGATCAATGTTAAGTCTTCTGGAAAAAAAAGTAAAGCTTTTGTCTACTTTTTTTAAACACACTTCATTACTAGGATCAGCATGAGACCTTTGCCCTTTTTTTCCCACTTGATTATTCAATTATTCAATATAAACAGTATCATATTATTACATGTCTTTATTCTCTCCACTAAACTAAGACGTGTTATCATGCTTTACTTATACTTCAAATTTCACTTTGTTGTAAAGTAAGATCCTTAATTATATGCTCCTATAGGACTACTATATAAATGACTGATGTATTCAAATCCAATTTCCAGAAAAATCACAACAGTATACATAGGAAGCAAAATCTCAAAAAACTGATGTAAAGTCTACAATGAGGAGGAAACGTGCCCATCTGGCCCGGTAATCTGTGGTTAAAAAAGAAATCACTGAATCATTTACACTGTGTGCAACACAACTAGTTAGAATAATTAACCTGCTCCCTGCAAGCTTTTATTAAATTTGGAGCCACAAACCACAGCTACCAGAAACTGTAATCCAATTAACAGATGCAATATGGTACACTGCGTATAAACAACACAGTCGGGATATTCTTCCAGAAACAAAAGTAAGATTCATGTATCAGATTAGGTCTCAAAACACGTTAGTTCAAAGAGACAGCAACAGTACTGCAACCCCATGCAATAACGTGATGCCAACACATAACAAACAAAGAACATTCAATCAGATGCTTAGCTGAATTTCAGCATTTCAGCTTGTTTTACAGGGAAAATTTTAGAAAAGACACACTTGTAGATCATGTCCTGAATCACATCATGAAAACAAAGAACTCCATGGTTCACACCTTTCTCAGACATCTTATCTTCACCTGTCCCCAGCCTTAATTTCAAATCTATTTTCGATGCCTCCAGAAACTCTCATTTTATTAAGTACAGGAAAGTAACATAAAGGAATACATTCCACAGGATTTTTTTTTTTTTCATTCCAGGAACCTGCTCTGTATGCATTTCAAAGCCATTTGCTTGCTTAGCTGACAACAGAAGTCTTTGCTGTCCAAAGAGGTTTACATCAGGAACCTAATTTGTTATCTTGATACATCTGACAGGCCACTGACAGAGCAACAACACTTATCTGCTTACCTGTCAAATATCCTTGCCTCCTTCAGGACATTTCCCAGATTGATGTAAGCATCCAAAAAATTTGGGTCAAGTGTTACAGCCTGAAAATATTTTGGAAGTAACAATTTTGAGCATTAACACAAAAACATTCTCTGTGAAACCTAGCTGGGGGGGTTAGGTTTTTTTTATGTTTGTTTTTAATTTGACAAACCCAATTTGTAAGCATCTAAGACTTTATCAATAACCTAGTAAGGAAGGAAAACTTGAGTTATAAGAATCAATCACAGAGTATCCAAGTTGTGTATCTGCAGACACAACAGCATACACTACCTTCGAATGTATTCATTTGCTTACCTAGTCAGTTGTCACTACTGCAGAATAAAGCGTTCACCACTTATTTCATGTTAGGCTGATCATACATACTCCTGCCCACCCATGGTATACTACCTTTAATTTTAGGGGAGAAAACCCTAAAACCCTAAAAAACCAATCCATACCCTTTATCTACAGCAAAATAAGACAGCATTTTAAAACTTTAGCAGTCCGTGAAAACAGAGACAGTTTCACAAGAGCAAGAAAACAGCAAATACATGTGTGTAGGGAAAATTCGGTAGCCATCTAACTACAAGAAAACATTTTCAATCCCTTCAAAACTAATAAAATGCAAAAAAAACTTAAGAACCAAGGAAGTTAGAGAAGATGCAGCAATAAGCTACCTGTGAGTATTTGACAGGCCACACTCTTACAGTCTTTCTCATGGGAACTATTATTTCTAAATTAAAATACATTAGAATCTATCACTAACAAGACAGAACAAAAAGAAACTTGAGCAATAAAAATTATTTTTGTAGCTCTTAATTCATAAATACCAGGAAGAAACTGTCCATCACATCTTAAATCTGATTTTAGGTCACTTTAGAAACTTAAGAGATGAGTACAAACTGAATTAAGATGCTAACTAACTAGAAGGTACCAGACAACTAGCTAATGACAGCAATCTAGAGAAGTCTGAAACAACAGTGGTGAAAAATAATGCTGGAGAAGAGGAATTAGTGTGTCACTTAAAACTGATCTCCTCAGTTACTCACAGGAGAGTAATACCTGAAACAAAAATCACAATGAAAAATAGTTTTAAGCAGAACCTCTCACACATTAAACATGCACAACATTATTCCCAACAAATTACATTTTTAAAAAATTTATTCCGGAAAGGGCTGTAAAACAACTTAAATGAATTTTCTTATATTTGACACATGCGTGAAGTTGTTTGGGCAATTCTAAACATATCTCTCTAGTGGCATACAGGCAGCCTGAAACATCAGGAAGTTTAAAAAAAACCCCAAACCCACAATTAACATAGGATGTTGACTAACAGGATCATAAGAGGTTCTTTCTCTGCTGATCAAAATACTTCCACAAGCAGACCACTGCACGTACATTAAAATCTAGCAGTGAAGCTGACTGGCTGAGATAGTTACCTTTTCAAAGTGATGAATTGCAAGCCAAATTTCTCCTTGGGCATTGAATACACAGCCAAGATTACTCCAAGCCACTGCAAAGTTTGGTTGAGTCTCAATTGCTTTTAAGTAACACGCCTTGGAACAGTTAAAGAAGAGAGATACAGGGGAAGGGGAATATTTGTAAAAAGAAAAAAAATGAGAAAAAAAATTTGTTAGTATGCCTTCTCTAACCAGCCAAAAGTGACCCTGCAGTATAGGCTAGCTTGCGCCAAAACTAATGCGCTGCAAACTGTGGTTGATCCTGCGCCAGCGCAAACCAAAACCCAGGTGCAAGCCCACCATTTTTCAGTTATGCTGAAAACAAATTAACATGCCTTTAGACACCAGGTCACTGCAGAAAACATCTTGGAAATAATTCAAGTAGTTCAGCGGAAATATCTGCCGCCCTCAAGTGCATAAAAACCAAAAAATTACTGTGCAACAACGTCGCTGTGAAATAAAATTATTAAATTGTGAAATACTCCAAAACAGATAGAAATTGCTTTAAAAAAATTAGAAAAACTACTGAAAAAGATGAAGCCGTTCTTCGGTTTTAATTGTCCTTGTCAAGCGAGATGACACACCCAATCTGTATCTGGTGTCCCAGTTTCTTCAAATACATACGTTCAATCATCTGCAGCTTCAAAACCTCAAATGACAGGATTGCATGAAGGTTTAGGTCCCTGTAATGCAAGCGCAAGAAATCGCTGCGCATCCTAAACAGCACGGCGCCACGCTATCGCTGCGAACTGCTTTGCTCTATTGCTTGCCCCTAGGTCCAGTGAACGGCCAACCAGAATCATTAATCTACCAGACAGGCCCATAGAAAAACTCGCATATTAAATTTGATGTCTGGACTCAAAATGCGTTACAACCCAATTTTATCCAAAAGGGTACAGCCTGGAGCTTGGGCAGTCACCCAATCAGAGATTAATCATCCAGTCAACCGTTCACGAGGGCTCAATCGCACGCAATGCGCGTTACCGCTGCGCAGCCTTTGCGCTACTGCAGGATCACAGCGCATCATCAGAAGAGCAGAACGCTGCAATCCAAACAAAGAAGAAAAAAGGAAAAAAATGAACAACCAGAAGAGTTAGAAGCTTTTACTATTAACTATCTCCAATTATTTCTTTAAAAAAAAATACTTTAATTTACTTTTACTTTATTTCTTTGACAGAATTTGTGGCTACTAGTATAAAATATTCTTACATTACTTGCTTGTAATTAAATATTTTAAGCTGTTTTCTGAAGCCACAAGACAGAAGATTCAGGCATGGAGGCAAATGGTTTTGCTGTGGCAGTTACAAACCCGTTACCATATTTCTCATCATGTGACTTTTCGGTGCGTTCCTTGCTGGAAGAGGAGGAGGAGGTGTGTGTCTGCCCTAGATCCAGGCCTCGAGCTCCCTTCAGCGAGGCACCTTACGCATGGAATAGGAGGTTTCACCCACCTGAAACCTTCTAAATACAATATCAGTGGTGAAAAACCAAAAACAAGAGAGAAAATAAAACAAGATCATTAGTAAGAGTTCAACAAAGCAATTGCATTTTTTTGGATATGTCTTAACACATGGGAATGAGGACAATCTGTCTGTAACAAGGGAGACATGCAGAAGGGAGAGGGTTAATCAGGGCAATTGCATACAGCAGGGACTTTTTCGGTTTGGTTTTTTTTTTTTGGAAGAAAGGCTCTGAAATATCTACAAAGAAATTAAATTTTAGTTCAAACTGTAAGGAATCAGCTGGCTTGATCTTTCAAATGGACTGATAACCAAAGAAACACATTGCAATTTACTCAAGATGTTTTTCCTCGTTTATTAAGTTCTCACAAAACGGAATAACACTTTCAAACTAGGTGTCTCCAGAGCTCTGAAACAAAGAAGTCAGCAACCTAAGGCAGGCGCAGTGTCTTGGCCTATACCAGTCACACTAAAGCTGCAGTGAAGTGCAATTCATGTTAGCTGTCCGCTTGGTGGGCTGAGAACCAAACTGTCTCAAAGACTGTTCCAACTCTAAATGCTGCTACGAAATATTTTCAACCTGGATCTGGCCAAATCAATTTGGCTGCCCTAGGATGGTACACACATCCAAGTCGTTAAGCGAAATCAAAATAAGAATGGAACTTTGAACCTGCACTCCCATTACCCCGTAAAGATCAGAACCCTCCCCAAATGGTGCTGCAGCCAAACAGACAGCTACGCTGTTCATACACTCCACTTTTTAGCATGCGCGTGGGGCTTGGAGTGACAGACGTGGAGTCCAGAGTGTTTCCGATTTCTCCACACTCCTCACCCCTGCAGCGCGGACGCGTAAGGTGGCTTGTAACAAGACAATTTCTTTGTGCAATCCAAGTTTTTAACATGCCAAGAATTTTAAACTCATCTTGGTGTTCAAATTCTCACTTTAGGAAACACAAGACTGCTAGAAGCCACCTTTCCACTACAGCAAGTTTTCTTTTGATCAGTTCATTTCCCAAACAAACCAGCTTTGTCCTTCCGATTTCTTTATTTTGGGGGAGGGGAGAGGGAAGACATGAAGAAAAGATATTCAGGGAGTTCGCATACTGCAGCTATTGATCATTTACTAGCCTTTCTTCCACTATCAAGGGAAGGGAAAAGTTAAAAGAATAAAAATCTTTAAAAGCCAATATTACAAGGTAACATTTGGATAAGTTTCTTCTCCACTTACAAGCCACAAAGGACTTTAGAAGAGCAGCACTTTCAATAGCACCTGCATCGTACAGGGATCTCGAGCTAACCACAGGCTCTCTGCTTGGCACCAGCAGGCAAGCCTCAGATTTGAAGGACTGTTACTTATTTCCAGATAAGAGCATGATGGAGCCCCTGCCCCAACACTCCAGAATGGTATCAGATAGTCTAGTTCAGCAGAAAGGCTTGGTAGCGTTCCATTTCTTGACTTAAACCAGCTTTTAAACATGGACATGCCATATCTTGCCCTGCAACTACTCTGGGGTGTTTCGTGCCTTCAGTTTTCAGCAGTTTCTCAAGACTGTCTGTCGATCAACGCAGATTTGAAGACTTGGTGCAAAGTTCAAGTTTTCAAAACACTGACGTTTACCCAACACCTACCTTGGCTTCTTCCAAGCGACCCAGGGCTTTGAGCAGGTTCCCCAGGTCACTACGAACACAGTACAAGTCCTGAGAAGAAAAAAAGGGAAAAAAAAAAACCAATCAGTCACACCATCAGCTTCAGGACTTCAGATGCCCCAAAGGTCTTCACAGAGAACTTGCACAGGAATGCCCCAGTCCTCCACAACTTATTTTAAATTCTTAATAAATACACCACTAATGTAAGTAAATTTTTTTGACCTAACACTACAGCCAAGACATAACCTTACTGATTTTAGTACTGTAAAAATACAACTGTAAAGAAGAAAGTAATATTTCATACAATTCCTCTTTATACAGAACTATAAAAGAAAACTGACAAAAATGCTGCCCCCCCAGCAGTTCTTTTGCCACACATAAGTATTTGAAGCCCTTTTTTTTGTTTTTAAAGCATGACTGCAAACCTGTATTCTTAAGTTACACCATTGCCATTACGGTTCTTAAATAGATTTAATATAGTGACTTTGCTTCCTGGATCCCCAAAGCAGTTTTTCCTCCCTGTTTTTCCCACTAATCTATCCATTTTCAACAGCCATGCCACGTGCTCTTGTTCTTCCATCTGTAACCCCAGCACAGGCTGCAACCGCATTATCTAGCGGTAAAGAACCCAGAGAATGGGGACACTTTTCTCAATGCCAACAAAAGTTTCTAACCTAAACAAAACTCAACTCCTGAATGAAAAAGCCATGCTACAGTATTTTTAACCAGGGCGTAAACTCCACTGGTCGCACAACTGCGCATAATGTTAGACAAGTTCACCTAGGCTGAAGAACACAGCGAAACAAGATTCGGAGCTCTTGTCAGACTGGGTTTGTGTTTGCTTTTCCAAAGGAAAAAGGATCTATGCACACCAGATGATACTGCATTTTAAGTCTTTTATGACAAAACATATAACCAAATAGCAAGCAGATTGCTTCATCATGCTGATTAGTACTACACACATTATTTGAGTACTATGCAAAGCAAACAGAAGAAATCAGTCTGATACACTGTTTACTAAAAATGTCGATTCAAAACAGTTGCAACCAAAAACCCACACACCAGATCTATTTTGTAGGAGTCACTCATACACAGATACTCACTTTCAGCCTATAAAACAAAAATAATACTTCTGTAAACCAGTTGACAGTGGAAATCTAACAAAGGCAACCCTCATCACCCTGAAATCTCTGACTTCGTGATAAAGTAATACCTGATGATTTTGCAAGATCTCACATTCAAATCTAAGCACCGATTCCCTCACTGTAATAATACTCCCTTAAAGCACACACAAAGCTAAACATGAGGTTATTCACTGAAACTTCTGACCTCAGAAAAAAACACCAAACTGTAATTCTTTGCTTTTCTGTTATCTCAACAATACTGGTAAGTACACAACCAGCAGCCCTTACTATATTGCAGTATAAAACATTTTGTGACAGAAGACTTTCAAAGAAAAGTATTAAGCACCTTGTTAAGTTTATGGCATACAGGTTAGAGGGAAGGGTTAACACTTGTTCATTTTTTGAAACCTACTGTTTGTGTGTCCTGGGACAATAGTGAAGTTATGGAGGAGTTCTATAAAATTAAGTGTTACTTACAGGGTTGTACTGAAGGGCAGACACATATGCCTGTACTGCTCCTTCCATATCACCTGCAGCTACCAGCGCAGCAGCCAAATTAATATATCCATCAATGAAATCTGGCTTGAGGCGTAGCGCATGTCTATAATGTTCAATTGCTTCTTGTAGCTGTCCGCGTTCCTTGTACACATTGCCTAGATTCGAGTAGGCTTCAGCCAACAGTGGATTCTGTTTAATAGCCAAAGTGCTGAAGTGAGCAGACCTGGAGAAAATTAGACAAGTTAGCGAAAAAAAACCCAACCAACCAACCAACACCTCACCCTTGACTTTCAGTGTTTGCCTGTTTACCTAGTTACTTAATAAACAATCATGCTTAACAGAGCCAAACATACAGCCAACAAATCTGGACTTACAGAGCTGCCTTGCATGTTTAGCTTCTCCTAGCTTAAACTATTGTCTCCCCTGTTCACATTTTGAATTCTACTGAAGAAAAACAACTCTCACTTACAATCAGTAGGATTCAAGTTGCCTCACCAAACTTGAACTCAATGCACTTGGAGAAAACGCTACAGAAATCCTGTGAAGCCTCTTCCAACATCTGCACGCTTTAAGCAGTGTTCCACTTGATACTCTTTTTAAGAGGCAGGACATAGCTGACATATGCAGATGTAAAATTCTGTTGCATCTTCCCCCATTTTACTCTCCCAGATCTGAACTCTTACTACAACTTCATTCAGAACCCTGTATAAAATAAATCTCAGTCAAAAGTTCTTACTTCCTTCACTAGCACACACAGATTTACAGCTAGAACAAGTTCAAAATGCCTGAGCACAGACAGCAAGATCAGGAACAGGTAAGCAGAAAGAATATAAAGACAACTTTCAGATGACAAAAATTCTTAACTAATCATGCCATTTCACAGAAAACAATCAGCCTTGCAACTTAAAAAAAAAAAAAAAAGGAGAAAGAAATAAAACCACAAATCCCCACACTACAGGTGGAATAAATGAACAAAAGCCTTTGTTTACACATTAAATACCTCCAGTACACACAAGTGTGGCTGACCCTCCAATATTAACGTGTACCCTATTAAAGTAACATGAGAATATCGGTAAGATCTGTTGTTTGTTGTCAAGCTAGTGATTCCGATTTGTGTTTCTCTTACCCAACAAAATTCAAAAAGAACATTGTTTTTGACCAGTCCTTACTGCTGCCATGAAGTTAGTTAGTAATTGCATTCAGTGATTGAAGAAAGAAATCCATGTTAGAATAGAACTTTTGTCAGCTATGCTCAGTACTGTTAGAGGTGCAAACTACAAAGCAAGCTTGACAGAACGCCTTAAGTCTCCTACCTGTCCAATCTGCGACACTGGAAGTGAATGGACGAGAGTAATAGAAGCACACCAGTATTATCAGGCTCTTGTCTCCAAAGCTGCATGCAGTGTCTCTCTGCTGCTTCAAAGTCTCCTGCCTGATACTCACGATGAGCCAACTCCGCTAACCCTTGGAAGGAAAGCATACGTTTCGTTGGTTCTGGAGAATCACCAAAACATTTAAGGGGGGAAAACAAAAAGTTAGATAATGGGAACACAACTAAAAAAAAAAAAACCAAAACAGAACAAAACAATGTGAAAAAAAAAAAAATTGTACACAAGTGAAGGATGAAAATGTTTGAAATTACATAAAACACTACAGTGGCAGTTTGAACTCTCAGATAATCATGCCCCAACCTATTACTATGATATTTTTAACATTATCTGTGCAAGTCCATGTCTTCATCAGCTAATAATAGGAAACACGTAGACAGTAATGACTGCGAATATTTCCAAGTAAATCATTTTCCATTAACCTGAATATATTTAAAGAGATTCCTGACATGATACCGGATTTTGGCTCGTAACAGAAGTCCTGTTAATGCAACAACGAGTCTCCTCACTCTCCCCAAGACTGAAAATCTTATGCTTTGTAGAATTAAAAACAAGTTCTAAAAACTTAATAGGGAAATGAAGGAAAGCAAATACTTCAAAGGACTTGAACAAAAGTTTTGCTGTGCCAGTAGTGAAAGCCCGCTAAAAAAAAAAAAAAAAAAAAAGGCAACGCAAACATTCCTTGAATCCTCTATACTCCTACATTCTCTATAATGGGTACAAATTCCTTCATAGAAAAAAAAGTCGGCCTTGGAACAATATCTGATGAGAGACAAACGCGCACCTCAATGATTGTGCAAGTGACCTACAGAAGGAAACATTAAACAAACAGGGTTCAGGAAAGAAGTTAGTGCTTCTGGAGGCTTTGCTGGAACGGGAGCGACAAAACAGTTTTAGTATTTAAGACACAATTGTGGAGACCAAGATACTTATATGAAACACCACCTGTCTTAGACAAAACAACCTTAAGCGTGGAAAGTTTCTTACAAAGCACCGCTCTCTATTAAAATCTAGAAAAGTGCAGCTTGGAAAAGCCACATCTGTTCATCCTAGAAAGAAGGGCTGACCTTCAAATTCTGCCTTTATACCAATTACTCTTGCTATTTAAAGGTTTGATTACTGCAAACATCTCTTATTTTTCCTACTGCAGTCCAGCATTTCCACTACTCTGCAGCCACTTAATTCCATTCATGAAACACTTCCCATCTTGACCTAGAGTGTTTTAAAATTTTGAGTTTAAATGAAACGGATAAATCCTTCCTAATATAAGGGAGCATCTCAATATCTAAGTACACGTTTTTGCAGTTAGGTACTACAAAAATCCTCTGAAACGCTTTAATTTCTTTTGTGAGAACTTTAAAGATAGCAAAATAATCAGAGAGGTTAGGTACAGAGTTGCTATCTACTGTTTATTTTACGAAATCAGGATTTATGTAAATTACTTAAATTATTTTCAAAATTGCTTTTTTAGCACTAGCAGGTTTTGATGACAAGATTGAAGATAAGGTGATATAACTAAAGCTGTTTTTCCAGATACTATATTGTCTGTCAGTGCTAAAAACTTCAACTGTTTCACAGTGAGTTGGAACTAGCAAAGTTACTCATTTTCAGATACTTGACAATTACTAACAGAGCACCTTCACCCAGAGTAGATCCCTGCTTTCTAGGAGCCTAGTTTAAGAGTTTTCCAAACCCTGACTAACGGAAAAGTGGACTTCAGTATCTGGTTAAACCTACTGGCAATAAACAGATACAACTGTTATATCTAAACAGATACAACCTGGGAATGACAGCACCATCTATGAAAGCCCAAGGTGCTGACAGTAATGATTATACCGGAGTACCAACACGCTGTTCCTCACTCCCTCCTTCTGCCGTTAACAGCCACACAGATTTAGCCCCTCTGGCAGTCAGGGTATTTTCAAAGTTGTGCTGATGGCACAAACACTGGGAAAAGCATGTCCTGTGGACCTAACTGAGTAATTTCTTCTTCAAATAAATTTCAATAGTGCTATTAAATTTCAAAGCTAAAGCAAAAAACAACGAACAACAAGCAAACAAACAAACAAAAAAAACAACAAAAAACACCCCCAAAAAGCTCAGACTTAAATTCTTAAGACCACTTGGAAAGAAGTTTCCAACTGTTACTTAAATCCTATATTTTGCCTACTTAAGCAAAAAGTGAAACTGAGGTTGCAGCTCCCAGGGCAAGAGAGAAGGCGGTGCAGAAATACTTTAACACCTGGGAATAAGAATTGCTAATAAATGCAACAAAATAAGTGAAACAGTAAAATTTTCTTTCATCTATCAAGTCTCTTCAGCAAGCAAACCCCTCCAGAACAGATAAAGCGAGCCAATCACTCAGCATAAAATAGCCAGTCATCTACGTCTAAAGAAGTATTTTAGCAATGATCCTTGAGAAGTTCATCGAAAAGTAGAAGTGGACAGCTGTATCACAAAGTTCAAAACGAGCTAAAGGTTTAATAGAAAGTTGGCTGGAAGAAAAGTTCTAGAACCCAAAGAATACATAACACAGCCATCAATGGCTGCTCACTGAATCCATTTCTAAAGAAATCAATTGCTGTCGCAGAGACAGGAGAGACAGACAGAAGAATCCCTTATCGAGTCTTGTATATGGGAATTTATGTACCTAGGCTAATTTCTGCTACACACTTTGACTATGATCTTGGAAAAGCCTAGTACGTGCCATGAGAATGACCTTTCCTGAGACTTCTACAGAACGCAAGCAAAATGAAAACCCGCACAGAACTATCACAAAGGTATCCAAGGCCATTTTTTCCCCAGAAGTAACATCCTAAGCACTTACCAAGCACTCATGGGCTCTACCTTACATTTAAATAAAATCTAGGCCCAGACAGGAGCCATTGCCAGCTACATCTGGGAAATGGTGGGAAGGAAGAGCACAGGACTCCCCCCATACGCACGTGTTCTTTTCAACTCCACAGACCAAGGCCGCAAGAGGATGCTGCAGCCCCGGTGACACGCAGCTCCAGCCGAGAAGCAAGAAAATACCGTATTGCACCACTTCACCGCTCCATCTCCACTTCTCTATCGTTACCATTTCCCTTTACATCCCTATCTCTCCATTGCTATATCTTCTCCTTAGGGCCTTTTTTTTTTTTTTGCCTATTTCTTCCAGACATCGCTTCAGCTTTTTATACTCTTCCTTCCCTCCGGTTACAGAACCCCCCCCCAAAATCTGGGGGATAAAGCTGTGATGTCCTTTCATCCTTTCAGTAAGCACAATACTACTTTTTCTTGCTCTACAGGGGAAAAAGCGAGACGCCTTCTCTCCCCCATCCTTCAAATTCCAGATCTGTAAACTAAATGTAGGGCAGAATCTCTCTTAGCTATCTCACTGTCCAGAAAAGCGCTGTACTTCTGGGCTACGCTACACAAGATCTGCTCCTTAAGCGTACAAAGAGATTCTGGACCAGTCACCGTACGTTTTGGGGTCAGGCTTTTCACCCTCCTTCGCCCTCTTACAACGAAAAAAAAAAAAAAACCCGCAGTCATCTGACGGTAGTACCGCGCTAAAGCTAACCGCGCCGGTTTCCTCCGGGCAGCGCCGCCGGCAGCCCGCCGAGGGACGAGGCCGGGCCAGCGCCTCCAGACCGGGGGAGAGAAGCACAAAGGCGGCGGGGGCCGCGCCGGGAGCCACCGCCTCACCCAGGCCGCCGCTTCTGGAAAGTTCCGCTGGGAGCAGGCCCGGCGAGCAAAGAGAACTGCGCTCCGGGCGAGCCAGCCACGGCCCCGGGGGAGCGCCGGGCACCCTGCGGCCGTGGGGCAAGGGCAGAGCCCGGGCTCCGCAGGGCGGCGGCGGCGCTGGCCCCCGGCGCGCCCGTCCCCGCGCGGCAGGCCGCGGTACCTGTGCTGTCGGCCACGTTCCCCACGGAGGTCGCCATCGGGAAAAGGGGCCGGTGATGCTCCGGTGGAGGCAGCGGAAGAGCCGCAGGTGCGGAGTGGGCCCGCTCAGCGGAAGCGGCCGGCGCAGGACCGAGCTGCCCACAGCCGCCGTGCACTGAGACGGCGGCGATGGCTCTCGAAATGGCGGTGGCGGAGGCAGCGAGTTGCTGAATGGTTGCTGCCGGGACTAGCTCCCCCCGGCAAGTAGTCCGGGCGGAGCCATCCAGAGGGCCTGCATGAAAGCCTCGTGCGGCGGAAGGATCTCTTCCGGCACTCCCGCCGTCTCCTTCCGCCGACCCCACCACCGCCAGGCAGCCTCCCCAGCGGGCGCAGTCCATCTCTGTCAGCTCAGGTATCCCTCCGCGCAAAGCCGTTGCGACAAATGCAGCGGAACTGCGCGTGCGCAACTGCCCGCCGCCGTGCGGGTTCCCCCGCACATGGAGCCCGCGGTACATCCGGGTGCCGCCGGCGCGGGGGCTGCCGGGAAGGCATGGCCGGGGGCGAGCGGAGACCCACGGGCCCGGTCAGCGGCGGCGCGGGCAGACGCCATGCGGGAGCGCTACCAGGGGAACCAAAATGACAAGTCTCCTATGAACGACGAGCCGTCCTGAGGCCTCAAATTACCAAATTCTGATTTTTTAAATTTTTTTTTTTTTAAAGTACTTAAGTATTCCAAGTAGTTGGGCAGTTATCAAAATCAGTCTGGGGTAAGAATCCCAACCACGGCATTTGGGCTGTGGTCCCAGAGAAAAACCTTCCCTTTCAGAAATTAAAATTGTTTTATAGTTGTTTATCATATTTTATTCTGAACCAGCATTTTTCTCCTGACAGACACACATGTATCGAAAAGGGCGGTATTTTTGAGGAACCTGTTTGATACCACTAAAGACTGAAGAACAAACCATACAAAATCCCCTGGATTCTGGAACTAGCACAGGCTACAACAACCCAAAACTTCAGCGGGGGCGTGCTTGTCTGAAGCTTGTTTTTCACAATTTACTCACATAAAACGTTTATAATTGATTAAAATATTACATTAAAAAAAAATTACTTTTTGTTAACACAGTCTCCGCTAGACTGTTCCTTATACCAAACTAGGACAAGAGAAATTCAGGAGCCCAGTGTGCCCCAAGCTGCCCATCCTCTCAGGACGGGGAATTTATTCATCTGAGTCCAGGTCGCTGTCTCCTGCAATGGAGTGAAAGTCCTCGCTGTCCTCCTCATCCTCAGACAGATGGACCTGACTTAACACGCTTGGCCCACAGCGCTGCTGTTCTTCTTCCTCTTCCTCTTCCGAGATCTCATACCCTCCAGTACTGCTGAAACTAGTATCTCTTGTGTTGGATTTTGGGTCCGGTTCTTCATAGCTGCCATAACTAGAAGAAAGAGAGAAAACTGTTACTAGATCATCATGATCCAGCAGTGTGGCTAAGAAGGCCAATGAGTTCCTGGCTTGTATCAGGAATAGTGTGGCCAGCAGGACTAGAGGAGTGATCGCCCCCCTGTACTTGGCACTGGTGAGGCCCCACCTGAAGTACTGTGTTCAGTTTTGGGCCCCTCACAACAAGAAAGACATTGGGGGGGCTGGAGCCCAAGAGAAGGTGTCCAGAGAAGGGCAACAGAGCTGGTGAGGGGTCTGGAGCACAAGTCTCAGAAGGAGTGGCTGAGGGACCTGCGGGTGTTCAGCCTGGAGAAGAGGAGGCTGAGGTAGAGAGCAATAAGGTCTCCCAGCTCCCTGAAAGGAGGGTGTAGCAAGGCAGGGGTCGGTCTCTGCTCCCAAGTTAACAGGCAACAGGACAAGGGGAAACGGCCTCAAGTTGCACCAGAGGAGGTTTAGGTTAGACATTAGGAAAAAATTCTTCAGTGAAAGGGTTGTCCAGCACTGGCACAGGCTGCCCAGGGCAGTGGTGGAATCACCATTCCTGGAGGTATTTAAAAGACAGGCAGACATGGTGCTGAGGGACATGGCTTAGTGGTGGGTTTGTCAGTGTTAGGTAGATGGCTGGACTCGATCTTAAAGGTCTCTTCCAACCCAGATGATTCTATGATCATTTCAAATCAGCTGCTGATACTGACAATTCTGTACTTAACTCCTGTAAAAGGCTTGAAGTCCTTGTGGGACACTCTGAGCCACTGCACGCTTAAATTCTGTCAATGGCCAGCTTTTTTAAATAAATAAAAATAAAAAAAACAAAAAACAGTGCTGATGAAACAATAGTCTACCAGCATCCTCATCCCACTCTAATATACTAAGAGCAGGAAAAACTCAGGGCTCCAACACCTTCCATCTGTCATCACCTTTACCGCAGACAGAAAGGCACAGAGCCCATTCCCATCACCTTCTCCAGCATTTTGTGCTGACTGTTGTCAAGATCCTGGGCTGGACTGACCATCCGCCTGAGCCAGCACAGCTCCCTGTACCATAATTTATTAGGCAAACATCAATAATCGCATTAAGGGACTGAATTCCACAAATAGAATCACAGAATCACAGAATGGTCAGGGTTGGAAGGGACCTCTGGAGATCATCCAGTCCAACCCCCGAAAAGTAGAAAAAGAACAGAGAATCTAATGCCAATACTCTACAGAATGGCCAGAGAAGGAAAAGCAGGTTAGTATTTTCTCAAGTAAATGCAAAAAATAAAGCTGATAGTGCTGTACTTGTAATTTTCTAATAATGGAACTCTTTCCAAAATACAGAATATGCATATTATTTTGGACTTCAACTAAGCAGTTTCCTTTCAAGTGAGGAAATGCTTATTCTTAGAAGAAAAAAAAAAAAAAAAAAAACACAAAACCAAAACCCACCAAGTTAATCAGCTAAATCATCTTTTAACTTCAAAGGCATCTTGCAGTTTCCAAGACAACCTATAAATATCTACTTTTGTCCTGCCTTCAAAAACCATTATGTACAGGAAATCATTTAACTTACAAGAAAGATTTTTTTTCTTTAAATGTAACTAATATTTTTATTAGTGAAAATCTAACAGCAAAACCAAAATTTCTGTCAATAAGTTAATTGTAATTATGGCTGCAACACTAAAAACAGTTGACAAAATCACTTAAAAGAAAAAAAACATGAGATATTCTTCAGCTTTTTCTGACAAACACTGCTTTAAGAGAAGGGATTTTGTTTTGAGGAACTATTTTAACAAGACTCTCAACTCTAATTACCTGATATTACTGTCCTCCATAACGTGAGATGTCTCCCCACCATCTCCTTCATAAGACATCATGCTTTCTTCATTGTCCATGCCCATCCGTGTGTTCTCTTGAAGAACATGAGGTTGTTTAGGTCTCACAGCATTGGGCTCCACGTCTGAGTCACTGCCACTCTCACTCAGTTGGATAGCTGTGTAATAAACCGACATTTGGTCACAAATCAACAGGTTTTTTTCTGTGGGTTACATACCCATTGTCTTTGTTTGAAGGCTGCAATATTGACTGTAAGGAATGTACACAAAGTAGTGTCTCCACAAGGTGGCCGAAAGGGCACCTGGGAGGTGAGTACCCAGTTTTGACATTATTCAAAAGCAATCTCCTTATCACCATTACTCAAAAAGGCTTTATTTGCTTCTCCACTCGGAATAATTCCCTCTCCTTCCCCCTTAATAATCTGCAGAAGCCGTTGCTAAATAAGCTTTTCTGCATGGCAAGTTTTTTTAGTAAAACAAGGAAACAATCTGAAGAACCTCCAGATACCTATTCTGGTTCTTGGTAATGTTGACCACACCATTTCATAAAAATAAATGTTGTGCTTTTACTAAACTGCCCATTCCTGGTTCTGCACACTAAATCATAGCCCCAGTCTTTTCAGAACCATTTGCAGTTTCACTTTCTGAAATACAGTCGACCAGATCTTGGCTAAACTCTGCTTTCTTTTGGGTCTGTACTTACAGCACTCCTATTCCACTTTGGTTTCAGTTCCATTTATATTCATCCAGTTTTCTCATCTTGTGCTTTGGTCTCTCTTCCTTTCTGCCTACTAGATCACCTGGCCTACATGTATCCCAATTATGCTCTACGCTCTCTACTGCATGTTTTTGTGATGGAAGCATGAGATTAGCTGGGTTTGTGAGCAACCAGTTCCTGCTCAACCTTTTAGGAAAAAGTACACCTACATGAGAAAGGATTATCTCCCTCTTCATCACTCCCGTCGTCATCATCCTCTCCATCCGACATGAGCAGATCTTCATAGAGGACGCTAGCCTGGGGCTGCTGGGCTGATCCTTCTTCTTCATCAGCAAGGTCACCATCTGCATCTTCAACTTCCTAGGTCATACAGAACAGGGATAGCAAAGATCAAACAACATATAAACTACTGCTGCCATTTCCAGCATATGCCTATCATTTATCACACTGTTCTTTCTGATGTAGTCACTCATTTCATAATGTTGACGTTTTAAAACTACATGTAAGAATCTAGCTATTGCTACAAATACTGCTGGCTTTCAGGGTGGCAGACAGAGCAGACCACCCTTATACCATGGAGACTTCTACCACAAGTATGCAAGTCAACGTGTAGACTGTGGCTGGGATTTCTGTAAATATACTCACTGGGGCTGGAGTCTTAGGTTTCCCATCATCATCCTCATCAAACCCTTCAATATCTACGTCAGAGTCTTCCTCGCCCAGCCTACCTCGCCCCTGGCGCATCTGAATGGGGAACACAAATAGCAATACCATTGAGGAAGGTGCTACTGGACATAAACCAAAGGGTATGACTGACATCTGGACCACAATGATGGGTGTGGGAGTATAGGGGGAGAAAGATTAAAAAGGAAAATATATGTCTATCACGCTCAGTGCAAGGATCCTTTCTCTCTGTATTCCAAGACGAGAGAGCACACAGTCTCCACACACTTTTGTCCTGATGACCTTCATCCTTGAAAAGGGAATCTCCAGTCTTACAGCATCAGAGTTCTTTGTTTACTAGCTATTTCTGGAAAATACCACTAGATCTTAACAAATGCTTCTTTTCACAAAATATTTTAAAAGCAGACAGCAGTTTCCAACAAATCTTCTCCTGCCCTTCTCTTTCCTGTTCTTCCCTCAGTGACCATGAGTCCAAGGTAAAGAGGACATGCAGATTCTGTCCCTAGGACTATACATTGAAAGTCTGTAGAAAGCTTGAAGACATCCAAATCTAGAAGGCATTCACAAAGCTACAGACAGCCACTATACTGGATGGAATTATTCATATTCAGTCTCTATTTTGTCTGGATTGCTCAGAATATCTCTCACTAGTCTTTCTGGTACCACCTTCGGTCTCATGGCCCTCCTCACCTCCTTCCTCCTCCTGGTAATCTATTTTCATGGTCATATTACTGCATCTCCTTCTGCTATTCCCTCTCCTCCAAAAATTTTTTGTTTGTTTGTTTAATACAGAAGAATGACTAAGAAAAAAATATTCTGTGGTTACTGTAACAAGTCCATTTATAATGATTTAATACCTTTAACCTGTCTGCTTTTTTTTTTCTTTTACAACTACGAGGTATCTACAGTGACAACCATCTCTTCCTAGGTATTTGTACAGTTTCTAATTGTCACTGGATGCAACTATAATCATCTAATTATCATCTTCCAAATCTGTAGAATGTACTTCACCATTTTCCTATTCAGAATCAACAAGGGATTGCATATTAGCTCTTTGTAGCATGAGTCACCAGGTTTCTACTCCCAGAAGTAGTGAGGCAAACAAATACCTGGCCTTAGGCAGATTCTTTTGCAACTTTTGATTCTCTCTTCTTTGTTTTGTAGCGTTTCAATTCCCAGTGCTCTTTAAATTTTTCCTTTTCCCTCAGAGCAGTTAAAATGAAGGAAATTGCTAACTTTTGAAATGGATTCCCTCCTCTGCTTGGGAAATCTGCTGATCTTTGTCACCTGTTTCCTACAAAGTTAAAGCACCTTTCAGCAATTTGCTTATACAACCCAACTCTCCAACCACCTGAAAAGATGAAGGATTCTGACCTGAGTTACTCGCTTCTCTGGGGCAGGGATGGGACTGCCCAGAGCAGACAAATTGCTCTCATCTTGATAGACTGCAGCATCATACAAATCGGGTGGCTAAAGCATATGTGGAAACAGGGGACATAACACTAAACTGAGACTAGAACTGGGATTTCAGGACTGCATTTTTCAGCATAGTGTTTATATTATTAAACACCATTTAATCCAAATAAGCTATTTATTCTTAAAGAACAAACATGATAAAATGCAATGTCTCACAAGTTTAACAAGTTATTTGAAGTTTAGCAAATAGGAGGCTTTAAAATAGAAGTCAGTACTTATATGCAGTGCAATTCTACAGAGGCCAAAATTATAAATGGACTCCAAAAGAACATGGACCTGTTGGAGCGGGTCCAGAGGAGGCCACCAAGATGCTCCGAGGGCTGGAGCACCTCTGCTGTGAGGATCGGCTGAGAGTTGGGTTGTTCAGCCTGGAGAAGAGAAGGCTCCGGGGAGACCATTTATAGCAGCCTTCCAGTATCCGAAGGGGGCTAACAAGAAGGCAGGAGAGGGACCTTTCACAAGGGCATGTAGGGATAGGATGAGGGGGAATGGCTTCAAATTGGAAGGGGGAGATTTAGATCAAATATGAGGAAGAAATTTTTCACTCTGAGGGTGGCAAGACACTGGCCCAGGTTGCCCAGAGAAGTTGTGGATGCCCCATCCCTGGAGGTGTTCAAGGGGCCTTGAGCATACTTGGTTTAGTGGAAGGTGTCCCTGCCTATGGCGGGGGGCTGGAACTAGATGAGTTTTAAGGTCCCTTCCAACCTAAACCATTCCATGATTCTATGAAAAGTGTTAGATAGGTTTATAGAGAATAGGCCTCTCTGCAGCCCATAAATACAATGGTCCAGGTGCAACGTCAGGTTAAGGTGCCAGAGCAGCCAATTGCCAGAAGCAGAGTGGCTTCTCTGTAAGAAGGATCATTGTATGTTTGCATCCACTTACTTCTGGTCCCTGCCAGAGACAGAATACTTGATCACATCAACCTTTGGTCTGACTCAGCATGGCCCTTTTCATTTCGGTTCGTACAATTCAAATGGTGTTGCAACCGCAAATGCTGCTATCAGAACTGGAAAAAGTTTATCATGCATGAAATAGTGAAGCTTCAACTTTCATTCAGTTCTATGCAAATCACTGCCTCAAGAGTCCCCAAAGCTGAGAAAAGCAAGAAAAAAGAAGGGTTTGGCTAAAGTGTTCTAAAAGCCAATCTGTAGTTCGCATGCCATTTAACCTCTGAAGAGTTAATGAGGAACTACAGATCAGGATTTTGACAAAAGGCCTTTATAATACACAGTTTATGTATCATGACAATCCTGAAAGTGTTAAGAACAGCAGCAATGCCATTTAAATTAGGCAAAACAGGCTTCCTAAGAATCTGTAAACTACAGACAGCTCTCTACTTGCTGCATTTGCTTTTTACATCCTGGAATCCAACTCCCAAAGACACATATGGGGAGATAGATATTAGTCATCACAACTGCATTTGAAATAAAGGGAACTAAAGCCAAGCAATCATCACCAGACCACCTGTGACAAGGTTGGGAGTGTGGGAAGCAGGAGTGTACCTCCAGCCAAGAAGCAGGGAAAGGGTGGCCTTCAGATGACAAGTTCAAGGGAAAAGCTCAGGGAGCTCTCTCCTTTAGCAATGCCAGAGAAGGAGCAGACTCTGAACAGGCAGTTCACCGCTCAGGCCTCTCTTCTTCTCTCCTGATCACCAACTTGAATAAAAAAAAAAAAATCAAAACAAGTACTACTGCTCTTGAGAAGGAAACCATCAGATAGAGAGAAGAATGACCTTCCTGTCCCTCATTCTGTGAGGTGCTGGGATCATCCTTGATTCCATCTAACCTTCCTTGAAATGCGTTAATAGATAGTTTCAACAACTCAATCTCCAAAGACTCCCTTGCAGCCTGACAGCTCACGTTGCCAGGAAGGTCTTTTTCCGTGATACTCAGTTTCAGTATTCCCACTCTGTTGAATTCAATCATCATTCCTCACAAGTTCTTTCTAGCTTCCTACAATGCCAAATTTGGGGTTTTTTTGTGGGGAGAGATGGATGAAGGGTGTTAAATATTGCTCTAAAATTGTTTGAAGCCTGCTGTCCTGGTTCCAGCCATATAATCTTTGGGTACTTATTACCTAAACAAATTTAAAACTCATTTTTCTCTTAAAAATAATCTTTATAAGATCTTAAGTTGATCCTGAACTTCAAGCCCCTCTTTTCTGTTCTGATTTTACTAAAATTAAATGCAACTTTCCAGACTTGCACAGAATAGAAAAATTCTTGGCCTTCAACGGGCCAAGAATGAACAACTGCAAAGAAACCTTTGCTCTGTCATCCTACACTGGGTATACAACATTTGAATTTTGATCATTCAGTTATTACCAGAGAGATCTTTCCTAGGGCTTGTGAACTCCAACAGTTTTTTCCAAATAAACAAAAAGACACACCTCAGACACCAGGATGACATTCCCTGAACCACTACCTAGCTTATCAGGGAAATTCCAAAAGCAATTTCATTTTTATTTTTCAGGAATGAACGTGTCATTCCTGGTGAAAGTTTTTTACTGCTGTTTTTAAAAACAACCGAACAGCCCAAGGCAAGACGCAGCATTCAAAAAACAAAAGTCTACAGTTTGGCAAAGTTTTATAAACACTGAAAAAGCAGTCTGTCACACCATCTCCAGTATAAATTGTGCTTCCAACTTGGTATGTAATACATACAAAATAACTGACACACACAATTGTCTGCTATAAAATAATAGTGAAGAGTAAAAAAAAAAAAAAAAAAAGTTTTTCCGTTAGAACCAAGATAAAGAAATGTAAACAATCCCACTAAAGAATGCAGAGGAGTCCTACTTCGCTAATCATAGTAGGCTGTTTCTTTGCTCATAGCAATAAGCTTCTTGAACAATACCCCCACCAAACAGCTCTCTGGCTTCTTCTCAGACAGATGGTGTTTCTTCCTCATGTTCTCCTTACTTTTTCACTGCTTGCCTTCTGAGGGTTTCTAACTGCTACCCTTGCACGGTCTTTGAATTTCCAACCAACATTCAGTTGCACCTGACCATACACACCTCATCTTGAGACCAGTTTTGCAAGTTGCTTGGCAAATTACCTTCTTTGTCTTAGGTATCTCACTCTCTGAAGCATTGTAACTGCTTCTCATATTTATCCTTAAAAAACAGCTGTTGGCACACCATCCAACAAGATACTCTACTAAGAGACAAACTGCAGACAGAAAACAGCAAAGAAAGAGGCACCTCTAGATAGAACATCCAGGAAATTGAAACTGAAAGAAAGGAAGTGAAAACTTTACTTGGTCACTTGCCTGTGGAGTGTAGGGACCAGGGGTCATCGGATCAAGACTTTCCAGATCTGCCTCCTCTAGTGCTGCCTCCTTAGCAGTAGAGATGTCTGTCTCAAGTTGTGTCAGGTGCTCATCATACTAAGAATAAAGAAGCTTGCTAAGGTTGCAGAACAGAAAATTCAAACATACAAAAATATTACAGTAGAGTTGTCCACATACCTCAGCTAAAGTCTGATAACAGATATTTACAATCTCCTGGGCTGTTTTTGTGTACAGACTGTCTGGACCTGTAGTAACAAACAAATCTCTTTATGCATTCTGACATTCGCTCAGCTGCTAGGACAGAAAGAGTGATTTTGGTTACACAGCTCTCATGACACAGGTCCCTAAATCTCAGCACCTTCTGATCTAAGGAGAAATATAAATCAGGGTTCACATTCAACTAACAAAGAGCAACCAGTTTGTTCCAGCATTAAAAAGATGATTTAGGAGATAGGAAGGTTATACCCTGTCAATCTCAAGGAAATTCCCAGAAACAAATCACCGAAGCAGAGATGCGCACTGAACGTGTAGAAAATCCTGTAACTGCCCCCATTCTGCACGACTGTAATTAAAGCAGCATGTGACGGTGATAATGTCACTGTTTAAGAATCTCTTTTCTCAGCAGGCAAGGAAAGCAACAATCAGTCTCAGGATTCACAGCTTCAGGCTTTGACAGCGCTAAAGAACAGGTGCACAGACAGATTAATTTAAGTACAGAAGGCAGCTGAAGCCTTATTTTCACCACCTACCATTGTACTTAATGCTGTTGGCAAGGATGAGGTTAACATCGTTCAGAAAAGTCTCTCTGTTCTGGTATTTGTGTTTGGAGATATTCTGGAAGAGATTGTCACCCAGTAAGTAATCAAGTCTAAACATCTCTCAAGTAGCTGCTCAGTTCAAGCTACCCACCTTGCGGATAGTCTCCAGGTCCATTGGATTAACAATCACCTTGTAATAATCAGGAACAAACTTTTTGTTAACGGGATGATGAAATGGCCAAGACTGGAGGAAAGACAACAGAAAAGTTTAGAAAGCTTCTGCATAGATTTTTTTTTTTACAGTTTGAGCTACAAATTTCATAAAGCAAGTCTCCAGAACTAATTAACACTCAAAATCTATGGGAAGTATTTATCACAAGGCATCTTAATCCAATCACTTAGCTTCAGGAGGGACATAGAAAAAAGATCTACCAGTTGGGATTTTTAACTAGGCCTGTTGATACCTGTTTAACAGTAGGAACATGTAATACAGTATAATAATCATACAAACGGCTTTTCTATTTAATATCACTATTTCCTCCACAACATAACTGCAGTGTCCAGCAAGAACACTCACTGCTTGTACAATAAACAAAAATATAAACCTAGATCTGATCTCACAACAAGGCTGTATATACCAATTTAACCGTTCATCACGGTGTGACAGCATAGAAAACTCTACAATCTGTTTCTAAACATCAGAAATGAGAACTTGGTGACAACAGAGAATGGAACCAACAAAGTTTTAAAGACACCAGGCATTAAGCCCTCTCTCATTCAGTCTAACCACTACAGACTCTTGTTCCTTATGCCATTCAGACACCACACACATTATAAATGAGCGACACTGAAATCCTTATTTGTGCAGTTGTATTTGGTAGGCTTGAGGTTGTTGTTTGTTTGGGTTTTTTTTAATACTAACAAACTAGTACAACACTGAGTAAACCTGATCAATTAGAAATCAGCTTGTGTTTCCTTTGCACCTGAAAGGTGTACCTTTGCAGAATGCTTCGAGATCTACCAAAGCAAGTGCTATATAAGCAGCAGAAGAGTATGCTTCATAATGACCATGCCTAATGAAAATCGGTGACTTTATACTAATAGGAATCATAGAATCATAGAATGGTTTAGGTTGGAAGGGACCTTGAAGATCATCGAGTTCCAACCCCCCTGCCATGGGCAGGGACACCTCCCACCAGCCCAGATTGCCCAAGGCCGCGTCCAGCCTGGCCTTGAACACCTCCAGGGATGGGGCTTCAACAACCTCTCTGGGCAACCTGGGCCAGTGCCTCACCACCCTTAAAGTGAAAAACTTCTTCCTAATGTTTAATCTAAACCTGCCCTCTTCCAGCTTAAAGCCATTCCCCCTCGTCCTATCACTACATGCCCGTGTAAAAAGTCCTTCCCCAGCTCTCCTGTAGGCCCCCTTTAGGTACTGGAAGGCCGCAATAAGATCTCCCCGGAGCCTTCTCTTCTGCAGGCTGAACAGCCCCAACTCTCTCAGCCTCTCCTCACAGGAGAGGCTGACACAAGCACTATCCAAGAGTGTCAGGAGCAGGGAAAAAAACTGGAACCCAGCCGTCACTTCTGGACTTTTGCTCCAGTGAAGGGGGTGAGTACCGGTGTGTGTGTGCCACTCAGAAAAATCAAACGCCAGCTCCCTGACACAGCACTTTGTATTTTGGGTTGTTTTTTTTTTTTTTTTGCAGTGCACTAAGGACGACAATGTGAATATACAGCCACAGGACTGTATCAGTCCATTTTTCGTATCACACACATACTCTACTCAAGGTACTTACATCTGGAACTGCCATCATCTTTTGAGTGACAATGTTATCCAAAATGAAGGAAAAGGCCACTTGATCATCATCATCCAGGAGGGGATTAATTGCTTTTTCTAATCGAGCCAGTTTATCTTCCTTCTGCAATAAAAGTAAGGAAAATCAGTGGTTGACCCTAGATCAATAACTTAATATCAGGATATGCTGTCCCAATGAGATTCTCATTCACCTTTTTATGAAGACACTTGTAAATAAGAGGGGATAACAGCCTAGATATGAGCCTGCATACAAGATGAAGTAACACGAGTAACAAACGAGCATCTGCTTTTTTGAGAAAGACTCCAATGTGAACTGTTTAAAATTGTAAAAATTCAAATACACCCCAGAGTGAGTGGAGGAGTTCTATTATTCTTCTACTCTCCTTAAAGCTCCGTGTTTTGCCTACTCACGCCCTTTATCCTCAAACTCCTCAACCACCCCTGATCATCCCCTCCCTCTCCATTCTGACCACAACTCATTCACAAGACTTACCTCTTTTAGCTTTTCATCACACAGGTCCAGCATGGACTGAGATATCTGTGTCAGCGAGTGCTTTGGCCCTGCAAACACATAGCAAGTACCGTGAGATACTCCAGCCTGATTAAAAAGACCAATTATGTCACAACAGGAATTAACCTTTACTCCTAAAGCATCACTGATTATAGTTCTAGCACAACTAGGAGGATATCCTGAAGTATATTCTTAATACACGCAATTACTAAAGTTTAGTATGGATCTTATATGAGAAAAAGTTATTTGTAGCAAATATTCACACTTTTGGTATACATTCTGTTAAGGTTTGGAAACCCTACGGGAAACCAGCTGTGCCTGTGAAAGACTGGCCTCTAAGCCGTCCGCCTTTGCCAAACCTTCAGAGTATGTCATGAAACTTCTGTCTCACAATATCACAGTATCGTCAGGGTTGGAAGGGACCTCTGGAGATCATCTACTTCAACCCCCCTGCCACAGCAGGGACACCTACAGCACATTGCACAGGACGGCGTCCAGGCGGGTTTGGAATGTCTCCAGTGTGGAAGACTCCACAACCTCTCTGGGCGGTTGTGCCACTGCTCTGCCACCCTCAAAGGAAAGAAGTTCCTCCTCATGTTAAGATGGAACTTCCGGTGCTCCACTTTGTGCCCGTTACCTCTTGTCCTGTCACTGGGCACAACTGAAAAAAGACTCTTCTCATCTACCTGGCACCCCTCCCTTAAGTATTTATAAGTATTGATAAGATCCCCCTTCAGTCTTCTCTTCTCCAGACTAAAAAGCCCCAAGTCCCTGAGCCTTTCCTCATAAGAAAGATGCTCCAATCCCCTCATCATCTTTGTAGCCCTTTGCTGGACCCTCTCCAGCAGTTCCCTGTCCTTCCTGACCCGGGGAGCCCAGAACTGCACACAGTGCTCCGGCTGCAGCCTCCCCAGGGCAGAGCAGAGGGGGAGGATGCCCTCCCTCGCCCTGCTGGCCACACTCTGCTGGGTGCCCCCCAGGGTGCCATTGGCCTTCTTGGCCACCAGGGCACATTGCTGGCTCATGGTCACCCTGTTGGCCCCCAGGACTCCCAGGTCCCTTTCCCCAGAGCTGCTCTCCAGGAGGTCAGCCCCCAACCTGTACTGATGCATGGGGTTATTCCTCCCCAGATGCAGTACCCTACGCTTGCCTGTGTTGAACTTCGTCAGGTTTTTCTCTGCCCAACTCTCCAGCCTGGCAAGGTCACGCTGTATGGCGGCACAGCCTTCCGGCGTGTCAGCCACCCCTCCCAGTTTTGTGTCATCAGCAAACTGGCTGATGGTTCACTCTATCCCTTCATCCAGGTCATTGATGAATATATTGAACAGGACTGGGCCCAGTACTGACCCCTGAGGGACACCACTTGTTACTGGCCTCCAACTGGACTCTGCACCGCTAACCACAACCCTCTGAGCTCTATCGTTCAGCCACTGTTCAATCCACCCCACTGTCCATTCATCGTCTCCTTCACTAAATCCAGTCAGTGAAGCAGAACTGCTAAGGACAGCAAGATGGACATTTAAGGAATACTCAGAAGACTACAGCTTCAAGTAATTTCACAATTGCTCAGACATGGAAACAAGTATTTGCAACAGAACTACGAAAAAAGATCTCACTTATTAGGATAAAAAAGGGACTTAACTGTCAAAACAATAAAGGAAGCAGTAAAGGCACAAAACCAGTGCTGTCAGTGTCACCCCGAATGCTGCACAGCCCAGAGAGACTCAATACAGCTGGGAGGATTTTTTATCTGTCAAATCAATACTTTTTGGACAAAGACCTTTCTATCAGCAGCCAGAATACAGCTGACCTACAGCTGCTCAATGAATCAGCACTTTTTCCCAGCAGATGCATGCTTTACCGCAGAACCTATGCTTTTTATTTTTTTAAACTAGCTTTCTGACATTCCCAAATGGGGAAAAAAAAATTACTGCAACTAAGAACCAAAATATGCAAAAACATTCCAGTAAACTCTACTCAAAACTGCACACTCCAAGGCAATGGCTTCAAAAGGTGTGAACTATCCCTATTGAAAGATTAATTTGCTAAAGCATAATATTGAGCAAATAAGTTCACAAGGATCTCCCCACCAATCTGTGTCTGAGGAAGGACACTCATAATGTCCTCTACTAAAAACAATGTTTTTCTTCGCTTCACCTTATATGAAGGGGATATGCAGTAGTTTGCTTCAGTGCAGTTTGAATTAATACATGCATCAGTGGCTTCAGTCATTGATAGGTTCATAATTAAACTTCAGTTACTACATTGCAGTCATCATTTAGTTATTGTTAAATGCTTGGGTCCCCTTCTTTTTTGCTTATGAATTAGCTCATTAACATTAATACAGTATTTCAGGCGTATCTGGAAAAACGCGTTTATTGTTGCCATCTGACAGTGAATTTATTCTGCTTTTTCGTTGCTTTCGTTATTTCTAAAAGTAAAAGATCCGCACTTCATACATGTACAACCTATTCGCAGAAACACAGCTTCCCCACACTGTCAACAGCCTACCATTGTACGTCGCACTGTTCTTAACAATTAGTTCCAGATGTTCTCTGAACTCTTCTCGGGATGGGTACTGCCGCTTACGAACATTTTCACGCAGGGTCTGTAAATCCATGGGCCGAGTAATAATCTTATAATAATCTTTGACAACTTTTGGATTTACAGGTGTATGAAAGGGGTATGTCTGAGAACGAAAAGAAAAAAATGAATGCTTATTAACGCACTACTAGCACAGCCAATCTCAGTTTAACCTCACAGTTGAGTAGGCACCAGGGAAAATACGATAAGCTCAGCCCCACTTTCTTCTACAAAATGTTCTTTAATACCATTATAAGAAGAAAAATCTCACAAAGAATTCTCAGATGTTATTTTTGGTCATGCAGCACAAAAGTCAAGAAACTGAACTTTAAATTCTCATTTGAACTCAAGTCTTCCATTTAAACTTTTGATTTTGCAAGTTTCTTGTAAAATCTGGTCAGAAATAGGGAAGTACACAATTTTCTCCAGTGTCACATATATAAAAGGATTGCACATCACTACATCGAGTGTTATGCATCTTCTTCTGGTTTTGTTGAAACAAAACAAAAAAAAAATATCACATCTCAGGCTCTGAATATGTACCCATACAGAATTATTCAACATTATTTTCTGAGATGGACGTTTTAATCTCAAAAAAGATTCTGAACTGAGCTAATTTACGAAATAATGCACACCAACTGTGTGCAGGGCTGGGGGGAAAGGGGTGGCTCACCACTCATCTGAGGAAAGCCTAGGGTCATTTTGGTGTCTACAATCAACCTACTTCAATCATATTGCTTAAGACATGGGTTTTTGGTCTCATAGCTTAAACTTACATTAGGAAGATCCCTTATGTCATTGATGATACCCTCCAAGATGGATGACAGCGTCACCATGGGATCTGTTCGCCGTCGGTGGATAGATTTATGAGGACGCTAAAGAAATCAGATGCAGGAAATTTAAGGTGGTTTCAAGATGCAAAATATCAACCCACAGGAATCCTAGGCAATTTAGTTTATTCATTTACTGGGCAGGTATCTGGCCAGTCGGTACAAACAGAAATAGAGATGCTACAATCAGCTCAGTAACACCTTCACTCACATTCAGGTAATCACAGTGAACAGTTGTCCCTACTCGCCGTTTCTTCTTTGGAGGAAGCTGCTGTTTAGGAAACTTCAGGACCAGGGATTTCCTGCGAACCTCATCCGCACTAGGTAAAAACAAAAAAGCGTAACAGTTTCTCCAGCCCTCTTGTGAATCAAGACCATTTGTCCCCCAGTATGGGCTCTGGTCCCATCTGCCATAATACCAAATACAAAATCAAAATAGACTTGTAATAGTCTATGTAAAGCCCTGTCACTTTATTCCTGTGATTATTATACATGTGAGTATTCTGCACTAAGTTCTGAATTGTTTTTTCTTATTACCCATTGGTATCCCTGCTTCTTCCCTTACCTTTCAATCAGTTGTTTTCCCAGGACAATTTTTGTTCCTTCTACTTTGATGAGTTCTTCATTATCATTGTGAATGACTGTTTTTTCTAGCTCTTCCTCCTGCTCCTCAGTCATTGCAACAGGATTAGAAGGTGGGGCATTTGTTTGGTAGTAAAGAGGGCAGAACTTATTAGTCCTCATATGGCCAATTGCACCACATGCTCCACACTTAAGCTGCAAAAATGTAAGAAAGATGACAGATCGGAATTCATACATAGGCTTCTAGTTTAGAGGCAAAGTATCATTAAAATCCCCTAGTCAGGACATGACTAGAATAGACAACTTCTCCAATCCCCAAGACCTGTTAGCATGCTTTATGTACGGATATGCTTACTTTCAAGTCTGGACGCTCTTTCATTTTCTTGGGCTTCTTTTCTGGAGGGCCCTTGAGTTTCTCTTTTTCTTGGTTCCGTTTTAACCGCCGTAATTGTTCCTGGATCCTGCGCCGCTCCTTCCGCATTTCCTCACGGTGCTGTTCATCAAATAGAGCAAACTTTCGTCTGGGGGCGGGGAACCAAAACCGAAACAAAAAACACAAGATTTTCACCTGAGATGATGATTTACTAGGTACTCTTCTGCCAGGTCAGTCACTGCACAAAATTTGTAATACCTTCCAAATGGACAGCCGTTACATCTCTCTCTCTACACAATTACAATGCTGGGCTTCTACACTTAATTCTACGTTTTTTCATACTGCCAATAGAATGAAATACTCTACAGACAAAGTTAAAAAGAAAAAAAAAAAGAAAAAATTGCATAGGTCTTACATGAACTCTTCATCCTTGGTAGTCCGTATTCGGCAGTAGGCATCAATAACAGCAGGCTTCCGAACTGTCTCGCACCTCACATATTCTTTCCCATCCTCATCTCTAAATGTGCGATAGATTTTGAGGCGGCGGCCAGTGGCAGAAGAATTAAGGCTGGTTACAGAGGCAGTGTCATCATCTTTGTGAGAATTTGCTGAGGCTCCTGAAGCTGATGCTACAACAGAGTGTTTTATTTACTTTTAATTTCTTCTACATTGTAGAAACATCATTGTTTAAATACAGCAGATAGTTTTGGGTTAAAAGCTTCCAAGACACATATTCAGGAAAACTTAAGCAATAGAAGTCTTTCCCTTGCTTATGTTCTCTGATCATGGCATATATCAACCTGAAACAAAGGTAAAATACTGAATTATCCACAGGGATGATAAAGCCAGAAGGAACAGCTACAGTCTGGAGATCTAGCAGAAACTGAAGGTCAACAATTATCCAGTTCTCCAACCAGTGCTATAATGAGTGAGTTAGACTTGTCTCGTGTGACCACAGAATCTTTCCAGCACCATCCATAATTTTGGTTGCGAGATTTTATTCAAGGTAAGTGACAAGTGCTGTTCCTCAGGGGTGGGTACCGGGACTGGTACTATTTAACACCTTTATTGGTGACATGGATGTTGGGATGGAGTGCTTGCTGACAACACCAAGCTGTGTGGAGCGGTCGACACACTGGAGGGAAGGGATGCCATCCAGAGGGATCTGGACAGGCTGGAGAGGTGGGCCCATACCAACCTCATGAAGTTCAGCCAGGCCAAGTACAAGGTCCTGCCATGGGCCGGGGCAGTCCCATGCATAAATCCAGGCTGGGCAGAGAAGGGATGGAGAGCAGCCCTGAGGAGAAGGACTTGGGGGTTCGATGGATGAGAAGCTCAACGTGAGCCAGCGATGTGCGCTCACAGCCCAGAAGGCCAACCGTAGCCTGGGCTGCATCAAAAGAGGCGTGGCCAGCAGGGCGAGGGAGGGGATTCTGCACCTCTGCTCCACTCTCCTGAGACCCCACCTGGACTATTGCATCCAGCTCTGGATCCCTCTGCGTAAGAACATGGAGCTGTCGGAGCAGGTCCAAAGGAGGACACCAAGATGCTCCGAGGGCTGGAGCACCTCTGCTGTGAGGACAGGCTGGGAGAGTTGGGGTTGTTCAGCCTGGAGAGGAGAAGGCTCTGGGGAGACCTTACAGCAGCTGAAGGGCGCCTACGAGAAAGCTGGAGAGGGACTTTACAAGGGCATGTAGGGATAGGACAAGGGGGAATGGCTTCAAATTGGAAGAGGGGAGATTTAGAATAGATATTAGGAAAAAATTTTTCACTCCCGAGAGTGATGAGGCACTGGAACAAATTGTCCAGGGAAGTTGTGGAGGCCCCATCCCTGAAGGTGTTCAAGGCCAGGCTGGATGGGGCTTTGAATAACCTGGGCTGGTGGGAGGTGTCCCTGCCCATGGCAGGGGGGTGGAACGAGATGATCTTTAACGTCCCTTCCAACCTAAACCATTCTATGATTCTGTAACACAGGATATCTTTTCATAAGGCAACCACCATCAGCAAATCATCCACATATCCCTTACTAAATTATTCCAGTAGTTATTTAATTAGTGACTTGTTCCCAATCCGGGTTTCCAACAGTGACAACAATGCTGACCCAGATGCAGCAGAGCTCAACTTTGCTTACACACATGCAACAAGTAACAGTGGTCATGAGCACCGTCATACAGACAGAAGCTCATTCACAGGTCAAACACTTTCACCTGCCGGTTCAGGACATATCAAGTTCTCTGTTGGAATGCACTTAAAATAAACATGTCTCCAGGGTATCCAAATCTGGCAGCTGCCCAATTACCTCCCAAACACACTACTGCAGCAAATAGCATACCAGACATTGCTA
The DNA here is from genome assembly GCA_017639485.1 of Pluvialis apricaria. Taxonomy (NCBI): domain Eukaryota; kingdom Metazoa; phylum Chordata; class Aves; order Charadriiformes; family Charadriidae; genus Pluvialis; species Pluvialis apricaria. Next base: position 25,159,643 of record CM030017.1, on the reverse strand, counting down.
TCAGCCTACATAATGAGCGTATCTGTTTCACATACGGAGCTGTGTTTACCCACAAGATCCGACTGCAGTACCATAAGCTGGTTGCAGGAACTATTTGTGAACACATCTTCAGACAACCACTCAAAATCAACCCACCCGCCCCACCCCCCCAAAAAAGGGGAAACAACCAGCAAGCAGCAGTGAATATCTAAATACCAGAGTAAGTTCATAGTTCAAAATGAGCAAAGCTGTGAAGCAAAGAAAACACTTTAAATGCATTTTCAGCTCAGGAGAAGGAAGAAGCCCCAAATAAGCATGTCTATACATTCTCCCTGTAAGGAATCCACACTCTCCTCCGACAAGACAGGTCAGCACACTTTGCAGCCTGACACAAAGTTCTGCATCACTTCCCAGGTATATTCTGGTGGTTGCCATTACTTACACAGCCCCTTTTTGTCTCTCCTGTCCTTTTTGCCCCGCTCTTTGTCATTGCCACTGTCTTCTCCCAGAAGCATCCTTTGCAATTCCTTTCGCTCCTGCTCTTCTCTTTCCCGAGAGAGCTGAGAACTGGTTTTCTTATTCTGTAACATATTCTCAATATTCTTTCCCATCTCTTCAAAATCACTGTCTTCAGCTGAGCTGCTATCTGTGTCTGTTGACAGGATCTCAGTGGATTCCAGAACCCTGAAACAGGAGGCACCTTGAAAGTTAATTGGTTCCTCCCCCCACCACGAAAAATCAGCCTGGTACCTTCCCAGAAATACAAAGGTAAAAATGACACAAAGGTTTGAAAATAAATGTTGCAAATCACTACTACAAGAATTGGCACAATATATTCCCTTCTCAGTCCTCCTGTAATCCCCATGTCCAAAAGATCAGTTGTTCCAAGCCAATCTTCTCCAACAAGTCGCTCTCTTCATCACCAACAGTACTATATTGCCTCCCTACTCTCAAGTCTTGGGCCAGAGCAAGGATTAATACATGAATTCTTCTGGCAGTTCTAAAGAATAGGACATAGAATTGGTAGCTGCTACCCAATAGAGATATGGCAAACTGCTGAAAGGCAGACAGAGGGACGGAAGGAAGGAAATAGGGTGGTGAACTACTGATCTGTGAAACAGTGGGACTTCTCATGCCATTATATGTGGCAGATTATGCAGCTCCTTCTACCTTTCCAAAAGGTTTATGACAGCAAGACACTAAGGCTAACCCATAAGTTTCTATTAACAGCCAAAGCACTTTATCTCAGTGCTATATTTTGTGGGCCCAACCAGCTGAATCAACTTCTGTACCACTACATATCAGCGAGCCCCAGGCATACATAGTTCTGGACTTTTAAGGTAGGGACAGGGTGGGGTTCAAGGCTGTAAACATCAGATAAGAACTTACTTATTTTGTAAATCAAAGATGCGCTGACACTCTTCTTTGTATCTCTCCTGATGTTCTGCTACAGAAAACCGAGACCCACGTGCGAATTTGCTCATAGGACCTTCCCCTGAACGAGCCTGCTCTGTAGACATCGTACGTACCACATCAATTACTTCCCACCGGGACAGCTTCTTTATCTGGAAAGAGGAAGACAGACCAGAAATTACTTTAGAGACTTACAACCGAGGTCGCTGACTGTGGATTTCAACTCCTTTCCACACAAGGTCAGAGTAGAAAAGTATACGTCCCTTCCACCATCACAGCTGCTGAATCCGTTACTGAAGAGAACTCTGTAACCTGCTCCAGGTTCATGCTCACCTCCTCTTCAGGCACTCCAAATTTACGCAGAAGCTGTTTGGCATTTTTGAGAGAAAGTCGGCGCAGATCAGCATCTGTCCCAGTCACTGTCTTTTTCACTGGCTGAGGTTCTTTATCATCCTGTTCAGAGGAAGATGCAGCCTATTAATGTCATCAGATAATAGTCTTTTCTGGGCTTGTCATCTGGTATTTTCTCCTCCTGATGCCCCAATATGTCCTCCATTTCTCTCACGTGACTTTCTAGCTATTGCTCCTTTTCAACCTGACCTTGGGAACCATACCTTCTGCTGAGTTGGTTTGTTTGGAATCTTCACATAAGAAAATCCTTCACCACAACCAGTAGGATCTGCTACACCAGTCACTTCTAGGAGGCACTTGCCCTTCATAGCAGCAATGAAGGCTCGTGTGGTGTTCCATGGAGCTGTGCGCACCTGCCAGGAAGAAGAGAAACATGCTCTCACAACCTTGCTACCATTGAGGAGAATTCCGAGCTTTTTATTTTGAATTCTTCCAATCATACTGAGAACTTTTTAATTGACATAATGAAGGTGAATTCCGCTTCTTGATCCTTCAGCTGCCCTAATAAAACCTCTATGAAGAACTAAAGTGCTAGATAACTCACAAACGCCATTTAAGGCAAAAAGCCTAGTCCTGAAAGGACCTGGCAAGAAGGATCCCCAAACACAATTATAAGCTTGGCAGCAGAGTTCCCAGCAAAGCCACAGGAACATTTGATCCACTGAACCCTACTTCAAATATGTCCTTCATATTTAAAGACCTCATTTCTCTCCTGCTGTGCAGATTTATATATTGGCATGCACGCTCACGCATTGCTCTGACAGTACCTCATCATCAATCTTCATTTGGAAATCCTCTTCATTCTCTTCTTCTGGTGCAAAGAAGGATTTTTCCCCATAACCTGCATCCTGCAGAGAAATATTAGGAAAAAATGAGAACCTCAAGTCTTAAAAAGGTTACTGGAGAGAGAACTAGAAGCATATTATGAATCTCCTTTGGAGACTCTGGGGAGACCTTATAGCAGCTTTCTAGTATCTGGAGAGGGACTTTTTACAAGGGCACAGTAGGGATAGAATGAGGGGGAATGGCTTCAAACTGGAAGGGGGAGATTTAGATTAGATATCAGGAAAAAAATTTTCACTGTGAGGGTGGTGAGGCACTGGAACAAATTGCCCACGGAAGCTGTGGAGGCTCCACCCCTGGAGGTGTCCAAGGCCGGGTTGGACGGGGCTTGGAGCACCCTGGGCTGGGGGGAGGTGTCCCTGCCCACAGCAGGGGGGTTGGAACGAGGTGATCTTTAAGGTCCCTTCCAACTTAAACCATTCTGTGATTCTATTCTATGATTCTATGACTTGTCGTGCCGAACAAGCACACTTCCACAGACAGCTGTTTGCAAGATTTGCCATGACGCACAGTACAACAGATGTCAAACTGCCCAGTATTTTGACAAACTCTCTAACTAAATACTGCACTGGCCTTCAAAAAAAAAAAATCACCAGTCTCTCTCACAGCCACATACTGGTTACTTTCTGCTGTAGAGCTCCAGTAGAAACGTAAGCCCTTTCTCGTACCTTCCCTTTGCTACCTTAGAGCACTGGCACAGCTGCCCAGAGAGGTGGTGGAGTCTCCCTCACTGGAGACATTCCAAACCCGCCTGGACGCAGTCCTGTGCCACTGCTGTAGGTGTCTCTGCTGTGGCAGGGGGGTTGGACTTAGATGATCTCCAGAGGTCCCTTCCAACCCTGATGATACTGTGATAGCTAACTCACTATCCAAATAACAGGTGGTAAGAGTATGTCTCTCTCTTCAAGGACTTAACTCCCTTTTTACACAGCAGAAAACTGAACAAGTTGCCCAGCAGTAAGGGCACTGATTCACCTACTTTATAGCAAAAATAGCTTTAGGCAGAAGGTGTCACCTAGCCTCACCCTTCACAGAACTACTTGTCAGAAACTTGCCTTAGAACCTACAAGGAGCATTTACCTTCAATCGCTGCTCAGCCGCAATCATGCTGTAATAAGCACAGCACTGCTCTGGGGATACCATTGCTCTGATCTCCTCCTCTGTCGGCAATCTGAAATCTGGCTTTAAGACCCACCAATTTGAGTCCATCCCTGAAAAATGCACAGATCAAACACTGAGTAGTTTCCCACAAACGTTGGATGCCATCATAATCCTAAGTGTATTTCAAGATTCTGTACCCTGCTGCAATGCTGTCAAAAGGAGCAAGTGTGACAAATCTGTAACACTTATACCGCTAAAAGTGATAGGATTTTTCGTTCTGCATTTGTCTAAGTCAACACCCCCTAGCTTAGCACCTGTTATATCAGCAAACTCTCATCATTTGTGCTCATTCAATGTATAAACTCCATTCCAAAAGCATTTAATGCACCTTTCACTTCCTTACCTCAAACTACTTTTCCCTGTGGCTAGCCTAAAAAGCTTTGTATTACCACCTGCTTATCATTCTGCATATACACAAATCAGAACTCAGGCTCTCAGAGCACCACTAGATTCCCGAAGATGGGACAAGCTTCTACTGGCGTGCATTTGCTTGCGAAACACAACACAGCCATACAAAGAGGGAAGGGAATGTGTGTGCTGGTGTCATACATTGTTATTTTATGAGTAAATCATTGCCCAAAGGGTTATAAAAAGATATTTCCAAACTGTAGTCATTTCTCACCATCAAGCACACTTGTGCCAAAAGAAAGTGGACATTTATAAAAATTGGAACAAAAAACCTATCAGATTACATTTCAGTTCTTAAAATAGATGTTTTCAAAAATGGTTTATCAGGAGGAGGTGTTGCCTCCTCCTGCTCTGTTTCGAACCCCAAGAGCAGCAAAGAATGGCTGACGTCCATATAAAATCTTTAAATACCTGTGCGTTTGAAATCAGCACAAAGTTTTAGCCGCTTGCGTATGCTACTCTCCGAGTGCGAAGGAAAGGCCTTCTTGATATCCTCCATGCGAATTCTCCGAGGACGGTCTCTGCTTTTCCAGAAGAGGCGATAAATAAAAACCTACAAAACAAGACTCATTTGTGATGTCTGAAGAAAGAACAGAACAAACCTGCAAAGACAGTACAGACAATGCTGTTACTCTAGTGACTTCTTCAGACTTCCTACTTAAAACCCATTGCTTCTTGTAAATTTACTTAAGATAAGCTTTCCAAGCCACAAGTCTGCTTCAGATTCAGCTTTTTATTGAGAAGGAGATGTGGAAAAAGTATTTGCCTTGAAATTTCGCATTATCACATTAGAAATGTTCATGCTTTGGTACAGAAACTTGAACTCTGGGAATGGCAGGGATCTTCCTGCTTTGCAAATACCCCTTCAGTTACAATTTTTAATTAAACTGACAGTAAATTACTAGACATTTTCTCTAAAATCTAAATTTGGGTATATTTATTTGAATGGTCACTGACACTCCCAAAGCTTAACTGCCTCAAGATCTAGGAAATCAACAAAGACCTACGAAGCAACTCTAATTCTGTGCTATGTAATACGACATAAGACCATTGAAGATCCCTTTATTGTCTCTTAGTAAAACCCACGTAACTCGTTTTATACAGCATACCCACTTCAAAGTTCATTCTAATGTCTTCAGTTTCCTACACTTTTATATAAACTCATAACCCTTTATTTTGACTAATAAAAAGCCTCTATCATATACTCATCAGATAGGACACAAGTCAACAGAAGCAGCATGCTATAAATCATGGTTAAATGACAACTGAAATGGTCTGTATGGTTAACAGCCAACTCTTGTAGTGCTCTCACCTCACAAAAAAAAAAAAACCAACAAAAAAACCACAACAACCCCCAAAAAACCCACCATGAAAAAAAAAGGAGCATAGCAGGGCAATAAGCTTCTCAAATCAAGTCTGTCCACGTGAGGTGCGGGCCTATGCCAAGGGCTTTTTCCAAAGACCCCTCATATCCCGAACCTAACTCTTATCACATACCTGCAGAAAATCTCTGATATGGGTGTTAGCTCGTTTCGAGTTGGGACCAGGTACTTCATAAAGTGGGCACTCCTGACCAACTACAAAAATATCCACTAATTCTCGAACATAATAGCCTTGTCGTGTCCGAATAATCAGGAAATCTGTTTCAGGCATCTTATGTAAATAGATAGGGGCCCGGAAAAGGTTGTTTTCAAATGCCTAAAAACAGAAACAAATTAAAGTTTGAAAGTCAGGTATTGATCAAATTTTCTGTAATTCAATCTACAAAAAAGATCTTAAACAAACAAACAAAAAAACCCCCAGTAAATCCAATGGTACACTATCATTTATATCACAATATACGTAGATGTGCAGCCAGAACATTCCTTGTTTATGCAGAGAACAACGGAGAAGGAAGCACAAAAGTATAAGAAATGTCAAAAGAGTTTGAAGGCCTCTTTGGACTGACCTTTAAGGAAGCACTTTAAAAAGGAATAGAAAGAACACATATGCGGAAGAACACTATAACCACAGCAACCAGCCCAGGACACACACACAGTCTGGGAATAGGAAAAGGCAAAGACTGAAGACTTTACTCAGCAAAGGAGGTTGTAAGAACCTAACCAGAGAAGCAGAGAGCAGCAGAGTTCAGCATTTAAAGGTAAGAAAGTTTAAACTGGCACCAAGGAGGCACTAGACTGAGTGGAACTGGAAAGACCATCCTCTTCTACAAAGGGTCTTCTCCACCCATAGGGCTTCCACAAGCCTTACCCACTGCTACCCTCCTACACTTCCCTCATCCACGTTGCAAAGCTTTCCCTGAGATGGCCCTGTCCTCATTTCATCACAGATAAAACAGGACTTCTGGAAAGCCTGAAGTCCTCTTAGGCTTGATCAATTAGTACTGTCAGTTCTGTGATGAATCTCTAGTATCAACCTTCAACTTACTTTTTTCCTGTGGTACAGCATGGACAGAATTACTACTGCAGCAAAAGCAGCTAGCATTAACCGAAATAGATTTCTTTTTACATGTATCATTGATTTTGTAACCAGGTGGTCCTTACATTTTTAATTCCTCTCCCCATCTCAGCTGTCTGTATTTCAAGAACAGAGAAAGGCTCATAAAAGCACAAGTCTACACACCTGACTAGTAACTGGCATCCAGCAGACAACTAGCAGCACAATTCTCCAAGTACACAAAACAATGCTAACACATCCTGGACCATGATAAATCCATGTCGTCTATCTCCTCCAACACCTATTTACTGAGCTCCTCAACATTCAAGCAGCTTTGGCCTTCCACTCAGTCCTCTCTAACTGTATTTCTAATGCCATCACAAAGCAAAGCAGCAAAGATTCACTTCCTGCAATTCCTATCATTCCTACAACAATTTTAAAAAACATACAACAGAGAGATATTAAAAAAAAAAAAGCCAAGAACTGAATTATTATCAGTAAACAAAGGGACTTAAACTGGAAATTAAACTGAATCTGGTTTTTTGGAAGTTGACTTGTGATTCAATACCCAGGGCATAAAACATTCTGCCTAACTCCATGTTCAACTTCTCTGTCTTCTTATGCTTGCTTTTCTCACCTGCAGTAACTGGCCTGGATGCAGAGAACCCAGGAACGGAGAAGTGTGACAGTAAACAGTCTCTCCATATTTACAGTCTGGAGCTCCCGGATCTTTGCCAGGTTTCTGCAACATGCAATGAAAGTGCAGTTAGCACTCAGCAAGAGGCTGAAAATCACCGTCCAATAGCAAAACCTGGATACTCACCCTTTTGTAGTAATTTTTAATTTTTGTTGCCATGCCAACCTGCATCATTAAAGGGGCATTTTCCTCACTGTATTCAGCAAGGATGAGATCTCCATCCTTGCCAGTTAGGTCCTGCGGTGTGCGCATGAAGAACATTTCACCCCCGCCAGAAGCCTGACGCTCCTGCTCTCTCATCTGTTCCAGTGAAAAGACAGCGTTAGGAAAACAGCACATCAAAGAGATCTGCTGTGCAAATGGAGCCACGGCAGACATCAGATACAGATAAAAATTATGGTACCTTGGCTTTCTTCTTTATGTGCTTCAGCAGAGGCTGCACAGCATGGGGCCCTGGTTGGGACAAGGCACCAAAAGAGTATTTCTTCAGGGGAGGCCGATGAAATTGTCGGAGCTTCATAGGACCCATATGGGTGGGAAAGAATGGCTGGCGAAGTTCCACTGCTGGGATAGAGTGCTAACACAGGAACAAAAAGTGTGTTAAGAATGACACATATCATCTCAAAACCAAAATCATCCTCCTATCCTGCTAACCTCCATATAACAGAACTTCGCAATGTTTTTAGGTCTGCTAGCAGCAATACTAGTGCACTGAAATTCACTTGTTATCATACATGTTGCCTTTTGACAGAAAGTGCTTAGATTCACATACAGATCTTTCCTTTCCATACAGAGACAACTTTAATTGTACTATTTCAAATGCCACCCAACAAGAGGATTTTTTCATTAACTAGGGACACGCAAAGCCATTATCCCTATCAGTGGGAGAGAAGTGCCTTTGGAATTGCATACAATTTTCCTGTTACAGAAGAGGCTGGAATTGGACGAGGTTTTAGAAGAGGTCACTGAATACTGCAATGAAGGAGGAAAAAACTACCACCTCTTCACCTAGGGCTAGTAAGCAATAGTTCAAATTCATTATTATCTAACTATCCAGATTAAAACACACACTAGGAGCAGAAGTACAGCCTCACCTTTTGACTATCTGCACCACTTTCCCCCCTCCCACTACTGCTTCAGAAAGTCCTACAGAAAGAGACACCAAACAAAAGCATGGCAAGTATGCTACAGCAAGATCTGGCACCTAAATCTCAATTTGATGGGGCAATCAAGAAAAGTCAGTACAAACTCCTTTCTAATCGTTTTAATTAAACAACAATAAAACTCTGTCATGAACACTTAACTGACCAGCTTTAATCAAAATTCTGTTTTGCTACAAATCCTAAATCATACTTTCAGCTAGAAACCTCCTACCAAGACACTCTCTCTCTCACTCTATAGCCAACACTGCTGTGACTACCTGAATGATGTTGCCTCCAAAGGTTCCTCGAAGTCCCTGCTGTTTGGGGTAGTAAAACTCATCATTGGAAAGGTTCCAAGGATCCTTCACTTCTGGCTGAGACATGTTCTAATTCAATTTTAAACACAGAGAGAGGGGTGTAAAAAAAAAAATTAAAAAAAAAAAAAAAAATCATTCTTTCCCACATCATTCCCAACCTGCATGATGCTAATGCTTATGCTGACCTGCTGTGGTTCTTCCTTGATGACACCTGTTTTTCCCAACAGGATTCGACTCTTCTTTAGAGAAGATTCTTTCTTGTTCTCCTTGGATGGAGAATTCAAAGTCATTTCTTCCTTTTCATCAGGAATTTCTAAAGACACAAGCAATTACACTGTAGGGCACTTGTCCCAGGGTTCCCTTTTCAGCACCGCAACCTCCTACGGAGCTGCAGCTTGGTCCAGACACTTTAGCCTTTTTGTTCAGTTTCTAGGGTGACTGTCCTCCTTCTACGTTCCTCCCCATTCTTCCATACAGGTTAATGTGAAACAAGCTCAACAAACACAGAAAAGCTCCATGCTTAAACCTCTACCATACCGTGTTCAGCAGTGAGTAGATTTGAGTGGGAGGAGGGCCATTGTGGGGATTGCTTGGGGTATCCACTGCTCAACACAAAATCTACCAAAAATCTAACTGATGAAAGTACAAAAAAAATAGCATCTGTTCTGCCAAAGCCATTCTAAAGAGTTGAGAGTCAAGGCAACAGGGGTGCCAATACTGTTTCCCAACTGCATGTATTAATAATCTTTTTCTCCCCCACGTATATACAACAGGAAAGCGAGTCTTAATCCAAAGACCTGCACCCAAAAGGGATTCCTGAAAAATTCCAGGAAAGTAGTATGAATTTTAAAAGTTAGCAGTTTGTGAAGCATGGATTCTCCAAATTTTCACGTGAGAAGCAGAGCCTAGAGACATGGGCATGGTAAACACTATCGACTTCACACACAGATCTCATGTCACTCTATATAAAATAAGAATGGGTTTGTAGTGATGACCTTTGTCACTATTTATACAAACATTTACAATTTTGTGGTGTATTTCACACTTGGAAAGATAATACTCCAAGTCTGTGTGCCTTTACTTTAACCAAGCTCAAATTCAGAGTGATTTTTAAGGATGCTGGTTAATACCAGACCATTCTATGATTCCAATCAATACATACAGAAATTCTTAGAACTGACCCACTTTCCTGAGGAAGGAAATGCAATCCAGGCCGTACAAAAGTGCAGCAAGCTATGCCTATCCTTAAATTACCTGTGGCTGCTTGAAGATTACCAATGCACAGATCTAAGACAAAGTTTGTGATTTTAGTGGTTCAAACAGGACAAAAATCTCTCCAGCTTGTACCAATATGAGCACGGAGAACATTCAAATCAAACTCCAGGAATAATGAGTAAGTTGGTAGCAGCAACAAAACCACTGACAGGTCTTACACAAAGTCATTGCTCCCATGTGCCATTACCGTAGCCTGAAAGAGTCTTAAGGAATCTGCTTCATCAGGCTTTGAATACAAGCCATGCCAAGAATGGCATGGGCTAGTTTGTGGTTTACTTCTCTACCCTCCCTCTTCAAATCAACATGCATGCAAGTAAAATTAAGACAGTCACTTCTAAAACACACCGAGTCAGATTTATTATGTCAAATTTAAGTTTCAGGGCATTAATTTTTTCTCTCATGTTACTGCTTTTAACTTTGGAGCTGAAAGTATATTACCATTGCTGCCTTCTGCTTAGGCCTTTGATTACTTGCAAATTATCTTCAAAAGCCAGAACAAAGACAGACCATAAGTATTGCCCCAGTCCATTTATTTCCATTACAGTGTGACTATAAATCCTTGCTTCCATTTCCACTTGTCTTTTCCCATTTGAGTCAAATTTCTGGAGGTCATAAACATACCTAGAATTATGTTTTCATCATTTGGATCAAGTGTTAAGACAGGGGGATCCAAGTAGGTTTCCATTGCCTGGTCATCCCAGATGATATTGTCTTCCCAACGGCCATATACTAACTCTTCATTATCAATTGGGAAAATAGAGTACCAGGGCTTGTCTTCATCCAGGGAAACTGCAACAATCATAAGGTAGAACCCTTAAGTGTTATACACTACCTTGGCAGAAAGCCCTTTCAGAGCTCATCCTCACACCTTGTTCCCTCAACCTTCCCCATCTTTCAGAGCTTTCTGAGGCAGGACCTCTAAAAGGCAAAAGAAAACTCATCTTGGAAGCAAAGAGGAAGCAGAGCCCCGAGTCTCAGCTTTACCGACACTTAAGAGATTTTGCTCCACTGAAACACAGAGAACCTCCGAGAATGAAACAGGGCCTCTAATAGGTTTTAGAGCAAACACATTTCCCTTTTATCTACACCTTGTTGCGAAAAAAGGACCCTGCTATTACATAGAACACAAGTCTATACAGAAACGTGTCATGCACCTATTCATAGGCCAAATATTGACATCCTCATTACCTTGCTGTTCAGGGGCCTGCTTTTCTTTGCCCTTTGCTATACCCAGGACTCCTGCTACATTTGGTTTCTGTGCTAGTGGAATCGGGGGATTGAGCAAAGAGCCACTGCGGTTCAAACCTGGAGAAAAGGAAAACAAAAGTAAGGTTAGCTTGAGTGCGAGGGTCAGGGGGCACCGCATCGCCTTAAATCAGAACTTGGGGGTTGCATGGGGCAATTGCCAGCCTGAACCAGGATGGGCCTACTGCTCATATCACAAAGAGCGTCATGTGTCATTAGTACAGGTAAGACTTACAAAAACATGTTCACCCACGGCTTCCTGCTGGAGTCTGCAGCATCTTCAAAGTTATGCTTGGCTTGCTATGCATATGCTGCATGACAATGCATAAGGTGCATTTCTATAGGGTCCCTATAAAAGTGAGAGGCCTTGAGCAGACAGTTGCCATTGACAGAACAGTTGGTCTGGCCTCCAGCAGCTTCCTGTCTTATGTCAAACTCTCACAGATAAAAGATGGCCAAGCAGACCTCAAAGGAATAGTTCTGTGGAGGCAGCTTCTCCCAGAGCAGACCTACTATCACCTGTGCTCATATGTCACTTAATGTCACTTAAGTTAATGCTTCTGGGAGGCATAAGACCTAGCGCATGTGAACAGACCAACCATGTTTAACATGTTACTGTAGCTTCTGATGGGAGTCAAACACAGCAAGCCCAGGCCTGGATAGCTCAGGCACAACTGTGCTGAAATGAAAATTGTTATAAAAAGCTATCTCCAATTCACCTACCCAACTCCAGTCTTGTACTCACAGCTGAACAGTAAAGGATTGACACTAGTACCCAATAAAGATTTGACATTCCCATTAGTCTTCCCTTGCAGAAGCCGGATAAGATACAACAAACAAATGGTAAGCATTCATTCTACACAAGCAATTTAAATTTAAAATGCATCTGTGTCTAAAAGAAAAGTCGAGTCTTGTAAGAATTGTTACTTCCTATCTAGAAAAAACAGAATACCGTTATTAGTCCAGGAGAAACTTTGGAAGACTTTTACAAAATTCTTCCAATTAAGAAAAACACATAAACAAAATTCCATTGGCCCATAAACCGCAGACATCTTAAATATACCACTGCTTGATACTAATCATAGAATCACAGAATGGTTTGCGTTGGAAGGGACCTTAAATATCATCTGGTTCCAACCCCCCTGCCCCGGGCAGAGACACCTCCCCCAAGCCCAGGGTGCTCCAAGCCCCGTCCAACCCGGCCTTGGACACCTCCAGGGATGGGGCAGCCACAGCTTCTCGGGGCAGCCTGCGCCAGGGGCTCTCCACCCTCAAAGGAAAGAATTTCTTCCTGATATCTCATCTAAATCTCCCCTCTTCCAGTTTAAAACCATCACCCCTCGTCCTATGGCTCCCCTCCCTGATCAAGAGTCCCTCCCCAGCTCTCCTGTAGCCCCTTTAGGGGTTGGAAGGGGCTCTGAGGTCTCCCTGGAGCCTTCTCTTCTCCAGGCTGAACACCCCCACCTCTCCCAGCCTGTCCTCCCCGCAGAGAGGCTCCAGCCCTATCCATCTTCATAGATGGATCTATGCATCTGGTATTCCACATGGAGAGAGGAAAGCCAGAGTTGATATTTTCTTTAACAGAAGGGACCTACTCTGTTTTTGGAAAGAAAGTAAAACTCAGAATTCTGAACAGAGCTGTGGTTTTGCCAAAAAAAAAGACTCCCTGACAGGAAGAATTATGTACTGTATTTGAGAAGAAAGCATGCAATGAGGCAGCTCAACTGCAGCAACTACAATTCATATCAGACCATGGATCACCTTGTTGGGCGTTGTATGCAGTGGCATTTCTAGTCATGCTGGATGGCAGCCAGCCTGCCAAACTTGCCCGCTGTGTCTTAGTCCCTTTGTGCTTGACATCCTCTCCATTCCAGATAACATCATCCTCCCATTGGAGCTGTGTCACCATAAGGAAGTGCTCATCAGCTAGCAGATCATCCTTCTCATCCATCAACCCTGCATCCTGGAAGGAAAGAATAGTTGCTTCAAGACCTGCACTGACTTTGTAAGTCTCATTTTGCACGGTGCACAACCAACCACCAGCCCATCACGAAGCTCTCATTGTGCAGCAATCCCCAGTGCCACACACATCTCCACACCTTCCCCCACAGTTCCCCTCTCACCTCCTCATCTGCGTGTCCTTTAACCTCCTGCTCCTCCTTCTTCTCTTTCAGCTTGAAACCATAATCAAATCCACTGCCATCTTCAGGGATCCCCAGCATATCATACCAGAGCTGTGCTGGGCCATAGCGCCATTCCGCCACTTTAGGCTTTGTATCTGTCACTTTGTCTGTATCACCAGTTGACTGGGAAAATTTCGATTCCACAGGTGCCATCATGGTAATCTGAAGCACAGTAAAGGAGGGAATGGTTACACTGATGGTCTATCTAAGTGTCAGTAAGAGGTTTCTTCCTTCCAAGTTTCCCAGCTTATTCTCGGAGGATAAAAGTATTTCTAAGAAGTGCTTTTCCATACTTACTAGCTGCCTTAAGAATGTTCTGCAATTAGACTTCCAAGAACACAGAGATTTCTTCTGGACACAAAGAGGATAAGCTCTCCTATTGATTCTGTACCACGGATGCAGCCTTCTCCATAAGAAGCAATCACCTGAAGTCACTGACTAGTATCTGGAGAAGAGCTTCTGCACAGCTGGAATACAAGCCAACCCTGTCCTCTAGTTTTAGTTTGGAGGAAAACCTCTTTACTCTAAAAGTCACTGTCCAATCCACTACTACCCCCAGTGCTAGCTGGCGACCCTCTCTAAGTCTCAGATATCCCACCTCATCATCTGAAAGGCACTGCTCAGGAGGGGGAGGAGCAGCAAACTCATACTGCCAAGGAGATTTTCCTTCCATTCCACTCTCAACTACAACTTCACCCTCCTGTATCTGCACTTCTTGTGCCAACTCCCGATGTTTCTTCTTGCGTTTCCTTCGGGCACTACGCCAAACCGATGGAACATTCTTTCCAGGGCCAAAGAGACGCAGGAAACGCAGCACCTAGAATAGGAAAAAACAAGAGGGTCAGAGAAAAAAAACAAACACTGTGGAACACTTATCTGTATTTCCCTCACCTGAATGAGGTAATGAAAGAGAGCACTCTGAAATTCAGAAGCCTGGCCTGTACTACCATCCCAACCCCCGGTGCAATCAACAATCTCTTGGTTATACTTGGAAAAAAGTTTCAGATCCATCTGTTTGATGGATCCTTCCTTTTCAAAAGGATTGATTCTTAATTTCAGCCACAAAGAAACTCAACAGAGGGAGGAAAGATTGCCTTTACATATTGGGCACGTTGTAAGACACCACCTGGAAATAATTATTTTCATTTTGAACAATCCATAACCTTCAGAAAGACACATGGAGACTGAAGAATAGTTGATAAAATTATTAGCAAAAGAGACAAAGCTAGAAGACGGTTATATAAAGCAGAGATTTCTTAAGCAACCAGATAAAAACAAATACCACCGGCCAGAAATAATATACTCATTTTGATTTCCATCACATTGCAGTTCTCCTGTGTCCATACTGCATATCTCCAAAACCTGCACTAATGACAACGTCAAACTTTCTATTCTGTTTCTTCTACAATTACATTTGCTGTTTTTTAAAAACTGTTAATTGTTTCTTCAGAGCACTTTTGTGAAGAGGGAAAGCATTATTCCCAAATTAACTGACAGATTTATGAAACAAAAATTAGAACCAAAGATTTGTAAAGATACATCCTATTAATGTTCCCTGTTAACCTGTTACGCTGATACCCAAAGGAAATAATGTTTAGCCAAGCACTCTGTCCACCTCTGCCCACATCCATGTTATCCTTCTTCCCAAAACTCCCCCATATTACTTTCAAACGTTTTGGCCAGTTTCAAAGGGCAAAGGTCTCAGACAGAGTTAAGCTGCTAACAGTTTAATGAAACACAAAGTTTGCTTCTCCACATGCTATTTGAAGTGGTTTCATCAAGAAAAACAGTGCTACATTAACATGCACATTCTCAGACATCAGCCAGTCCTCACAGCCAAATCTACAGGAGTGCAGGTTTTGCCAGCTATAGTGTTCATGAATTAACTATGAAAAGTGCTCAGCTTTAACAGAGTGGACTCCTTTCTGCACTCACTCACTGCTCAACACTGAGCAAGTCCCTGACGCTACATGTTGAACACCAAAGAAATGAGCACACAAACTGATACAAAATACAGTAATACAGGAAACACCAAATTTGCAAAAGCCAGAAGAGCATCCAGAAGGCTAATTTCTGCGCTAAAGCCTCACCTAGATTTCTAATAGACAGAGGTTAGCTAAATCATTAAAACACAACACATAATTATGCAAATTGCTCAGCTCCTTACACAAAGCCTGTGATGGGGGCACACATAAGACCAAGTTATCCTGGCTCACAACCATCTGTTTGGCAACTATAAATTCATCTTTATTCTCCTTCCCCTCCCAGATTTCCTCTCCTATTTACAGCTTTAAAACTTTCAAAATAATTATTGAAACACATCGACTACACTTGCTATTTGGAAGCACTTAGGGAACTATTGTAATGAATCCACTTTGTGGAAAAAACGATCGTTCTTTCAACCAACTTGTTATTGAGCTAATTTCTGATCCATACTCAGAGCAGTTTTGAGGGAGGATTAAGTAAAGGAAACAGCACCACAGAGAAACTAAAGAAAGTCTTGAGGTGAGCAAGAACATCTATCCGATTACTTACTACATACCCTTAATACTATGTGATTCATATTTAGAAGGCTTACATGACACAGTTTCTGTCCCTTCCACATATCTCTTACAATACCTTGCCTGGTCGAAATTCCGGGAAGAGCTCTGTAACACTTGGCAACTGTTTGGTAGCATCTCGCTGCATGATTCCTGCAAGAGGAAGTGTGAGTTTGCCTTCCTTGGATTCTGCCTGCCTGGCTTCTTGAGGTCCCATCTCTGACTCAGAATCAGAGCTGCTGCTGAAATCCACCTTGTCGGAGGCAGCAGAGGAAGGAGCAATGATGGAGGGCAAAATGATACCGTCTCCATCTTCAGATACTACAATAGAACAAGCACCTTATAAACAAACAGGTTTCCTCCCTGTCCCCTAGTACAACCCCTTCATGCCACATCTGCTATTTATACCAAGTTATGCAAAAATTAAGCCTCTGCAGGTGTTATGAGTACCATTCTGGTACCTTTCATTTTATCCTAAGCGTTCCAGGTGAATTTCCCAGCCACAACTGAGAGGATGAGATAAAAAAGCAGTTTCATTGTCAATATCAGTATTTTAACAACCACTGGAAATACAATCTTTCGCCCTACATTTCAGACAATCCTGTGACATTGCATATGAGGACGAGGACAAGGACCCACCTTTAGATGCAGTTCGCAGACCGAATTTTGACGACACGTGGTGCTTGCTGCAGAACAAACTGCTACACAGCAGTGTTTGCTTCCTTCAGACATTCATATTGCCAGAGAGAAGAAAGTCCTCACTCACCGGTGGCAGCTGCATCCTTCTCATCTTCTTTCTTTCCAGGTACTGGAGGTGGTGGTGGCGGCGGCATCAACTTGGAATCAATATCTTCACAGTCGGCGTCGTAATCATCGTCATCTTCATCTAACCAGTCAGGAGACAAGACTGCACGTTAGGCAGAAAATAAAAGGGAACCAGGCACCCTGTCCGTTTATACACTCTCACACCTGTCCCAGCCTGATGAGAAGACCACATCTCATTAGTAAGAAAAACAATCTCCATTTTGTAACTAGATGCAAAAGTCTTACAAGTTCGGCTTCCTGCACGAACTCATTTGCAAGACTGAAATTTAAGGAAGAATGGGAAGGAGGGGAAAAGGCAAATTGACAGAAAAATGATTGAAGCACTTAAAAAAAATGTATTTTTTTCTGCTATCACCTCCCCTTATTCCTGCTTTGCAGAGCAAATAAAGCTTCTAAAGAAGTAAGAAAAATGTGGTTAAAAAGCCCAAATCACCTTCACATCCCACTAACCACATTATGTCAACAGAAAGGTCAAGTGTAAGGCAGCTTTAAGGGATATGTAAAGATTTAGCATTTGTACTAGCAGCTACCGAAACGGAAAAGCTGCATGTTTTTGAAAATCTGTTCTAGGCCAGACAGAGATCCCCAGGACTGACAAAAGAACCAAAGTGCCTTCTGCAGAAAGTAATTTCAGAAAAAAATTCCAGGATAAAACAGAAGAGAGATATTAAGGCTGAAATGACTCCCTAAGGGATCAGGGTCTTATCTCTATCCCTGAGTACCTCCGAGCAGCACCTGGCCTCCTGCATAACCCTCTTCTCCTAAGAACACAGCTTAAAGAAATATGAGCAGGTATTGGGTATTCTCTGCAGGGGATCCCAGAATAAAAGGAGAATCCTGGTTTCTCTTCTGAGTATAGCTTAACTCCAACAAGGAATTAATTCCTTAAAAAAGGAAGATATCAAGCAGTGGCTTCATCCAGCAAACACAGTTTCACAAAAGCTTATATTGAGTTCTTCAAGAAGTGAAGGCCACAGTATCACCTATATAAGAGACTGTTAAGGCCTGCTGCCCCAAAATACCTTCTACAGCTAGAGCTGCAACGCTAATCCCATTTACCTGGTCTTCGAAGTGGCTGCAGGCTGCCCATTGCCTGCTTATACCTACGGCTCTCATCTTCTGCCACTTCGTTAATATCTGAGTAATCAACAGCATCTTCCGTGCTCTTAACCCAGCCTAGGAAGAAAAGATATTTAGTCACACAAAACTTTATCCTAATACATATTACTAACTTCAAACCTCACTATTTACACGAGTCCCTTCCTATGCTTCCTTTCTTAGAGGAACAAAAATACCTAATTAAAATCTCCCATCAGAGTATTTTTCCCCTCATTCCAACCAAAGGCTCCAAGAGCTCTGGTTTCCCCAAAAAATTGATAAGTAACCAACTTTAGCACAAGGAACACCTTTCACTTCCTCAGTGAAACTGTTCAACAAGCTCAGAAATAAAAAAAGAGACACGACAACACTGTGCACTAAACAGACTTGTTTAACACATGAGAAAATACAGCAGCTTATTTGCGCGGGAGGGGAAACAAGTTTAAAAAAAAAAAAGCTAATAAAAAATGAAAGAGAACAAGTGCAAAGGTGACCAGGAGATGATGGGGGATTCACTCTGGCAAGCAGGAGAAAGCAAGGCCTTTGCCAGAGGCCCTCTGGCCAGTTAACATCAGCCTCAGCTGACCCGACCGCGCTTCTTCCCCACCCCGGGAAGGGCTCTGCTCCCACACCCTTCTGCCGCAGAGCTGTAGGATTCCCAGTGCCCGACCTTCCTCGTCCAGCTGGACACCGTCGGCCTCCGGGCTGTCCTCCTCGCTGGCGGTGATCTCAGTGATCAGGTTGCCCAGTCCCAGCACACCCAACCCGGCCAGGTGCTTCTTCGATTCCTGGGGAGACCAGAGCCACGTCCCAGCCGGGAGGCTCCGCTGGGCCGAGCCCCCCTACCCGCCTGCTCGGTGCCATCCCGGAGCCCACACCGCTGATCCCGGCTTCTCGCCGGTCCCCGGCTCTTCGCCCGTCCCTCAGCCCCTCGCCCGTCCCCCATGGGGCGGCGGCAGCGCATCCCAGAGCGACACAGCCCTACCTTGTCGAGGACGCTGTCCCCCTCCAGCTGCCCCGCCTCATTGATGTTGCCGAAGAGGAACCCGGCCAGCGAGAAAGGCTCGGCGCGGCCGCCATCCGCCTCCTCTTCGCTCTCCGAGTCCGACATGGCGGCGACGGCGGCAGCTGCAACCCGGAAGCGGAACCGGAAAGCGCCGCTTCCGCCCCGGCCAACAGTGCCCCCCGGCGGCCCGGCCCCGCTCCCTCCCAAGGAAGCGCGGAGGCTCCGGCGTTCACCCAAAAACGATTTATTGCCGTTAAAAACAAAGGGGAGGGGGGTGGTGTCTGGCTTTCCACAGGAAAGAACTACGTTTAGAAGAGGGTTCGTTACAAACAGTGGGGTGAGTTAACACAAGAGGCAGAGAGGTGAGGAGAGGGTTTATTACAACTTAATTCTGCATAATTTTTTAAAAAAAAAAATCCTTTAAAACCGTTAGCTGTAATAGAAATTCTTTTCTAGTATAAAATCCAGTCGCCAGTGTATGTATCAGTACCAGAGTTGAGAGCCGTGGGCTGCTGGGCGCTGGCTCCCCACAGATGGGGATGGCTTGGGCTCTATTTAAAAAAAATTAAAAAACAAAAAAAATTAAGTATTGCAGGAATCATTCACAAACTGAAAGATTAAAATCGGTCTCTTCACAGAGAGTCTCTTCGGTGAATGAAGACATGCACATCACATTTCTTTTCAGTAACAAACTGAGGAATCTTCCAACAATTGGGGAAAGCCAGAGGTCTTCTGGTC
Organism: Pluvialis apricaria; assembly: GCA_017639485.1. Classification (NCBI taxonomy): domain Eukaryota; kingdom Metazoa; phylum Chordata; class Aves; order Charadriiformes; family Charadriidae; genus Pluvialis; species Pluvialis apricaria. The sequence goes on along the minus strand of CM030017.1, from coordinate 25,139,926 downwards.
TCCTGAAAACAGACAAAATCCAGCCGGGATCACGCGAGGTCTGGATGTGGTACGTGCCCAGAAGGAAAACCAAAGGTGCGGGAGGAAGTGAATGGACTGGAGACCAAAGCACAGGACTAATTACAACAAAATGCACCAAGGAGGGGGAAAAGAGCCCACACTGAGAATGCCCACTGAATGGAAAAGCTCCTCGGATCCGTGCGCTCCCGAAGCTCGTTCCCGTGAAAAGCACGGAAACCAGCTGGCATCTGGCAGGAATTTTGCTCCTGGCAGAAAGCGACAGTAATACCAGGCATCTAAATGACTACTAATGAGGTCCTCCAAAGTCAGTGAGAAGTTTTTGACAGTGTTCAAAGTTCACTTTCTGCTCATTTTCATCAGTATCGTGTTATTTTCCTCAGTCCTGTTGTGCAATCCATTTATTAAGTAATCTAGGTGGGGGTAAAGTGTTTAGCATAATGCAATCAATTCAAATAAACTGATTTAGTTGCATTTTATCTCACCATACTGTCTTCCAGTTAACACCAGGATGGCTGCTCCATGAGCCTACAGAAATCAGGGGGAGCTGGGGCGGGGAGGGGAACGGGACGCAACGGTGTGCAGTAATACTTGCTCACAGGATTTCTGCTTCACAAAATTATCATAATCCAGTTAGGAATAACCACAAAAGATGCAGAACTAAAAGACTTCAGTATGTAAAAAAGTAAAAGCTTTTGAAAACAGTAGTAGCTTCAGTACAAAATTGCAAATATATGTAGCAACAAAAAAAAAAAGAAGAGGTGCCTGTTGTCGAAATTAAGTGTCTATTAGTCTATTTAAGAGCAGTTCAAACAAATCACAAACTTTTTGAAGTACATCTCTGAATGAAGCAGAGGTTATGGGCTTGCACCAGGGTAACTAAACAGTTGATTTAGACCTGTCCAGCATTAAAAAAAAAAACATGTGCACTGGCTTAAATAAATACATTTTAAACATGATAAACTATTTACTTGATTACCAAAATTTACCTACAGAAAATAATCTTGAATTACAAGGCACAGGGTTAATTGCTGCCTGCAAGTCAAGCCCACGCTAAAGGCCTACTACTAAAGGAAAGGCAGAAGGTGGTGAGCAGAGGTTACCTCACCGAAACGCTCTTGCGCCCCGGCAGCCTGCAGAGCACTGCAGCAGGAGCCACAGCTGGAACAGCACTTCTCCAAGTGCAAAAGATGCAGAGACACTCCAGGCAATGACACTTGGTGAAGAAAAATAGGCAGAGTCTCTAAGCTTCTGCAAACATCATGCATACGGGTGGTTTGGTGTCGCCGGCGGTCAGGCAATGTTTGGAACTCGGTGTTGGTTCACTAGACACATATACCAGTATTTGGATTAACTGCAGTTTATAATCTATGGGTTGCAGTTTGCTGAAGCAGTACTAGCACAAGCATACCTGAGATATACAAAAACTGCAGTTAGTGTCAGCATCAGTTACACCAGCTCAAGAAAGGCACATCCTCTTCAAAGAGGGGAATTAGGGCACAAATACAAATGTTTCTATCCACCGTATCAGATAAAGCAAGGTCAAATTAACACAAGACCCCTAAAAACTCTGTTGATATGTTTTCTATTATCTTGCTAAAATTGTTTTCTTTTCTCTCCAGGGTAGACACCAGTGCATTTTTGCATGTGTGGGAATCACAAGAAAGCAAGTTCTGAATTACCAGTTGAGGCTGCATCCCAACAAAGACAGCACTGCCAACTTCAGACAACTAAGCCCAGTCCAGCACCATTGGTTTCACACAAAGTAGCTTTGCAGCATGCTGCTCTCATACCACCGAGCTGTATGATTAAGTCTAAGGAAGGTTTCATGTGCTCGCTCCTCAGCTGGTCCCGGAATCACACAGAAAGAATAGTGCACATCCTGAAAATAAGAGCCAGCTGCCACTCACTCGAGCTGCTCAAGAAAGTTAAAAAGTACATAAGTAGAACTTGAGTTAAAAGAGTTTATAATAACTGATCACTTATTAGAGAAGAGAAAACTGCCCAGGTAAACCTATCCAGTGACTGGCTAACGATTACATGTTTAACTGAAACCATCAGTGAGTTGCCAGGAAGAAATGAGGGTTCCTGTAAATAGAACCTCTGCATTTTCTATGTTCTCCCAGAAAAACAACAAAGGAATTTGCCGTAAAGATCTCAGGTGGCGGCCCCAAGAACATTAGGAAGCGAAGCAACGATTTCCTCAAGAGCAAATGGGCTGCTATCAAGTCTCTGAGATTCATCACAGGAATCACACTGAAAATCTCGTTTTGAGAAGTGTCATCCCAACTACCTCAATCAGTCCAAACAGGTAACTGTTAACTTTGCTCTCAGGGTGCAAAGTCTCTTTGGAGAGCAAAATAAAATTTCAGTTTAGAAGATTGTGGAAAACTTGCATCTAAACTACTCTTCTGCCTCTCCAATTCAACAGTATGAAAATCACTCATTTGAGTGATTCATCATTATCCTCAGTTCCTGACGTTAGGAGAAATCAGCTCCTGCTTCTATTAATAAAATCATTGCAGGCATTCCCTGGGTCTTACTCATTGCATTAAATATGCCTTATGACAATTCTTCATATAAATGATCACAGTTCACTATAAGGTGAATCTCAGTAATTATTTCAGGAATTTTTGCATGTAAACAAATTGTTTTCAAGCTTTAAATTGACAAATTAAAACAACTGGACAGCCAGACTTCTGTTTGTAAAACAATTCGATCAGTAAATATGGGAGGGGAAAAGCAGCAGCTATGCTTAAAGCAAAGTTATCAGAATTTGTGCTTTTCAGCAAATCTAGTAACTGACAGCTATCTAGTAAAGAAGTCTGGCTTCAAAGAAGTCCCTTCTTTTATTTTCCTCCACTAAATAAGGACAGAAGCCAAGTGATCCCCAGATCCCCAGTTGGAGACTGGAACTTTAGAAATTAAAAGTAGATATTTGACCTCTCAGTTGGAAAAAAATCTGTTCTGTTTCAGTTTCCCTGAAGCAGTAAGACTGCAAGAATATTCGTTGCATAAACCGTTTCTGCTTAGAGCTGTTAGTGCAAGACGCAAATCTTCAATTTAACTCATTAAAAAGCGCTCCAAGATTCTAGTCAATATTCAACTTTGAACATCCATCATGCGAGGTAACTACAATAAGACACATTTTCTTGTGTTCTTCTTTGTCACAGGATACAGAACTGCACGCACAGCTTCAGCAAACACCTCCCGAACACCCTCCTGATTCAATGCTGAACACTCCAAATATTTGACTGCTCCAATTTGTTTAGCCAGCGAAGTCCCCTGCTGCGGGGTAGTGGGAGCCAAGCTTTGCTCTTTCAACTTTTTAACTGTTTCCAGGTCATTTCTCAAGTCTCTCTTCGTGCCTACTAAAAGAATGGGAACATTTGGACAGTGGTGAGAAACTTCAGGATGCCATTTGTGCCTCACATTTGCATAGGAAGAGGGGCTACCAATGGAGAAACAGATGACAAAGACATTGGTTTGAGGATACGAGAGTGTGCGCAGGCGATCATATTCCTCCTGGCCTGCAGTGTCCCAGAGATTCAGGCTAACTGTCCGGCCATCAACAGTCATTTGGGCACTGTAGTTGTCAAACACAGTAGGGATGTACTCTTCTGGGAAGGCATTGGTGGTATAGCTGATGAGAAGACAAGTTTTTCCCACAGCACCATCTCCAACAACTACGCACTTTATAGTCTGCATTCTTTACCCAGAAACAAAGTCCTGCACAAAGCAAGAAAAAAAGTTAGCAAAAGAACACTCAACGATAGTGGTTTTAATATTGCTAACAACTTCTTATCACAGCTAGACACACTCAGAAGCCATTATGAAGAGCTCACAGGCTAGAAAGACAGTAGTGAAATGGAGATGCAATGAGTGGAGAGAACTGGCTGCATTCCAACCGTGTAAGCACAAGTTAGCCAAATTCCCACAGTCTTGCCTTAATGCCAGACAGTTTCCCACAGGCAAAGGGACAAGTCCTTAGAGGTACCTGCAAGTGGAAAGGGATCGTGACCTCAGACCTAGTAACAAGATACTCTGTCATTTGTAGGTTCACACACACCCCCACTCCAAGATTCACACTTCTTGTCTACATAGTCTACTGCCTGAACGGTTTACTGCAAAGAAAGGTCCAAAAATTCTATAATAAAGCAAGATACCCATTGCTGGGCTGCACTGCTACTGTTTACTGTAATAATTCACTCAACTCAGGATCAATCAGACCTTAAGAAACTGCATTATTTAGAGGGCAGCAGATAAAAGTTTCGGAAAGCAGCACACACAAGGAAAGCTATTCTTCAAAATATAACTAGCCATAGTACCCAGATTAGAATACATAAAGAATTTTTCTGGAGAAGCCAAGAACAGATTATTCTCACTAATCAGTGACAGAACAAGCAGAACTTTAAAGGCTTCAGCTACAATAAAGAAAGCTTACACTGAGAATTAAAAAAAAATACATGCTGTACAGCAATCAAACAGCCTTCCTAGGCAGACTTGGGGATTGTTACAGGAGGTATTTGACTCCTAAAGGCCTCCCTATTCCTTTCCTGATATGTGAAGAGCAGGTTCAATAATCAAATGGATGCAGCCTAAAACTCAACTCAGTCTAAACTTTCATCGCATGTACAGCAGGAACTTTGAAAATAGCATGGAACACCTACAAGGAGTCATTTGTTGTACGTTTGTTGTATGCTGGAGCTTCCACTGCTAGCTTGAACAAGAAGAAACTTGCATTTGCCTTCTCACCCAAATGCCTTTGAGGTACTATCAGTAATCCTCAACTTGCAACCAGCAGCAAATATGCTGATTCAAATAGCACAAACAAATAGTGGGAGGAACTATATTGCATATTCCAGAAAGACCACAGCTCCAACACCATCAAAATAGCAAAGGGAACACAAAGAAAATTAGCAATAGTCAAGTACTTCCCTTACAAAAGTCATGAAACCCCCTCCCTCCAACTTCCTCTTCAAGACCATCCAAACAAATCAACAACTCATTACCATTTAAGTCTCAGCTTTGTCCTTTTCGACAAAGTCTTTATCTATATCCACATACTGCTCTCTTCCCGGTGGGAGCACACCGCACTACATGAAAATAGACTTTGGCACAAAGCTGCAACAGGCAACTTGAGTGATACTGACTGTGGTTACTACATATGGTGCTTAAAGGAGTATCAATGTTTGTACACACACACTATTAGAAACCAATCAGTGATGGGAAACAGTGCAGAAACCTTGCTCCAGAAAGACCCAGCAGGACATTGGAGCATAAGAATTTGCAGGAGGACGACACAGAAGCACTTTACCCTTTTTGAAAATGGCAGGAATTACATTTCTAAAACAACATGAATCACCTGAGATGAAATCTGGCAAGTACTTTTGAGCTTTGGCAGAAAAGCATACATGTGAGTTTCATCATACACCAAAGAAATCAGTCATCCCCTTTCAAGACTCCACTCAAATGTAGAGATGTGTATGCAACTGCATATTGTAAAGGTAATCAGTAAACTGAAGAACAGCACTGACCAGCAGAAGCTGACAGCAGGACTGCATGTATTATTCCAGAACAGTTGCACAAAGATTTTCATTTAACGGGGCTGGGGGGGGGCACGAAAAAGAAAAAAAAGATATAGGTAAGTTCTGCCAAATTAGAGGCTTAGAAACATTTCTTGCATTTTTGCAAACCCCAAAGTTGAAACCCCTTTTAATATTAAATTACTTAAAACATTACAAATTAAACATGTTTAGCATTATATTATTAATAGAGGTTGAACGCTGTTACTGGCAGCATACACTACAACATAACATTTCTGAACACAAAGGGTCTAAGTGCTACAAGCAAACAGTGACAGAAGAGCAGACGTATTTTAATCCCGTAACACTGTTGTACCTGAAGATGCAACCATAACTCACTGTCCTAGTCTCTACTGCTGCTCTCCCTGAAGGAAGATCACTACCTGCTTTGAGATGCTGCCACTTTCCCTCCAGCAGTGACGCTGCCAACACCGGTCACTGATATCTGGAGGGTCATTGCCCCAATACTGTAAGACAATGGAGGTAGTTTCATATATTGGTAAACTACAAAGCTACATGTATGCTGAACCACTAGCAGCTAAAGTAGCTTGATAAAACCCAACTTAAAATTTCTAACGAAAGTGCGTTACCCAAAGATTATTTCGTTGGGGCTTTATTTAAGACATCATTAGAGCTTTCAAGTCAGAGAACGGTAGTAAGGTAACAAAAAAGCCTGGAATACGACTGCTCTTTCACAGCATTAATATCTTGAATTACCTGGATAGGGCTTGGATTTTAGAAGAGCAACATTTGCAATAGGAAATAACTCCATGCAAACATGCCAAAGCACCAGGCTAAGTATGAACTACACAAATACAATGGAAGAGCTTGTAGGCTTAAGTATACTCCTCTGCAGGGCTCCTTTAAAGCAGGTTGTCTTATCTGAAAGGAATCACATGTGGCATATGCAATACAGAAAAACAAACGCACACCAGGATACACTTGATTTAGTACTGAAACACAAAATTTAGATAAATTAATCAAAAAAAAATAATAGTAGAAAGAAGCTCCTACACTCCAGAAACCTGTATGTTGGAAGCAGGTATAGTTTTGTTAAAGATCTAATATGGAAGACAAAGGGTTGTTTTTTTTTTTTATTTAAGCCACAACCAAACAAATAATATTACCTCTATCAGGCTTTTCTATTAAATCCACATATCGCTTTGTTCAAAGCGTTTAAGGTCTCTATTTATAATTTTTTCTTGTAAACAATTTGCCTAGCAATAAAACTCTCATAAGATATCAAGAAGCTGGGGTTCAAATTTGCACGGAAAATTCTTTTTATTTCTCAAGCACCCTTGAACCTGGCACTGCATGCGATTTGAATGTAAATATATGCTGAAAAAAAAAACCCCATACTCTGAAAAGAAAATTGCCAACAAACATTACCAAGAGCCGGAAACTTGGTTTAGGGTTTGTTTGGGGTTTTTTTTGGTGAGCTTCAAAAGAATTTTTGAGGAAAACTTTAGAGAGAAAAACTCCACGTACAACAGGTAACAAGAACTGAAAGAGAAAAATACAGATTAACACGCCAACACATCAAAAACAAGACTTAGAATTTAGAAACAGAAAGCTCGGCACAAGCTTCAAAGCCAAGTTTAAAGGTTACTCGGCAAGAGAAAGGAATGAACGGAAAGTCCAAAGTAGTGAGAGGTGATTCTGGTTGCTTATTCCTGCCAGAGAAAGGACTTTCATTACAATTAAGGTGGAAGATCACCAGAACATAAAGAGTTCTAGCAGTTACAGCAGAATTTTCAAAGAATAAAAAAAAAAACCCCACCCAAACCCAGCCACCCCATAAAGAAGTGTTGTGCAAAAATACGCAGATAAGAGTTATTTCTATTTCATCCATTAGTGCCTTTGAATTAGAAAACTGGTATTCCTGTTTGGGTTAGTTTCCTTCTCAGAAGATGCTACAAAGTCTGCCTTTGCTGCCTGCACACCTGGCACTTTCTGTGGAATGTGCAAGAATTCAACTGACATGTCGAGACATTGCCTGGAGAGCTGCTCCCATTCTGACCTAATTACATATTTTCTGGTATCATTAACATGGACAGCTTGCTCTCCTGTAACGCAGCTGGACATTTGCTGGGGAAATTCACTACTGGGATTCCACTCCCCCTCCCCACAAAGCTGTCATAAGTGAAATCACATAGTATCTTCATGTTGCATCAAATTTTTTTTTGTGGGAGAGAAAAAACATCTAGATCTTCTTCCCTTTAATACTTTTGAAGGAAAGTTCCCCGTCTGCTGAGAGAAAGGAGAAAACAGTGACAGAAAACAGAGAGGAAACATGAACCTGAATTTTTCTGGGGCTTTCTAGATGTATGCTTTTTATACTTCCGCACTTCGAAAAATTCTTGGCAGAGGAACTACTTCTTAGCAGGATATGTCTCTGCCTTTGCTATGTTAACACCAGATACCTCTGTTAGGTCAATTTCAGCTTTGATATTGCTCATTGATAACCTAATTTTCACAGAGTTTGTCAGGTCTTCTGTATCTCTCTTTCCAGTTTGGATAGGGCCCCATTTTGGCCAAAAATGAGCAGAAAATGCACTAGAAGTTCAGCCAAAAATCACCTGTACTGAGCTGTATCATTCTGTTCAGCCACCACCTTTGATCAATCCCTCCCTGTTTTCCAGGCTCAGAAGTTTGATACTGCTTTATCAGGAGCAAGCAGAAGCAGAAGTTAAGAAATCTCAATGACTTAATTGCTCATCTTTCAGTAACAAAAACTACATCACAGATGATTCACTCTGTCTGATACATGAAGTCAGGCAGAAACTTTAAACAATGAATTGGGTAGATAAGGTAGTTCAAAGTATATCCTACCATCCTCACCCATGGCAAAGGAGTTAAAATTTTTCTTGTGTTCATCTTAGCCACCAGACCTGACAGAGAAGAGAAAGGGGCTCTCCGCAATTTAATCAAGACTGTGTTATTCCACAACAGCTCAGCTTACTCGCCATTGTTTTAGGCAAGCGCCAAACAAATGGACAAGTGCCAGACTTTTAGAATGCATGCCAAGAAAGAGTAAAGAAGTTAAATAGGAGACCTCATCCCTAATACCCTTCATCAATGAATGACCTACTTGGACTTCTCAGTGCCTTTCAAAGTTTTCACACTGCTTTCTGTCCTGCCATTTACCTGCAAGAGAAACAAAACATACTGCAACAGCCCGAGTGGCAGCAGAGGGGGAAAAAAAGTTAACAAGCTAAGCCAGATTTCAGCAGCAGAGCAGGAACTGCACAGTCCACAACCCAGAGCTCCACGTGAACAGCAGAATCGAGGAAGCTCGCTTTCTGCAGAGCTCTACCTGGAGGTTCAGCTGCCGTGCACGTTACTGATGCCTAGCAAGAGCACGATTCTCACGGGCTGTTCCCTCAGTGTGAATGCTAGAAAGTCCTTACCCCTTTTGGTGCAAAAAGTTGTTTCAAAGAAATAAAAGAAACCACCCAAAACCTTTCACATAATGTTTTAAAAACCTCTACCGCTGTCAAATTAGACTGAAATTGGTTTATCGATTTAAAGATTAAATTTTTTGCAGGGATGAAACACACAAGCTTTATCACATAAGCAGGATTTCTTAGAGAACCACAGAGAAAAAGTGGTACGCAGGAGGTATTTGGGCACCTCAACCACATAAACTTCAGTGCATCAACATCCTTACTACAAGCACTCATACTCCAAATTTTATAGGAGAGCAATGATATTAATGACCAAATATTAATGACCAAATATCAATGACCTTAAATTCTATGAATCCAAGATTATGTTTACTGGATAAGAAATATTTCCACAAGCATCAAGCTTGTGAAACAGCTGCACAGCTGTGAAATAACATCACACCAAGGTGCGGCTGCACAGTCATACAGGAACTAAAAACTAGGACTTCAGTAGATACCTGAATCTCCAGTATATGAATGCAACATGTATCCTGCCATAATCAAAAGCTGCAGTGTATTAAACTTAATTTTCCTCCTGCTACCACATGCAGAAGCATAGATTTGTCAAGACAGATACGCTTCATCATTTATTTGAACACAAGCGACCCTGATGTGCTTCAAGGGTGAGCACAGTAAAGGTGTAAGACTAGGAGCTGGGACTGCGGTGCTCTGTGCCCAGATCCACTACGCACCTCCTGGGTGATACAAGCAACTTGCAGAGGTCCTGGGTATCACAGACAGCTCATAAGAAATTAATAATGTGTTCTTCCTACTTTTTATAGATTCTGGCAAGGCCTTATTCATTACTGTTGGTTAAAAGAAAAACAGACAGTACCTCATACATGAAGTTCTGTGAAGAGGCGCATTAAGCACATTGCAGGATGAACGATAAATCCAGTTAAAGCCCTGATTCCTATTTGAGGTGGAAAAAAAAAAACCTGTTAGTCTATTTTCCTGCAGGATGAATGATAAATCCAGTTAAAGCCCTGATTCCTATTTGACGACAGAAAAAAACACCAAACTGTTAGTCTATTTTCCTATCATTTTTTGTCACCCCGCGTTCACTAGCATTCTAAACGCTCTGTTTTTAAGAAAAGTTGTAACAAAGCCACTGTTGTATTTGAAGGGCAACACGTATACCAGGAAAAATCTAAGCTTTTTCCTCAAGAAAAAAGCCCACACATGCTTTCCATTCTCTTTGATTTCTCTTTCTCCGCCTCCAAATTTCACCAGGGGGGTAAAAAAAAAAAAAAAAACACACAAAAAAACAGCAAACAAAAAATGCACTTGGTCAATCAATAACAGTTTTCAAAAGTGTCTTTAAATAGCTTTGATACGATTAAAACATAAGTTAAAGCATGCACTCAGTGTGTCATGCACTTATGTGTATCGTGGCTTGTGCACTACAATATTGCAGTATTTGCCAGTCTCGTTTGCATTAAGTATTGCAGTTCTAAAAAGTTAGCAGAAGTTACCAGTGGCAAGGAGTCTCTCAACAGTCTATCAGATTTACGCATACAGGCATAGGAAAGAGTAAAAAAAAAACCCACTCCTTTTTACATGAAACCAAATTGTGTGCAAACACCTTGGACTCCAGAAGAATCACAGCCTCATCATGTAAGCAAATCAAAGTGCACATTCAGTTTCCTCCTGCTAATTGCAAACCTCATATTTCATTGTTTCTGCAAGACACCTCTGTAAAGTTCCTTCTCAGAAGAACATTTAAAAGCATCTTTTTTGTTATGGAAATAGTAAGTTAAAATGCCAAATACGTCTCATAAGCTTAAGTTCCCTATAGAAGAACTTGTGTGCAGCTGAACATTGGCAACTTGGCCAAACAGAGCCACCATGCTCTGCATTTTACATTCGACACAGAAAAGAACACAAGATTTTTTAAATCAAAATATAAGCTTAGGACAAACAGCTCACAGCTAACGATGCTGGCACAAGGAGCACTGCACTCCAGCATGGGACACATGTTACAAGCACAGGGTACACACGGAAAACAAAAGCATTTAAAGCTTTTTTATAAACTCTGAGTAAATACAATGGGAATCATAAGTGTTTATAAAGAGTAAACAGATACCAACTATTCATTGGTTCCTTCAAAAAAAAAAAAAAACAACAAAAACCATAAAGGGCAATCAAATTAAATCAGAAAGTGGGAGGTTCAGAACAAGTAAAAGGTAGCATTGCTTCTCAAGGTTTGAGGTTAAGCTAGGAACGCCTCAGGACAGGATGCTGAGAGTTTATGTGACTCCAGGAAAGAACCGTTAAGCTGATGAAGGAGAGCTCTGTAGCAGCTGCTAAACAAGACGATATCTTTGACTCCTGAAACCCCTCAGCACTCAGAATATTTCGGTCACTACCTTGCTCCGCTCTTCCCCAAACAACAATTTGACAGTTTCTAGATAGCAGATCAAATATGACTACTCCTACCTCTCCTTATAAAGGAAAATCCACTCTCGGCACTGAAACAAGAGACCTTTAGAAAAGGCGAACTTATCCTCTGCCAACCTTTTATTATACCCGCCGGGAGCAGAGGTCGCCTCAAGCGCGCGACGGTAGCCCTACGGCGGGTTAGCACCGGCCTGACTCCCGACCGGCCCGCCCGCGGGCCGCCCCCGCTCCCCGCACAACCCCAGCCACCAACGCCACCAGAGGGGGAAAAAAAAAAAAAAGAACCCACCAAAAAAAAAAAAAACAAAAAAAAAACACAACAACAAACTTGTTCCAAAACATCACACACACACACCCCCACCCCCCAGGGCTCCAGCACCCCCGGGGAGCGCGTTCACCCCCACAGAGCCGAGCGCGGAAGATGGGACCCGCATCCCACCTCCCCCCGCGGCCGGGGGGGTTCATTACCCCGCGACTCCCGAGCTCGCCTTTCCCGGCTCCGGAGGCAGCTGCTTCCCCGGCGGGGCAGGTAGCAAGGAGCCGCGGGCAGCGCCCGAGCAGCCTCCCCCGAGAAGGAGACCGAGACGGAGACGGAGACCGCCGCGGCCCCCAGGCTGGGCGCCGGCCCCGCGCCGCCGCCTCGCTGACAGCCCGGGTGGCGGCGGCCGGAGGCGGAGGATCCACCTCCCCAGCGGCAGCAGCGCTGAAGAGAAACACCCGCGCGAGATGCCCGGGGAGGCCGCTGCCCCACCGCCACCCGCACCTCGGCTCGGTTCGCCTCGGGACCCGCCGCGGGCCGCGCCGCCGCCGTACAGCGCGGAGCCCGGAAGAGGAAGGGGGAGAGGAGGCCGCCACCCGCGCGCCCCGCGCTCACCTCGCGCGCTGCCGCTGCCTGTCCCGGGGCCGCGGCCGCCCCCCCACCCGGCCGCACCCCGGCGCCCGCCCCTGCCGCCGCGCGCACGCGCTCCCTCCCGCGCCCCGCCACGCGCAGGCGCTGCCCGCCCCGCCGCCGCTCCCGCAGGGCCCGCCAGGGGGCGCCGCGGCGGGGCGGGGGAGGGCGGCCGGCGGGGCCTGAACGGGCTGCGAGCGGGGGAGGTGTTACCCGGCTGTGGCGGTGGGAGGGGCACGGGGGGGCGTTATCTCCTAATGCATGGGGAAACTGCGCTTGTGGAAGACTCCAGTGCCTGAATCTGTGACAATGTTTACTCCATAGCCAGCCATGGTGTGCGGGTTTCAAGGTCTCAGTGTTTCCGAGCTCGCCGGGTGCGGGGACGAGGAGGAGCGAGACCCGGGCACTGGACCCACGCTGCCCAACAGGGTTATCCCATACCACGGACGGCACATCCCATAGAAATCAGACAGTTTGCTGAGGAGTTCTCTCTCTCCCGTGACGGCTGCCGTCCTGAGAACTCCCTGCCCCGGTGCCGGAGCCCTGAGCCCTCCCCTTCCTCCCGAAGCCGCAGCGCCGGCAGTGTCCCACGTTGGCTGTCCCTGCTGGGAGTGCACGGCTTCTACGGATAGGATGGTCTGAGGATAATCCTTGTACATTTTATGTTGGTATCGGGATCAATATCGGTTCTTAGTGTTATTCATGTTAATCATTTAGTCTTATTCTATTAAATCTCTTTATATTTCAACCCCCAGGTTTCCCTGTTTTTTTCCCCAATTCCCCTTCCCAGGTGGGGAGGGGCCAGTGGGTGAAAGAATAATTTTCTAAACAAGAATACATTGTTGTGGGTTTTCTCAAACCATAACACCAGCGAAACCCCCTCGGGATCCCCTGCCTCCGTGTCTCCCAGCACTTGTTCAGTACCAACCCCTCACACCCAGGTGGTTTCACGCCTGTAAAGGGCTGTGCAGCAGAGGGCTTCGGGCCCCTGCTCAAGCTGCAGGCAGCGATGATATCTCCCTCATCACCATCTCCCTCCTAAGGCCTCCCGGGCCCAGGTGCCCTTCCCTGCCGCCGAGGGAGTGAGGCGGCATGGGGGGCGTCGAGCTCAGCCCACCCTGCGGCCCCGGGGCCCTGCGCCCCCAGGAATGCCTGAGTCAGGCAGAACGCCAGGCCACGAGCACCCCGGCCCCACAGATCCCTGGCAGAGGCTGCCCGAGGTGCAGACAAAGGGGTTCCTCCCGTCGTCCTGCCCTGGCCAGGCACGGCAGAGGGAGAGGCAGATGGCAGGGTTCGGCCCGCTGATGTTTAAGAGCTGATGAGTAATTTCAGAGTATAACCTTTGCTCTGGGCGTTTATTACTTGCCCCTTCGGACAGCAGGAGAGGGCATGCTGCAGCCTGCAGACAGCTCCAGGCTGGGTCTGCTCCTCTGGAGCTGGTGCCAAGGGCCCCGGCAGCTCAGGACCCAGCGCCGCTCAGCTGCTGAAGTGCTTGACTGTCAGTTGCTCGGTGTTCCCATTTCCAGCTCCTCATCTTCCTCCTCCGACCAGCTCAAGCTGTCATCAGAGTCCTCCCCCTGCGCTGCCCTGGACTCCTCTGCCTTGGCAGACGCCTCCTTCTCCTGCTCGCCATGGGATTGCGACCTGTTCTGGGGGAGCTCCAGCCTGGCCCAGGAGCCAGGGCTGGCTTTGCGAAGCGTGATCTCCACTTTAGTAGGGACCATGCTCACAAAGCTCTTCTCTGTTTCGATGACCTAGAGAGAGGGAAAGGTGCAGTGAGCTGGGCAGGGGAGGACAGGCAGCACACACTCATCCTTCCCTTTACTGGCCAAGCTCTGCCAGCAGAGGAGAGAGGAGAGATCTCCTCTCCTCCTGTGCCAGGAGACAGAGCAGGATGAAACCTGGGCTCCAGCTGAGGCCCATGGTGTTACATCTGTGCTGAGGCACGGGCATACCCACACCTGGCAGCATGCTTTGCTGCCTGTGGGCACAGACAGCACACACTGGGAATAAAGGCAAGAAATGCACATGCAAGTTCCCAAGTCTCACTGCTCCTCCCCAGCCAGCAAGCAGCTGCGAAAGCAGAGAGCAAGTGTCTCGGCAGGATTGCAGGAGAAGACCTGCTGGGCCAAAGACCCTTTGGGGCAGTCTAGGACCAAACCCAGAATGCCTACAGAGCCAGCAGCAGCATCCAGCTCTGCTCTTAGTTCAGGATGCTGCCACCAGTAACCTCCACAACAACCCCTCCTCACAACTCCTAGGGCATTTCCTAGCAGAGATGTCTATAAATGCCAGCACCTGGGCAACCTGTCTCCCACGTGATTCCAATAAGAGCAAGCCAACACTGTGGCAGTGTGTAAAAAGAGTAGCCAGGGTGCCTCAGGTGGTGTAGAGCAGTCAGAGGGGCACCAAGCCCAGGCACAGTCCTGGTGTGGCTCCTGGGTGGTGCTACCACTATAGGATCAACAGAGAAAAGCCTAATTTCATCACCAGTCTTTGCTGCTATAGAAAACTGGAGCTTTGGAGATAAGTGGGTCCTCTTTGCTGCGGCAGCTGTGGTGGACCTGTGTTCTCTGCAAGGCTTCGGGACCTGGCAATGAATTGCACTGAGGGATGGACTATGAAATGGCTGTTTGTTCCACAGATGTGCTAGCCAGGGAAGAGACCATGTCCCAGGGGCCACAGCATTTCTATGTAATTTCTTCTCTAATACAGCTAAAGTCAGCCTCATGCTCCGTGCATAGGCAGGACTGAGCAGAAATTGCAGCAACAACCATTTTACTGCTTTTTGAAAAGTCTGAGAATCCTGACTATGCAGAGAGTAATTTTCCTTACCAGGAGCCCGTGTTGGGGGCTGCAAATGTTTCTCCCAGAGCACAAGCTGCCTTGCAGTGTTGCAGCCCAGCCCCACACAGACTATGGGAATAGGGAAACCAAAGTAAACAGGATCTTACCCCCCAGAGATCCAGTTCTGCCTGGAAAATCTTATTCCTTTCAAAGATGATGTGAACCTCAAGCTGAAAGACCAACAGAAAATGACCTAAGTGGGTAACACAGCACTGCCACAGGTCTTCCCCCAGACAGTGCAGCTGCCTTCCAGCACCATAACGCATTCTGCATCCTGGCTCCCCTCAGCACCTGGGAGCATTTCATCCCCTTCAGAGCATGCCTGGTTCACCTCTGCCACCAGTTGAGGGACTCAAGGCCAGCAAAGCCACCTGCTGAGGCTGGAAGCCACTGAGCCAGAGTGGCCAGGTAGATGCTGCTGCTGCTGCAGCAGGGAAGCCGCTGGGCTCTCAGCTCAGGGATGGCAGATCGGCAGTGCCAATCCCAGCTGCAGCAACAGACCAAGCAGGCCATCAAAGAGTGCCAGGCACTGAGCTGGCTCCTGGCTGTTGGCTCATCAAAATCAGGTGCCATGAAAGCCCGCATCCCCAGCCCAGCTCTGCTGGCCCCACTCACCATGGTGTGGTTGGCTTTCACGCTGCTGAGGGCAGGCAGGGGGTTCTTGGCGTAGACCGTCACCACCACCTGGCTGCTGGTTTGGTGCCAGTCCTGCCGGCATGGCACTGCCTTCTTGTCCTGCCAGGGAGAAGAACCCATCACAGCACAGTGTCAAGCCCAAGCACACCCCAAACAGAGGGAATGTCTGTGCTGGAGAATACTCCTTTGCACATCTCCTTCGCAGAGCACTGGCTGAGGCCGGCATCAGCTAAGCAAGATCAAACACTGTCTTTCATGCAGGTTTTTGAGGGCAGGTGGTTCACGCGAAGGTGGGCAGCCCCTGCCAGGTTGTCCCATGCAATATGAGGCATCTGTGCTGTGCTTGGGGTTGCTCCAGAAGGACATGTTAAGACTAGAGACAGCCCCTTCGTGTTCCGGAGTCATTCTGCTGTACCCAAGCTCATAGGCGCTGTGCAGAGTCAGGAAACTCGGTCTGATGGGCAGCGCAGGAGCTGCTGCTGGACATGGCTTATGCCACCACACTAAATTTGGGAGACAGATGAGCCCCAACAGGCCATGTTTCACCTTTCTCCCACAGGACCCCTGCCTCTTCCATGCCACAGGCAGCTTTGGCCCCACCAGGCATTTCTGAGCATCACCAAGAGACAGACCCCCTGCAACCCTCAGCATTGGCAGCCAAAGAAATGCCCGAGGAGGAATCCCAGCCCCAAACACAGGTGACAATTAGCACAAAGCATCTGCATCACATCACAGTTCATTCACTGCAGCCTCCTTTACATCCGCTATATGTTTTCTGCTCCAGGACAAAGAACTGCACTCGGCACTGGTGAGGCCCCACCTTGAGTACTGTGTTCAGTTTTGGGCCCCTCGCAACAAGAAAGACATTGAGGGTCTGGAGCGTGTCCAGAGAAGGGCAGCGGAGCTGTGAGGGCTCTGGAGCACACGTCTCATGAGGAACAACTGAGGGCCCTGGGGGTGTTCAGCCTGGAGAAGAGGAGGCTGAGGGGAGACCTCATCACCCTCTACAGCTCCTGAAAGGAGGGGGTAGCAAGGCAGGGGTCGGTCTCTACTCCCAAGTTAACAGGCAACAGGACAAGAGGAAATGGCCTCAAGTTGCACCGGGGAGGTTTAGGTTAGACAGTAGGAAAAAATTCTTCAGTGAAAGGGTTGTCCAGCACTGGCACAGGCTGCCCAGGGCAGTGGTGGAATCACCATTCCTGGAGGTGTTTAAAAGACGGGCAGACATGGTGCTGAGGGACATGGCTTAGTGGTGGACTTGGCAGTGCTGGGTTAATGGTTGGATTTGATGATCTTAAAGGTCTCTTCCAATCATAACAATTCTATGATTCTATGACGCACTTTCAGGGATATCCTGGGCCGCTTTGGTGCAACTTTCCCAGCTCAAGCCTGTTTCCAGCCAAGAGCTTTCCTGGGGAAACACACACACAAACACACACATACACACACACACAATATTGGGAATTGGGATCTTCTCCCCATTCCCCTCCGCACCACCATGTTGCTGTGTAGATGAGGTCCCCCCTGGAAAGCAGTTGCAGAGGAACAGCTTCATTGAAACCAAATTCAGGCATCTGCAGTCATCTGTCAGAACTTTCAGGGGTTTTTTTGCAGGGCTTTTCCCATGCTCAGCTGCTCATCTCCGTGTGGCAGCCTGCAGTGCTGGCTATGCCGTGCCCAGGGCCAGCTCCTGTCTCGTTCATCTTCCTATTGCACACCTGCCCACTGGCTGTGAGATCTGACATGTTTTGTGAATGCAGGAGCAGCATTTTAAACAGCAGATGGGTGAAGATTAGGCATTCCAACCCCACGCAGTCATCTGTCAGCAATTATGAAAATTAAGAGAATTAAATGCAGAAGCCCATGTGAATGCAGAGCAAGGGAAAGAGCGCTCCTGGGACACCAATAACTTTGCTCACATGAGTCACCTCCGCTGAAAGCCCCCTTACCCCCTTCCCCGTCCAGCAGTGCTGCCCACTGCTGCAGCCTGGCTGCTCCAGGAAGGCGCTGAAATCCGTTGTTTTGACTCCGCAGCAGCTCCAGTACTTCATCCTGGGGAAAATGGGGTGACCTGAGCAGGGAGCGCCCATGGGGGCAGGAGAGGGGACCACAGCGGGCTCCAGGGCGGTGGGGAAGAGGGGCTCAGAACCAGCAGCTCCCCCTGCCCCCCTGTAACCTGGGGGGGTGTCACCCACCACTGCACCAGCTGTGCTGCTGAAGCCACGCAACCTTGTGATGCAGCACTGTCAGCCCTCAGCAGGGTCAGTTTGGACCCTAGTAAAGCATCATTTCTTACCCCTCGTGGAAGACAGGAACGCCAGGATGGAAAGTACAAATCTCTGCATTGCTCCCCGCGCCCTGGTAGACCTGTGGAGCCAGAAGCAGAGGGAAGTTTCGGCTGTGCAGCCAGGCGTCCACCCGTTGGTGCCCATCCCTGCGTAAGGCACAGCGTGGTGCCCAACATCACCCTTTCGCTGGGTCCAGCATCTGTAAGGCCTTACTCTGGGACTATGCCCAGCCGCCAGCCTGGCACCGGTCCCTGCTCCCTGCTGGCAGGACAGCCACCCCAGCCTTGCCAGGACCCCGGTGTCATCCCCGCAACCCTGGCAGCAGTCCTTCCAATATGCCTCCTCCCAAACACAGCGTGGTCAGCAGCACCAGCACAGTGGGCAAGTTTGGACACCCCAGAAACTCACTCCGAGGTGCAAAGGGCCATTTGTCCATCCTGTCTCTTCCCCTCCTTCCCAGAGTGTGTCAGTCTCATGTCCTCATCTACCTCCTGCCTTTTGCTCCCTGCTCGCTCCCTCTCTGCTGCGTTCCAAGCATGCCGGCCCTCCCACAGCGCGGTGCCTGCAGCGCACGCCTCAAGGCGGGCAGACAGTCCTACACAGGGAGGCCTTGGGGCAAGGCAGACAGTGGGGCTGTGCTGCATTAATTAAATGCAGGTGGGAATTATTCCACCTGCATTTTATCCATGTGCCCATATCCTGAATATGTTCTGTATTTCATTGCAAGCAATTAGCAGCAGTGAAACACAAATGTACTGCCAAGCCAGGAATCTGGAAGCCTCTTGCAAGAACATGGCTGGGAGACAACCAAGTCAGCCGCTCCAGGGACAGGATGACCAGGAGCACATGGAGCCAATGGGCACTGCCACCTCCCACCCACCCGGCACCCTGCCCTGCATCTGGCAGTAGCTGGGAGACAAGCCCCCGCGCCAGACCTGTGATGCTGCCGGCCATGCAGCACAGAGCATGCAAAGATGGGCCTCTGCCAGGTACTCACCGCCTTGCAGGGTGCATTCTTGCAGGTGGTGCCAGCTCTCACCTGGACAGCCGCCTCCCCTGTGAGAGCAACACAGCTTAACCCCAGGGCATGCGCCTGCCCCCAAACCCTCCCTGCAGCCACCTCCCCAGCTGAGCATGTGTGGCCTCGAGCGCAGCCCACAGCAACGTGCTGCCGAGACACGGCACTACGGGTTTGCGGGTGGTGGAGCACGTGGCGCCCACCATCCTGTGCTGAATGTGAGGTGCAGCACCCCACGCTGAACTCACCACGTGCAGCCCCGCTGCCATCCACCGGCACATCACTACCTGCACAACCGCCCTCAGGTGCCTCGTCCTTGGAGGACAGGTTCAGTCTCTCCAGTGCCTGCTCCAGAGATCTGGATACTTTAATTGGCAGCAGTTGTCTTGGCTCATCAGAGCTGGGAAACAGCAACAGCAAAGTCCCAGTGGGTTTTGTTTTTTTTTTTTTCAATTTAAGTGCTGTTGCCTCTCCTGAGGAAGCAGCAGTGTAGGACACACACAGAAGAAGCGGTACAGCAGGGTGACACTGTCAGATGAGCCCGTCTCACCTTGGTCTTTCCCGCCGCATCTTCTCAGCTGATTTTGGTCCTTGGATGATGAACTCCTCCACTGGTTTGGCCTTTGGCTTGTCCAAGGTCTCCTCTTGGCTGAAAGGCTCAGGGGGCTTCTCCTTGCTGTGAAACCCCTTTGTGCATCCCTGAGCAGCAGAGGCAAGCCTGATGCCTGCTTTGCCCTCCCTAACCTGGCGGCTGCTCCCAAACCCTGCAGGTTTCTGTGCTCTGGTGGCCCTGTGTCCTGCACGGATAGGCTCAGACCCTGCACCAGACTGGGGGCTGTGTCCACAGGGATTGCTGGGGACGAGATGGCGTGGCAGCCAGGTCTCAGCTCTGCTGCACATTCAGCCTGGCAGCTGAAGGGCAGCAAGACTCTACCCGACATCCCCGGGCCTCTGCTGCTGCCCTTCCTCCCCCAGGCTGCTCAGACTGGCGCTTGGGGCATTTTGTGCTCATCCCGCAGGATCCTGGTGGGGGATCCCAGCCCCTTCCAGCAGCCTTCTGCGGGAGCAACTCCCCTGGACTTTGGGAGCAGCACCCTCACTTGCAGGCTCCTTGGAAGCAGATGGGAAATCCCCGACCAGTAGGGCAAAGGGGACGGCCTTGGCACGGGATGGGGACAGGGCAGGGGCAAGGAGGAGAGGACAGAGGAGCGGCGGGTGCATTTGGGATGGCGGGTTGCTCACCTTTATGGAGAGAAACTCAGAGAAGTCTGTTGTGCGTTTCTTGCAACAAGACCAGCCCTAGCACAGGGAGGTGACAAACTGGTCAGGGGTGGGCCATCCCACCAGGCACAAGGTCCCTCGCTGCGGCTGCAGCCCCGGCTCCTGCCCCACTCACCTTCAGGGCATCATGGAAGATGGGGACGCCCGGGTGATACAGGCAGGAATCTGAAAAGGGAGAATCAGGCAGAACCTTTCAGGAGGATCAATCCTGTCCACAAGCCACTCATGACACCCGGCAGCTCCTGAGCCAGCTCCAGCCATGCGGGCTGCTGGTGCTGTGCTCGGTTCAGCCTTGCCAGGGCCTCTGTGGCCCAGGCCGCAGCCTGGGATTTTACGGCAGGCATTCCCGCTCACCCCGGTGCAAGGCAGACGAGCCTGCTTACCCTCGGTGTTGTGCTCCAGATCAAACCTCTGCCCGCAGCCCTTGTTGTAACACAGCGACGCCATAGCTCAGGCGTACTCGTGGCGTCCTTCACCCTTTCCACAAAAATCCCATCAATCTCATCCCTGCCCATGATCCCGCCTCTGCTTCCCCGCAGTCTCCAGCCCAGGCACAGGGAGGTGGCTTTGCCTATCTTTGGAGGCAGACGGAGGAGGTGACTGGTAACTGGAGAGCAGGCTAAAGATGGACATAGTGGCTCAGCAGCTGACGGGACCCGGCACCCACGTTATCTTGAGAGGCGTTTCTGTCCTGCCCCTGCACCCGGCAGAGGGAATGGGCGCTGGGCAGGGGGGGTGACTCTGCACCTGGGGTAGGCAGAGGACCCCCCAGCACCTGCCCGCCCTGCCAGCATCTGGCATGGAGGCATCAGTGCCAGCCTGGTGCTTACGCTAGGCGCAACCTGCAACTCCTCTCGACCAACTGCTCTCAGTTTCTTTAGCATTTATAGAAACAGCTGAAAGTTTCCTGCAAAAGAAGGGAAGAGACTTCCCAGAGTCCCAGGGTAAGACCTGTGCTGATCTCCCCTGGCTCCAAAAGCCATGACTGTCTGGTAGACAGAGGCACCAGCAAACCAAAGCAGTGCGTGTGGCCAAGACATCCTTCAATGCAGAGTCTTGTGCAGCCCAGGGATGAGATCTGTCCCCTGGAAGATCATTGTTGTCACAGAAGAAGAGCACAAAGTGTTACCTGGGCCCGCTGTACCCAGGAGGGGTTTGCTCGGATTCCCTCCTCCCATGCTGGGACCCAAGGGTTTTCCTCTACAAACAGAAAACCCTCTTGAGATCAAAGGTTTTACTCAGTTCCTACAAGCATCTAAAACAAGTATACTTTTCTTTTTGTTGTTCCTGTTTGCAGAGACAGCTGTTTCCTGGGTACTGCCCTCACCTGCCAGAGCACACAGCACCTGGAGAGTGTTTCTGCTCAGGAATCAGGTTTGACATAAGCCCTTGGCACTATCAGATGGCACAAAGGGCAGGTCCTGCAGGCAGCAGCTGCCCAGGGAGTCCACTCAGGAGCGGCACCCACAGGGTCCGCCGTGGCTGACATAACCCCATCACTGTCCCATGATGTTTATGTAACCTAGTTAATCCCTCCACAACAGCCTGCAGGATCTGCTGCCACCCCAAGGGGATCTCCAAAGTCCAGAGTTAGGATGAACCCTTGCCGAAATTCTGGAGCTCACCAGGCTGATGACTCCAGACTCATCTCCCACTGCCCTGCTGCTCCACCTCCAGCTCAGTTCTGCCATCCCCACCTTGAGACACCCCAGCCAGCAGCAACCTCAGGCTTTTCCTTGTCATCTCCTTAGCAAGGAAGACGGCCCCACTGGAGGGGAGGACATGTATCACCATCAGACCTCCTTATACCTGTATATAAACCCACTGCCAACCCAAAAGCAAGGAGGGAAACGTGGAGGCACTGGGGAACTGTCACACCACCATGAGCCATGTGGCTTCAAGCTGATGCCTCCCTCAAAGGACTGCAGTGCCTCAAGACACAATAAATGACCCAATGGTCCCAAAGGTGGGTGAAAAACCGCCTCTGCTCAGGTGGGAGGGATCACTTGGGACCCAGGAAGTCAGGCAGAGCCCTGTGACAGGGAAATTTGCAGTCCCAGGGGCTGAGCAGAGCTATAGGGTTTCAGATCCCCTTGTCCTTTCCACGGGCTGTCACAAGGCTCCAGCTGTCACTGTCCCAGTGCCAGGGAGAATCTGGAGCTCAGGTTACCTCCCCAGCCTCGGAGAAAACGCCAAGGGGATGCTGTGGCTGACCCACAGGCTGAGCCTTGTCGCAGAGGGACCAGCAGGCAGCTGGGGGGGGGGGGGGGCTGTGGCCAGGCAGAGCCCCCTCAGCACCCCAAGAGCAGCAGCACTGCTCTGCCCTCGCCCCTCTGCTGCGCTGCTGCAACCATCTGCAGGGAATGAGGTGGCTGGAAAGACAGAAGCTGCTGGGAACAGAGCATGGTGACATGCGGTAAACTGCAGACACCCTGTCTGCAGTTCCCAGCCTAAGGGGAGGGTCCCCAGGGAGGACAAGGTGAAGGGGTGCAGCCTGGGAGACAGACACGAGACATCCACAAGAGAGATGAGCTCCAGGGGAACCACTGTCAGCATCAGCAGACTCAAGGCCCTGCTAGAGCTGGTGCTTTAAAAATTAGTGAAAAAGAGGCGATGAGGTTCAGGTGAGGGACTGCACATCCACCATGCAGCAGCTAGTTTGAAGCCATGTCTTCTGGCAGTTGCATTCAGGCCACAGGGCAGAGGTCCAAGTCAAGCAGAAGCCACCACGTGAGCAGGGCCAGTAATGAGCAGCACCTCTGAAACAGCTTGCAAGGAATGGGCCAGCTGAGAATTAAAAATAAAGCCTGTTTGGTTTATGGGTGCTGAATTTGATATATAACAGAACAAGAAGGAGGTGGAAAAAAAGGACCAAATGACTCTCAAACCCAATGTAACATGTTTGCCCTTGAACAATCAGGGTCAGTGTAAAACAGCCCACCAGGGTCCTGGGCAGAACATGCTGGATGCCTCCAGGGAGAGAAACGCAGCTCACCCCAACCCTTCGACCGTTCACGATGCTCTGTGGAGCCCAGGGTAGCGGAAGGGGAGTGCATTTCTAAAGCATTGGAGTCGTTCCACTGTACAAAAGGCCAGTTAGGAGAAGAAAAATCCCTGACATACATATTATTACTATGTATGCTGCGCAAAGCTCATATGCAGGATTCACGTTTTAGTTATTTGGGAAATGAAATCTTCCCCATAAGAGCAGGTGCTGAGCAATTCTCCAGCAGACATTCTGCCTGGCTGCTCTTCTTCCAACAGTGCTGCTCAGGGGTTACGTATCAGCTGTTGGCCAAGAGCTCTGCACTGATTGTACTCAACTGCTCAGAGAACAGGTCTGAAAAAGACCAGAAAATCAGCAGAAATGGGGATAGGGGCAATCTTCCTCTCTCCATTCAAGAACACCACTGCAGCTTGGGTTATTACAGGGCTATCACCCCAACACTCTGCTCTCACCGAAGAAACCTTCAAACTAGAACCAGCTGCCCAGCTGATGAGGATTTTCTCTCTGCAGTTCAGGTGGTCTCTTGTTCCCAGAGATAATTTTGTCTCCTCAGAGCTGAGCTGCTAAAGGAGCCCATTTACACCAGTGCTCACTCTGAAAAGGCATGGAAAAGGGCACTTTAGGCCTCAACAGGGAACAGACTAAAAAGAAAAGAGTTCAGTCTACTCCTAAGACTGAGTTTTCTTGCCATTAGCTGGCATCCATAATAAAAACCTGCTGCCTGAAACAGCAGGGAGCACGGGGTTTTACAGGTTTTCCTTTGGAGGCTCCTGTTGTGTTAAAGCATGGTCTAGTGGTAAAGTTACGCTAGGGGAGGTTTAGGATGGACATTAGGAAAAATGTCTTCAGCGAAAGGATTATCAAACATTGGAACAGGCTGCCCAGGTGTTATGGTTTGAGAAAACCCACAACAATTTATTGTTGTTTAGACAATTATTCTCTCACCCAATGACCCCTCCCCACCTGGGAAGGGGAATCAGGGAAAAACCAAGGAAACCTGGGGGTTGAAATATAAAGAGATTTAATAGAATAAGACTAAATGATTAACATGAATAACACTAAGAACCGATATTGATCCCGATACCAACATAAAATGTACAAGGATTATCCTCAGACCATCCTATCCGTAGAAGCCGTGCGCTCCCAGCAGGGACAGCCAACGTGGGACACTGCCGGCGCTGCGGCTTCGGGAGGAAGGGGAGGGCTCAGGGCTCCGGCACCGGGGCAGGGAGTTCTCAGGACGGCAGCCGTCACGGGAGAGAGAGAGAACTCAGCAAACTTTCTGATTTCTGTGGAATGTGCCGTCCGTGGTATGGGATAACCCTGTTGGGCAGCGTGGGTCAAGTGCCCGGGTCTCGCTCCTCCTCATCCCCACACCCGGCGAGCTCGGAAACACCGAGACCCTGAAACCCGCACACCATGGCTGGCTATGGAGTAAACATTGTCACAGATTCAGGCACTGGAGTCTTCCACAGGTGCAGTTTTCCCAAGCATTAGAAGAGAAATTCGTCCTGTGTTGCTCAAACCAGGACACCAGGGCAGTGGTGGAGTCACTATGCCTGGGGGTATTTAACAGAGGGGCAGACGTGGTGCTGAGGGACGTGGTTTAGTGGTGGACTTGGCAGTGTTAGGTTGATGGTTGAACTCGATGATCTTAAAGGTCCCTTCCAACCTAGATAATTCCATGATTCTATAAGCTCAGACAGAGCAGAGTGACCAGGCTGTAGTGAGGCAAAGCGGCCTGAAGGCAGTGTTGTGGCTGGCTGAGCTCCCTGCTTTCTCCCTCTCCTTTTGGCTACCTCTGGCACTTGGGTGACTCACCAGGGATACAAGCAGGTACCTGAGCCATGACCCAGGCAGAAGAGGGAATGACAGCATCTTTCAACAAGGCCTCAAGAAATCACGTCTTCCTTCTTTCAGCTCCCACAGGTAGCTCACTGGAGTAGTTTAGCATATTCCACCACTTGTAGCTTTCTGTGATAAATGACAGCTTCTACTGAGATGCACTGTGCCAGAAAAAAAAAGGGAAATGTTTATCAACTGCTTTGATGTGACAAAATTATCCAGGTACTGGTTGGG
The DNA here is from genome assembly GCA_017639485.1 of Pluvialis apricaria. NCBI lineage: Eukaryota > Metazoa > Chordata > Aves > Charadriiformes > Charadriidae > Pluvialis > Pluvialis apricaria. The sequence goes on along the minus strand of CM030017.1, from coordinate 25,114,432 downwards.
TTTTTAGATTTATCTTTGATTCTTGCAAATGCAGTCACCGTTGTTTAAGGGTAAGCTGCATAAAGCACAGGTTGTAACTTCCGAAGCCCATAAATGACTGGGCTTTAAATCTAAGAGCAAAGTAACACAGACCAGACTGATCAGTCCTTGGCCTGGTATGAACTGATACTGTGTAAGTGCATTTTGAACAAGCTGATCAGATATGACAGCAAAAGGCAAGGGTGTTTCTTCATGACAGTCAAAATACTTCATCGTCATACTTCATCAGTCTGCAACTACACAACAGGCAGCAATCTGGGAGAGCGTGCAGAGGAAAGTGTTCCCTTCCGCGCACTGCCTGAATCTCAGCACATCGCAACAGTGCTCGCGCAGGGTCTGGCCTCTGGAGTTACACTCACAACCTTATCCACTCTGTGTGAGCACCGACAGCAGAACCCAAAGGGCTTCAGAAGACTGCAGCCTCTGGAAGTGCTCCAGAGCAAGGCAGCCTTGCTTGTTCCTGTGCCCAGCCTTAAATCCTTCTGCACTACAAGCAGTCCCAGGGGCTGTTTCCTCCTGCCACATGCCTCTGAAAACCTTTGTAATGGTTTGCTTTACAATTCCTTACTAGAACATCAGTCACAGGTTTTCAGTCACCTCCTTTAAAGCAAATGAGAATCGTTACCTCTAGCATTCACACCAGAGTGTAGTTTCAGTTTACTTCATAGAATCACAAAATGGATTAAGTTGGAAGGGAACCTTAAAGATCACCCAGTCCCAACCCACCCGCCCCGGGCAGGGACCCCTCCCCCCAGCCCAGGGTGCTCCCAGCCCCATCCAACCCGGCCTTGGACACCTCCAGGGATGGGGCAGCCTGCGCCAGGGGCTCACCGCCCGCACAGTCAACAATTTCTTCCTGATATCTAATTTAAATCTCCCCTCTTCTAGTTTGAAGCCATTCCCCCTCATCCTATCACTCCATGCCCTTGTAAAAAGTCCCTCTCCAGCCTTCCTGTAGGTCCCCTTCAGATATTGGAAGGCTGCTCTAAGGTCTCCCCGGAGCCTTCTCCTCTCCATGCTGAACCCCCCCTCTCCCAGCCTGTCCTCCCCGCAGAGGGGCTCAGCCCTCGCAGCATCTCCGGGCCCTCCTCCGGCCCCGCTCCAACAGCTCCGTGTCCTTCTGCTGTTGGGCCCCCCCGAGCTGGAGGCAGCGCTGCAGGGGGGGCTCCCCAGAGCGCAGCAGAGGGGCACAGTCCCCCCTCGCCCGCTGGCCACGCTGCTGGGGATGCAGCCCAGGGTGCGGGGGGCTCGCTGGGCTGCCAGCGCACATTGCCGGCTCATGGTGAGCTTCTCATCCACCAACAGCCCCAGGTCCTTCTCCTCAGGGCTGCTCTCCATCCATTCTCCGCCCAGCCTGGATTTGTGCTTGGGATTGCCCCGACCCAGCCATAGGACCTTGCTCTTGGCCTTGTTGAACCTCAAGAGGTTGGCACAGGCCCCACTCTCCAGCCTGTCCAGGTCCCTCTGGATGGCATCCCTTCCAATCACATTTGAGCTCTGCCATCTCCCTAAGGCAGCAACTTCTCTTTTGACTGCTCAGGAACAAGCAAGCCAGCTGAGCAATGGGCACGAGAGACAGCACAGGCACCTGGGAGCAACTTCACAGTTTCTGCTAATATTTCACACTTTGGAATTAAACAACATACTTACCAAACATGCATGGCATGAGTGAGCATCTGCCAGCCATTTTCCAGACACAAGCCTCAAGAACAGATGCATCCTCTCCACAGGGCAGCAGAAAAGCTCATCAGCATTCTCCCCAACTTCTTTGCGATTGTGCAGTATTTAGCTATCCTAGCAAAAGCACCAGGTGAAAAACATGACCATACTCTTCATCCTGTACCACAAGTAAGTCACAATCCCCCTGATAATCACCATCACATACTGTATCACCTCAGCAAGCCAGCTACTAGTGCCAATGCTTTCAAATGCGGAAAACAAAACAAAACAATCAAAAGATGCCAAAGCATCAGCTGCAGTTTCTCTTCGATACAGCTTCTTACCACTCATCCCATTCTGGGCAAATTATAAGCCATGAAGTGACAGGGATAAACCAGTAAAGCCTCCAGAGCGATTATTTCGTCTTTCCCTACTTAGAATACCTACAGGACAAACCCCTCATTTTTTAAGGTTATTGCCTTGGTAACATTAGGCATCTCAAGGTGTTTTCATCTTCCCTATTATGTCACAAGTCTGTAAGGCACCTCCTTATGCTCCTCAGCTGTAACTCTTTCTCCCTCCCTTTCCCACCTAAATTTCTTCCTAAGCTTTCCCCTCCTCCCCCGTCTCAAGAGCTTCAGTGCGAGAACACAACTCAGAGAAGGCTCCCGGCCCTACAGATTCCCCAACCTGTTACACAAGAAAAAGCCATACAGTTCCCCGTTTAGAGTCCTCCACGCAGGAGCTCAGAGCTCTGCAGGAAGGTCTGCATCCAGCCAGAGGCAGCTGCAGCACAGGGCAGAGACAGACAGACAACTTTGTACTGCGCAGATGAGGCATGAATTGTGACACATTGAACACATCCTGCGTCCCCCTTCTCTGCATCCACACCACAGAAACAGCCTCGGTGCATCAGGAGCTCCCTAGCGGCATTACCAAATGCTAAAGGTCATATCCCAACACACAAGTAAAACTCTTCCTCTGACAGGCAGAACTGCTAGAAAATTCTCAGGGGTTGGACAGCCTGTTTATAAAGCCACGCAAGAACAACTTGTGCACCATAATCTGCAGCTTGATTTACTTCAATCCATACGTATGCATTTTTATTTAAAAAAAAAAAAAAAAAGAGACAACACACCAGATAAAAAAGGCTTAAAATCCACTTTAATAATGCATTCCTGTAACATTCCTCAGACAAACTCAAACTTGTTAGTGGGACAATTACAGCTTGTGTTCAAACAGTTTACACTAAATGAAAAAATCTTGTAGTACTTCTACACAAAAGACAGGCAAGGTTAAGATTATACAAACATTTGTTTCGGTTAAATCTTCAGCATGAGATACAGTATCTTTGTCCAATAGATTGTACTTTACTACCAGTAAAAATAAACAGCAATACAACACATTATCAAAAAACCCATCCAAACAAGAGCCTCCCAGCCATTCAGGCTGCACGTGACGGTCAACTACTTTAAAGAAACAGATGGTCCAGAGAAAAAGGATAACTACAAGTTAGGAGGAAAAAAAAAAAGAGAGAAGAAATAAATGAACATAAAAATCTCCCCCAATTCACTACATGATGGATCATTTGGAGCTATATAAATTTACAGAATCATGGGAGCTGCAAAGTACCCAGATGCTGCCCTAGTTCTCCAGAGAATTCCCTGTGCTCTTAAGCAAGGTACACTACACTAAAAAAAATGCCAAGACATCCTGCAATTTTATCTAGTTTAGTCTCAGGACTCCGGCTGCAAATAGGAAACCTGGAATGGTCAAGGCATTGGGGTCCTTGCCAGATTTTACCATTCCTGAACAACCGTGGCAGCCTCCCAGAACCCATTTTTTTTCACATTGAAATTAGAGGAATGCACCACATGAAATTTTCTACAACCTTTACCAGTCAGACTGCGCTCCCCTTCTCCTAGAGTGGCTTTACCAAAACAGGCCTTAATGAACTATTTTTAATATCCCCCATTCCGCCCCCCCCCCCCCCCCCCGAGCTGAACCCTGTATGGCCTGCCAAGATTCCTTTCCTCTTTGGGGCGCGTGCAGGGGGTAGCTTAATCCCATTAGTATCTGCGACGCTTGTTAGGGCCAAATTCACCCCCTGGATTTCCTCTGTTGAAGGCGGGTGGGTTCCCTCCCATCGCTCCGAGCCCTTCCATCGCGCCGCCTTGGCCAAAGCGATCTGCAGGTGGTGGCGGAGTCTTGTAATGAGGACGAATGCAGAAGACGCAGGAAGAAAAACAAGGAACAACAAAGGGCAGTTAAAAGCCATTTGAGTTAATTCAAATTCTACCAGGATTCCACAATTCCAGGGAACCTTGCTACAAACCTTCACCCCACCAAAAATATCCCCAAAGCTGGACTGACAGGAGCATTGCAGGAGCACGTCTCTTTCCCCATGTAACTTGTAGTCAAGCGTACTGCAATACAGCTTGCTCCATCTCACAGCCTGGTGCCCCACTGTGGAGCACGCGAGTGATGCAGTCTGGGAAAGGAGAATTTCACATTTCCAGCATATTCCTTCCCCCAAACCGAATGCAAATGAGGAACGTACACCGACACTACAGCCTATCACCACCCACATGTACACAATACTCCAATTCCGAAATAAGTCTTCAATACTAGTCTTGCACCTTCACTGTATCCTGTTATTTCCATTCCTTTGGCTCTCTCCTCTCCCAGCTGGGGCCTCTTCCTTCCAGCTGGGAGAAGACAATCAAAGGACAATTCAAGTTGGAAGGTACCCCAGGAGGTCTCTAGTCCAACCTCGTGCTCGAAGCGGAGCCGGCTACAAGGTCAGACTAGATGAGTCACAGCTTTATCCGGTCGGGTCTTGTAAACGTCCAAGGCTGAAGACAACCTCTCTGGGCAACCTGTTCTACTGTTTGAATGTCCTCATGGTGGACATGCTACTTCCCTTGGGGAAGGTACTGGAGGCAACCACTGCCTCTTCCTTCCCCGTGGACTGGGGCTAAGTGACGATGTAGAGCAGAGCTGCTTTACACCAGGCTCCCGGGTTCCATTTATTCTTTGTCCACAAGGTTTCTAGCAGTGATACATATATATGTAATGCGATACATATACGCACATCGTATTAGTATTAGCACTGTAGATGGCTCCATGGTATTGCCTGGTTCTAAAGAACACAGACCCAGACTTCAATAGAATCGTCAACGGGGAGGTCCCAGAACTCCCAGTGCTTATTCTGCCGGCAGTGCAGGGGAGGCACAAGCAGTAACACTGCACTCCCTTTCCGTTCCCTACAGATGAAAAAGTCCCGAGTAATCATGAACTTTTCCTGTAGGACACATCGCAGGGAAGGGCACTGCAATTACTCCAAGCAGCTGGAGCGAATGTGCAAAGTAACTGCTCCCTACAGGAACAAAAAGCTGGAATACGTGGACCAAGTAACTCCTAAAACCAAGCACATGGCCATGATAAATAGTTTCCAAAAAGACTGTATGTATTTCTGGCCATTAGAGAAACAGCTTATTGCTTTTGGTCTAAATGCTACTATTTCATCATATTGATCTGAAGTCGCCTCCCCTTTCCATTTGATTTTCTCTTGTATTATGCATTCCCTTAATCTCAGCTGCTCCATTATCCCTACCACTTCGGTCCAAAAGCTTATAGCCAAATAAAACTGTTCTTTATGACAAAAAGATTTCCATGATGTAGCAGTCACAATAGATCAAGAAGTCTAAGTAGGAAGGTTTGCAGGAAAATTGTTTATTAGACCAATTGATATAAAGGAAGACAAACTTTTAGGACAAACTGGACTATGACTGCCGTCGTTTGTGCTGCTGACAGGAAGGGCTCACACTGCGAGAGGATCAATCCTCTGTATGACAGAGAGGAACGACAGATACCACAGAAACTACGGTCTATTGTGGTAAAGTTTAAAATGAAATTAAATATAAAGATTTTAAAAAGGCAAATAACTAAGCATAACCTCCACTGATTCTTTGCTCTTTACCTCCCAAGCAAATTAGCTGAACTCATTTTAGCATACTCACTATTACCGTACTCATTTCAGCCTATGAGCATAGGAAATAATTGTTTTTAAAACTGGTGATGGGCAAAACATTCCTGAAAGCTTGGCTTTATGCCAGCAAGAATCTGCTCTCAAAATACTCCAATTCAACGAAGTGCTTCCCATTATGTCATTTAAAAAATAACCATATATTATTGCTAAGATCGTTTTAACAAATGTTTTAGCACTAGCTATCTTGGAAGTAAAGTAAGTAGTTATTAGACTTGGCTCAATCTCCTGAAAATTACCAACTAATATCAAGGCAAGATTAACTTCTAAAGATTTCATTGGGAGTTAAGCAACAGCTCTAGGTAGACAAGCTTCAACTTTAGCAGCATAGTGCTTAACAATGGAAAAAACAATCCGCATTGCAAAGGTGTGTACAAAAAGCAGATGGAGATACATTACCATTCCCATGGCTCCATCAGGTATCATAGCCCCAGGACCAGTTGCAGGAGGTGCAGCAGCTGGGACGTTGGTACCACCCATAGCTCCTCTATTGTTCATGCCAATGGTACCTGGAAAAGAAAACTGAGGAACAGTCCTGGCAGACACAGTGACTGGGGTCTACTCGTCACTTCGGAGCCACAAAACACTGGTAAGCTCCCTGCAGTGTTATATTCAGTGACAGAGTCCTAGTCTATTAACTAGCTTTGCACTATTAGGTCAAGACAAATTGATCTTGCATTCCACGATTATCTGAAACTACAGCCAGCTCTACCACCACCCTCATTAACCACTAAGCCCCTATTGCCTTTTCACTTGCTCTTGTGTGTGTGACCTGAAACTCTAAATCACGTAGTCAAAACATGGAAATACAGTAATCATGATTATTTCCTGCACTCAAGGTCTAGCTCTACATGTCGTACCAGCTTCTGTATCAGTACAAGCTTCTGAAGCACACTATAGCTCTGACAGCAACTTCAACCAAGCCTTTTGCTTACGGAACCGACTCTTACAAATGTACGGTACTGCCTCATACCCAAATTGCATTATGTTTCCTGTCACATGAACACTTCCTGTTGCTGAACTGGGAGGAGATTACTATGACTGAGTTTCTAAATAGGAAGCCCATAAAATAAGACTACTCCAAAACCATACAGATTTTGTAAAGCAGGAAAGGAACATGCATAGGAACAAAGATGGCCACCTCTTACCTCCCATACCCATCTGTCCCATTCGCATGTCTGGTGGCTCCCTCTGGAAGAAGAGACACTCATTTCAAATGATAAAAATTCAGGCTTTTTAAAAGCGTAATTATACAAATTCAGTGAGTTTGGGGGTTTAACTAATGAAAACTGTGTAGAAACATCATTCCCAGGGTAAATTTCAAAAGAAGATCTGACCTATCTTCACAGGATTAACTGCTGTTGAACAAACATGCTGAAAGACACTTTTTCACAATCACGGCAAAACATCCAGCAGCAAAGCTACGCGTGCAGATTTTACCAAACAGCAGCAGAAAGAGATATCTGATATCTGGACAGAAAGATCTGCTGAGCAGCAGTAACGCATTAGATAGAATGAGTTTTGCTACCTCCTTAGCATAGCTAAGAAGCTTTTCCCGTTGAAAGGAATGCAAGCTTACATAAAGATGCAGCACTGGGTCACTTGCATTAAAATACCAGTTAGTGAGTTCAATTTCTCTTTTATTAACTAAGCACAGAGGACACACCACAGATCTCCCTCGCGGCAAAGCTAGCAGCACCTCACTTGAGTGAGGGTACTACTTCTTCCACAGTGGGAATGGAAGAACAGATTTCCCTTCACCTGTAGTCTCAGTGCCACTATTTATCATACGAAGGCACTATTATTTAGAGAACACGCAGGGTAATATTCACACATTTAGGTTTTGGCCCTTTTGGTTTGACATATATTTAGCTATTTTGCTTAGGGGTCAATTTTTCCCTAGGAAACATAAACACTTGCCACCCAGTTGCATCGATGCCACTGTACCACCTCGACAGCACTACAGCTGCCTCCACAATAGTTACTGGGGCTAGAAATGAATTGTAAGACAATTCTTTATTGAACTAGAGATACTGCTCTTAGAAGGCAGGTTACCACACGTTTAACAGTATAAGAAAATACCTGACCAACTGACTCTTAAGTACAAGCAATTATGCCTGCAGCAGTGCCTCAAGCTGGGATCCCTTCATCTGAGCATGACTGAGACAGACTGCAGGCCAGGGGTACAGCCGGCATATGACCATAACAGGGTTCTGCAACAGTGCTTCAGGAGAGTACGTCTTTGTTACTGTTACAATAAAATTAGTTAGCGTATATTCTTCTGAACACCAAGACAGCTAGTGAGGGTCCTACATCTACAGCAGTGGGACAATAACAGCGGTATTTATATTTTCCACACTAAACTGTATTAAGATGGGAGAGAATCAATGATTTAGGGCAGAACGCACTAAAGATGTAGAGTCCCTCAACCAACAAGTTAAGCCTTCACAGAAAGCCCTGTGCTGTGGAAGGGCAAAAATCTCATGTCAGTGTCCAGATGTAATGGGAACGTAGATGTACTCATACCGCATCAGCAAAATTCCCTTTAAAGCCTTCCTGCTGGCGTCTCATCATCTCTTCTTGCTGCCTTCTCATTTCCTCTTCACGGCGCCTGCGTTCTTCCTCTTGCCTGCAAAGAAGGTCCAAGGATGCTCAGCACAACACGCACTAACCATTTGTATCACAGTGCTGCAGTGTTGCCTAATGGGTCCTGTCTGGAAAACTACAACTTTTAGAACATTATTTTGCTGATGCTGTAAAATATTAGGTACCTCATGATGAAAACAGAAACGCGTACGCGCATTTCCAACACTTTCAATTTTCGGGAGTTCATTATAAACCCAACACGAGCATACCCGTGTGTGTCTCATGAGGAGAGGCTGAGGGAACTGGGGGTGCACCCAGCAGAGTGTGGCCAGCGGGGCGAGGGAGGGCATCCTCCCCCTCTGCTCTGCCCTGGGGAGGCCGCAGCCGGAGCACTGTGTGCAGTTCTGGGCTGCCCGGGTCAGGAAGGACAGGGAACTGCTGGAGAGGGTCCAGCAAAGGGCTACGGAGATGATGAGGGGATTGGAGCATCTCTCTGATGAGGAAAGGCTGAGGGACTTGGAGCTTTTTAGTCTGGAGAAGAGAAGACTGAGGGGAGATCTCATCAATGTTTATAAATCCTCAAAGGGAGGGTGCCAGGGGGATGGGAACAGTCTTTTTCCAGCGGTGCCCGGTGACAGGACAAGAGGGAACGGGCACAGACTTGAGCATAGGCAGTTCCATCTCAACCTGAGGAGGGACTCCTTCCCTGTGCGGGTGGCAGAGCAGTGGCACAGCTGCCCAGAGAGGGGGGGGAGTCTCCCACTCTGGAGCCATCCCAACCCCGCCTGGACGCCGTCCTGTGCCACTGCTGGAGGTGCCCCTGCTGTGGCCGGGGGTGGGACTGGGGGAGCTCCAGAGGGTCCTTCCAACCCTGATCATTCTGTGATTCTGTGTTCAGCCTGGAGGAGGCTGAGGGGAGACCTTATTGCTCTCTACAGCTCCCTAAAAGGAGGGTGTAGCAAGAGGGGGGGGGGGGGGGGGTCAGTCTCGTCTCCCAAGTAACAGGCGACAGGACAAGAGGAAACGGCCTCAAGTTGCACCGGGGAGGTTTGGAATGGATATTATGAAAAAATTCTTCAGTGAAAGGGTTGCCCAGCATTGGCACAGGCTGCCCAGGGCAGTGGTGGAGTCGCCATCCCTGGAGGTACTTAAGACACGTAGACGTGGTGCTGAGGGACACGGTTTAGTGGTGGTTTTGGCAGTGCTGGGTTACTGGTTGGACTCGGCGATCTCAAAGGTCTTTTCCAACCTAAATGATTCTATGTACACAGCAGTTCCCAAATACACGCTGACTACATGCAATATAATGCATACAAGCCAGATCTATTACAGAAATAGTCTGGGCATCTTCCTGGAGCTTCTCAAAATGACCCTGAGACAAGGAAGAGCTGGAATAGAGAGGAAATCTCTGAGACTAAGTTACGCCTCAAACGAAAAGGATGCTAGAATGGGGTTTCCCAACCTGCAGCACTGAAGCTACCAAATCACTGCACAGATCTTAATATTTTATCTGCTTCGGTCAAGGAGCTAAACTGAGACACAGAACTGTAAAAACCCACATACTAATCAGTGGAAGAAACTCCTAACTCTTCCATCTTAAACCAACTGTATGCTCTCCCTATGAACAAAAAGGCCCAAAATAACAGCTTTACTTTAGGTAGTAATTAAATTGTCACACTGAACAGTTAAGTGCACCGAAGAAGCGTTTAATTTCATAGTATTACGGATTCCCAGCATTTCATAACCTGCCCCCTTACCTGAGTTCCAACTGTTTACGTTTTTGTACTTCTTGGTTATGCAATTCCTCCATTCTCCTCAGCTCTTCCTGGCGTCTCATTAAATCTGGAAAAGATGACAGTAAAAAACCTGATCAAACTCATCTCCCATGCCACCTCTTATCAGTTCCTGAACTAGAACCATACACACAAGAGAATAAGGTAATGGAGCCTCCAGCAATAGAGCAACATCACTCCATTCATCTGCTGCTACCGTGCATGGTTACAAGTCAAGCAGCTACAGCCCAGCTCACCTCCTGTGGGCTCCAGCCAGCCTACTCAGCTATCCACCCCTGGATGCTGCATCAGGATGTTCCCATACTGTATTTCTCTTTCATTGGTACCTTGCCGCATGAGCATGACTTGGTGCTCATGGCGAGCTGCTTCCATTTCCATTTCCAGCTTCTCTCGAGCTTCCTTGATGTTGCGGTCTACTTGTTCTTGCTGCTGCTTCTCCATTTCTATTAGAGCCTTCCAACGCATGGCATATTCGTACTCAAAGCTGCCAGGCTGTGCAAATCGAGGAGGCTGCTCACGCTCCCTGTCAAACAAGGAAGAGCTAGTGAATGCTTCAACAGAGCAAGAAGGAACCAAGAAAAATACATTTGCAGGTTAAATGCAATGGCAGATCCTTTTAACGGTTAGAAATGCATTTCTTAGTGCAACAAATAAGGAACCACTTTGTCTTCTACTTTCTCAAAAATAGCTATGCCCGAGATACCAGTTTGTCTGCTCCTTGGGAATCATCTTATTGAAAGAAGAAACTTAGGCAGAATCCCCCTGCAGGATTAATTCTACATGGAAACCGTGTCCCGTCCTACTTTGTTACAAACAATGACACTGCTTTCATAAGACACCAAAAAATTCTGGGCAAAGACATTCAGAAATACTCTTGAAAGAAAACATCCTTTGCTCCTGCTGCACATCTTATGGACAGATCCACTCCAGAACCAAACACTGCCCAGACGCGTGTGTTTATTTCACTAATCTGTGCAGCCCCTGCACCTAGAGCACATGACTATTCTGAGTGCAGCCTCCCAGCTCCCAAAGCTCTCACCTTCCTCACTGTAAAAATTCACGAGCTCACGTGGTTTACAAACTCCCATTGCTTGGATCACGCGATACGTACTTACACTGGGAAGCCTTCAAAGACCATGGCCTTACACCTGGATAGCTCTACAATTTCCTAATGCTATTCACGTAATTCCTTAAATTTTCACAGTGGATTCAAATCTGTTTCCTCTACAGACTTTCTGTAATACTTGGAGCAAGTAACTTAAGTCTTTGCTTCAGCTTCTCATCTGAGCAAGAGGATCTCATGTTATCCGAAACTGACAAAATTTTTTATTCCAACAGCAGAAACAGACTCATGAAAAAGAAGTGGAGGCTGCCAGTCTTATCCAGCAGTGGGGATCCAAACCCACTGCTTTCTTTCAGCTAACCATGGTGAGAGAACAGCGTACGCAATTCTCTTTCCAGACTCACAGAATGGTCAGGGTTGGAAGGACCCTCTGGAGCTCCCCCAGTCCCACCCCCGGCCACAGCAGGGGCACCTCCAGCAGTGGCACAGGACGGCGTCCAGGCGGGGTTGGGATGGCTCCAGGGTGGGAGACTCCCCCCCCTCTCTGGGCAGCTGTGCCACTGCTCTGCCACCCGCACAGGGAAGGAGTCCCTCCTCAGGTTGAGATGGAACTTCCTATGGTCAAGTTTGTGCCCGTTCCCTCTTGTCCTGTCACCGGGCACCACTGGAAAAAGACTGTTCCCATCCCCCTGGCACTCTCCCTTTAAGTATTTATAAGCATTGATAAGATCCCCCCTCAGTCTTCTTGTTTCTAGACTGAAAAAACCCAAGTTCCTCAGCCTTTCAGGTCACATTTACAAAAAAAGGAGGACCTTTACTAGCACTGATGAGCCACCCTCCCAACACTGAGGCACTATGTCCTAGTCCACAGGTAGTCTCATTTCCTGTCGGTGTGGCAGGCACATACTTGTGATATTGCTGGTTTTTGATGACTAGTTTCTCTGGTAGTCCCTCTTCATCATCATATTGATCCATGGGCTCCACAGTGACAGGACGAGGGAATCTGTAAAGAAAAGATGAGGTCTTTCCAAGGAAATTCAAGAATGAGCTTGAACGTGGGAAAGCACGTGCACTGTGTCTGAACTTACAGGATACTACTTTTAGCATCGCACAAAGAAATTCAGAGCAGTTGGGGATCTCAAGCAAAGTGAAACCAGAAATCACTTTGAACACTTTCTTTTTTTCTTTCTAGAACAGGAGCTGAACTGTTAATCAAAATCCTTGTTTTGAATCCAAATGAAAATTGTACTGAAAGAATAATACTTGCAGTTACTGGTCTAAATTAGCAGCTTAACTGGAACCTGACATCCTCCAGTAAGATCTACTCAGCACAAAGCCCTGTAGAGTCTGGGGTTTCTCCCTTTCCTCCCTTGCTACCTGGCCAGTCATGGGCTGCACAAGTCCTTGCGTGCCTTGCTATAGCTGCCTAAGGTGAAGAGTGGTCCTCACTGGAGGTTGCTGGCTGTACCATTCAGTCATACTCTTCTGGTGAGAGCACAATGTGCCATTACTGCCAAGCTGTAAGTGCCTGTTGGGCCCTGTCTTAATTTACTCCCCCAGGAAATCCACTGGTGTGCTTTGCAACACAGACACTGCAGGTGTGTGCTTCTGTGCTCCTGGTTTTCGTCTGCAGAAGAAAGTATTTAACAGAAGTGTCCCCAATCTCTGGATTAGCTCCCTACCACAGTACTGACACCGCTCATCCTCAGCACAAAGCAGCACCACAGCTTCTCATTAGCTCCTCAACCCCACTTGCCAGAGCTGGGGAAATGAAAGAGAAATGATCACGCCATGCCAAGCTGTAAGCGGTGCCCAGAGTCCAGCAGGAAGGCAGGATATGAGAGGCTAAAATCTCTCTCCCCAAAATGTAGCTTTTGGCTTCCATGGGACATATTCCATTATTAATAGTCTTATTTTCCAATGTGAACCAATTCTGACCAGTTTATCTAGTCGCTACTGTCATGAACTAGGACAAACCAGAACAAATTTAATCAAAACCAAACCATAACTAGAAATAAGCAACATACTGGTTTTCTGTCCTAGGTATCAGAATCTAATACGCTGACAGCTACAAAAAGATTGAACATTTCCCTCAGGTGCTCTCAGTTATACACTGGAAGTGATTAGTTTTGCATGATCACTTTTCAAAATCTGTTTTCGTGGTTCTTTAAGGACATAGACTTCTGAATCCACAAAAGTTCCCTAAGAGCAATTCTCCTGCAGAGCACTACACACTACGCTGGTTATCCCCAAAGAGTCTCAGGGAGAAAAACAGGTATTAAAACCAAAAAACAGAACACCTGCTTTTTTGAAACTGAATGTGCTTGTGGATAGCTATGCCATATGCAGGCCTCCAAGAAAAAGAGATAAGTGAGAAGCGCAAAGCTTATAAAATTACTTTAGAAATTAGCAACATAGCCCCAATTTCAGGAAGTATTCTGTTCACAAATTCTAAGTGCACACATACAAAATATACAGTAATTTTCATTACCAAGAGATCAAGAACACCTCCCTCTTAACAGCTAGAGCAACAAGCCGTGCTCTGCGAAACGCATGTAGAATTAGTCATTTACTTCAGCAAGTTCACATAACTATGGAAGAACATGCTTTGTTGCCTTATGACATTCAAGAACAAGGAAAACAGTTTATTATGGTGAAAACTCCGAAGAATCCAATCTGACCAGCTTCTCCGACAGATCCCATGCCCAGAGTGGCGGATCAGCATTTCATCCCAGCAGTGCACACTGCGGAGTGGAGTCCCATCCCAAGCCTCGCCTCTGAAGTGACCCAGAGTGCACAATTAACACACTTGAGCTTCGTTTCCAACAAATGATATGGATGGTCTCTGTAATAGCTCCTGCTTCTTACAGGCTGCTTTAATTGCCCTAAAAAGGCTTTATTGAGAAAGAGCTTCTCAGGAAGTTTTATGCACTTACCTGACTAGCAGCTTCCCAGAAGAACGTTTTCAGACCCGAGCTTCAGCACAGACTTGCTCTTTTTGGAACAAAGCTAAGATCTCCCCAGGCAAAGCACCTCCCACCTCCTACCCTGTATCTCATTTGTCCTGCTCTGGTGTTAAGAAACATTGCTCACAAACCAATGCCACCCATCAACCAGCACACATGCCAGTACAGCACTTCTCGCCCTCCACACTTACGTAGTTAGCAGGAAAGACCCATCACTACATCTATCCAGGGCTTTCCTAGCAGCAGGCTTCCCTGAGAATTCCACAATGCCTTTCCCAGAGGATCGTCCTCTGTCATCCACAATAACCACAGCCCTTTCCACCTGGCCAAACACTGAGAAGGCTTCCTCCAGGAGCTCATTGGACACAAACTGAGGCAGGTTCCTGACTGTCAACGATGCGCTGTGGCATGCAAAACGCACTCTTAGCTGCTTCCCACGTAGAGGCATGTTGTCTAGTTCCACCTTTGCAATCTCTGCCAGAGTGCGAGTTTCCTGAAGACAAAAAAAGTTATCATTAAAACTCTCAATTCAGTACAGAATCAGCCAGTTGCAATCATAACAAAGTCACAAGCCTATTTCCTCTCAACAAGTACTTCACATAAAGGAACAAATAATCCTCACACAGGAAGGTAAAAAGTGGCCTAACAAACCACAGCTATTATCAATGACTCTAGCTGAACAGGCACGTACAGAGTTTGGGGGGGGGGAAACAAAAACAAAATGTATCAGACCTAAGCTTAATCCAACAGCCAGTACAAACTAAATGATCATTATCTATCAGACATAATTATAACAAGGCTACAAAGCATGCTTTTTGTAAAATGCATAAATACATTAAAAAAATTAAAATCAAGATTCAACTATTAGCTAAGTCTGATAACTGTAAAAGGAAATGCTGATTGTATGACAATCCATGAAAGACATCCTATGCCAGTTTCACACCTTTCCACTCATTTAAGTCACTACAGAGCACCTACACCACAGCAAAGCACGCCAGAATTTGGCATGGGAACCTCATGTCCCATCCCCTCCCCTTGGAGCGTTCAGAAAGGTAGTACACAAGCCAATAAAGTATGAGAACCATTACTCCACGTTGGTAGCTACTTCCCTCCTAGCCACGCTTCAACGTGATCATCTAGAGATCCCCAACCTCGAGAGCATTCATCACTCCAGTTATTCTGCATGACAACCTACATTCATACAAATTCCATGTTCATGCCCTTCCAGAAAACAGAAGCCCACCTTGTCTATAATAGCATCATGTTCATGTTTTCTTTCTCTTGTCTACCAGCTGACTTCAGAACAACTTTATCAGATATCTCCTAAGTCCTGCCACAAGCTGCCTGAATTCACATTCCTTCTCGTAACAAGCTCTAGACAAACCACTTGTAGAAGTTGATCCTGTATTCCAGGTTACTAAAATCAAGAGCAGGCTGAATTAGCAAGATATCTGAACATCTACTTCTTCCAGTTAGCAATACTCCTCCAGCATGCGTCATTGCCACAAAACCACCCCAAAGGTAGAAAGTCACTCACCAGCCTGATAAAGCCAAAGCCTTTGTCCTTGTGTATGAAGACTTCACCTGCCTTGCCATACTTCTCAAATAACTTTCTCATTTCTTCCTCTGTAATATCTGGGGGCAGATTCCCCACAAACAGGCGGCTTCTTTGGGTGAAGGTCTTTTCACCAGGTTTCCGGAAATTCTTCAGATCAATAGTCAGGCCTTCATCTGAGGGGAATAAGGTACACAGCTGCTCTACAGTTGGGGGGATAAATTCTATTAGGTTTCATCACAGTGAAAACAGAGACACAGGACAATATAGGTAACACCACCCATTCACTTCGGTCTCAAACCTCTCCAGCCATCTCTACAGCAACAAGGGGATTTTATTTCAGAACGGGCCCATATTCTTTTTAAAGAAAACACATGCTTGGACCTCAGTGCTCATTAGCACCAATGAAAGATAGTCTAGAACCGGAAAAAAGAACACTGCAGCTTGAAATAAAGTCAGAAATTTCACTCAACTTTTGGAGATTTGGTCAAGATGACTGGCCCGCAACAAAATCACCTGTAGTCACACTACAGGATTTTGCTATTACAACCTGAATAATTACAGAAAAGCCACAGTTTGGCCAGCAACCAGATTTTCACTCAAAAAAAAAACAACCCCAAAAACTAACCAACCAAACAAGAGGTCTAGAAAAATATGCAAACAAGTGGGAATTTTGCCCAGACAGATAACATTTGAGATAGCTGTCATTCTATGAGACAGGATTTGGGTTCTAGAGTCTGGGGTTATAAGCTGAAGAGAAGGCTGGAATGGTGAAAATAGTGAAAAATCACCCCCAAAACCAGCCATATAGGCAAGACCCCAGAAACATTACAAAGTTCATTACAAAAAATCTATATTCAGTAAGTAATGCTATATCTAACACTAACAAACAGGAGAGATTCTAGGAACATCCTCAAATCCCCATGTGCATATCCAGTCTTTAACCCTTAATTCAGCAAGAATCCAGCACGATGCTGGAAGCTCTGCTATACACCAGCCACAGGGGTGGTTTTATCATCACCCTACCATTTTCTTAAATGTATACGGAACTTCCCAAACACAGGGCAGCAAGCCATAGAAAGCAATTCTTTTGCTTTGCAGAGGACACACACCTCATGGCCACAAATATGAAATAACCTACGAACACAAGTGGCTTGATTCAGGCTACAAAGCACGGCACTAACCAGGAAAGGCTATTCATGCAAAGACAACGCATGCAAGACATGCAAGGACAACTCTTTTGTAAGCACAGGCACACTTCCATGGCTAACACTAAAATAAAATAAGACTGACGGTGTATCTATAGAAGAGTACTGAGAGTAAATTATCTAGGTCACAGAGCAAGCCAAGCATAAGCCAAGAGTTCTGTCTTGTGAACTTCTTCACACCGTTATCAGAAGTATTTAGGAATCAATCTGAATACACTAGGAGGGACTTTCGGGAGAGTTATACCACTATCACCGTGTGAGATACAGCCACTCACTATGAGCTGATCCCTGTGAGAATACCACAACGCGGTTTGTGTTGTTTCCAACCTGACTGGAAACGGCCTGGTCTGCCACCCCTGTCTGTTATTCTCTGTGAACGAATAAGGAGCCTGTTTAACAGCTCCTATATATTCCTATAAAAATACGCAGGAATTTTTTTTACTAGCCCAGTATCTCTGCATGTGTGTGTATATACAGTTAAATCTGCAACTTTGATAGAAAAAACAGAGGAATCATGCAAAGCACACGTGACTTCTATACGCTTTTGTTTTTAACAGCCAGTGTCCAAACTTAAAAAAGAAAAATTAAAAAATTCTAATATAACAAAAGCACTTCTTCCACTGAAAATGCTAATGGCAAAGCCTTGGCACCATGCTTCTACACTATCAAGTTAGATCAGTTAAGGCCCCCAAAGCCATTATTGCATATTGTCTTGGCCCACAAGCACCTCCTCTGTATCGCAAGTAACAGAGCTACAGTCCACACTGATTAAAAACAAACGCGGAAACATGCTTGATTAGAGCAACAGCCACTATTAGTATCAATCAGTACTTGAACGCTGAAATATTATTACGTGAAACTGGGTATCTCCTGGTCCCTCCTGTGTAAAAATTTAGTCTTAATGGGTGACTACGGATTGGTGTAACAGTGTTCTTACTACTACTGTATCTTTACAGATCACCAATTTATTTTGCCAGTACTTCAGGAAACCTGTGTTGAGAAGCCATCTGGTATGGTTGGGGAAAAAAAGGAAACAGAGCCAACAGAAAACAGGCCGTCTCCTATTTGCAAGGTTTACAAGAACACTGTTAAAGGTTCAGAGACCTCCAAACTCTTTAAGTGAGCTTTTCTTGAGACTTTGAGACAAAGAAGGGACGCCTCTGTCCCTACCTGGTTTTCGGAACACAATAAACTTACAAACAAAACCCCACAACCCAAAAAACTCAGCTGCGATTCAAAGCACTGTCTCCCACAATGGGGAAAACCCGACTATGGCAGGCGAACAGTGAAGAACCTGAGTTTTGATGACTGCAAATTGAAAGAGCGGGTTCTGCCCGTTCCTGTCCAGACCTGTCGCCCCCGCAAGGGACTCCAAGTCCCCTCCGTAGGGGGGAGGTGGGGTGGGGGGGGGGGGGTGTCACTCAACGCCTACCCAAAGCAGGGCCGGACGGCCCCCCGCGGCGAGCCCGGGACTCACTCTGGCTGTTGGCCTGCTGCCCGTTGGCGGGGACGGAGGGCGGCGGGTGCTGCTGATGCTGATGCTGTTTCCGCGGAGCGTGGTTCTGCTTCTCCATGTTGAAGCCCTTGTTGCCCTGCATCTTCCCCACCTAGAAACAGACACGACCGGTCGGCCGCCGCCCCGGAGCTCCACGCCGCCTACGGCCCCCAACCCCCCCCACCCCCCCGGGAAAGGGTGTGTGTGTGTGTGGGGGGGGGGGGGGTCTAGCCGCCGCCGGCCCCGCCTCACCGGCGCCCGCCCGCCCGCCGAAGCGGCCGCGTGCAGCGGCGGGGCGGGGCGGGCCGGGCCGTGCAGGCCTCGGCGGGCCTCGGCAGGGCCCCGGCGGCGGCAGCGGCCGCCCGGGAGCGCCCGCCCGGCGGCGGAGCGGAGCCGAGCCGCGCCGAGCCGCGGCCGTGCCACCGCCGCAGCCTCACCTGACGGCGTACGCCGACGCCGAGGCGGATCGCGGCCTCCTCGCCCCGGAGCAGCTTGGAGGAGATCGCGCGCGCGCGGCCGGAACTCGCGCAGCCTAACCAAGAGCCCGCCACCCGCGCTCCCATTGGCCCCCCGCTCCCGGCGCCGCGCCGCCACTGGCCCGCGCTCGCCGCCACTCACAGCCTCGTCCGCGGCGGGGCGGGACTTAGCCGCCCTGGCGGCCCTCCGCGCAGAGCCGATTGGCTGCGCGGCGGCGGCAGCCCGCCGCGCGCGCG
This sequence comes from Pluvialis apricaria, assembly GCA_017639485.1. Lineage (NCBI taxonomy): Eukaryota > Metazoa > Chordata > Aves > Charadriiformes > Charadriidae > Pluvialis > Pluvialis apricaria. The sequence goes on along the minus strand of CM030017.1, from coordinate 25,095,307 downwards.
CTGCCAATCATGGTGGCGAGCATCACGCTCGGGTGAGAGGCGAGAGAGGGACAAAGGACCCCAGCGAGTAGCCGGAGCGCTCCGCGCAGGCGCAGTGAGGTGGGGCGGCACGACGCGCAGGCGCGGCGGGGGCCGCTGGCTTTAAAGGGACAGCGGCCGGGCCGGGCCGGTGGCGGTGTGAGGGGTGGTTTGCGCTCCGCCGTTACTGGCAGTAAGTGCCGGAGCCTGGCAGCGCCGCTCGGGTCTCTGTAAGGTGCCGCGGGTTAGCGGCAGCCCAGGGCCGCAGCCGGCCTGGCGGGAGGAGCGGGCCCGCGGTGGGGGGGTGTGTGTTGGGAGCCGGGGGGAATGTCCTGCCATGCCATGCCTTGCCCTGGCAGTGCCGGGGGTGGCCGGCACGCCCGCCCCGTCTGGGGCGCTGCGGGAGTGGGTTTGGTACCTTTCAATAAAACCTCCCGGTTCCCCTCCGTGTCCCCTCGCGCGTGGGGGGGTGTCCTCCCGCACCGGGGGAGCAGACGGTTCTCCGCAGCTCCGCCGACTCCTTCCTGCCGGCCGGGTAAACTCCCCGTTCCCTGCTCGGCCTCTTCTGGCCCTGCCGTGCCCCCTGCTTGCCCCGCCGGTTCCTGGGGGAGGGCGGAGGAGCACCTTACCCCCGGGGCGGGGATGGAGGGGCCCCCCCCCCCCGGGGAGGGGGTTGGGGGGGAGAAGGCCAGGCCTGGCTGGGGGGGAGCCGCGCGGGGGGGGGGGGGGGGAACGGCCGGGTCTGCGGGTAGATGGAGGGGGCGGGGTGCCCGGGGAGGGGGAGGGGAGCCCGGGTGGCGGCTGTCGGGGGGTGGGGGGCTAGGGGGGGGAGGGGGGCTGGGGGCGGGGCAGGGGCCGGGACAGCCCCTCCCAGGGGCGGTGCTCCACCAAAGCCCCGCCCGGCAGCGCTGTCACTCACCGCCCCGGGGAGACGCTCTAGCTCCGGGGAGGCGGTGGAGGTGGCGGCGCCAGGACCCGGCCGGGCGGCTCCCCCCACGCGCGCAGGTAGAGGCGGTGGCGGCGCAGCCGGGCCGGGTCCCCCGGGGCGGCAGTGGGTCCCGGGCCGCGCGAGGTGGCAGCGAGGGGGTTAAGGTGTGGGGGGGGGGGGGATGGGGGTGGCAAGCCCGCTCCGGACTTTGAGGGTGGCCGCGCGGGCACCTGTGGCCCCCGCCTCCGGCCCCCCACCTCCGGCCCCCTCCTCTCCCCCCCCCTGCACCGCGCTGTGCCCTGCCGGGGTGCGGCCGCTGCCTGCGCTGGGCTCCGCGCTGTCTGTTCGCGCCGCCTTGCTCCGCCACGGAAATCCGTTCCGGGTTTTTCGGCCGCCCGGCGAAGTCCGGGCTGTTGCGCCGATCCCGGGCTGGGGGTTCCGCTCCGCGTTTCCCAGGCCGCCGCCTGCAAGCGAGTCTCGCGAGCCCAGGCCCCGCTGCGGCCAATGGGAAGGCGTCCCTCGCTCTGCACAGCCAATGGGGCGCTGCCCCCGCCCCCCTCCGGGCTGCGGCGCGCTGAGGGCTCTGAGCGGCGCTTCCATTTAAAGGGGCCGCGACCCGAATCCGGGCTCCGGGTAGAGCGGGCGGCGGAGCGCCGGGGAGCCGGGTACGAGCGGCGCCGGCCGCGGGCGCCTCCCTCTGGCTGCACGGGAGGCGCAGGTGGGGCGGTGGCGCGGCATGGGAGCGGTCGCCCGTGGAGCGCCGGTGCTTGTCCGGGTGGGGGCGGGGCAGGCGCGTGCGGCGCGGGTCCGGGGGGAGGGGGGGGGCGCGGCGCGCGGGGACCCCCCAGGATAGGGGGCGGGGCGCGCGCCTGGCGGGAGGGGGCGGGGCCTACCGATTCTCGAGGGGGCGGGGCCGCTCGCCCCCCGCTCCCCCACCCCCGGTGGCGACCGCTTGGGGGCGCCCTGCAGCGGCGGGGGTGGGGGGGCGGGTCCCGGGGACCCCACATCGGTGCGGCACGGGCCCCATGTTGCTGGTTGGGACGGAGCCCGCTGCGGCCCTCGCCCCCGCTGGGGGGAGCAGGCCTCGGGGGGGCCCTCCCGGTATGGCGGCGGCAGCCATCCCCGCGCAGCCCCCGCCCCGGTGCTGGTTGGGGGCGGGGGGGCTGCCTCCCCGCCATCGGGGCTGGGCCCATGATGAGACCTGCCCCAGCCCCCGCTGTGGCCGCCCTAGCAGGGCCGGTCCCGGTACCGTATTGGGGGCGGGTGGGGGGTGGTGAGAGTGGGGCAGCACCTGGGAGGTCCCCGAGGCCCAGAGTGGGTCTGTGGATCGTTGGACACTGGACGCTGCTCTGGAGGATGGGGCCCTGCAAGAGGAAGGTGCCCCCGGGGCTGAAGCTGCCCTGTGGCCCTGGGGGAGGCAAAGCCCCTGGGCTAGGCTGGCTGGGAGCAGCATGGCAGTGGCCAGCGAGGTGCCCCGGGGAGCGGTGGTGGGCTCCGGTGTGGTCTGTTGCTGGGAAGGTACACACCGCACTGGCGAGGCCGGTATGGGAGAAGGCCCTGGCCGTGGGGTGGGCAGAGGCAGCGCTGGGCACAGTCTGTGCTGGGCAGTGGTGGGGGCCGGGATGCTTGGCTGAGTGCTGGGGAACGGGTCCTGGAGGCTCTTTGCAATGAGGGTGAGAGCTGCCTTCGTTCATGCTCTTCTGTCCTCCTCCTCCTCCTCCTCCTCCTCCTCCTCCTCCTGCTGTGCGTCAGCTATGGCTGCTCTTCCAGGCTGTAACTTCTTTCTCCCTCACTGCTGCTGCATTCCCCAAGAAAACTTTTAATCTGCTTTTTCCTGTCCCGGGATCAAAGCTGGCGCTAAGAGTGTAGCCTCCATCATTCCCACCAGCCCGCCTTTCCTATAAGGCACAGGCCCAGCCCACAGAGCTGCCGCCTGTCATGGCCAACCTGCGGCTTTATGGCCCCAACACCCCGATTTGCACGACCCCCCTTTCTCTCCCCACCCACTTAACGTGTCTCTTGCTGATGGCGTCCCCACTTTGGAGGGTGCTCGGGTGGATGACAGTAAGTCACAGCAGATTCCTCTGCAGCTCTGACAGTCGGAGCAAGGGGCCGAGGCTGAGCCACAGCCTTACTTTGGGAGCAAAGCCCCTCACCTTGCTTCTTTTACGGATGTTTTGTGGTCAGCGGTGGTGGTGTGTGACACTGATGGACACAGTTGTGCTGGCAGAAGCCTCTAGCGCACAGGGGTTATGGTGAAAGCAACCTGAGGGAAGTATGGAAAAGGCTGCAGCTGTGGCAATCCATAGTTAAGGCCGGATTTCACTGGAATTGTTTTAATCTTGGTAGAGTGTTTTAAGCGTTGACTTCTTCCTCTGCTGGCAGCACAGGTCAGGAAAGGGCAGTGCTTGAGACCATCTTCCCCAGCCCTGCTCACCATGGGGGTTTCTCCTGGCCGCTTCCCATGAGCGTGCCATGCTGGCTCAGCCCTGGGCAGCTTAGAGACAGGAAGGGGTCACTGGGCTGGGTGAGACATCGGTCTGTGCAACTCGGCGCGTTACCCAGGGCCAGTTGGTGCAGCTGCACGTGAGGTGGAGCGTTCCAACACTGGGATGCCTTTCCAGGGACCTGGTGGCAGGCAGCTTACAGAGGGATCTGGGACTGTCAGTAAGGCCAAGGGGACAGCTCTCTTTGTGCTTCCAGTATTTTAACTCTGTATTTTCCTCTGCTTGAGGAAAATTAGATGTTTTGCCCTCAAAGATGCATCCTCCCTGAGGCTCTGCCCTGTTGTTTTCTCTCTCTTCCCTGCATAGTAACGTTTATTCAAAGAACCACAGGCAGATCTAGGTCAGGAAGGACCTCTGGAGGTCTCTAGTCCAGCAGACCTTCTGCTCACAGCAGAGCTGACTTGAGACTATGTTCTTCAGGGCTTCATTCAGTTGGGTTTTGAGGACCTCATGGCCTGTCCCCAGGCCACAGCACTCTCCTTTGGAGAGTCACCTAATGTGCTGGCAGCTTTCCTCTCTGGCTGGCCGTGCCTGTTTGTGGGAGGTGTCCAGGACTTTGCATTAGGTGGTCTGACACCCTCCTGCAGCGTTTCAGCAACAGGAAGAGACCTGGGGGACATCTCTGTTTTTTTGACCCCTTCCAGGTCTACTGTCTATATCTGTCTTTTAATCAGCATTTTAATACCATTAGGGCAGTTTCAACAGACGCTGCTCCAGCATGCTGTGTGCCTCCATGCTTTTTTGTTGTGCTTCAGAGAGTACTCCCAAAGCTTTTTTTACCTGCCCCAACCCCCCCCCCCCCCGTGTATAAGGCTATTTTGGCAGATCCCTGGGGGTGTTCAAGGCCAGGTTGGACGGGGCTTTGAGCAACCTCATCTAGTGGAAGGTGTCCCTGCCCAGGGCAGGGGTGTTGGAGCTGGATGATCTTTAAGGACCCTTCCAACCCAAACCATTCTATGATTCTGTGTTGTCATGTTGTGAGTGGTGAGCCTGGGAAGAAATGTTGCTTATTCATGCTATAGACACAAAGCTGTACAAGCAGCAGGAGAGCTTTCTCTCTGACTTGATGTCTGAGTGGAGTTCTTGAAGCTGAATTGTTCTCCAGACACCAGGCTTTGCTGCCAAGACCTCTGTCTTAACATGTGTGAACAAAGCAAGGTCTGTTGAAGCGTACCTGGACCTGCTGCTCCTTTCTCTGTTACAAAGCCTTGACACTTAGTGGTTGGAGAGATCCTGGTCTTATGAAAAGATGTGAGAGTAGCCAAGCAGTTTCAAACTGCTGCCAGGATGGCATTCCAGGTGGATGGGCATGCTCCTGTTGGTTGTCTTAGGAGTTTACTACTAGTACAGAGCTGTCGGGTTAGCAGCAAGTAACGCTGAGATCCGAGGAATGTTGTCAAGAACCTTTGAAGTGTTGCGGGGATTCTCCTGGTAAATCTAATTCCAGACAATTCTGCAAGAAGACTTCTGAAATTTGGCCTTCCTCTTGCACTTTCTTGAAGCTTGAGATGAAGTTTCTGGAATGCAAGCTCAAAATCTAGTTTGGTCATTCCTGCCTTTGAGGAACGTCGTGGTCTGGGCTGGACTGGCCACCAAAATGAACAACAGATGCTCTCTGACCTCTCCTCCCCCCTGGGAGAGAAGGATGAGAGAGAAAGAGACTTACGAGTTTAAAAGAAACTAAACTACTTTAATGAAATATTAATAATAAAATAATAATAAAAAGATAATAATATCAAAAAAGAAAATAATGAAATATATACAATATATACAAAACCAGTATCAAGCTCCCAGAATGACGATTGTGTCACCAGCAGGCGCTGGAGAAGTCCCAGACTGGGCTCAGTGATGGGTGGAAGCTGAATTCTGTACCTGGATTCAGGATTGGGATCAAAGGCAGATGAACAGTCAGAGTCCTCCTCAGGCGTCGGCCATTGAAGAAAGAGGGCTGACCCTTTGATCCCTCAGCTTTTATACTGAGCATGAGGCAGGTGGGATGGAATACCCTGTTGGTCAGTTTTGAGTGACCTGTCCTGTCCACTTCTCCCCACAGGTGTGACTCCTCTACGCTTTTCCACTTCCTTTCCAATGGGGCAAATAACAGAGTTGGCTGGCCTTGGGTGTTATAGCAATAAGTATAAGCGAGAGCCTTATACTTATATAGTATAAGTATAAGGTATAAGCTCTGCATACCATTCCTTGGCATTGATAAACATCAGGCCTTATCACTCTGGGGGCAGACACTGTCTAAAAAACTCAGAGAGTGCAGTTAGTTACAAGAAGCTTAGCTGCAAAGTAAAATTACTGAAGGGAAAATTGGTCCTGTTTTACTCCAAAACAGGACAAGGAATTAGCAGGACACCCACGGTGCTGTTTTGCTGCTCTGTGTTGAAGGGTTCAGGCTTTCTGGATTGTGGGTGACTGCTATACCAAGTTTGAAGCCTGCACCCTAAGCTGGTGCTCCTGCTGTAGAAAAAAATCTAGTGGTGGTCTTGGCACCTCCTGGCTTTGGGACTGTTAGAAAACCATTGCTGGAGTCTTGAGGCCATTGGTGGTGTTCTGGGAAGGCCCTTCTTTTCCCCGTCTAGCAGTTCCTGTTGTGTAGACCATTCTAGTCACGTGTGAAGAATGACCTGAAGGGGACGTGGTGATAGCTACTGCTGTTTGCACTCCAACTGAGAGACCAATAATATGTTTGGAGATGAGGAGAGACAACTGTTCCCCAAGCCCTGCCTGCAAAGCACAAGCCGAAAAACTTGACCAGTGACATCTGCAGTAGCTATAACTGTCTTGGAGAGAGTCACTGAATGCTGTTGTAAAATCTCCAAGTTGCAGAGGGTTTACATATCCCTGGGTCAGTTGTTTCAGTAATCATCTATAGTGTGTTCATCTGGAAATAGCAGTTTCTGAGTTTGTCCAGTTTTGGCTTCCAGCGTTTTGAGTCCTCATGTGCATTTTTTGGTATCTCTGAAGAGTCCTCTGATGTAGATCTTCTTACCTTGTGGGTTGTTTTCTTTTTGAGATGGGTCATGTCTCCCCATTTCTTTTCAATTAACAAAATAGGTTTATCACTGGAAGGTGTTTTCTGAACCATGATTCAGGGGAGACCTTATTGCTCTACAACTACCTGAAAGGAGAGTGTAGCGAGGGGGAAGTCGGTCTCTTTTCCCAAATAACAGGTGGTAGGACAAGAGGAAATGGCCTCAAGTTGCGCTAGGGGAGCTTTAAATGGGATATCGATTGGGTTTAAAGCGGGAGAGGGACTTTTTACAAGGGCATGTAGTGATAGGACGAGAGGTAATGGCTTCAAACTGGAAGAGGGGAGATTTAGAATAGATATTAGGAAGAAATTTTTCAGTCTGAGGGTGGTGAGACACTGGCCCATGTTGCCCAGAGGAGCTGTGGATGCACCATCCCTGGGGCAGGTTGGATGAGGCTTTGAGCAACCTGGTCTAGTGGAAGGTGTCCCTGCCCATGGCAGGGGCGTTGGAACTAGATGATCTTTAAGGTCCCTTCCAACTTAAACCATTCTATGATTCTGTGGTATTAGGAAAAATTTCTTCACAGAAGGGGTTGTCCAGCACTGGCACAGGCTGCCCAGGGAGGTGGTGGAGTCGCCATCCCTGGAGGTGTTTAACAGACAGGCAGACGTGGTGCTGAGGGACATGATTTAGTGGTGGTTTGGCAGTGCTAGGTTACTGGTTGGACTCGGTGATCTTAAAGGTCCCTTCCAACCTAGACAATTCTATGATTATATGGTTGATTCTTAAAGCAGTGGGTTTCTTGTATTACTCTATCAGATATTTTTTTTTTTAATTTGATACATCTCAGCTCTTTCGGTAGCTGTCATCAAGTGTAGACACTAGCCAAGGATGCAACAGTAATGGTCTAATGTAGTCCTGCATGCAAGCAGCACTCTACTGAATGTCACCACTGGACTTTGTGCCCAAGCCCGAGTTTGGGCTGCCAGGTGGGAGCTCAGAGAGGTGTTTCTTCAAAAACACTGGTGAATAACGAAATCCTTTCTGCTCCTTCCTGGAGAATTTTGACTGGACTGAAACCTGGTCCTTAGCAGTGTGCTTAGTTTACCAGTGATTCTTCATAAATTCATTTGCTTTAAAATGAGTTAACCAGTCTGTAATAAATGTTTGCCGCACTTGAATCTGGAAAGCTATCAACTGCCCAGGCAAACTTGGATAAGTCACAGCAATGAAATTAGCTTTTGCCATATATGTCACTCAAGGTATGATATTGTTAATGAAGATCTGTTGACTGAAACCGTGCTGGTAGGACATGGTATTATTTTCTTAATGTTTTATTGGTAGAAATTTGTATCAACCACTGTTGGTTTTGTCGAGAAATACTAGGTTGGGTGTTACTGTTTGTTCTAAAATTTGGCACAAAAAATAGGAACTTCGTCCAGGGCTCTGCTCAGGTCTTACAGAACTCAGAGGTAGGAATTATCTGGAATGTTGATTTAAGTGTCTTAATTTTTGTGGTTATTAGTTAATGTTTTTCATATTCCAAATGATCTCTAATAGCGAAAAAGAGAAATCCTTCAGCCTTCAAAAGTCTTGAAAATCTGGATCCATATCCACGAACAGAAGTCTTGGACAGCAGGTGCCGTTCCTTTGCTAGAGGAAAGCGGTAACTGCGTGGCTGTGCTCTTTCGTGGGTAGCAGAGACTTTGGAGATACTTGCTTCATCGTGAGGGAGTAACAACAGTATTTTTTTTTCTTACTGTCTGATTTTAATTAAATGTAGCTCCTCATTTTTGTAGGTAGGCCACATATTCCCCTGCTAGTTGTTATCTGAGGGCACTGAGATATGGAAGATCTGTGCAGTTACACCACCACTGATGCCTCTAATAAGCTCAGTAAAGTCCCAGGTAGTCACTCGGTGTACTTGAGTATCCTGGCAAAGATGTCTTACTCTGAGCTTCCAGGTCTGAGAGGAGATCCATGTGCCCCCTCTTTGGCAGAAAGGGCAGGGCAGGTCTGGTAGTCACACGTGTTGGATTTGGGGGTCAATATTGCGTTCTGTGCCAGTCCTGCGCACCTGGGGAGGATCCTCAGCTGTGCCATCACTTCTTTGGAAACTCTTGCATGCTACCTGAGAAGCACTCTGCTTCAGAATGTTGTGCAGGGGACTTCGCTCCTTGAACTTGATCTTCCCAGGAATATCTGTTACTGAATACTCTGGAGAGGATGGTGCTGAGTCCTAAGTAAAGAGTTTTCAAATGCCCAATAGAGCAGTCATATCCCCTGCACCGTGCAGGATTTCAACACACTGCCTCCTCTTTGTTTGGCTGAGTCACGTTCCGCATTCTCTCCTCACGGTGAGGTATGTGGCTGGAAAAGAGGCAGATTTCAAGCAGACCAGTGACTGGAGCCCAGTGACTGAGCTGTGCATTAGATAGTCCTGGAATAAAAAAGATGATGACTTGTGGTGGATCATTTCGGCATCTGCCAGAAGCAGTAAGCTATTTTTCTTCTGTTGGAGAAAGTGAGAAGAGACTTTACCAGAGGTAAAGTGCATGTTCAGTTGGCAGCTTAACTCACTGTGAAGCTCAGCAGAAAGCCCAGATGAATCTGAATGCCTGGGGCAAACTGGAGAAGTAGTGTTTCTCATCCTGCTGCAGCTGGGCAGCTCTAATTTTCTCAGGTTGAGTTTGACTTCAGAGCAACCCACCGAGCTGGAAAGCAGTGTTCTCTCCTGTTCTGAGGGCTGCCCTCTTCATCCTCATCAGCTGGCAGCTGAAAGCCACTGTAAAGCACTTATTGTCAGGGAAACAGAATTGCAGCGATGGGCAGGGACATTCCTTGCTTTCCCACCCAAACTGCTTGTCAGCATCACCTCCTTGGGTCCAGCCTCAACTTTTTCAGATTCTTATAAATACATCAAAAGTCAGCACTTGTCTGCTCTGTATGGCCTCGTCACAGAGCTCTGCTGCAGCAGGTTTAAAATAAACAAAAGGAAAATACTTTTAAAATAGAAATGCTAGGCTGCAGAATGTGTTGCCACTGGAATTTTTGGAGGCCCAAAGTATAAATTGCTTCAAAGGAGGATTAGACAGATTCATGGAGGATTTACCCAGTACAGGGTCTTAACAGTGACAGTCTCAGTGCAACTCAAGCCAAGCAGTTCTTCAGCAGCTCATTGCTACTTGATCGGAGGTTGTGCAGAAGAGGACCGTCTTGTTGGGTATGTTTCTCATACTCTCTCACCAGGTATCCATTCTTGGTGTGAATAGGAACAGCATATTCGAATACACAGTCCTTTTGTTGGACTGGCTGCGATGACTATAGCTTTGTACATCGTAAGGAGAAGTTTGGGTTTGTTTGCCAGAAGGTGTGAGCTGTTCTGCTGGGGGAATTCGGGCAGAGCTGATGAAAGTGGACAGGACCTTGAACGTACAGGGCGAGCGCTGTGCTTCAAGCCAAGAATTTGGAGTACTGCAGACTCTTGGGCCTGCAGAGAGGTCTGCCTGACTGTCCCAAACACGTACCAATAGTTTGGAGTTGACTTGTTCTCTTTAAGACCGTTTTGTTGGCCAATGTTGTCACTGGTAAGTTTGGGAGAGCCTTGTCTTGCATCATAATGCTCTTGCGCCCAAAACGTGAAAGCAATGTTAAGGTTGAAAACAGATGCTTTTGGTCTGTTTGTAGAGCATAAGTAGCATGGCAAGTTCGTAGATTAATTGTTGCTTGCATTATCCTCTGGGAAGGAATGCCCAAATGGATTTCCTGTGCTCCAAAATTGTTCCCAGGGTCTCTTCCTATCGAGCAAAGAGTAGACCGGTTTAAAGTGGCAAATAGTGTAGGAGTATCACCTCTGTGGTTCATTGCAGACTTGTGCAAAGCATCTGAAGGTGAATTTGAGGAGCATGTTAGTCCTGTTAAGTATACCTATAAATAAACTTTCCTTGTTCATCTGGGTGACTTGACCTCTCTGCTGCTTATTGTTGTGAGGTCTGCTGTCTGCCTGGAAATCTGGGTGGGAGATGTCTTTGAGGAGGAGGCATTGTTTGTATTCTGAGCAGCAGAAAAATTGTTTGTCAGCTTGGGAGGGTTCTCACCTGCTTCAAATCCTTAGGAGTTTTCTTTCAGGTGTCTTTATTTTTATTTCACTCTGTTCTTCTTTCTGTCAGCCATCCTAAAACATGTATTGGATCCTGTATTGCTCTGGAATTGTCTCATTCTAGAAGCTTTGTCTTCTCTGTAACTAAAGAAAGTTAACGGAATCACCGAAGTATTTAGTGGTGAAACTTGCTGACCATCTCTGAAGATTACGTCTTCTACAGTTTCTGTTTGTGACTGTGGGAACAGTGCTTATCTGCCACTACAAAACAGAAAATGTCACCGTGTTTTTAGATAAAATAAGGAGGCAATGACTTTGACCTCCAGCTATAGGGTACGATTCCCTAAACTCCCGCTTAAATGAGTTTCAGAAGTTGGGTACGTTCTCTGTCCAAATATGTCCTGTTTAGTTCTGAGTAAACCATTTGTGAGTGAGACTTGGTTATCCTTTCAGAGGGAAGGGTATAAAGTAAGAATTAATCAGCCATGACCAGTGAAATTATTTCAGGCTTCCTCCTTCATTGATATAGGTGAGTTATGCCCATAGTAAGCCCCAGTAGACAGGAATACTGAATCTTCTGCTTCAGGGCGTAAAACAGTGCCACATTTAGAATTAGAATTACTCTAATGGGGGCGGATAGGTTGGTGTCACATCTTTTGATTCTAGTGCCTTCCTTGCGGTGTCTACTTACAGCCTGTTTTGGGGACGTGATGCTACTTCAAGTCTTCCTCTGCCTCACCGCTTGTAGACTCCAGCTTCTCCCTTTCCCTCTTCAGGTTTGTCAACCGTTATCTTTTTGTGGCCGTATAATTAATTTTTCGCCAATATTGATAGAAAGTGCTTACTCGCCTCATCTCAAAGACTTGCCCTTTCTGGCTAACGATAATGTCAACCACGAGGAGCTGGGCTGTAATTTTGTCCCTCTGATGTTAGCAGCTGGCATCACATCTTCCTGTGCAAGTGCACTGGCTGTGCCCTGCAAAATCACACTGCTCATTTTTCCCGACTCCGTGTTGCATGCTCATGTCTACTTTGCTACTTGTTCTTCCTCTTATGACTGCTTTTAACATCGTGGGCTTTACCACCTTTCTTCTTGCTGCTGTCCAGAATTCCTCCTAGTTCTAACTTAAGTGTTTCCAATTGTTCAGTGTCTGAATATTAGCCCATGGTTATACTATAACATGATTTATATCTGTCCCCTGACAAAATTCATGCGTCTTGTCGTCCTGTATGTTGTTCAAGGCACAGGCTACAGAGCTGTAAAGGAGTTCTTTCTGCCTCTGTGTTTAAGAGAAAAGGTATTTTAAGAATAAAAGATGTGTTAGCTCCATAAGAACAGATCAGGAGAAAGGATGAACCACGATTCTTTGGGTCTGGTGGAAGAGAGGAAGGCAGGGAAAGGGGGTGTTACGCACCACAGAACAGCTGTGAAGCCTCCTGAATTGGTACTCAAGGCATTTCTGATACTATGTCATTTGATTTCTATGTCATTTGGTGTAAGCAAGTCTGTTTGCCGTGCTGTGGTGAGGTGTGTGGAGGCTGTAAAGCTCCCAAAGGTCTGCTGTACTGAGCTGCTGCGTCCCGCTGCTGCTGTTTGGCTTCAAAGTTTTGTAACCTCACAAGTAGATGCGATTGATCTGCTGGTATCCTGGTTATAGCTAGCAGTATTACTGGGCCTTGTTTTACTCCCCCAGTGTTCAGAAGAGTGGACAATTCATGCATTGTGTTAGACTACTTTTCATTAACTTGCAAGTCTCCCTCTCATTTCCAGTTGCCATCTTCTAAATGGATTCCAGTGAATTTTCGGGATCTTTGGACCCCCTGTCCTTGCCTGACAAACCGCTCATTGGTGATCTCCCTGCTGACATGGAGTTTGGGGAAGATCTCCTGGGCTCCCAAACAGCTTCTACCCAGGAGGTTTCAGTCCTTCAGCCCCCTGACTGGGATCAATCCAAGCAGATGACTGCACATGGGAACTTAGACCTTCTAGTGAAAGCAGACAGCCTGTCGGAACTAAACAAATCAAACGACCTCGTTCTAGATAAACCTAGTGTCTTGGACATGCTGGAGAAACCTAATGTCTTAGATGACTTGGATAAAACTGCTGACCTGATGGAGCTACATAAATCGGAGGGTCTGGATGGGCTGTATAAGGCACATCCTTCCCAGGATGTGGAGGACGGACCAGCTGACTCCTCTGCCCTCTCTAGAGAAGCCCTTGTTCCAGAAACATGGAAAGAAGGGGAAGGTGCGTCAAAAAATGATTCTGAGGACCTAAAGGAAGATGGTGCTGCTGCTATTCCTGCACTGTCTGATGACAGCGCCCCTGAATCACCCCGACAGCCCGTTCCTGACGCTGCAGACCTCAGCAGTGCCCCAGCCACAGAAGAAATCACAGCACAATCCTCAAGTCTGCCAAGGCCCCCCCCCCAGCACAATCTTAAACAGACAAAGAAGACGAGGTTGAAGGCACCAAGGAAAGGCTCACCCATGCAGAGGGAAGGGCTGGCAGGGGAAGCAGAGGTGGAACTAAGCCCAGACAACAGTACTGCAGCTTTGCCCCCTGGGCCCGTGGAGGAAAACCAGGCAGAGGAAGGGGACGATAGTGGGAACAACTCGCTTAAAGAAAGTAGTGTACTGAAAGCACAGGAAGCCTCACCACCAGCAGGTAGGTTGTTATTGCTGCAGACCTTGGTTCTGCTGCACATTGCTGAAGCTGGAGTCTGTTTTGCGCTGCAACTTTTCCCATCCTCCCCTGCTATGGAAATTGTCAGTAGTACTCATGGGCTAGATCGGGGGAAAACGTCTTGCTTACAGGGAATAATGCTCTGGAAGCTGCTCCCTTGGTGCGTACAAGCTCTAGTTCTGGCTTTCGTAGCTTTGATTTTCAATGCTCGTGTCAGCTAGGAGCTTCCCTGATAAAGCTGTGGTTGTGTGTCAGCTTAGCTCACACTCTTCAGCACTGGAGTCTCTTCTGGACTGAGGGTCACCAGGAGAAAGTGCTTCCAGTAGGCAAAGTCCCTGTGCCCAGGCTGGCCATCCTCAAGAGATGCTCAGTCTCAGTCAGAAGCAGTTGGAGGCAACTGCCCAGCATGCCTCCCCCATGCAGGGAGGTCTCCCCCTTACAGGAGTCCTCCCAAACTGTGTGTTTGGATCTCTAACTACAGATGATGTGTTTAGGAGCTTTCCTGTGTCTGATTGCTACCAGAACTGTGCTTGTTAGCCAGGGCTGCCTGAAGCTTCATGTGCAGACTGACCCAAAGGGTCACTGCATTTGAAGAACACCTGTCCTCTTCTGTTGGAGGAAAGCAAGATGTTAGATGCGAGCTTCTTCTGTGCTTCTATTCCAGGAGAAGGCCTGTCTGGGAAGGGCAGTGAGCTGCCGGCTGAGAAGGTGAGGAGAATGCAGTCAAGTGTGTATGCTATGGGAGCACAGAGGGTGGCTGGCTGCTGAACTCCATGAGGGACACTGGCTGTCTCATCACCCCTCTGGGAAGGAGTGTGCATGTCTCCTGTGATGGAGTGATCCCTGTGCACTGCTACTGTGCTGTAATGTGGCTTCAGTGTGTCCCTGCTATGCCCAGCTGGAATGTCATTCTCATAAGCCTACTTCCCCTCTCCCCCATCTTGCCAACTCTGGTCAAGTATCCATGGAGTTTTATCTGTTTTCAGTCTAGTTATTGGGAAAGTAAATCCCAGAAGTTGGAACTGCACCATGGTCTGACTATTTATCCATGGTTGTCCTAGCAGATGATTAGCCTAAGTATTTTCTGAATGTCTTCTAGGAGCAGAAAAGAAGTGAACGAGCCAGAAGATCAGAAACTACAAGGCCTGAAACTGTGAACTCCTCTGAGAGCAGTGAGTAACTAGGTCTGGCCAATGCCTGTTGTTAGCCAGAGAGCAGGGCCTAGGCCTGTTGTGGGCAGGTGGTTCATGGTGTGAGTATGGTGGGAACTCTGGAGCTTCTGTGCAGACTTTCCTCTTACACAGGACAGGTCCCTTCACCCCTTCAGTTTTCATCCTGGGGTACTTGCCTTGCTTTCTCAGGGCACTTGGGTTGAAGGGAGGGTTGTGGTATTTTTACAGTGGTGTGTGGTCACCAAGCACCAAGTAACAGGATGAGACTCTCGGGTTGTTCCCAGGAAATCCATCTTCTATCTCCTCAGCCAGGAACTTTCTTCCTATGTCTCTATGGCAGCAGGCTGTCTGAAGGAAGGTTGCATTTTGGGGATTTTCCTGCAGAAGTACATGAAGCCTGTGTTCTTTGAGATGTTGAGTGTCACCCTGCTATTCCTTAGTATTTGTGTGTTGCTCCGTCACTGCCTGCCTGTGCTGGAGGCTGGTGATCCAGCTTGTTCCCTTTAAGGTCTACCAGTTCTTGGAGGGATTTCTGCTGTAAACGTTCACACTTTTGGCTTCTGCTCAACCTTGGCAAATCTTGACTTCTAGAGAGGAATTGTGCTTAGGCCCAGTTTGCTTAAAGACCTCCTGACTCATCTCCAATTGCAACAGAATATCTTTTAAGGGTCCCTTTATCATTGCACCCAGACAGGTACAAAGCATGCAGAGGGACTCCAGAAAGGTGACCCCAGAAAGCCCCAGCATGTGTCTCATGGCAGAGGTTTCTGTCTCAGTTCCTAATGAGGGATTTCTGTGCATCTTTCTCTGCTGCTTTCCAGTTCCAGTCTCTGATGAAGACTCTGATGCAATGGTGGATGATCCCAACGATGAGGATTTTGTTCCTTTTCGTACCCGCCGCTCAACTCGCATGTCTTTACGCACTCAGATGGCTCAGCGAGCTGCCCGCTCTACTGTCACCAAGATGACTTGTGCCAACTGCCGGACCCCACTGCAGAAGGGCCAAACTGCCTACCAGCGTAAAGGGCTCCCTCAGCTCTTCTGCTCCAGCTCCTGTCTCACCACCTTCTCAAAAAAACCACCTGGAAAGAAGATATGCACCTTCTGTAAAAAGTGTGTGTTCATTCCCCTTTCCTCAATGCTCCCATGCTTGTGACCCCATTCACCTGCTCCACAGTCCCCTACCTGCCAGTCACCATCCCTGTGACCCTCATGCTTCCCATTTACCCACATCACTCCTGCCCACTGCCAGCCGCTGCCCCACGTCTTCCTTCACACACTGCATATCTCGTGCTCCTACACCCCCTTTGCATTGTTGTCTTTCCCTGCCTGTCTCCAGGCTCAGTGCCACACATCCCAGCTTCCTTTCAGAACAACCTCCCGCATGCTGGGGAGGGACTTTTTCCAAGGGCATGGAGTGATAGGACGAGGGGTAATGGTGTCAATCTGGAAGAGAGGAGATTTAAATTAGATATCAGGAAGAAATTGTTGACTGTGCGGGTGGTGAGCCCCTGGCGCAGGCTGCCCCGAGAAGCTGTGGCTGCCCCATCCCTGGAGGTGTCCAAGGCCGGGTTGGACGGGGCTGGGAGCACCCTGGGCTGGGGGGAGGTGTCCCTGCCCAGGGCAGGGGTGCTGGAACGAGGTGATCTTTAAGGTCCCTTCCAACCTAAACCATTCTGTGATTCTATGCTCTGTCTTCAGGCACCACCGCTCTGAGCTGGGAAAGAAGCTGCTGTGAGACAGTTATCGCCACCCTTTTGGGACACCAGAAAGTCCCCTGCACTGCAGCGTGCCATCCTGTCCCTTCGTGGCAGGACTGGTGTGTCCCTGCACTAATACATGCCCTTCTAATCCCCAGGGAGATCTGGAACACCAAGGACTCCGTGGTTGCCCAAATCGGTTCAGGCGGCTCTTTCCATGAGTTCTGCACCTCTGTCTGCCTCTCCCTCTATGAGGCCCAGCAGCACAGACCAGCACCTCAGTCTGCAGATGCCTCGGACACCAGCCGCTGCAGCGTCTGCCACAAACCTGGCGAGGTAAACAAATCCCTCGTGTTTCCCGTGTCCCAGATGAAGTGTTTGTGACCTGCAGCACTTGGCCCTGCCTGGGACCATCGCAAGGTGTTTGCCAGGGTCTCCCGTGGTGGGAGACCTCAGCCCCTGAGCTGGCTTGGGCTCACTCCTGGGTTCTTCCTTGACACTGTGGACCAGCCCTTATTCCAGCAGAAAAAAAAAGGCTTCTGCTTCTCCCCGCCCTGATGCTCATTGGTTCCTGCCACTCTGATCTCCCAGTTGAACCACTGACTTTTGGCGAGGGAGGCCAGCCTGAGTCCACACCTGCTCCCAGTATGGCACTTGCCTGGGTTCTAGTGTAATAGCCTGTTATCCCAAGGGTAGTAGTGGTGTACACACGTCAGAAGGAGGCACGTGGTGGTTTGGGGCAGTGGTAGCAATGATATCTTTGCAGATCCAGCATGAGGTCAGCAATGGGAACGTGGTTCACCGTATCTGCAGTGATGCCTGCTTCACCAAGTTCCGGGCCACCAAGGGGCTGAAAACCAACTGCTGTGACAACTGCGGACTTTACATCTACAACAAGGGCTTGCCCCTGGAGTACCTCTTCCATGAAGGCCAACAAAAACGCTTCTGCAACTCTGCCTGCCTCAACAGTTACAAGAAGGTGTGTGAACTCAGCTGCCTGGGGAGGGGTGTCTCCGTGGGCGCAGAGCTCCTTTGCTTGGTGTGGCACAGGGCACTTTATGCAATAGCAGGTGACTTGACTTGAATCCCCTTGTCCTTTTATTGCTGACAAAACACTTAAGAGATTGCTGTGGAGAAACTTTGAAGCAGGCAAATAGAATTTATTTACTCTGCGTGGGGTCCGTTTTGGACCTGAGCATAGGTCAGGCACTCAATAAGCTGGACTGTGCAGCAGCACTGGTAGATGCAGTTAGCAAGGGCTGGCTTCTTTTGGATGTCTCCCCAAAGCTTGGCTGGGTATGTTCCTCTGTGGCCTGAGCAGGCTTCACTTAACTGTCTTGATGGGATTGCCAAGCTCTGTATTCCTACTAGGGTCCCCTTGGAATGAGAAGGTGAGGTGCTGAAGGCAACCTTTTTTGCTACCACCACCTGAACCTGCAGATTATGAGGCTGGCTCTGGCATCAGGTGTTCGCTGCAGGAGAGCTGCCCTGTGGTGTATACAGTAGTGGGGTGGAATACGAGGGTTGGACCTCACTGGCTGTGATGGTCTCCCTGGCAGCTCTGTTCTGCTCTGTTTGCAGAAGAACACTCGGGTCTACCCATGCATGTGGTGCAAGACACTGTGCAAGAACTTCGACATGCTGCCTAACGTGGATCGCAGTGGCAAGATGGGCCTGTTCTGCTCCATTTGCTGCACTACCTCCCACAAAGTGGAGCAGTCAGGCTTGGTTGGTAAGAGCACCTACGTACAGGGAATCAGTCGCCCCTCCATGCTAACTCCGTCCTTGGTACTATTTACTGCTTATGGATGAGACTGGAAAGAAGGCATGTTGCTTGGCTGGGGAGGAGTCCAGTGAGACCAGTGGAAGGAGATTTGGAGAGGGAGGAACCCTTGCAGCATGGAGACATCTTAATACTGAGGGGTAGTGTACATTGCTGTTCTTGAGAATGCAGGAAGCAGCTGTAGTGCTGTACTGTGCTGGCATTGCCCTTTCCATTACATGGAGTACCAGGGTGTCTAGGAATGGGTATGGTCTCCAGTGCAAGTATTGCAGCCTGGTTTGTCCAAACTCCTGTAGAGCCAGGGTCACTGCCTTGAACCGCTCTGCTCTCCATGCGTGTTTAACATTTCTGTCTTAACAGAATCTGGTGCTCTTAGTTTCCTGGTGTTCTTTTCCCTTGCTTTTTGATGATAGCTTGACAGACTGAGGATGAGTGCGTAGCTTGCATGCCATCCTCAGAACCCAATCCCACATCCTGTGCTGCTGCCCTCACCAGTTCCTATCTGTTTCATCAGGTCCCCCTAGACCCTGCAGCTTCTGCAGAAAGAGTTTATCTGAACCCTGCTATTACAACAAGACAGACCGGGTTGTCTACCAGTTCTGCAGCCCCAGCTGCTGGACCAAATTCCAGGTACTGAAATACCCCTCATGCTGGGCCGGGCCGTAGAGCTCATGCCTCCTTTCGCACTTAGCAGAGCCTCCGCCTTCCTCAAGCTCCTCAGGGAGGGTCCATAAGAATGTCTCTGCTGGAGCACAAGAGTTGCAGTGACTGTAGTTGTCAATAACTCTGTCTTGGCCCTACCTACCCCATCCTCTGCTGGAATAAGAGACGGGCTGTAATTCACTCCTGTCTGTCAGGTTGTGCCCAGCGGGAGTGCAGTGCAGAGCTGTGCTCCATGAATGATTTGGGATGTAGTGGCCTTATGAGGGCACGAGCAAAAGCGCAAGTAAGCTAGTAAAACACAGCGGGCACCTGCTAGTGGAGTGGAAGAGGGCAGAGCTGCCTCTGAGCCAGGCATCACCTAGGAACATAAATCTTCTAGGATGTGTTGTCTAAAAACTTACAACCAGTAGGCCTGGATGCCTCATTTTTAGTAATCTTCAAACATTTGACTGGTGGTTTTTAGTCTTGTGATGTTAAGTTTCAGCATGTGTCAAATGTTTGTGGTATTCAAAGGCAACTGGAAGAGTATTAGTTTTGTACAGTTGTCAAAGAACAAAGCAACAGCCAAGAAGACCTGGGGAACTTAACCCAGGACATACTTTTGGCAACTGAGAAAACTTAGAGAATCTAGAGGTAGAGAGCTGGCAGTTACAGCATTTGGTTTTGGCGTTTGTTCTTTTTCTTGTGATTTTTGTGTTGGGGTGGTTTGGTTTGGTTTGGTTTTTGTGGTGTGTTTTGTTGTGGTTTTTTTTTAACAAGCCTTTGGTGTAATCCTTCACCAAGATTACAAATGGTGTTGACAGGGTAGCTGCAGAGTTTTTACAGTTGTAGGCTTCCTAAGACTTGAATCACAGATTATAGAATTGTTTGGGTTGGAAGGGACCATTAAAGGCCATTTAGTACAACCCCCCTGCAATGAGCAGTGACATCTTCAACTGGATCAGGTTGCTCAGAGCCCCGTCCAACCTGGCCTGGAATGTTTCCAGGGATGGGGCATCTCCCACCTCTCTGGGCAACCTGGGCCAGTGTTTCACTACCCTCAGCGTAAAAAATTTCTTCTTTATATTTAGTTTAAATCTACCCTCTTTTAATTTAAAGCTATTACCCCTCGTCCTATCGCAACAGGCCCTGCTAAAAAGTTTGTCCCCATCTTTCTTACAAGCCCCCTTTAAGTGCTGAAAGGCTTCAATAAGGTCTCCCTGGAGCCTTCTCTTCTCCAGGCTGAACAACCCCAACTCTCTCAGCCTGTCCTCACAGCAGAGGGGCTCCAGCTCTCAGAGCATCTTCGTGGCCTCCTTTGGACCCACTCCGACAGGTCCATGTCCTTCTTGTGCTGGAGACCCCAGAGTTGGACACAATATTCCAGGTGGGGTCTCCCCAGAGCAGAGCAGAGGGGCAGAATCCCCTCCCTCACCCTGCTGGCCACGCTGCTGGGGATGCAGCCCAGGATGCGGGTGGCTTTCTGGGCTGTGAGCGCATATTGTCAGGTCATGTCCAGCTTTTCATCCACCAGTCTCCCCAAGTCCTTCTCAGCAGGGCTGTTCTCCATCCGACCCTGTATTGGCACTGGCGGTTGCCCCAACTCAGGTGCAGGACCCTGCACTTGGCCTTGTTGAACCTCATGAGGTTCACACAGGTCCACTTCTTGAGCCTGCCCAGATCCCTCTGGATGGCATCCTGTCCCTCAGGCATGTCACGGCACCACTCAGCTTGGTGTTGTTCACAAACTTGCTGAGGGTGCACTCGATCCCCTTGTCTATGTCATTGATGAAGATGTTGAACAATACTCGTCCCAATATGGACCCCTGAGGGACACCACTTGTCGCCAGTCTCCATCTGGACATTGAGCCATTGACTACTATGCTCCGGATGCAACCATCCAACCAATTCCTCATCCACTGAACAGTCCACCCATCAAATCCATCTCTCTCCAATTTAGAGAGAAGGACGTTGTGGGGGACCATGTCAGAGGCCTTACGAAGTCCAAATAGACGACATCCGTAGCTCTTCCCTTGTCCGCTGATGTAATCACTCCATCATAGAAGGACACAAGGTTGGTCAGGCAGAACTTGCCCTTAGTGAAGCCGTGCTGGCTGTCTCGAATTGCCTCCCTGTCCTCCGTGTGCCTTAGTACAGCTTCTAGGAGGATCTGTTCTGTCATCTTCCCAGGCACAGAGGTGAGGCTGACAGGTTGGTGGTTCCCAGCGTCCTCCTTTCTACCCTTTTTAAAAATGGGTGCAATGTTTCCCTTTTTCCAGTCACCGGGGACTTCACCTAATTCATGTAACTTGAATTATTGCCATGTAAAATCAGGATTGTAATGTATTAGCAAACCCATGCATAACCTGGATTAGGAACTATCTTGCTGGCAGATCTCGGAACGCACTTGTCAAAGAAAAACCACTGAAGAGAGTGTTTCAAGATGGCTTCTTGGGGATCAGTATAAAGCCCGAGGAGTTCAACATCTTCATCAGTCATCTGGCAATAAAGTCGAAGTAAGCGTGGTAAAATTTTGCGGATGAAACAAAAACTGGGGAAGTGTTAACTCGCGGTGAGATCAGGGCAGTTGCAGAAAGCAAAGCAATTGCGTTGCTTGACAAGGCTTGTTCCTCCTAACGTGTGCATAACAGCGTTCAGTGCAAGATCCTGTGTCAGTCTTACTCAAGTAGTGTGGGGATGTAAGTCCTGGGAAAGTAAGGATTTTGAAAAGGCCCTGGGATTGCAGCATGTAAGCCATTCAGTACAAGCATCTCAGTTTACAGCTGCAGAGGGAAAGATTAATTAAGTTCTTGCAAGTACAAGCAGAAGAACAGGGAGTTAAAGTTTGGGGGCTAGAGAGCAAAAGAGCTACCTAGAATGTTGCACAGATGGGAAGGATGTTCACCCGATGTCCGCTTTATTTTCACTGTTGAAGAAAAACTGGAAGTATGCTGAAAAAAGACAGAAAAATTACATTTGGGCTTGAAAAACACATGTACTGAGGCACTTGTAGAGCACTTTCTCTGAGGTTATCAGAAAGAAAATGAGGAGGATGACTTTATTAGTAAATATATCCTTGTGAACAAGACACCAAGTGCTAAATGGCTGTGTAATCTAGCACAGGAAGGGGGGATAAGAATGGCTGCTTGAATTCTGAAGTTGCCTTAGTTTGAAAATAGAAACCAGGCACCTGTGCTTTAAGATCTTTTAGAGAAATTCTCAGAAGAGGTAGCAGAGCCCCCATCTCTTAATGTTTTCAAATCCAGAGGGGTGGCAGCTTGAAAGCTTGCTTTCCTGAGAAGAGCTGGACCTAGTACACTGGAAGCAAAGGGAAATTGCTGAAGAATCTACTCTCCAGGAGCTTGAGACATGCTCTGATGGACTGACCGTGAGTCACTGACAGCAGCAGCAAGCGCAGGTCTGAGCAGGGGCAGACGGACTGCTGTGAACGGTGGAGGAGACAGGAGGTGGTGGCAGTGCAAAACAGGTGCACGCTGTCCTCTGTGTGCCTCTCCCTCCATGAGGTGTCTCTGTCTCCTGCAGCACACCAGCCCGGAAGGTGGGATCCACCTCAGCTGCCATTACTGCCACAATCTTTTCAGCGGGAAGCCAGAGATCCTAGACTGGCAGGTGAGGACTTTCCCCAGGGGGATGTTGAGGCGGAGGCCCCAAGCCTGGTGAGGACCACAGGGCTCCTTCCTCTCCCTGCTCAAAGCAGAGCTCCGGTGCCAGTGCTCTGAATGCAGCCTTAGCTGCAGAGACGTGCCTGGAGACTGTGCACGGGGTGCTGCACTCCTGATGTGCACAAGGATGTCAGAAGGGGAGGCGGAGACTGCTTCTGCCAAACCCCGTGCCAGGAGAGCTGGGGACTTGGCTCAGCCCCGTAGTCTTGCTCTTGCATCCTGGAGAAGTGCGGGGACCTCCTGCCAGTCTGGCTGACCCGGTGGTGGTCTCTTTGGCAGGACAAAGTGTATCAGTTCTGCTGCAAGGACTGCTGCGAGGACTTCAAGCGGCTGCGTGGGGTGGTGTCTCAGTGTGAGCACTGCAAGCAGGAGAAGCTGCTGCATGAGAAGATCCGCTTCTCTGGAGTGGAGAAGAACTTCTGCAGCGAAGGTACTTGGGGAAGGCACGGGAGAGGCACAGCCCCCATGCCAGCCCATGCTGGGGGAGAAGAGAGCATGGAGAGGAACAGAGGGGAGACTGTCTTAGCCAGGCCCTGGGGCGAGAGCCTTGCCATGCAGTGAAGGGAGGACTGTCGTGGGGATGGCTTGCTGTCCAGCCAGGCCCTAGGGCAAGATCTTTACCATTCATTGTGTCCTTGGGGAGGGCTTTCTCACAGCTTTTCTCTCTCTGGGGGCTGGGGAGACAGCAGGTGGCAGCTCCGCTCCTCCTGTCATCATGCACTTCTACGCTCTTGCGTCTGGGCTGGCCTGACCTGGCCTTGCCCTGCCTGCTGGGTTCCTGCACACAGGAGGTTGGAGTCAGACTCTTCCTAGAAGCATGGAGGTGAGAGATGGCAAGTCCCCATGAGGTCCCATCTTATCCCAGCCCCAGGGGCCAGTGCTGGATTGTTCCCTACAGTGTGTTGCGTGTGCTCTGTTGTCTCTGCAGACCTGGATTCTGGTCATGTTTGGGTCAGGGAGGCCCCCAGTTCATCCTGGGAAGGTTTCACTCCTATTGTTTCTCCGCAGGGTGTGTGCTTCTTTACAAACAGGATTTCACCAAGAACCTGGGCCTGTGCTGCATCACCTGCACCTACTGTTCTCAGACCTGCCAGCGGGCGGTCACCGAGCAGCTGGAGGGCAGCACCTGGGACTTCTGTAGTGAAGACTGCAAAAGCAAATACTTGCTCTGGTACTTCAAGGTCAGTATTGGCACTGGCAGCTTGTGCTAAGTGCTGTGGTGGGCACGGCACCCAGATAAGTGGGCATTGCACTGAGGACGTTCGCACTGCTGGAGTCTGGCTGGCACTGCTGCGGAGAACCTGGCACTGCTGGAGTCCTGCCTGGCAATGACGGGACACTGCTACGGGGAAGCTCACGTAGCTGGAGTCCCCAGCTGATCCTGCCAGAGCACTGCACTGAGGAAGCTCACAGTGCTGGATTTCGCGGCTAGTGCGGCTGGGAGAAGTTCGCACCGCTGGAGTCCCCGGCTGGCGCTGGCAGGGCACTGCTGTGGGGAAGCTCACAGCGCCTTGCTATGTGCACCTTTCACTGGAGAGTTGTGTTGCACTCGGAGGGGGTGTGGTTAGTTACTCGTTGTTTCTCTCCTGCTGATGTGGGCTTTAGGCAGCTCGGTGCCATGCCTGCAAGCGTCAGGGGAAGCTGCTGGAAACCATCCACTGGCGGGGGCAAATCAAACACTTCTGCAACCAGCAGTGTCTGCTGCGATTTTACAATCAACAGAACCAGCCCAACCTGGACACGCAGAAGGGGCCGGAGAGCCTGCTGAACAGTGAGTAGGAAGGAGGGAGGGGACCTGCATAGCTCAGTCCGAGAGACACAGGGAAGACTGAACAGCGAGGGGTGGAAGCTTCCTGCCCGGGACTGGATGAGATGCTAGGGAACAATCCTGCACTGGCCCTTGGGGGGGGAAAGAACGGAGTGGGACCTAATGGGGCTTCTCCATCTCTAACATCTATGGTTCTATGACACACAGGGCCCAGACGGGAGGAGCCGGTGCCAGCGTGCTGCCTGTAGCTCACACTCTTAGCGAGGATACTCAGGGATTTAACATCCTCATGTTGCCAGCGGAGAGCTCGATTTACAGGGTTAGGGGACAGCGTGGTTTGGCATGATAATCCACCTGCAGCCCCACACCACCTCTGAGCTGTGACCTTCTCATAAGCTAATCAGGATTGGGCCAGGTCAGTGCTTGGATGGGAAACATTCAAGGAAAACGCAGGGTGCTGCAGGAAGTGGTGCTGGTGATGCTGTAGGTGGGCTTTCCTCAGCCAGAGCTGAACCTAGAACAATCTTGAGGGAGTGCTGAGCTGCTGGAGGCACTCTGTCTTGCAATGTTAGATTGGAATCCTACCACTTACCCAAAGATCGCTGCAGCTTTGGGGAGTTGCCAACCCCGTGTCCCAGACAACCCCATTCTGCATCCATGGAGTTCCAGCTGGAGAGCAGATTTTCACTGCCTGTTGCCCCATTTCCTATCATTAACTTGAGCCAGTTGCTCATGGAAGATTGCAAAGTGCTTTGGGGTCCCTCAGGATGGAAGGTGCTCATAGTGACAGTGACAAGACATCGCTTGGCCCTCGGACACTCGCATAGTCTCATTCTGCTGGGTCTTTTGTAGGCCACAATCTTCTAGGTAGTCTGTGTGATCTAGTCAAAATGCCTGCAGCTTACGTTGGGACTCGCTTGGGTGCACCAAGCTCCGACAGATACCTGCATCGCAGGCTCAGGGCTTTGCTGCCCTCCCTGGGATTTCATGAGGTATAAAACCCTGACTAGGGTGCGCCAAGGAGGGGAAACTAAGACAAGGACCTTCCAGTGAGAGACCTCATCCTCCATCTCCAGACTCTTCCTGGTTCCTCTCCTGGCAGTAGTGGGCGGATTGCAAGACGGGCGAAGCCCTGGATGTCAGTGCTGCTTTGACAGCAAAGCAGAGCTGCTCTGCCAGAAGCAGCAGGTTCTGCCAGCCAGGGGAGTCCCAACCTGCCCTCCCAGAGCCACGCTCCGTAAAAGGCCATGTGAGGCGACAGCTCAAGTGGCAACACACTAAAGTGACCTGGATAAAGGAACTGTTGGTTTCTGCTGGCACGGGCATGCCCAGGGGGAGTCTGCTTGATGGGGCACTGACCGTCCTGCTGCCCAGGGGAGGAAGAGGTGGTAAACTTGCTGGTTCCTGTAGCTCACCAAGTGATTCCACAGCCTTAGCCATGCTGTGCCATGTTTCCTCTGCTTGTGAGGGACCAGTAACACTGCTTTTGGGACACAGGCACAGAGAGCAAGCTCTGCTTGCAGAGGGAAGCATGTTTCACACCATTTGGCCATTGTCTCCTTGGACCCATGGACCACAAGACTCTGAGAAGTCCCTTCTCCACCACCACCAACCACAAGAGCCTGAGCCCAGCCCCGACCACATCTCTGGAGGCCACCAAGAACTTTGCTGTTTGGCACATGGGGCATCACCATTCACCGTGCCGCAGCTGGCTCTCCCTGCGCCCTGTGAGGCAGAGGACTCTGAGGGCCACCAAGGAAAAGTCCATCGGCAGTGGTGAGCGCTTGGCTGAGCACAAGCTCCAGGCTACCCCAGTAGCTGCCATGCTTGGTGAATGCCGCTGGTGGCACCAGGCCCTCTGTGTGATCTGGTGCACCCATCCCCTGCCATTTGTGGGATAGCTGTGGACATCCTTGTCCCGGGACTGTGGCATACTGCTTAGCTTGCAAAGGAAGGGTGCTGGGGCTAGGGCCTGCCATGTGCTTTCCAACTTTCCAGCCCAGCGTGCTGTGCCAGGGATTTCGGGAGGAGCAGCTTGTCAGTGCACGGTGAGGAACAGCTTCTGCCTAGTCCAGCCAGGGTCTCCTCTGGACCTGACAGCTGCATTGCCAGCTCACAAGGGACTGCCTGGATTTCAGGCCCATCTTGGGCAGAGCTGCTGACTACTTGCTGCTTCTTTTGCAGCCAGTGGTTGCCTAAAACCGTTCATTCCTGTGACCCAGTAGCTGCTGCCAACCTGGTGATCCTGCGAGTGCTTGCTGACGCTAAAAGTGGCCGTTCCTTTGCTGGGAACAGTCTGTGTAATGAAGGATTGAGGAGCTTCTGACACACAACTGTGCCCAACGACTTCCAAGGGGAACTGGCTCTGCACAGGGCTGTCCAGCTGGAGAGGGTAGAGGGCCAGAAGTCACGGTTGGTGCAGGCAGTGCCTTGGCAGCTCCTTTCTGGTGTTGGGATGAGAGTAAAGAACAAGCTGCAGCATCCCTGGAAGCCTGGACATGTAGCACATGGAGCTTTGTGGCAGGAGAATCTTGTTTCCCTTAGTCGTAAATCATTGGCCTGTGGGGCAATCAACTTTGCTTTGATTCTGCTGCAGAAATATTCTGCTCCTACTCCATAGCTTGTCCTTTCTTGTTCAAGCTATTGATGTTTCCCCACCTAGACCTGCTGCCCATCCATTTCAGGCTGGTCAGGGGGAGTTCTTGCACCCATTGAAACTGTTGCAGATCCTATTGCTGAAGGTTCAGCTCCAGGTTAGGGAGCTTCCTCCAACCAGAACTTAGCCGTTCCTCTGGGGTGGTCAGCAAGTGGACCCTGCTGGGTCTCCAGTTGCTCAAGAGCTGCCCTGCATTCCCTTGGGACAGGGGAAATCTGCACAGTGTGAATGCCCATGTGTTGGTCCTTTGGGAGTCTGGGTCTTTCCTGGAGAGCCGATCTGTATGCAGGAGGTGCAAATGAACCCGCCAGTCCCTTTGGGTGCTGAGACCTGCTGCTTTCCTTGCAGATGTCTCTTTCACGCATGGCCCACGGTTAGTCAGTGCTGTAGAAGGCCGTTCTTCCCAGCCATGTGGGTAACCAGGGCTCATGGGAGACTTGGATGAAGGTGCTCTTTTAGCTCATCAGCCTTTGAGATGGGTGCAGGTTCCCTGCAGAGCAAATGAGCTGGAATTGTCATCCAAGCCAGGATGGTATTGTCACCACCTGAGACTAGTGTCTGCCACACATGCCTCTTGGGGGAAAGGACTGCATCCCTAGAGCTGGGGCAAACCTGTCTCTCTGCTTTCTGGGATATCTTGTAGTGGTACTACTAGCTCTGTCACCTTCTCCCTAGGGATCTCGAAGCACTTTGCCAAGATATTTGTGTCAGGGAGATGGAGGCACAGGGAGGGGCCATGGCTGGGTACAGCAAGCCAATAGGCAGAGCTGGGAATAGAGCCCTGGGTTCCTCTCTCTACAAGGGGCTGGGATTTCTCCTGACTTTCTGGGGTGGACTGCAAGGGAGCACAAAATGACATGGGAATGACAATTTTGGAGTTGTCTTCTGAGCTGCTAGGGCTAGACATTGTGGAAATGTTAGCTGTTCCTGGAGTGGCCAGGAGCAGTTTCTGGGAAGCCTGTCCCTGCCCTCTGGTTGCTGCCACCTCCAGTCCCAGCAGTGGGACCTGTTGGCCCAGGAGCTCTTGAACTTAAGAGTCATTGCTTTCTCTTACAGGTCAGACTTCAGAGCCAAAACCACCTGCCCCTTCCCCACAGAAGGCAGAGACTAACATGGTAAGGCCCGTTGGAGGTAGGAGTTTGCAAGATAGTACAAAGGGGCTGTGCCCAAAGAGGACAGATCTGCCATTGCTCAGGAACTTTTCATTCTTCTACAACCAATGCATTTTAAGGTGTCTGGTTAGTGAAAGCTGACAGGAGCTGCTGGGGAGGGCAGCACCAGCATATAAGGGGGAAGAATAACTATTCCCCAAGAATCAACGATGGGCTCCAGGACAGCCTGCCACTGTGGCACTGGCTTCTCTTCATGGTGCTCCCCTGTGCCTGGGTATAGCTGCTGTCCCGCTGTGTTCCCTGCTTCCCCATGGGGCACAAGCGACCAGTGCTAGACTCCCTGCTGACTGCCGCAGAGATGCCACACAGGCTCACTGCCTGCCAGGGGCAGCTTAGAATCATCATTGAATCATAGAATTGTCTCGGTTGGAAGGGACCTTTAAGATCACCGAGTCCAACCAGTAACCTAGCACTGCCAAACCACCACTAAATCATGTCCCTCAGCACCGCGTCTGCCTGTCTGTTAAATACCTCCAGGGATGGCGACTCCACCACCTCCCTGGGCAGCCTGTGCCAGTGCTGGACAACCCCTTCTGTGAAGAAATTTGTCCTAATACCACAGAATCATAGAATGGTTTAGGTTGGAAGGGACCTTAAAGATCATCTAGTTCCAACGCCCCTGCCATGGGCAGGGACACCTTCCACTAGACCAGGTTGCTCAAAGCCCCATCCAACCTGGCCTTGAATACCTCCAGGGATCGAGCCTCCACAACTTCTCTGGGCCAGCTTGGCAGTCCTTTGGCCAGGTCTGACTGTGGGAGCATCTGCGTGTGTGCGTGTGTGTGTGTTGGGGACTGCGAGGCTCCAGGAGGTGCTTTGGGAGTCTCTCCAGCTGTACCCATGGTTGGGAAGAGGTGGTGCTGCCTTAGGTGGACACCAACCTCCTGCTTTCTGCATTTCCTCAGCTGTCAGCAAAGACTTCCTCAGCCCAGATGTCTCCAGCCGTGCCACCTCCCCCACCCCCTCCGGTTCCAGCCACCCCTCGGAAAAATAAAGCTGCCATGTGTAAACCACTGATGCAGAACCGGGGTGTTTCCTGCAAGATAGAAATGAAGTCCAAAGGATGTCAGACAGGTAGGAAAACAATACATAACTGCAGAATTACAGGGGCATTTTGGAAAGGCAAGTGGCACGTCCCTGCTCCAGACTAAATGTGAATCCAACTTGAAATGCTGTACAGAGCAGGGCTGGGTGTTTGGCACCGTGCTGAGGAGTCTCGGGGCAGTGTGGGGCACTCACAGCAGGGCTGGAGGTAGGGAGCCCATTTCCACCAGCAAAAGGAGCGACGCAGAGAGCAGCTCAGCATGATCCCACCTCTTGTGGGACAACTCCTGTTCCTTTGGAGATTGTCAGCTTGTGTGATGGGCCGTCTGCTAAGCAGGTTCCACTGTGTAGCTCCTGTCAGGCACGCACGTGTGGTCTCTGGCATGTGCGAGGCAACTACACTTCTCAGCAGGGCCATGTAAGAGCAGGGGACGCACCTCTGGCTAAGGCAAGCCTCTCTTGTTGCAGGGGTCTTTGGCTTGCTGCTGCTCCAGTTCTGCCCATGGGTCACAGAAGCTGGTGGCTAGAAAGGCCATGGTGCTGGACAGCCGGGGGCATGGCAGTGTGCAGCGGGGCTGGGTGGAGGAGCTGCCAGGAGTAAGCTCACTGACATACTTTTGCTCTTGTCAGAGGCTGACTGGAAGCCCCAGGTGATTGTGTTGCCAATCCCTGTCCCGATCTTCGTGCCTGTGCCTATGCATATGTACTGCCAGAAAGTACCTGTGCCTTTCTCCATGCCTGTCCCGGTAAGCAACACACTCCACCTGCTTGTGTTCTCGTACTGTCGCGATCCTGCCTTGCTGCAGCCTCCCTGCTTCTCTGTCCTCTTATCCTGCCTCTGCTTTTACATCAGTCCAGCTGAGTGTCCGTTTTCTGCCTGGTATGCTGCTGTCAACAGGTGCCTGTGCCAATGTTCCTGCCCACCACACTGGAGAGCACAGATAAGATTGTGGAGACCATTGAGGAGCTGAAGGTGAAGGTCCCCTCCAATCCCCTGGAGGCTGACATCCTTGCCATGGCCGAGATGATTGCAGAGGCTGAGGAACTGGACAAAGCCTCCTCGGATCTGTGCGGTAGGTGCTGCCATGGCTTGGTCTGGCCCAACAGTTGGGATCAGGTGGGGTTTGCTGGCTCTTGGAGCTAGAGCGTCTGCCTGGATCATAGCTCCCCCAAAGCCTTTGAAAAGGGAGCAGGGAAGAGCAAGTCCTCAACTTCTGCTGAGGAGGAACCAGGAGGCAAGAGCTGCAGCGGGGAGCGGTGTCTGCCACCGTCCCTTTTGGGAGTGCCAGTCTTATGGCACTGTGCAAGCACTGTTAGTTTATTCAGGTGGCTGTTCAGGCTCTTACCTAAAGCAGCTTCCCAGCCAGAGGACTAGCAGCCCTGACCTCGCAGGCCTTTCCACTGGGGGGCTGCATTCCTCAAGCCCCAGTGACTAGGGCTGTGGCTGGGGAGAGGACAAACCTCCAATGTCTTGCTGTCCAGGGAAAGCTGGGCAGCACAGATGTCATCAGTAAAAACAAAAGATGGGTCATTGTAATAGGTGACTCAATTTTAAAGGGCACGGAAGGCCCGATACGTAGACTGGACCCGCTATATAGGGAAGTTTGCTGCCTACCTGGGGCCTGGGTTAATTATGTTAAGAAGAAGCTTCCTTCCCTGGTGCAGCAATCAGATTATTATCCCCTTTTAGTTTTTCAGGTAGGCAGTGATGACATAGTGAGAAGAACGCCAAGGGCAATGAAGACAAGATTTCAGGGCCTTGGGACTACTGGTTAAGGGAGCACAAGTCTTGTTCTCCTCTATCCCTCCAGTTGCGGGGTTTGATGGGGTAAACAGGAATAGCCAAGAGGTCAATGACTGGCTCCGAACCTGGTGCTACTGGCAAGGTTTCGGATTCTTCGATCATGGCCTGATTTACAGAACACCAGGGCTGCTGGTAGCAGACGGGAAAAACCTATCTCGCAGGGGGAAAACTGTTCTAGGACTAGAGTTAGCGGGGCTCCTTGAGAGAGCTTTAAACTAGATTGGAAGGGGGATGGGGATGTAACTGGGCTCACCAGAGAGGCGCCCGGCCGTAGTAGCCCAGCACTTGTGGGGCAGAGTGCTAGTATTTTTGAGAATTGGAAGGCCCACCACCCCTCTAGGGCAAAAACTACACACTCATTGGCCTCTCTGAAATGCCTGTACACTAGCGCACGCAGCGTGGGGAACAAACAAGAGGAACTAGAGATCTGCGTGCGATCACAGGGCCATGATCTCATTGCAATTACTGAGACATGGTGGGATAGCTCGCATGACTGGAATGTGGTCACGGAGGGCTATGTTCTCTTTAGGAAAGATAGGCCAGCGAGGCGAGGTGGGGGAGTCGCTCTTTATGTGAGAGAGCAACTGGAATGTATTGAGCTCTCCCTGGGAGCGGACAAAGAGCAAGTTGAGAGCTTGTGGGTAAGGATTAAGGGGCAGGGTAACAGGGGAGACACCGCTGTGGGTGTTTATTACAGGCCACCCGATCAGGATGGGGAAGTTGATGAGGCCTTCTACAGACAGGTGAGAACCGCCTCACAATCGCAGGCCTTGGTTCTCATGGGGGACTTCAACTTCCCTGATATCTGCTGGGAAGGCGACACTGCTAGGCAGGTACAGTCCAGGAGGTTCCTCCAGTGCATTGATGATAACTTCTTGACTCAGGTGGTGGAGAAGCCCACAAGGAGAGGTGTACTGCTGGACCTAGTACTGACAAACAAAGAGGGACTGGTGGAGGATGTTAAGGTTGGGGGCAGACTTGGCTGCAGTGATCATGAGAAGACAGTTCAGGATTAAGTGTAGTATGCACAAAATGGCAAGTAGGGTTGAAACCTTAAACTTCAAGAGGGCTAACTTTGATCTCTTCAAGAAATTGATGGGAGAAGTCAAATGGGAGAGGGCTCTAGAGAGTAAGAGGGCTCAAGAGAGCTGGCTGGTATTTAAGCACCACTTCCTCCAAGCTCAGGATCGGTGCATCCCGAAGAGCAAGAAATCGGGCAAGGGAAGAAGGAGGCCTGCATGGCTGAGCAGGGATCTGAAAAAGCTTAGGTGGAAGAAGCGAGCTTACAGTATGTGGAAAAGGGGGCTGACGACTTGGGATGAGTATAAGAACGCTGTCAGGGTATGCAGGGATGAAACAAGGAAAGCCAAGGCAGCCTTGGAATTGAACCTGGCGAGGGATGTCGAGACCAATAGGAGGGGGTTTTTTAAGTATATAGGAGGCAAAAGGAAAATTAGGGAAAATGTGGGCCGGCTGTTGAACGAGACGGGTGCCGTGGTGACAGGTGATGCAGAGAAGGCGGAGTTGCTGAATGCCTTCTTGCTTCTGTCTTCACTGCTCGGGCCAGCTCTTGGGAGTCCCAGACTTTGCAAGTAACAGAGAAAGTCTGGAGGAAGCATGACTTTACCCTGATTGGAGAAGAACAAGTTAGGGATCAATTAGGTAAACTGGATACCCACAAGTCCACGGGGCCTGATGGGATGCACCCGCGAGTGCTGAGGGAGCTGGCGGAAGTCATTGCTGGGCCGCTCTCCATCATATTTGAAAGGTCCTGGAGAACAGGGGAGGTGCCTGAGGACTGCAGGAAAGCCAATGTCACTCCAGTCTTCAAAAAGGGCAAGAAGGATGACCCGGGAAACTACAGCCCAGTCAGCCTCACCTCCATCCCTGGAAAGATGATGGAACAGCTCGTTCTGGGCCTCATCTCCAAGCGTCTGGAGGAAAAGAAGGTTATCAGAAGTAGTCAACATGGATTCACCAAGGGGAAGTCACGTCTGACTAATCTGAGAGCCTTCTATGATGGCGTGACTGGATGGGTGGATGAGGGGAGGGCAGTGGATGTTGTCTACCTGGACTTCAGCAAGGCTTTCGCCACTGTCTCCCACATCATCCTCCCAGGCAAGCTTAGGAAGTGTGGGTTAGATGAATGGACAGTGGGGTGGATTGAACAGTGGCTGAACGATAGAGCTCAGAGGGTTGTGGTTAGCGGTGCTGAGTCCAGTTGGAGGCCAGTAACAAGTGGTGTCCCTCAGGGGTCAGTACTGGGTCCAGTCCTGTTCATCATATTCATCAATGACCTGGATGAAGGGATAGAGTGTACCGTCAGCCAGTTTGCTGATGACACAAAACTGGGAGGGGTGGCTGACACGCCAGAAGGCTGTGCCGCCATACAGCGTGACCTGCACAGGCTGGAGAGTTGGGCAGAGAAAAACCTGATGAAGTTCAACACAGGCAAGCGTGGGGTACTGCATCTGGGGAGGAATAACCCCATGCATCAGTACAGGTTGGGGGCTGACCTCCTGGAGAGCAGCTCTGGGGAAAGGGACCTGGGAGTCCTGAGGGCCAACAGGGTGACCATGAGCCAGCAATGTGCCCTGGTGGCCAAGAAGGCCAATGGCACCGTGGGGTGCATCCAGCAGAGTGTGGCCAGCAGGGCGAGGGAGGGCATCCTCCCCCTCTGCTCTGCCCTGGGGAGGCCGCAGCCGGAGCACTGTGTGCAGTTCTGGGCTCCCCGGGTCAGGAAGGACAGGGAACTGCTGGAGAGGGTCCAGCAAAGGGCTACAAAGATGATGAGGGGATTGGAGCATCTTCCTTACGAGGAAAGGCTTAGGCACTTAGGTCTTTTTAGTCTGGAGAAAAGAAGACTGAGAGGGGATCTTATCAATGCTTGTAAATCCTTAGAGGGGGGGTTCCAGGTAGATGAGAAGAGTCTTTTTTCAGTGGTGCCCAGTGACAGGACAAGAGGTAATGGGCACAAACTTGAGCACCGGAAGTTCCATCTTAACATGAGGAGGAACTTCTTTCCTTTGAGGGTGGCAGAGCACTGGCACAACCGCCCAGAGAGGTTGTGGAGTCTCCCACACTGGAGACATTCCAAACCCGCCTGGACGCTGTCCTGTGCAACTGCTGTAGGTGTCCCTGCTGTGGCAGGGGGGTTGAAGTAGATGATCTCCAGAGGTCCCTTCCAACCCTGACCATTCTGTGATCATGGGGCTGCTCTGAGCACAGGACTGTGCACAAAAGACTTTCTTGAAAGTTGGGTTTATGATCTGCTTTTGTATTGCAGACCTGGTGAGTAACCAGAGTGCAGAGGGTCTCCTGGAGGACTGTGATCTGTTTGGACCGGCACGGGACGATGTGTTGGCTATGGCTGTCAAGATGGCAAATGTCCTCGATGAGCCGGGCCAGGACCTGGAGGCTGACTTCCCTAAGAGTAAGAGCTGGGTGAAGCAGACATGCAGGGCTGCTCATGTTGCAGCAGCATGTCCCCGCTCCTCTCAGCCAACTGTTGCCAGCAGCATTAAGAGCTGTGTGAACTTCCCTCTCCGTGCCCTCTGACTAGGCTTGAGGCCGGGAACTGAGGGCCAGGAACTGAGGGCCTTGCAGATGGCTGCTCACAGTAGGGGTGAGGAGGCCACCACTTTTGAAGGAGTGTGTGTTTGTCTAGATTAACTGACCTTTTGCAAACACAGGCCTGCAGAGAAGGGGGAATGAGAAGCTGATTTTAACAGCACAAAGAGCAGGGCAGTGGCGCTGGTGTGCTTATGGATGATGATTCCAGAGGATCCAGCAAGGCAAGAGAGAGACCTGGACAGGGCATGACATCCTGGGAGATGGCAAAATGG
The DNA here is from genome assembly GCA_017639485.1 of Pluvialis apricaria. Lineage (NCBI taxonomy): Eukaryota > Metazoa > Chordata > Aves > Charadriiformes > Charadriidae > Pluvialis > Pluvialis apricaria. Next base: position 25,060,819 of record CM030017.1, on the reverse strand, counting down.
CTGAGTGTCCATTAGTGGGCAGAAGGTGGAAGAAGAGGCAGGGACTTGCAGGAGCACAGCAGTGCTGAGACAGGATGCTAGCAGCAAAGGGCGCAGAACTGGGGTGCCTGTGCCAGGCTGTCCCCAGCGCTGGCCTGGCACAAGGAGATGAGGAATGTTCCTTGGGTTTAAAAAAACAACAAACTGTCAGAAGGGAGAATTTGGGGCTCTGGTTAGTCTGAGAAAGCTTAGCATCTGCCAGAGCTGTATTTCCTTTGTTGGGCTGTGGCCAAAGGTCCACACCAGACAGCGGTGGAGGGTGTGAAGCACTGGGCTGCATGTTCCCTCTTCATCTTGCCGTAAGAACCAGGCCAGCACAGGGGACAGGGTGAGAAGTTCTCAGATGAGCCCTTCTGCCTGTTTCCTTTCAGACCCTCTAGACATTAATCCCAGTGTGGACTTCCTCTTTGACTGTGGGCTGGTGGGACCAGATGATGTGTCGACAGAGCAAGATCTGCCTCGTGCTGTCCGAAAGGTGAGCTGCCCGTGGGTACTGCCTGCTTAAAGCAGGTCTGGGCAGTTTGGAGCAGGAGCTGCCACCTGGGACATACAGGATGACATGTGCCAGAGACTTTGGTGTGCTGGGGAGGTTTTGCCCTCTCCCTTCAGGGCATGCCTGGCCTGTGGGCCACTCCTTGAATGAAAATGCTTGCCTGCCACTTCGGAGGAGCTTAGAATGCCACAGGTCATGTGAGAGCCAGCCCCTTTCTTGCCCATGGTCCTCATAACTAATGGGCCTTGGTGGCTTGGCTGTCAGCAGAAGGATGCCTGGGCACACTGGGAGGGAGCTGGCAGTCAGCAGGTCTGAGGGGTGGCCAGGACTTTTGCATCTGTCCCAGGTAGGTGCCCAGTCTCACAGTACACGTCTCTGCAGGGGCAGAAGCGTCTGGTTCTCTCTGAAAGCTGTTCCCGGGACTCAGTGAGCAGCCAGCCCAGCTGCACAGTGCTGAACTACTCGTACGGTGTGAATGCCTGGAAGTCCTGGGTGCAAGCCAAGTATGCAGGGGGAGAGACTAGCAAGGGCGAGGAGCTACGCTTCGGCCGTAAGTGCCCTGTCTGGATGGGGTGGAGTGGCAGAAACCTCCCAGAAGCTGGGTCCCAGGGTGTTGAGGTGCTGCTGGCCTTGCAGGCTATTGTCTGAGGCTGCTGTGCTTGTCTCCACAGCCAAGCCCATGAGGATTAAGGAAGACATCTTGGCCTGCACAGCAGCTGAGCTCAACTATGGCCTGGCCCAGTTTGTCAAGGAGATAACACGGCCCAATGGGGAGCGCTATGAACCGGACAGCATCTATTACCTCTGCCTTGGCATCCAGCAGGTGAGGGAGGGCTTTCTGCCCTCAAGTCCTCCACAGCCAGACCTAGGGATCAGATCTGGTGAGGGGAACTTGTACCCTTTATTCTGCCTTCTGGGGACCCAGAGAGGCTCACTGGACTCTCCTTCAGTGCCTGGGACAGCAACCCACCTCATTCCGTCTTTGTTCCCAAGCCCAGCGGGTAGAGGGGCAGCTATTGCCCAGCCTTGCACCCTTCTTGCACATCCCTGAGGAGGGCTGGGAGATCTCCCCAAACTCAGTCCCTTCTTCAGCACCGAGTCTGCTTTGTCATACCCAGGGTTTTCCTCACAGCCCTCGGAAGTGGCTGGTTTGAGGAGTCTGCCCTGCAGCTCTGGTTGTACAAGGAGGGGCGCTCTGCATGTGTGTCGTGGGCTCTCTGGGGAGGGTTTGCCTTCCAGGTGCTGCCGTGTCTCTTTTGACTGTGTGTTCTGTCCTTTCTAGTACCTGCTCGAGAACAATCGTATGGTGAATATATTTACAGACCTTTACTACCTGACCTTCGTGCAGGAGCTGAACAAGTCCCTGAGCGGCTGGCAACCCACAATCTTACCAAATAGTATGTGTTCCCAGAGTACCTTCAGTCACCACGCGTACCCAGTTTGTGCTTCTAGCCTTGGATCCTCTGGTCTGACTGTGCTCCTCCAGCCTCAACCCTCTTCCTTGGCATAGACAGCATGGTCCTGCTGTGTCTTGGGGTCGTACTGACCCATACCGACAGCAGAGCCAGCCTGCTTTACGCCTCAGCAGCTTCGGTTGCCCAGTCAGGGTAGCTGGGAGCAGAGTACAACTGCTTTGTGTCCTGGGACAGTCTGAATCTTTACAACACTTCAGTGATGTCTCCACCCTTTGGCAAAGACAATACCAAGCCAGGAGGCACGCTGGCCCGTGCCTTTGTGTTCCCAGCACATGGGCAGGACCTGCACACTGTGCTAGGTGTTGACGAGGGTTGCTGTGCTGCTGCCTTGGGAGCGGACTAACTTCAAGCTCTGCAGAGACTTTTCATGATGCTGTATTCTGGGCTGCCATCCCTGCTGTGTCTTGTCAGTGCTTAGTTCCCAGATCCAACCTTACCTCTGCATATTGGCTATCCCAGGTAGAGGCATTTGGCTCCAGACCTGTGTGTCTAGGCAGGAGCTAGCCATGTCTGTCCTGCCTGCTGCTCACACCAAGTGTGGCGGAGCACTGGCCCAGAGCACTTTGTGGCCATCTATAGGGATGAGCAGTTAGGATAGATTTGCATTCTGGCCTGCAGTTTGGCTGTGATCTGGGGTGGCTCATGGCTGGGCAGAGCTGATGGCTGTGGAGAAGTAACCTTGTGGAAAAGGGAATGTTGTGAAGCGTCAGTCTTCTGCAGCGAGCTTGTATGGGCAGGGTAAAGGGATTGCCACAAGGCTGCTGTTGTGACCTGGTTCTTCCTCTGTGCATTGCAGACACTGTTTTCTCACGTGTCGAGGAGGAGCACCTCTGGGAGTGCAAGCAGCTGGGTGTGTACTCACCCTTTGTGCTCCTCAACACCCTCATGTTCTTCAACACCAAATTCTTTGGGCTGCAGACAGCAGAGGAGCACATGCAGCTCTCCTTCACCAATGTGGTGCGCCAGTCCCGCAAGTGCACCACGGCTCGTGGCGTGACGAAGGTGGTGAGCATCCGCTACTACGCTCCTGCCAAGCAGAAGAAAGGCCGAGGTAGGGTCTGATGGAGCATCTCTCTGTCCCTCCTCCTGCCTCCCCCATCGGGTCCCAGCCCTGATCCGGCTCTCTTCCCCCTCTGCAGATGGCGGCTCTGGAAAGCGGAAGCGTGAGGAGGACGTACCAATGCTGGAGCAGCGGGAGAACAGGATGAACCCACTCCGATGCCCAGTCAAGTTCTATGAGTTTTATCTCTCCAAATGGTGAGACTTTCTCTGGAGAAGGGGCATGTGCCATTTTGGAGCCACCTCTCAGTTTTGGTGGGACTCTGTGGAGTGGCTGCTGCTCTCCAAACATTTGTACCTGAGTGTGAAGCCTTGCCCAGGGTTTGGGCTGTTTGTATAGACCATGGTTGAGAGAACGCTTCTCTCTGGCCCCTTCCACTACTCGCCTCTCTCCAAACAGGGAGGAATGTGCAGTATGAGTCCTGGTACTTGGCTGGTTAGGGGCTTTGGTCCTGAGCGAGAAGCTGCAGACTCAGTTTGTGTCCTCATCCTGCTGAAGGATGAAAGGCTGTGACAAGCCTTGAGCCACCTTTGATAACCATGAGGGCAGGCCAGGCTTTCTGAACCCCTGGAGCTGATATCCCGGGGCTCACCTTCCTCTCTCTTTACAGTCCCGAGAGTTTGCGGAACCGCAACGATGTCTTCTACCTGCAGCCCGAACGGTCGTGCATTGCTGAGTCCCCGCTCTGGTACTCAGTCATCCCCATGGACCGGAGCATGCTGGAGAGTATGCTGAACCGCATCCTGGCCGTGAGGGAGATCTATGAGGAGCACAGTCGGCTCAGCAGCCTGGAGGATGACATGGACTAAGAGCAAGGTGCTGCCAAGCTGGCTGTGCTCCAGCCCTGGACGCCTCGTCTCCCTGCCTCCCGCTGCAGGGCAGGGGCTGTGCAGCGCAGGAGGGGACAGTGCTGTCCCTTTATCGTTACCGGACTTGGACATCCCATCCTGTTCGTTACAGGCCTCTCCTACATACGTGGCCCCCGCGCTCAGCCCTGTCTCCTGTCCCAGCTGCTGGGTGAGCCATCTTCCCTGGGGCCAGTCCCCACAGCACAGGGGTGGCAGAGCCCCCGGGGCAGCATCCTTTGCCCAGCCCTGTTTCCCCCATGCCCCCAGCCCTGATACTATTCCCTTCTCCCCCTGCCCCACGGCAGGAACTGCACAATATGGCAGAGCGCCGTCTGGGACCAGCAGCCCTGAGGCTTTTAATTCCCCCTTCCTTTAGCATCCCCTCTCGAGGCTGCAGGTGGCACTGCGGGAACGGTAGCTCTGGTGCTGCCTATGGCAGGATGGTGTCTTCAAGCCAGTGGGGAAGGACCAGTGGCAGCCTGGGACCTGTTGGGTCAGGAGGAGGGCTTGTTCCGAGCCGGGGGAGAGATTTGGGCGGGCTGCAGGGAGCGGAGGGAGCTGGCGCTGGAACATGAGGGCAGAGACCTGGCCTTGCTGTGGGGGCACCTCCCTCAGACGCAGCCAGGCTGCCTCCCTCAGTTGTGTCAATGTTTTGATAGCGATGGGTCTGTGCCAGCACTGTCCCTCTCTCCCCGCTGTCCCCTGTCCTGGAGTAACCCCCCCTCCCCAGTGCAAGGTGCCATTGGTGGGTCCCTCTGCTTTGGCTGAGGGCTCGGGCAGCTGCTGGCGTAAGTGAGGAGCTCTGCCTGGCCTGCCCCTCCCTCCCAAAGCAGTGGGGTGCCAGCCCCCTGCCCGGGGTGAGCCTGGCTCCGACTGTACCGCTGCCTCCTGCCCCTCCTCGTGTTCTGGTCAGTTTTCTTGAGCTGTACATGGGTCTCCTGTTGAGCCTGTATATATTGTTCTGGGCCCTGGCCCGGGGCCCACTGTTCTGTGTCCATGTGGAGAGTGAGCCGCTCACCAGTCTTGTTGTAGTGATGCCAGGGCAGTAGGACTAACCCTGTGTCTCTGGGAACCATTCATTTCAAATAAAGATGCAGAAAACTTTGGCAGCCCCTTTTCTTCCCCCTGCCCTGGGCAGGGTGGGCACTGCAGAAGAGCAGGGCCAATGTCCCGCTGCTGCTGTGCACCTCGCTCCTGCCCATCCCTGCCTCTGCTGCCGGCACTTTCCTACCCTGCCTTGCCCCTGCTGTGCTGCCAGCGCTGGCTTGCCAGGATGGCCCCATGACCCCGTGTCCGCTGCTGCCAGCCTGGCATGCCCTGCCTGTCACTGCACGTCCCTTGCCTATCGGGCTGCAGCCCAACCCCACCCAGCAGTGGCCCTGCCCTGGCTATGCAGTGTGTCCATGGGACAGACCGGTCGGAGAGCGATGCCGCGGTGCCTGTGGGCAGAGCAGGAGTCAAGTGAGGTGCAGTGGGTGTTTTATTTGCTCCCCCAGGGCTGATAGACCCCCGGCCCTGCTCCCAGCCCAGCTGCTCCCAGGAGCGCAGGGAGCGGCCGAGCCATGTCCCCGGGGCCATGCCCATCCCTCGCGCTGGCCACGTGGTCCCATGCTATGAGCCTGGCAGGGCCCAGAGACAGAACCGCAACGGTGGCCGCCCATGCATCACCAATCCCTGAGCCCCATAGGCCACATTTACACTGCCAGGTCTGCTGCTCGTACCTTCCCATGGGACCCACTGGCCACCCCCAGCCATGCACCCGCCTTCCCCAGGTGTGCCAGGCCGTGGGGGGCTCTGCCAGCAGCCACGGGGCTGCCACTGCCGGGCAAGGTGAGGTGGGTGCTGTGGGGCCCCGCAGGGCTGCCAGGACTGGGCAGGATGCAGGATTTGGGGCTTGGGCGCCGACGGCACTTGGTGAGACCCAGGTGGTAGATCTCCACCAGGTTGAGCAGCAGGGACACGCAGGCCACCCCCAGCATGAAGAGGATGAAGATGGTCTTCTCGGTGGGCCGGGAGATGTAGCAGTTGACGGTATTGGGGCAGGGCCAGCGGCTGCAGGTGTAGAGGGGCTTCAGCTGGAACCCGTACAAGGCATACTGGCCTACAATGAAGCCCACTTCCAAGAGAGCCTTGAAGACGACGTTGCAGACGTACGTCCTCAGGATGGCCCCCTGCATGCAGACCCGTCCCCGCCTGTCCCCTGCAGGGAGCCTGGGCTGCCCAGGGCGCTGCCGCCTGGCCCCACTGCTGGCCCGTGCTGCTGCTTGCTGCTGCGCTTTCTCCTCCAGATGCACCAGGTGCAGGATGTGGCCCAGGTACACAAGGCTGGGGGTGGAGACGAAGATGATCTGCAGGACCCAGAAGCGGAGGTGGGAGATGGGGAAGGTGCTGTCATAGCAGGCGTTCTGGCAGCCGGGCTGCTGCGTGTCGCAGGAGAAGCCAGACAGCTCATCGCCCCAGACCCGCTCGGCGGCCGCCCCCAGCACCAGGATGCGGAAGACGAAGAGGACAGTGAGCCAGACCTTCCCCACCACGGTGGAGTGCTCCTGGGCGTTCTCCAGCAGCCGCCCCAGCAGGCTCCAGTCTCCCATGGCAGGCGCCGCAGTGCCCTGCAAGACAGCCGCCCTCCAGACACGGCCACCCCCACAACCCATCGGACAGCCACCCCATCCCCCAGCAGGCCAGGGACCCAACGCAGGGCTGACCCTGGGCTGTCCCCACCCTGCCTCCCATGGGAGCCCCTAACCTGTCATGGGGAGGGCAGAAAAGACCTCCGACAGAATGCAGCGCCACCACGCTGGGAGCACTGTGGGGGACACTGCGATGGTGACCTGGCATGGGGACCCCTCACCGTTGGTGGGCACGTGGGGCAGAGCCCGGTGCTCCTGCGCCGTCGGCTCCCCCTCGGCGGAACGGTGTGGGATGCTACGAGGCCCCTTCCTGGCTGGTCCCCGGCTCCTCAGCGGGGTGCAGACAGGTCCACCCGGCTCCGTGTGTCCGTCCGTCCACCCGACGGCGGATGCAGGGTTATTGGGGCATGAGGCAGCTGCGTGCCCCATTGGCTTTCCTTGTGACTGGCAGATGAAACAGCCACTGGGGAAACTTTTTCCCTCTATTTTTGGTCTGGGTACTTTTCTAAATATATTCGGGGCTGCAGGGGCTGGTGCTGGGGGAGCGTGAGCCCTTGGACACTGCTCAATGCCACCCAGGGGTCACTGCTCCTGCATGCCTGCTGCCACGGCACTGTGGCCACAGCCACAGCCCAGCGTGGGCACTGTGGCCCCCACAGCCCCTGGTGGCACTCACCCGGGCTAGGGTGCAGGGGTGGGCACCCCATGCTGGCACCCCAGCCCCTGGCATGTCCCAACCAGAGCAGAAAGGAGGGAGGCAGCGCCTGAGAATGGAGATTTAATGGCCCGTGATGCACTCCTGGCCGTCCGGGAGGGCCGGACCAGTGCCTGAGGGACGCTATCCACGGGATGGGGACAGCACAGGGCCGTGGGGTGGGGGCAAGGGCTGGGCCCCCCACAGCGCTGGCCCTAGCAGGCAGAGCAGCGGTCACCCTTCTCCTGCAGCCCGGGGTTACGGCGCAGCATGTCCTTCAGGGAGCCGTCCTGCTCCGTCAGCAGCTGGTTGATCTCGTTCTGCTTGTACTCGGAGAGCTTGTGCCCATAGAAGGAGCCCTTCCCTGACGGGGGGTTGGAGTTGTGCTGGCCTCGGCGGGCACAGGCCCGCACCACCAGGTAGACCAGCTCCGCCATGTTGAGGACGATGCATATGCTGGAGGTGACCAGCATGAAGACGGTGAAGATGGTCTTCTCAGTGGGCCGGGAGATGAAGCAGTCGACGGTGTTGGGACAGGGGTAAGCCTCGCACTTGACCAGCCTCACCATCTGGTAGCCCGGGTAGAGCATGTAGAAGATGTACATGAACACGGCCTCAAAGAGCAATCTGAAGACCACGCTGCAGACGTACGTCCACCACAGGGAACCCGATATGCGTATCTTGTGCTTCTTCACCTCCTCCATGTGCTTGGCGTCTGCATGCCCTGTCAGCGCCAGCAGCTTCTTCTCCTGGTGCTGCTGGTAGGCCACGTGCATGGCCACGAGGAGGGCTGGAGTAGTGACGAGGATGAGCTGCAGGGCCCACAGACGGATGTGGGAGATGGGGAAAAAGTGGTCGTAGCAGACGCTGTTGCAGCCGGGCTGCTGGGTGTTGCAGGTGAAGGCAGACTTCTCGTCCCCCCAGACACTCTCAGCTGCCACCACCAGCACCATTATCCGGAAGATGAAGATGACGGAGAGCCAGATGCGCCCAATGGCGGTGGAGTGGCGATTCACCCCACTCAGCACCGTGTAGAGGCCAGCCCAGTTCATTGTTCCTCACGTCTGCAGGAGCGAGCAGCAAGAGACGGTGTTAGGAGTGGGAAAGGTCCCTGGCTGAGAGCCCCGCAGTCCAGCCCTTGGTGACAGCAGCCCCAGGAGGGACCTGGCAGCAACTGGCTGCCACCTCCTGGCAGATGGACAGTAGGATGGACAGACGGCAGGATGGCAGCGTGGCTCCCGCTGTTGACACGGCTCAGGGCACCATTTTGGCAGGAGACGGGTTGGCCCTGCAGCGCCAGCTGCTCATGCCCTGCCACCCCACAGTGGCACGGCGATCCTGACCCATGGCTGCCACAGAAGATGGGGGTGAAGCTCCCACACCTCCGCAGGGACCCCCAGTCTGCACCCAGCACTGAGCTCTCTGGCTAGGGATGGACCCAAGTAGCTCCATGGGCTCCTCTGCACCAGCACCTCCCTGCCCTCGTCCCCCCGTTCCCTGCAAGAGTGGGGCTGGGGAACCCCGAGCTGGGGGGAACCCTGTTCAGCCATGCATTGCCACCCCGCTAGAGCTGTCCCTGCCTGGGGAGCGTGGGGTGACCCTGCACCCTATGCACAGACCCCCACCCCGCCGGGGCCACCCACCAGCACCGAGCAGCCCCGGCAGCTGCTTCCCACCCGGAGCAGAAGGCTGGGGGGGCTGGGACCTGCCCTCTGGCCACCCCCCCCGTGGGGAGGGTCCCAGTGGCGCGTACCTGCCGGTGAGGAAGGGTCCTTGTGAGCTGCCCCCAATGGCCCCTCTAGGGTCTCATGGCTCCCACAGGAGAGCTCTGCTCCGCCTGCCCTCGTCTCTATCCGCCACTGCCCTGCACTGGAAGTCATATGCTGCTTTATAAACTATTTACATACAATGGGGCCTTTATCGGCCCCTGAACAACACACTTTAGCATTCTGATCCAACGCCCTGACTTCCGCCCACCCCGGCCAAACAAAGTGCCTGTGTGCTGCGTTCCCCCTGCCTGGCCCCACACCCGCTCCCACCTCGCCCCGTGCTGACCACGGCTGCGGCCCCTTCCTCAACTGCCGGCCATGGGCTTGCTCATCACTCTGCCCAGTGCAACCTACGTCGTGGGCATCACCAGGCTGGACGGCCACCTGGGGTGCCTAGGGGGTCACTTCCCCAGGATGGATGGCAGAGCCCAGCTGCGTGCCCACCCCGCAGGGGCAGCACGGGCCACCGTGAGCAGAGCTGGGGTCTGGCTGCTCCCCAGTATGGTGCTGAGCAGTCTGTGCGGAGCCGTGGGGCCGGGTGCAGCCCCCGTGGGTCCCACCATGCCCTTAAGGCTCTGCTGGCAGGGGGTCAGTGCCAGCAGCCCCGGCTGTGAGCGCGCTGGAGCTGCCCTGTGCATGCCCTGTCCCCCTGGGGACACGGGAAATAGTCTGCTGGGGTGACGCTGCCTGTGCACTGACGGGGGCTGCGCTCAGTGCTGAGAGCCGTGCGCCACAGGAGCTGCGCCCTTGCCCAGGTCGGGGGGGCCACTGACGCTGCCCCACTGCTCAGACATGCTGGTGGAGGCAACAGCCCCTGTGCTTGCACAGCCCCTGTGCCTGTGTCCCTCAGGGCTGGTGGCCCAGCCACAGCGTCATGCTGTGTCCCATCCCCGTGGGGATGGTGCCATGTCCCTTGGGTTTTGTCCCCAGCCTTAGGTGGGGAGCAGCACATCCAGTAAAACCTCCCAGCTAGGGGCCCGGGGGGCTGCCGTGGTGGCCAGGGTGAATTAGGTGGCAGGGCAGCAATGCCATCCCAAACATCACCTCCACCCTTTAGCTCAGGGTGTGAGCACCTGGAGCTGCTAAAGGGCGGTGGGCAAAGACCCTCCAGTGAAGCTGCGGGGAAGGCAGCTGGTGCCTGGGCCACGCTCTGCTCCTCACCCTGCTCCCCCCAGGGGGGGCAGCACCCCCGGCTCTGCCCTCCCTGGCCCATGGCCGAGCCCCTCTGCGGCCCCCACCCCAGACCCCCCAGTGCCCCCCAGCTGGGGGACATGTGGCCACCCTGGCAGTGGTGCCATGCCCACCAGGCTCTCACCTCAGCACCTGGACAGGCAAAGCTCTTGGGGAGTGCAGCGACCTCAGCCTCCAGCGCAGCACCCTGGACTTTATACTGCCCTTCTGCGCGTCACCCACCCCCTCCCAAACAGCCTCGCTCCTTCCAGGACGTGATCCCTGCCAAGTAAACACCGCAGGTGTGTCCAGCCCCTGCTCACCCTGCTAAGGCACCCACTGGCACCCACTGCTGCGGCCAAGCATCCCCCTGGGGACAGCCCAGGGGCCACTGCAGCGTGGAGGCAGGGCCACCCCCTCAAGATTGCCCCCGCGAGAGCTCTGTGGTCCCCGTGGGCGCGCTGCCCTGCTGTGAGCATCCTCCCTGCCACCTCCCCTGCAAGCAGGCCACATGCACCATGGTGGGACCCCGCTCTCCATCCCCAGAGGGTGGCTGTGGGCACCCCCAGCACCCGGAGCACCTTGATCCGCTGCTGCCAGCTGGTCCTTGGGGAGCCACCCCCCCCATCCCCCAGATTTAATGTGTACCAGCACAGCCGGCAAAGGCAAACAGCCTGTCAACGATTAACCCAGCTAACGGCCCACTCCAAGGTCCCGCCGCCCAGCACCCTGCGTGGCCCTGCAGCGCGCTGGGACATGGCGACCCTGGCCCACAGTTTTGGGTCCCCAGGGTGGGCCTGCCATCCTGCCATCCCCGAGCGAGGATGGACACGGTGCCACTGTCCGGTGCCTCAGGATGGCGGGGTGGCACTGTGGGCACGAGGATGGCAGGGTGGGCACTGGGGGGCAGCGGGGGAGGTTCCCCCTTAGCGCGGCGGGGGCGGTGGGCGGTGAGGGGCCGGGGAGCTCCGGGGGGGCGGCGCGGGTGGGGCCGCTCGGGGCCGCAATCTCGGCCCACCATAAAGGGGCGGCTGAGTCAGCAGTGCCCGGCGGGGAGCGGGAGCAGCCGCCGGCACCGCCCCGGCCCCGGGGAGAAGGCGGCGGGGGAAGGGGGCGGCAGTGTGGGGGAAGTGGGGCCAGGCCGGGGGATCAGGCTGGGTGGGAGGCAGTGGGGGTCCCGGGAAGGGGGAGGCAGGCTGGTGGGTACTGGGGGATTGCTGGGCTGGGCTGAGTCGGGGGGAGCGCTGGGGGAGGCTGCAGGAGGCAGGCTGGGGGGACGCGGGAGGCAGGCTGGGGGGCGCTGGGAGGCACTGGAGGGCACTGGGAGTCACTGGGGGGCGCGGGAGGCAGGCTGGGGGGCGCTGGGAGGCAGTGGGGGGCCCGGCGGCAGTGCGGCTGGGGCGGTGGTCGCCGCCCCCCGTGCCGGCTGCGCCCGGCGGTGGCAGCAGATGGCGCTGCGGGGCCGGGCCGGGGGGCGGCGGGGGGGGCTGAGCGCGTGGGAATCCACCTGAAAACATCAGAAAAACGGAGGAAAAAAAAAACCCAAAACCCAGCACCCAGGAAAGAGCGGAGGAACGCGGGGTGTTGCTGCCCAGCCCTGTGTCCTCACCGGGAGGCGGTGGGAGGACCGGGAGCCCCCGGGGATGGGCAGGAGGGCGCGAAGCACCCGGGGCTGCTGCTGATTCCCCCCCGGCCCGGCCTCCGGGACCCCGCTCGCCAGTTTGCAGGAGACAAAAAACCCTGTGCAAAAGCCAGCGGCCAAGGGGAGGCTGCACGAAGCAGCCGTGGCCGGCCTCGCTGCCTCTGGCACTCGGAAACCTGCCCTGCCCGTGACCGCGTGGCCCAGAAACGGGCTCTTTGTTAATGACGTTCATGGTGAGGTTAATTTGGTGTCTGAAGTTGGGGCAAAGAGGTCGGGGACACAGGCACATCGAACACAGACAAGCTGCTGAGATGGGCAGGGCTGAGCCAACAGCCGGAGGGGGGACGGGGGGGGGGGTGACGCAGCTGCTGGCACCTCGCTGGGGTCAGAGGTCTCACAGCCCAGTGGTCTGCGTCGGCCCAGTGGAGGACATCAAGCTCCAACCATCACTGGAACACCTCTGCTGCCGGGAGAAAAAGGGTGCTGCAGAGCAGGGTCTCAGAGCCCTCTTTCCTCTGCCGTCCTGCTCCAGGCAGGGGTGGCCCCATGCGTGGCTCAGCCTGGCCACCAGCTGGGGTGGCTGCTGGAGTGCAGGGACAGTCGGGCTTCCAGGCTGGGGCTGATGGCAGCGCAGGCGTCCTTGGATCTAGGCTGCTGCCCTCAGAGAGACAAAACCCTCTGGTTTGAGTCAGCTCTGCCAGGAAGGACATAGGCAGCGGGTGAGCACGGAAACCCTTTGTGCTGTTGGTGCATGGGGCAGAGGGGGTTGCAGCACATGGCGTAACGGCTTGTCCTGCCCGCCTGTGGGTCTGATGTCCTGTGTCCTGGGTGCATCAGGAGTGCAGGGACTAGGACCAGGACACTCTCCTGATGCTGTTGCTGTGCAGGACAATGTCGCTGGCTGTGGCTCCTGGAGCAGGCAGGAGCTAGGCACAGGTCACTTGTCTCCTCCCCATGCCAGGGAGACCTTTGTGGTTCAGTTCCCTTCCACTTCTCTTTACCAGCAGCCCTAAACGTGTCCCCTGAAGCTGAGGATGTCCCATAGTCGTCACACAGGTGTTAACTGCATGTACCCTCTGGGACACCGTGTCCCCTGGGCTTTTCCAGGTCTCTGAAGAAATGCTGCTGATGATCAAGGACACCCTGGACAGATGGCAGGCTCGGCAGTTTTGCAAAGGCAGTAAGTATAATAGCAAAGTGTTGGCTGTCCCCAGCTTGCCCTTGGGGTCCTAGCTGGGGTGGCTGTGCTGGCATATGAGGGCAGCAGGCAGCTGGGGCCGTGCAAGGATGAGGAGGTGGGATAGAAGGGCAGGGCAAGCCCCTGTTCTTGGGCAGAAAGGCATCTCCCCTTCCAGAGGGCACTAGGCACCTCAGCACGGGCAGCTGGCGGTGATGCTGGCATCACCGGGATGGGCCACTGTCTACCAGGCAGGGCTGGCCCTGCTGCTTGCACCTCGGTGAGGTGGCTGCTCTTGGAGCTCTGCTGCGAAGCACCAGCATTTCCATGGAAACCCAGCCCTGTGGCCTGATGTGGGTTTTTCATCTTGGTTCCTCTTGCAACCGGTCACTAAACAGGGCCAGCCGGTGGCTGTGAGGGAGGGTCTGGTGACCAGAGGGGCCAGCAGTTGAGGCAGCTCTGGATGGGGCTGCGGGTCAGGGTTCGGGGTGGGCAGCCACCCGCCTGCCCAGAGATCTGAGCCTGCAGTGAGCAGCTCTGCCCATCTGCATGGAAGAGCCCAAGGGAAGGCAGCCCTGTGCCCTGGGCGGGAGTCCCATGGTGGCTCGGCTCTGCTGCTGCCCATCCCAGGTGCTCTGCAGCATCCCTGCCCGTGGCGGCACGGCGGGCTGCCTGCCTCCCTCTCCACCTGCCCCATGGTGAGGAGTTTGTCACCGTCCCTGCCTGGTGCCCGAGCCCATACCCGTGCTGCCTGGCGTGTGCTGCATCTCCAAGACACAGGGCACGGGCTGGCAGGCCCTGTTGGACCCCCATATTGGGAAGCACCGGGGGCCATGGGGGGGTCCGGTGCAGGGGCTGGAGCACTGTGCTGAGCAGGGTGACATGCGCCAGTGGCATTGCCACTGCAAGGGGCCCCCGGCAGAGCAGGGCAGAGCCCCCCATGCAGCCCCCCACCTGCCCCTGCCTGCCCCCCTGGCTCAGGGCCTCAGCCCTGGCTCCACTGCCTGCACGCTGCCTGGAGGCGATTCAGGCCCTATGCCTGGTTTCCATGGTAACTCCAGTTGAAATTACATTAAAAAGAAATGAAACCAGAAGCTTTTCTGGTTGGCAAGTAGGGGGAGGGGAGCTGGGCTGGGAAAGGGTGGGGGGGAGCTCAGTGGGAGGGGGCTGCGGGGCAGCTGAGGTCCCATATGGGGTCCCAGTGCTGGGGCAGGGGGCCCAGCAGGGTTGGGGGCATGTGGAGACCCTCCTCCCCCCCATGGCAACCAGTGTTGGCAATCCTGGGTCACAAGGTGCTGGCTCGTGTGTGTGCTGTGCTGGGGGTCCAGCACCCTGACCTGGTGGGGTGACGCTGGGGTCCTCCCGCCACCCCCACGGAGTGGGTGCAAGGGACAGGGGGACCGTTGGGCAGCATGGCCGTAGCTGCGGTGGCTGTGAGCCAGCACAGGGCACCCCACCCGGCCTGGGAGAGCCTGGCCCCTGCACACACCAAGAAGAGGCGAGACACAGCGCTATTAAAAATATCACTTCTGTTTTATTTGGAATCTGTTATTCTGCGCGGGTGACAGGGTATAAATACATTCTCCAATGAGCATCCTCACCCTCAGCCCTGCCCGGGGGCGGGGGCCGGGGCAGGGTGCAGGGCCGGGGGTGCGCTGGCCCCAGGTAGTAGGGCCAGCCGGCACCGGTGCGTCACGGCCGCCAGCGCGGGCAGCGTCTGCCAGCCGGACCGTCTTGCACAGGGACAAGGTATGGTGTCCCTGCAAGGGACCTTCCTTCTGCCTCCTGAAGCCCCAGGTGCCAGTGCCCACCAGGGGAGGGGGGGCAGAGGGGGAGCGGGGGGAGCTGAGACTGGGGCGCCCTGTGTGGGCTCCCGGGCAGCTCCTTCTCCACGACCGCCGCGCCGAAGCCCCTTGCCTTGAGCCCCACTGCCGCCTGCAATTTAGTGACTGCCGCCAGCTCAGTGGGTGCCGCAGCCCCAGGACGGGTTCTCCCAGCCCCATGCGGGCTGCAGCAGCCCTGGCAGCCCCGCTTGAGCAGACCCTGCCCAGGCGTCTATCCCAGCTGCCTGTCCTGGATGCTGGAGCTGCGGTCACCCCGCCACGGGGGAAAGGCCCCAGTGGGAGTGAGGTGGAAGCCAGAGTCGCTGTGGGTTGCTCCTGCTGGCTCGCAGTGCTGCCCACCCCTGCCGCAGGCTGCAACCCGCTGGCTCTGCTTTTGGGCAGCGGCACGGGGAGGGAGGGCACAGTGTGGCCCCAGGGCAGCGGTGAAGGGATGCGGGGTGCTCCCAGGGAGAGCAGGGCAGGGTGGGGATCACTGGGACACGGTGCAGGGGTGCTGCCCTGCGTTGATGGCAGTGGGCAGACGGTGCTCACAGCGGGCTATGGGTGGGTGGCACTGGCCGGTGGTGGCAGTGGGATGGGCCGGGGCGGGGGGTGCTCACGGATGGGCCGTCGGGTAGGCTATTTGGCTGAGATACGTGGGCACAGGCGACAGAAGAGGGAGAATATCAAAAAATACAAAAGAGCGCGGCCCCGTGGCGCAGGAGGCAGTGCCCTGCCTGGCGCCTGCCCACGGCAGGTGGGGGGCCGCGGGGGGGGGCCGGCACTGCGCACACACGCTGGCTTCTAACTGGCTTTTTATTTTATATCAAGAACACTTGGTTTTAAAATCTTTACAAAGGACAAAACGCGGCGACTCCGTTAGTGTGTAAAGAACTAAAGATCTGCTTAAAAAACGTCTCTGCAAAGAGAAACGACTGACACAAAAGAGATTCTCTGCAGCGCAAAGAGGGGCAGAGGTGCCAAGTGTCCAGCCCAGGGCTCTGCTCCCAGGGTCTCTGGGGTCCCTGAGCCCCGGCACCGGCCCCAGTGCCTGCACCCAGCAGGAGGCCAGGTCCCCAGACCTTGCCCGCTCCCTCTGCCTATAGCACCGTGGCCCGGGGCCACTTCTTGACATGGTGAAGGAGCCTTTTCCAGGGCACTCAGGATGCCAAGCCACCTGGGGATGCCCAGGCACCTGTGGAGAGGGATGCCTGGCCCTGCTCCTCATCAGTCCCAGGGTGATCAGTGGACGGAGTGCTGGGAATGTGATCGCCTCACGGCGAGGCACAGCCCCAGTGTGGGGACCCCCATAGCCACTGCCAGTGGGGTCCCCCCTGCCTGTCTGCACCGATTCATGGGCACAGGGGCTGCGCCGTGTCCCCCCCCTGCACCACAGGGTGACCCGCAGGGCCCTCCAACCGGGAGCCAGGAGAGTCAAAGCACTTCTCAAAAGTTAGACAGGAATGAAAAGAAAGCGCTGGGGGAAGAGCGGGACATCCAGCTGCAGCGGGACCCCACAGGTCTCCGTGGTCGGTGCCACACCATCCATGGGCACTGCTCCTCCGTCTGGGGGCTCCATCGGCCCCGCTGGTCCCTCTGCCAGTGTCTGCTGCGTGCGTGTGCGTGCGTGCGTGCGTGTGCGCCGGCGGCGGGCAGCTATACCCTGGTGGTGGAGTGTGAGTGCGGGAGCCCCGTGCTGTTGAAGCCGGCAGTGAAGGTGTTGTAGGGGTGCAGGGTCTGCAGCCCCACCAGCGAGTTGGGGATCATGGTGATGGTGTTGGGGGTCATGAGCGGGATGTCATCCGGAGAGCGGCGCAAGGTGAGGGTGTAGTCAGGCAGAGCGGCCAGGCGCAGGGTGTCGTGGGGCGGCACAGCCTCGCACTCATGGTGCCCCTGGCTCACCTGCAAGGAGGGCATCTCCTCGTCAGGTGCGTGGGCGATGTCGTTGGTGGCGCCACGCTGGGGGCTGGGCTGCCGGTGCGTGTCCTGCCGGCGCTTGTCTTTGCGGTAGTAGAGGGCAGCGAAGGCCAGCACATTGAGGAAGAGGAGGGAGGCGCCCACAGCGATGGTGACGCTCAGCTCGGTGGAGTAGTCGCGGGGGCTCTCGAGCAGGGTGCCCGCCTCCTGCTCTGGGCTCCACTTCTCCTTCCCGTTCTCGCTGTTGTAGGCGGGTGAGATGGCGGGGCGCTTGGTGGTCCAGATCTTGCCATTGGGCCGGCGGGTGATGTGGGAGTTCTGCGTGGTGTCAGGTGGCGGCACTTTGGTGGTGGTAGAGGTGTAGTGGAACATATCGTGCAGGTTGTATAGATGGGGGACCAGGTGCTTCCAGAAAGCCACCTTGGTGGCCCGGTAGTGGTCACGTACCCGTGGCTTCAGCCCGATGTGCAGGTACAGCTGGTCACGGGGGTTGTACTTGGACCAGGCCACCTCCTCAAACCGGTTGGCCTTGGTGTGGATGAACTTGGTGTCCTGGGGGACGGGCTTATTGGGGTCCCTGCAAAACACAGGCAAAATGGAGCTAGCACTGGGAAAAGCTGGAGAGGCAAGGAGAGCAAGCCGAATGTACAGATGGAGGCTGGGGGGACCTTTGCCAGTGGTGGCACAGGGTGGGCTGGCGAAAGGTCCTGCATGGCTGGGCAGCACCCCAACCCTGGGTCAAGCCTCACCCACGATAACCACGGCCAAGCAACCTCCCCACTCCTGCACTTGGTTGGGTCCTGTCCCGGGGGCTGGCTGCGCTTTCAGCTTCTCACTGTGTGGTTGATGCCCTGACCCCAGTGAAGGTGCAGCCCATGGACCTCGGGGGACAACGGGCACCAGGCATGACACCCCCCCCCCACCACAGCATGGTCCCAAGGGGTGCAGCTGCAGTGAGCGCAGAGCCCCCATCCCCACTCACCCTGTCTTGGCAAAGTTGGTCCAGTAAGTCATCACCACGGCGCTGAGCATGACATCGTTCTTGGAGAAGTTGCAGGGAAAGAGGTCTGTAGGGCCAATCATGGGGATCCCGAACACGTAAGGCACCTCATCCCCGTGGGCTGCGTCGGACCACGCAGGCTTCATCAGGCTCTGGCAGTGGTGGTAGAAGGCGTAGAAGTAGGTGGGTGAGCCATAGCGGGCATGCAGGTCGGCCGTCACCACTGACGGCTCTACCCACTGGTGGTCAGTGAAGAGGGCCACCAGAGTCTTGCGACGTGTCTCGGGGTTGTCCCTGTCAGCCCAGTCTGTGTACATGAACTTGATGGTCTCTCGTAAGGTGTCCTTGCCCTCGGGGTAGCCGTACAGGTTGTCTACGAAGTTGGAGACTGAGTAGTCAAAGTCACTGCCTGAGACACCGTCCTCGGGGTCTACTACGCCCTCCACAAACTTCAGCCCCTCGCCCTGGTTGACCCCCAGCATGATATCATAGTTGAGGAATTCACCCTGCTCCATCAGGATCTCCGGGTCATCCGGGATCACATCCCCATCAATGACTGGCCCAAAGGCCACATGGTAGCGAGCTGGCTGGATGTCTTGCTCCACCAGCTCCTTGGCGCTCTTCTGCCGCAGGCAGTCTACCATGTCCACTGTGTCCAGCACATTGCAGCCCACCTTGTCGGCCAGCATGCTAGTGTACTTCACAGGCTGGTAGTTCACTGCCCAGCTGGAGAGCGCGGAGCCGCTCTGGATGATGGCTCTCTGGAAGAGACCTGCAAGAGAGGCAAGGTGTGGAGAAAGCTCGCAGCAGGGTGAGTGTCATTCCAACATCCCACGCTGCAGTGCAGGACACAGTGTGCAGAAAGCATCAACCATGCCCTTGGACTCCTGCAAGGACCCAGCGCTCCAGCCTGCACCTGGCCTTGACCAGGCTCGCACTGGGGGCTCAGCCCAGGGCCACTACAAGGGTGGCAGGGTGACAGCTGGGCATGCAGTGGGTGCTGCTGGCAGCAACCAAGGGCTGCTGTGCTCCCCGAGGATCCCATTGCAGGGGATGGCCTGGCATCCCTCTGTCCTGGTGCAGGGAGGAGAGGAGCCATGGCTGCATCAGAGCATGGCCTTGCCAAGCAGCCTGCGCTGTCCCAGCCACCCCAAGGATGTGTTGCCTGAGCCCCTGAGGGCTGCCCCCGGCTCAGCGCCATCATCCAGCCCACAGTGGCACCGGCTTCACCGAGCAGCCCAGCTGCAGGCTGGCAGCAGCAGGAGGGTTAATGCCTGCTCGGGGACACTTAACCCTGTGTGTCCCACCCCACCGCTTTGTCAGGGTCCCCCTCGCCCCCCTCCCTGCAGCTTCCTGCCCAGCTGGGGCTGCTCGATGCCAATCCGGCCCCGCAGGAGCACGCTGCCAGATGCACAAAGAGGGCCTTTCTGCCACCGGGAACACAGAGAGAGTGGACTTTCGCCCTGGAAAACGGGGCCACAAAGGCCCTGGCCCAGGCAGAGGAATGTGTGGCTGGGCTCCAGCCCCATGTCAATGGCGCTTGTGCTCGGAATACAAAGGGCGGCGAGGAAGCGGAGCCTCCGGGGTGGTGAAAGGCAGCTGGACTCGGGGTGCACCCTGGGGTCCCTGCTCTTCGGCCAGCCCTTGCCTGTATCCCAAGTGCTGCCTGCGCCCTCACTGGACTCCGGCGCTCACTCACCACGAGGGACTGTCTCAGGCAGTCCCCGAATGGTGCTGGCGCAGCAGCGTGGTGGCCACGGGGCTCCCTTCCACCCCCCTGAAAGGTGGAGTGCCTGCGTGAGACCCCGTGTGCAGCCAAGACCGTGCCACTCTACAGGGGAGCACGCACCTTCCCACAGCAGAAGTGTTGGGAGGCTCCTGGCTCCTGGCCACCACGTCCATAGCTCTTGTCTGCACGCACAGTCCTCACTCTGCCAAGTACCTGACGTACAGTCCCATGCACTGGGACAAAGAGAAGTCACAAGCTCTGTTTGTCACCTCCTGGTGCCCTAGAAAGCTGTACCCAGCCTACAGGCTGGAGGCTGGCCATGGGTTTGCTTGTTCTGCACTATCATCCATGTGCCAAAGAGCCAGGATGGGGGTTCCATGGCTCTCAGGAGATGCTGTCCCCACAGCAGCTATAGCTTCCCACCAGCAGCATCACTTCCCAGACAGACCTATAAGGCTGGGCTCTGTCCCTGCCACCCCTGCCTGAGGAAGCATGGGCAGCTGGTGTCACCAAGAGCTAGGCACATCTCTGATGGAGACCTGTCTCTTCATGGCCACGTCCGGACCCAGGAGGACCCAGGAGTCTACGAGAGCCCAGACCTGCCATGTCCTTCCCCTCCATGCCAGCACCCCGGGGAGGCATCGCCACTCCGCAGCTCACCCCAGGGCCCTGCAGTCTGCTGGGGCCCAGACAGGAAGATGCAGCTTTGCTTTCCCTGCCTGTTTCCATCCGAGGTGAGGGTCCCGATGCACCCCCACGTCCTGCAGAGCTGGCTGCCACGGCACAGTGGAGCCAAGCGGTGGGACCAGGGCTCTGCCAGAGGGTGCCTGGTGCTGCAGGCTGCTGCCAGCTCCTGATTTCCTACTTGCTTTGCTCAGTAGCCGAGACTGGAAACACCTCTGGGGTTGTCTGGACCAAGCTCTACTCAAAGCAAGGTGCTGGGTGCCTTGTCCAGCTGAGGTGTGAGTATCCCCAGAGCTGGCAACAGCCCCTAAGGAGCAGGAGATGCTTCCCAAAGGAAGCATAAGAGGTTTGCCCGGCAGTTACCACTCCTGCCTTGGCATGGCCAGCTGGGGAGAGAAGCAGCACCTTGGTCCTTGGCGAGGAATCCACCCGCCTACAAGGGCTGAGGCTGGCAGGGGAGCCACGGGTCTCCCCGGCAGCCAGACACAGCGTGCGCTGCACCAGCCTCCAGTGTCTGCCTCTCGCAGTGCCTGGCAGAGCAGGCACAAATTAGCAGCTTCATTAATAGCTCTTGATGACTATGAGTTTTATTTTGATGTGATAAAAACAAACCCACTTGGTCTGCAGGCTGCGTCTTAGCGCAGCTCCCTCGCCGTGCTCCAGAGCTGGCTGCCCTGTCCCTGGGAAGATGGGTGCTCCAGCACAGGGTGGGGTTTTTTGAGGTCATTTTATGGCCATTTGCTTTGATGGAGCACTGGCTGCAGCACCGAGCACTCCCCTCCCACCTCGTGGCATTCACAGCTGGCAGCAGCTCCTCTGCCACAGCAGCGAGGGTGCCGGGCACCTGGCATCACGAATGCATTACACCCAGCGTGTGTCCCCCCCCAGGTCTTTCACACTCAGTACAGGCAGATAAAACCCTTTTTCTTTCTGCAGGAGCTTTCAGCCTGCAAAAGGCTCCCCACCCCTGTGCCCACACTGCCCAGGGTGCCTGTGCAAGGGCAGGAGCCCCAGGTATCCACACAGGGCCAGCACGGCCCTGCACAGGCACCTACAGCTGCAAAGCATCCCCTGCCCGTTGCTCACAAACGAGTCTGCAAACATCTACCCATCCTCCTTTCCTACGCACTGCTCAATCTACCCTCTAGCACAAGAGAAGCATCCTCTGGCTTTAGCCGTCAGAAGCATCTCCTCCTATGGACTAGAGAGCTGCTGCCTGCGCTGCACGGCTCTGGGTAGCTGGGAATCCTGCCCCAGGAGCCCCAAAAGCGGTGAGCGCAGACCTGGTCCTGCCCTGCCCTGGCATTGCAACATTGGCAGCGGTTCTGGAGATATAACTCACATTTTCCATGTGCTTCAGCTGATTGTAATCTAATACCCGTTAATATTTGTTGAAGTCACCTGAAAAGGATAGGGCAACAGCCCCAGGAGCATCCTGCTCAGGAGCTGGCATGGGGGGAGCAGGATGACAGAGGGGCTGACTTCAGGCACTGGGCACTCACACAGGAGCACAGACTGAGCACAAGTATCCTGAGCACCCTGGGGCAGCAGGGAAAGGGGCTTACCCAGAACAGATACGTCCCGAGCAGGCAACAGCAGCTCCATACCCACTGCCAGGACTGGATCACTTCAGCTTTATCTGCCTTTTTGTTCGTCCCTACTTTACTCAAACATGGCAGGGCAATGGCCATGGTGACAGCAGAACCAGCAGGCTGTGGGGCAGTCATGGAAGACCAGGGACCACCATGGACTTAACGTGGGAGTGCCCAAGCTGCCAGCTTTTGGGAAGCAGCTGCCCACCAGGTCCAGAGATGCTTCTGTTGTGGGTCTGTGCATCCCCCAGAGCTCTGGTCCTTGGGGCTCCAAGGGGAGCCTAGCGGTGGGAGCTGCCGCCCCAAGAGCAGGAGCACTCTGCACAGGGTGGGTTAGTGCTGGCTGTGTCACAGACTCCGGTACAGAGGGAGCATGGGACACTGGTGGGCTCCAGAGCCAGCTTGGGATATCCCACCAACCAGGAGGCTCCGGAGCTCCTCTGCATACTCTGATCCAGAGGGCCACGGCAGCCAGGTCGGCCTCTCTGCTTCAGTTCACTGGCCCATCCGAGGAGAGGCTGGCAGCCAGCTGCAACCGCTGGTGGGGCAGCAGGGATGGGTGCGGAGGCATAGGCAGCCTGTCAGCCCCTCTTCTCCGTGGGGAAGGGCCATCAGTGGGAAGCAGAGCCCAGCACGGCGATAGGTCTCTGCGTGGGGGTGGGCTCACCGCAGGGCAAGTGGTTTGCTAGAATCAGGCAAATTTAACTGAAAGGGCAGCTGGAGAAATTTGGAAGAGCTGTTTCTGGCTTGCCTTTGGCTCCATGGTGAACTGCCAGCATCCCGCAAGCTCCGTGCCAGGTCTGCGCTCAGCGGGGTGTTGCCCTTCACTCCCCACCACCAGCATGGGCTCTGCCACCTCTCACCATAGCTAATGCCAGCCTCATGCTGCCCGCAGCGCCTGCAAACCTCCACCTGGAATACTACCAAGCAGACTGTGATGCTGGTGCTGGTGCAGCCACCTTTGCAGCAGCCTGGGCTCTGATCATTCCTGCTTTCAATATTGGGGCAGTCAGCCCATTGGCAGCTCCCAGGGCCGGAGGAAGCCCCAGCCCCAGCCTCCTCCCATACACCCTCTGCCAGGCCATCAGCCCTGCTGAGGTTCTGAAGGTCTCCTTTGTTCCTCTGTGGTTCCCAGGCTGTTGAGCAGGGCTGCAGCTCTTTGCAATGGCTTCACCTGTAATTTTGTGTGTCTCCAAGAAGCAGAGTCACGCCTGTGTCCACTGCCTATACGCGGCCCTTTCTCCCCTACACCACACTTGGGGACACAGCACTGGAAGAGGGCAACACCCTCATATAAAGCTCCCGTGACCAAGTCCCTGGTGGGCTGGTCTCCTGTGGACCACATCCAGTTCAGGCTTTGCTCCTGCAACTTCCTTTAGGAAGTTTATCGAGAATACATCTATTCCCATGCTTAATATTTTTTTCCCAATGCTCAATGTAAAGGTCTTCACAGGTGGCTACATGCATTTGCTCTTATGCCAACACAATCTTTTAGCACAAATAATTCCATTCTTTATCTAGAGTAAACACTCTGCTATATTTACAGATATCAGTCATATCACTTCCACCTGTGTTTTGCTAGTCGCAGCATTTCCAGCCCTCCCAGTCTCGCAAGATGGGGCCCTCTATCCCTCCCCAGGCTCAGGCCTGGCTTCCCCTCTATTCCAGCAGGAATACCTTTCCCAGCCCTGAGATCCGTGCTCCCGGTACCCTGCATGATGCCCTACAGCTCCTCCACACCTGCAGCTGGGCCAGCCTGGGTGCCTGGGCAGGGCGCCGCAGGAGGGGTCCCCACCTCTCCCCACGCCCAGGTGCTGGCCCTGGGCTGCAGCCCCACACCCTGGGAGCACCAGCTCCATCCCTGGCTCCCACGTGCTCTGCCGCTGGCCTCTCCCTGCCCACAATATTCCTGGCCTTGGGTCAGGCTCTCACCAGTGACCACTTAAAAAGCACCCCTCACTTTGCTAGGGTGGCACCCCGGGTTAGCGTCAGCAGGGTGCTTGCTGGCAGCCGCAGCACGCTCGGGCATGGCTGGCACCTACCTTCGGAGTGGTGGGAGAGGGTGAGCAGGCTGACGCAGGAGGCACCGATGCCGGAACCGAAGACGGTGATCCGCAAGGGATCTCCCCCAAAGAAGGCGATGTTCTCGCTGACCCAGCGCAGTGCCTGTATCTGGTCCAGCAGTCCATAATTGCCCTTGGCAGCCTGGTCCCCCGTGCTCAGGAACCCTGCGTGCCAAGGGGAGCCCAGTTAGGGATGATGAAGCAGGAGGCGTCCTGACCTCCCACCCGCCCTCCTCCAGCCTACGGGAGCTTCTATGGGACCCTGACCCATCACAGCATAACACACGACTAGCAAGAGAGTCCTGTGAGCTCTAAGCTGGAGCAGGGACACCACTGAGCTCCAGCCACCCCCAGAGGGGCAAAAGGCTGAGAGGGCAGCTACAAGCCCCGGGAAGCCTTTCCAGCTAACTGCAAGCAGTGACAGGGCACAAAGCCCTGCCCTACCCAGACCACCACCTGTGCTAATAATGGGTCGAGACATCTCACGCATGCTCCAAGGAAAGCTGAGAAAGCATCGGTGGCTGCAGGCAGGCTGAGTGCCTGCACAGCCAATGCTTTCCATGGACCAGCGTGGCCCGGAGGCTCTATAAGGAGGTGGGCTGGGCAGAGAGGAACCGACTGCAGCTTAAAATACAAAGGCTCTCAGTGAGGAAGGTGCTGAAAAATGCTTTCAACAGCAAAGGGAACACCAAAGATAAGCTATCAGTGATTCATTTGCTTTGACCCAAAGCAGGAAGCCGAAGCCATGGTCCTGAGGTAAAAGCCAGGTGGGTAACCCCAGCAGTCAGGCAGTGGTGCCAGCGCTGCTCTGGCACTCGAGGTGCTCTGGCCAGGCACGCTGCAGCACTTCAACGGAGATGACGATGGCACCACTCAAGTCTTATTTCATATTGTGACTTATGTCTCTTAAATTTGCACCTGTCCATCTTAAAGGCCCAACTTTAGTATCAACGGGTCTTGAATAGGCTTGTTTTTCCTGAAAAGCCTATTTTCTGCCAGGTAAACTGCCATCTTCCATAAGAGACTATGGGGTCTGGAGGCCGTCAGAGGGATGTGGTGCCCCAGGTACCGGCCAGAAGACCCGCTGCCCAGGGAGAGCGCTGTGCCAGGCTAGATGGCTAGGAAGAGAGCTGGCCTTGGCAGCAGCTTGGCTGGGAAGGAGCTCTCCCCAAGCATCCTCATTCTCATCCTTGTTCTCCCTGCTGCTAAGAGAGGCAGCAGTGATGCTCCAGGCAAATCTCCTGTATCGGGGGGGTTTCTGCTGCAGCAGGCAGGGGACAGCAGTCCCTTTTGCCGCTTTGCCCCCATTTCACCTCTCTAGGTCACCAGTGCTCATGAAAATGGAACTTCCACCCTCCTCTATACCTGACACGCTTTGGTGACCCCCTCTGCAGACAGCCAGGCCACAGTGGGTTGCTGCAGGGGTCCCAGCAGCTCAAGCAGCTTGGAGGCAGCCTGTGCCCAGAGAGAGGGAGCTGCCAGGTCCTCTGGGGCAGCCAGGCAATACCCGCTGGCAGCTCACTGATCGGAGCCCTCTCAGGAAAAGATGCTGGGTAAACACATTTATTATTTATTTAACCGCAGACCAATATTTGCTCTCATCTGAGCCAGGCTGTGTAAATGAGCCTGGGGGCCGGGGGGGGGGGGGGGGGAAGTGCCAGGAGCCAGACCACACTGTGACTGCCCGCTGCGGGCACTGCCACGTGGCACACCGCTGGGCGGCCAAGGTGAAGGGCAGGGGCAGCACCCGCAGCACAGCCCCCATCCCGCCAGGACCCACGTCCCATCCCCACCACCACCTTCCCAGCTGTTTCGAGCCCAGTCAGCCATGGGGGCTCGCCCTGCTGCCCCGCTGTGCTGGCGGCACAGCCCATGCCGGCCAGCCCATACCGAGCACTCCAACGCGGTAGTTCAGGGTGATGACAATCACATTCCCGTAGCTGGCCAGGACGCTGCCGTCTATCATGTTCCCCGTGCCCTCCATGTATGAGCCGCCGTGGATATACACCATCACTGGCTTGGCCCCGCTGTCCCGGATGTCTGGAAGGAGAGGCGGTTAAACACAGGACCCCCACCAATGGCTGCAGCACCCTGCCCAAACAGGCAGACCAAGGACGAGGGCGATGCCAGCTGCCAGGACTGGGGAGAGGGCTTAGGAGCCAAACCCAGAGCTCTCCTGGGGGCCACAGCGTGGACCTCCAAAGCCAACCACCACTGAACCAACTCTGCCAGCCCCTCTCTGAGTGGCGGCAGCCGCTGCGCCATCCCCACACTGCTGTCCCCTCGGGGGTCTCAGCACACGCAGGAGACATGCTCGCTGGACATGGCTGCTCTTCCCCGGAGCCGGGGTCTGGCTGCGGGCTCTGGCTGCGTGCGGGAGCCAGACCAGCCACACCTCCGTTGCGGGTGGGAGTCCAGCCCCGGAATGCAGACCCATGCCCCATCTTTGGCTGGATCCAAGCCCTCAGCTCCATGAGTCCTGGAAGCTGACATTGCGGGGGGGGCAGGGATGGGGGTGTGCAGGACCTGGAAGGCGGGGAGGCACTGGTGGGTGCTCCAATCTCTGACTGTCCCACCCCCCCCGTCCCATCTCCCTGGGAAGGCAGAAACCTGCCGGCTGCCTGGATGTGAACCCATGGCACCCCAGTGCCCAGACACAGACATGGTGATGAGGCAGACAGTGTGTGCATGTGTGCGTGTCAGGGAGATGAGCACAGAGTCCGGATGAGGACAGGGCATGAGGCATGGAGTGAGGATGGGGAATGGGACCCTGAGGGCCAGGGAGGAAGGACTGCAGGAGCCTGGG
Organism: Pluvialis apricaria; assembly: GCA_017639485.1. Classification (NCBI taxonomy): domain Eukaryota; kingdom Metazoa; phylum Chordata; class Aves; order Charadriiformes; family Charadriidae; genus Pluvialis; species Pluvialis apricaria. Next base: position 25,034,208 of record CM030017.1, on the reverse strand, counting down.
GGGACAGGGAGCAGCCACACTCCCTCTCTCGACTGGCCCTGTCCGGGGGACGTCCTGCCCCTTCTGCGCCACTGGCCTGGGATTCCTCATGGAGCTGAGCCCAGGCACAAGAGAAGAATACCTGTGCTCGGCTTCTGGTACATCTCGTCCATGTTACACAGAGGAGGCAGCTGCACCCATCATGGATACAGTGCCAGGTCCCACATGCCTGTGGTGCCCATCCCTCTCCTGGGCTGGCGAGGAGGACTTTGCCCTCCCTCGTGCTCACCCGCCCCCAGCACCTTGCTCGGGCAGGCTGGCATCGCCTGCTGGGGCTGCTCGGCCAGCCGCAGCTCCCTGTCGGCCTCCCTCACCAGTGCACCATGACATGCCACCAGCCAGCCCCCGCTGCGGTGCCCCCGGGCCTGGGGCTCCCAGGGCATAGCCACACCAACTCAGCAGGGAAGCCCAGCCGGGGTGGACATGCTCCCTTCCACCCACCTAACCCCTGCCCACGTCCACTCCTCCCCATGGCTTGCCCATCGCAGGGGGCTGCAGGGCAGGCTGATGGCTACTTCTGGCCATCCCCACCTCCAGCTGGGGCCCACAGCATGGCAAAGGGTGGCCACCCTTCCCTGTACAAAACCTCTTCCCTCCAGGAGAATGAGGACATGGCAAAATCTGTGCCAGCTCTTTTCCTATTACCAGGATGCAGCCAGGCAAATGCACAGACCTGGGGAGCAAAAAAGTGCTCGCAGCTCCTCCAGGACAGACATTGCCCATGCAGCAGAGCTACGGCAAGACAACTCTTCCCCAGGCCACCTGCTTGAAATGCGAAGGGCGGGAACATCGGTGCCTGTGCCCGTGTCCTCTCCTCCCTGCCACACGCTCCCACTGACACACAAAGGGACATCCTTGCAGCAGAATGGCAGCAATGTGCAGAGAGGTACCAGGGAATAAATGGCTCATAATCGCTGCAGCACATTTCGGTGTGCAGGGATTGAGCACAGCCGAGTCACTTAGGCTGAATGCCAGTTTACACCCTGGTACAAGAGATCCTGGGGCACAGGTTAGTGGGAGAAAACAACGGGGCTTTGGTACTGCCAAGGAAAAAGCTTTTCATCTGTTTCCCAGATCCTAAACACCATCTGCCAGGCTGTGCTCGAGCTGCCCTGGGACTCCTACACACCATGAGGTCTTACTGGCCTCAGCACATTAGGGCTGCACCCTGGCCGACCCTTCCTCCTGCCTCCTCTTCACATCCCTGCAGCCAAACACCGACTCCATACCCTGCAGATGAACAAGCCCGTTTTACTAAAAATAGCTTATTCTGCAGCTTGCTTAGCCCTGGTGTACATCTAGAATCACATCTGCTTAAAAGCCCACTCGCTCTGCCTCAGCTGGTGCTGATGCTCTGGTTGCATGCAAGACCTCACTCGCATTGGTTGGAGAAGGAGAGAAGTTAACAGAAACCGTGCCTGAGTGGACCTTGGGTCTCCTGGGCATGGCCTGGTACCCTGCAGGTGCCAAGGGTGCCAAGCTGCTGGCACGGCCATTCTGTGGTGGTGCCCACGGTGGGGCCGGGCAAGGGTGGAGGGGGAGGTCGCTGGCTCCCAGCTGCGTGTCACCGACTCCGGAGGGATGAGGCTGGAGGTGGGATGTGACCGGGCTCGGGGTGAAATGGGCCCAGGTGCCCGAGGGGTCCTCTCCTCCCAAGCTGCCATGCTTCCTCCCTGCCCTCGCTCAAGCGGAGCGGGAGAAAACTTCTCCTAAAGCAAAACAAAAACAACCCACGAGCTTCACCCCCGCCCCATCCCAAGGAGGGGAAGGACCTGGGCGCCCTGCACAGCCGGCCAGCCTGCCCCCCACCCACAGAGCTGCCCGGCACGGCAGACCGACACACACAGGGCTCCCGGGGGATGGCAGCGGATGGCGGGCAAACGGAGTTGCTTTGCTTGTCATGCAGTGGGCAGCCTTGAGCACAGAAATACCTTCGTCTTCATCCCCGTCATTATCCGCTAAGTCCTCGCCCTGTTTCTTAGCGCTGGCTCCTAGGGACCAAACACGAGGAGACAGAACAAAAAGGAAAACAAAAAGGAAAAAAACCAAACCAAAACAACAACAAAACAAAAAGAAGAAAAAAACAAACAAAACAAAAAAACAAAAGAGAATTCAAAAATAGCATGATAGCAGAGATGGTGGGGCCAGGCCTGCGCCCCACAGCACTGCTGGCTACTCACACTGCACCTCTCCCAGAGCCAGGGCGGCGCAGGGCGCGGGCAGGACTGCCCCGGAGCTGCACCAGGACGCTGCTTCGCCTGGACCCCTTCCCAGATCCTCCCTGGAGGGTGGCAGGGAGGAGGAGAGTGGGCCTGAGGCAGCACCAGCGCCAGCGGTGGATCAGCCTCTCCACGCACTCGCCGATCCTCCTGCATCCCAGCCTGGCCCCCACCTCCTCGCGCACCCTCGGTCCCTGCGCTGGGGCAAGGTTCCCTCTCCTACCGCCCAGCTGCGAGCAGGAGCCCTGCTCCCAGCTCTGCTGCCACCAGGGACAATCGTCCCATCCCCTGCCACCAGCAGAGCCCACATGAAGGGTCGCCCTGGGTTGGCACTGACCACCAGCCAGGGTCCTGCCCATCATCCCCACGCAGTGCGTGGCCCCTTGTTGTGCCTGGCACGGCTATGCCGCAAACCACCAGTGCCACAGCACAAGATCCCCACGGCACACTGCAGGGAGCCATCGTGACAGGCGCTTCCCTGTGCTGTCCGGCTCTGTCCTGTACCAACACCCTTCTTAAAAGACTAGTTCCATGGTTCTGTGAGGATTGCAAAGGCACCGACTAGCTTGCCCTGACCAAGGCAGAACCCTAAAGATACCAGTTTCTGTAATGTCCTGAATGCCTTCCAGTGGCCCTTAGCACATCTGCAGTGCCAGGGCACAGGCCAGGCTAGCAGCCCCAGTTGGATGCTGTTGTGGACGGTGTGCACCGAGCCTGGCGCTTCCCGAGCTGCATGCAGCCGGCGGGAGCCAGGAGAGGTGGCCTGTGGGCTGGTGGGGAGCGGACACAGTGCAGACCTGTACCGAGGTCCCCTGTGCTGTAAAGGGCTGCGTGCCCTTGTGGGCACAAAGCCGAGTGGTGCCAGCCCTGCACTGTACGGCCCTGAATTTCAGGAAGAGACTGTGCTTCCCCTTATCCCCTTAGAACTGCAGACCAGTGCCTGCAGCCTTCTACGCCCTAATGCCTGCACCAAAAAAGTTTCCCAGGTGATGGTGACCTCAGGGGTGACAGCCAGGTTTCCCCCAGGCAGGTGGACCCCCCTGAGATGCACAGGGCTCCAAGGTCCTGCCAAGCACCCGGCCGATCCTGGGGCCCCGCTGCTGTCACCAACCAGACCCATGGCCCCCGCAGCAAGGGTTTTGCACGGCCTCCAGCAAGGCTCCTGCAAATGAGGGGCAGCCCTGCGGCCGGATGAAACTGCGATGGGGTAAGCACAAAAACTGGCCAGGAAGATGAACTTGGGGAGTCGTCCTCACTGACACTCTGGGAGTCGGATCCCGCAGGTAACATGGGTGGTGGATAAAAGAGATGGCACGTGGAGGGGGACAGGATTTGAAGTTAAAAGGAATTTGTGATGGGGGAGTGAGAGGTCTGAAATGGCTGTGGGGCAGCTCCATCAGGGAAAGAGGCTTGCACAACATCTTAAGCAGCCATGACCTGCTGGAGAAAGTCCGGAGGAGCAATGACCAGAAGTCTAGAAAAATCCAGCAGGCAAGAAAAGTTTGCAGGAGGCTGAGTCACGGTGAAACCCAGGAGCAGAGGAGTGATGGGAGCTACAGCAGCATCCTGAGGCACAAAAGGCCACTGTAAGGTAGTGAGGTGGAAGAGCAACTCCCTCTCCACTGCGCAGAGCACAGGCAGCCCTGGAGCTACAGAAGGCGCGTTGAAGCTGGATGAGAAGAAAACCTTCCTTGGCAGAAAGGGCAGGAATGTGCTGGAAAAGGTGGCCTGAGGAGGTGTTTAAGATCAGGTGAGGCACACTGCCAGAAAGAGGTGAAGTAGAGCTGCTGCTGCCCGGGGCAGGGATGGATCGGCTGTCTCCAGAGCCATCCTGATTTTCTCCGACTTGGAGTTCACCTCCCGACCTACCCCCTCCATGCCCCAGCCCTGCCTCCTCACCTGCTGCTTCTCCATCCAGTCATCCCCTCAGGTCCTCACATCATTCTCCTGTTTTCACCCAACGCCATCCCCATCCTTGCCGCCTCTCACCCCCCAGCATCCCCCAGCATCCCCCCTTTCCGCTGCCTCCTTTCTGCGCTCCCTCCCCGGCCCACACTTGGCCGGGCACGTGCAGCTGCCCAGCCTGTTTGCAGGAGGCTGCAAGCTTGACCTACTGTGTCTTTGTTCGGAAGAGCTGCAAGCCCAGAAAGCACTTAAGTGATGAAGTACTCGTGCAATATTTGCTAACTGGCGCTATGCACCAGCCCCCTTGGTACAGCTCAGGGGTAGGGAATTTTCTCTAATGAAGACCACAGACCTTCATCAGCACTCTGCTTCAGAGCTGGGAAGCTGATCGCAGGCAGCTGGAGATCCCTTTCCACTGCTGAGGGCTCTGGGGCTGTTAAAGCCATGGGACCAGCCAGGCTGCAGCCCTCCAGCCTGGTCTCCTTCAGGGGACAAAGGTCTCCATGCAGAGAGGGATGGAGGAACCAGCTATGAGGAGCTGTCAGGCCATAAGAGAGGGCAGTGGCCAACATCCCTGTGATCTGAGCAACTGTCCTGGCTGAGCAGGGAGGGATGCAGCTGGAGACTACTGCCCCGGAGCTTAGGGATGGTTGGGACAAGCCTAAAAGCAACCTGAGCTTCACACACTGCAGAAGGGACAGCAGAAAGCAGCGCTGGGAAGCGAAGCAAAGCAGGAGCGCAGTAAGGCAGGACAGGGGGAAGGGAAACAGCGGTGGCACAGTTGTGTGGCAGATGCAAAGCACAAGCCTTCCCTGTTGGCAGGAAGGTGCCAGGGTGGCTGGGGTTAAGGTGAACACAGGCTGCTGCGACCAAGCTGACTTTTTGCCTCTCGCTACATTGTTCACCTCCAGGATGACCCACTGATGCCCCACAGCTCGTGAGAGCAATTACAGCTTCACTTCCCTCACCCATCCCTTGCACTTTGCTCCATTACGTCCCTCCACCGGTTATTGCTGTGTTCAAGGACACCCATCCCAGGGGATCTTCCTCCAGCGCTGGCAAAAGCCACCATGCAGAGCCCTGCAGCACCTACTCTCCCAGGATGGGTTTGAGCTAGTGGATTCACAGCTGGAAAAGCCAAAAGGACTGGTGGCTTTCACTCTCTTTACCCATCACAAACAGAACGTGGCGCGTCAGCAAGGGCGTGGCGCATCAGCAAGGGCATGGTGCATCAGGGCACGTGGGAAGGGTGCTGAAGCTCTGCCAGCTCGACCAGGGAGCAATGGTATCCACCTGGCGGAAACCCATGTCCCCTCTAAGCTCTGCACCCACCACAACTGTCACAGCTTTCCAGGCAGAGCTCTGGTGGGAATGCGCTGATGCCCCAGTGCCCGGCTGCAGGCTGTGCCCTGTGCTCACGCCAGCACAGGACAGCGGCATGAGCTCATGGGTGGGAGGTACGCCCAGGTAGGGGAACCCCTCCGCTTGGTGACAGAGCTCCTGGGGGAGGTGAGAAGGTTGAGGAGTATCAGGGTGAGCGAGAGACTACTGGAAGTGCACCCTACCTTCCCTGGAACAGGCCTGATAGGCAGACAGGATGCGTGATACAGAAGATTCCCTGTCCTCTCTCCACCTGGCTGAACATGATGACTCAAGGGGTAGGGGGCAATGGTGATAAGATCCTGCACAGCAGACGCATCCTCTCTGTCACCACCCCACCTTCCCAGGTGCCCTCATATTATAGAATCACAGTATCCTGTAGGTTGGAAGGGACCTTTAAGATCATCGAGTCCAACCATCAACCCAACACTGCCCAAACCACCACTAAACGATGTTCCTCAGCACCATGTCTGCCCATCTTTTAAATACCTCTAGGAATGGGGACTCCACCACTGCCCTGGGCAGCCTGTGCCAGTGCCTGACAACCCTTTCAGTGAAGAATTTTTTCCTAATATCCATCCTAAACCTCCCCTGGTGCAACTTGAGGCCATTTCCTCTTGTCCTATCACCTGTTACTTGAACGAGGAGACCGACATCCCCTCGCTACAACCTCCTTTCAGGTAGTTGTAGAGAGTGACAAGGTTCTGCAAGTGGAACCAAACAATAGCAAGGACGGTGGTTCATCTAGCTTGGAGGTGTTGCTGAGGTCAAGTCGGCCCATGCTCTGTGTCAAAACTGCTTTCTTAAAGAAAAACAGATGGGTCATTTTCATAGGAGACTCCCTTCTGAAGGGAACAGAAGGTCCGATATGCGAACCAGACCCACTCCTTAGGGAAGTCTGCAGCCTCTCTGGGACCCGGGTTAAAGACATGAAGAGAAAACTTCCCACCCTGGTATGGCCCTCAGATTATTATCCATTATTGATTTTTCAGGTAGGCAGCCATGAAGTTGCAAGAAAAAGTCCAAGGACAATCAAGAGAGAGTAGGGATGACTCATTAAGGAATCAGGAGCACAAGTAGCGTTCTTCTCTCTCCAGTAGCAGGGAATGATGAGGTAAGAAACAGGAACACCCAGCAGATCAACACCTGGCTCTGTGACTGGTGGCACCAGCAGAAATTTTGCTTTTTTGATCATTGATTGGTTTACATGACACCAGGCCTGCTTGTGACAGACAGGGTACACCTGTCTCAAAGGGGGAACACGATCTTTTCACAGGAGTTGGCAGGGCTCATCAAAAGAGATTTAAACTGGATTTGAAGAGGGAAGGGGATGAAACCAGCCTTGCTAGAGATAAACCATCAGTGTTTGAGGGAGTGTGCTAGTGAGGTCCTTTGTTCTGCCATCCCAGTGGAGGCAGGGGATGGAGATCCATGCAGCAGCAAAGACGCAACGGTTATTGATGTGTTAGAAACCATGGAAGTGCCTGAGAATGGTCTAGTAGGAATTAGGGCTTCTCCCTGCCAAAAGGCAGCAGGATCAATAGCCCAACTGAAGTGCATCTACACTAACGCACGCAACATGGGCAACAAACATGTTTTGATTGTCTAGAGCTTAACGATGGTGATGAGAAGGTTGAGTGTTTATGGGTAAGAATCAGAAGGAAGGCCAGCAAGGCAGATCTCACGGTGCGAGTCTGTTACAGACCACCCAACCAGGATGAAGAGGCAGATGAAATAGTCTATAAACAGCTGGGAGAAGTCTCAGAATTGTTAGGCCTTGTCCTCGTGGGGGACTTCAACTTACCATATATCTGCTGGAAATACAATACAGCAGAGAGGAAATAGTCCATGAGATTCCTGGAGTGTGTTGAGGATACCCTCCTGATGCAGCTGGTGAGGGAGCCAACTAGGGAAGATTCCCCACTGGACCTGTTGTTTGTGAACAAAGAAAGACTTGTGGGGGATGTGATGGTTGGAGGCCGTCTTGGGCAAAGCAACCACAAAATGATAGAGTTTTCAATTCTCAGAGAAGTAAGGAGGGGTCAGCAGAACGGCTACATTGGAATACTGCAGGGTGGACTCTGGCCTGTTTAGAAGCCTGGTTGACAGAGTCCCTTGGGAGAAAGTCCTTGATGGGCAAAGGAGTCCAGGAAGGCTGGCTGTTCTTCGAGAGGGAAATCTTAAAGGCACAAGAGCAGGCCATCCCCATGTGCTGAAAGACGAGCTGGCAGGGAAGAAGACTGATCTGGCTGAACAGAGAGCTTTGGCTGGAATTCAGGAAAAAGAGGAGAGTTTATGACCTTTGGAAGAAGGGGCAGGCCACTCATGAGGATTACAAGGATGTTGTGAGGTTATGCAGGGAGAAACTTAGAAGGGCCAAACCCCACTAGAACTTTATCTGGCTATTGCAGGAAAAGACAGTAAAAAAAGGTTCTATAAATACATTAGCAGTAAAAGGAGGGCTAAAGGAAAATCTCCATCCTTTGTTGGATGCAGGGGGAAACACAGCGACAAAGGATGAGGAAAAGCCTAAGGTACTTAATGCCTTCTTTGCCTCAGTCTTTAATAGTAAGACTAGTTGTTCTCCAGGTACCCAGCCCCCTGAGCTCAATAACAGGGATGGGGAGCAGAATGAAGCCCCCACAATCCCAGGGGAAATGGTGAGCAACCTGCTACACCCCTTAGACAGACACAAGTCTATGGGGCTGGATGGGATCGATCTGAGGGAGCTGGCGGAAGTGCTCACCAAGCTACTGTCAACTATCTAGCAGTTCTTGCTAACCAGGGAGGTCCCATTTGACTGGAAGCTAGCAAATGTGATGCCCATCCACAAGAAGGGCCAGAAGGAGGATCTGGGGAACTACACCCCTGTCAGTCTGACCTCGGTCCCAGGGAAGGTCATGGAACAGATCTTCTTGAGTGCCATCATGCGACATGTACAGGACAACCAGGCGATCAGGCCCAGTCAGCATGGGTTCATGAAAGGCAGGTCCTCCTTGACTAACCTAATCTCCTTCTATGACAAGGTGACGTGCTTACTGGATGAGGGAAAGGCTGTGGATGTTGTGTACCTAGGCTTTTGTAAAGTCTTTGACACCGTTTCCCACCACATTCTCCTGGAGAAACTGCTTATGGCTTGGACGGGTGTACTCTTCGCTGGGTAAAGAACTGGCTGGATGGCCAGGCCCGAAGAGTGGTGGCGAATGCAGTTAAGTCCAGTTGGCAGCCGGTCACAGGTGGCGTTCCCCAGGGCTCAGTCCTGGGGCCGGTTCTGTTTAATAACTTTATCAACGACCTGGACAAGGTGATCAAGTGCACCCTCAGTAAGTTTGCAGATGACACCAAGTTGGGTGGGAGTGTTGGTCTGCTTGAGGGTAGGATGGCTTTACAGAGGGATCTGGACGGGCTGGATCAATGGGCTGAGGCCAATGGTGTAAGGTTCAACAAGGCCAAGTGCCGGGTCCTGCACTTGGGTCACAACAACCCCATGCAGCGCTACGGGCTTGGGGAACAGTGGCTGGAAAGCTGCCTGGCAGGGAAGGACCTGGGGGAGTTGGTTGACAGCCGGCTGAATATGAGCCAGCAGTGTGTCCAGGTGGCCAAGAAGGCCAACAGCATCCTGGCTTGTATTAGAAATAGTGTGGCCAGCAGGACTGGGGAGGCGATCATCCCCCTGTACTCAGCACTGGTGAGGCCCCACCTTGAGTACTGTGTTCAGTTTTGGGCCCCTCAATACAAGAAAGACATTGAGGTGCTGGAGCGTGTCCAGAGAAGGGCAACAGAGCTGGTGAGGGGTCTGGAGCACGAGTTGTAGGAGGAGCGACTGAGGGAACTGGGGGTGTTTAGTCTGGAGAAGAGGAGGCTGAGGGGAGACCTTCTCGCTCTCTACAGCTCCCTGAAAGGAGGGGGTAGCGAGGGAGGGGGTCAAGCTCTTCTCTCTAGTAACAAGCAATAGGACAAGAGGAAACAGCCTCAGGTTGTTACAGGGGAGGTTTAGATTGGATATTGGGAAAAAATTCTTCACCAAAAGAGTTGTCAAGCATTGGAACAGGCTGCCCAGGGCAGTGGTGGGGATCAACATCCCTGGAGGTATTTAAAAGACGGGCAGACATGGTGCTGAGGGACATGGCTTAGTGGTGGACTTGGCAGTGCTGGGTTAACGGTTGGACTTGATGATCTTAAAGGTCTTTTCCAACCTGAACAATTCTATGATTCTACGAAAAACTCCCTCCACTAACCTAGTGTGAATGCCCGTTGTGCTGCTTCACTTCAAGCTGACGGTGAAGTGACATTGTTCAGGCCGATAGGAAGGATGCATATGCTCTTATCTGAAGGCTCTAGGAAGATTTAAGCTCAAGTTCAGTAAAAAATAAAATCGCTTTCTCTGAAATAGGGGCATCCACACTGGATTTATGCTATCTTAAGTAAACCATGCCAACAGCACTGACACCAGCGCAGAGATAAAGGAGGGTGAGGAGCTTCGGTCCTTGGAGCCTTGGCGCTCAGCATGGTGCGAATAAGAGAAGCACAGGAGCCTGAGCTGACACCTTTCCAGATCCAAATGTCTACCCAGGACGGTCACGGGCAGCCCCAGCACCCCCTCCTCAGTGCAAGCTCCCTGAGGGACCCGCTCCTACGCAACATCCATGATGCCACAGGGAACAGGCGCTTGCAGCAGCATTGCCACCATGTCTGATGGCCACGTGCACCCAGAGGCACACATACTGGTGGCCACAGCAGCTCAGGTGCTTCAGATGGTCTCCTGGGGTGCATTAAAAAGAGCATGGCCAGCAGGTCGAGGGAGGGCATCCTCCCCCTCTGCTCTGCCCTGGGGAGGCCACATCTGGAGTACTGTGTGCAGTTCTGGGCTCCCCGGGTCAGGAAGGACAGGGAACTGCTGGAGAGGGTCCAGCAAAGGGCTACAGAGATGATGAGGGGATTGGAACATCTTTCTTACGAGGAAAGGCTGAGAGACCTGGGTCTGTTCAGCCTGGAGAAGAGAAGGCTGAGGGGGGATCTCATCAATGCTTATCAATATCTAAAGGGTGGGTGGCAGGAGGATGGGGCCCGACTCTTTTCAGTGGTGCCCAGCAACAGGACAAGGGGCAACGGGCACAAACTGGAACACAGGAAATTCCGTCTCAACATGAGGAAGAACTTCTTTACTTCAAGGGTGGCAGAACACTGGCACAGGCTGCCCAGAGCGGCTGTGGAGTCTCCTTCTCTGCAGATACTCAAAACCTGCCTGGACGTGTTCCTGTCCAACCTCCTCTGGGTGACCAGGCTTTGACAGCGGGGTTGGACTAGACAACCTCCAAAGGTCCCTTCCAACCCCTGCCATTCTGTGATTCTGTGATTCTCCAGGAGCGACAAGGAACGGGACCAATGACAGCCCTTGAACCTGCTGCTGCACAACCCCACAGGGAGGGGCAGCTCCCCTGGGACAGGTGTTGGGTGGCCCCTCCAGCCATCAGCCCTTGGTGCTGCCCTGCTCCTCCCTGGATGATGCGGAAGAGTTATCGCCATCCTTGAATGGACTCCATAAAAGCACTGCATCTCCTCATGCTCTGCTGCCTCTGCTAGCACAAACACCTACCCTCACCTTTGCAAATCACCCCCTGGAGTATTCCACCCATATCAGGGTCTGCTCCCAGTGCTCTGCTAAGCAGCAGGCATCACAGGAGGCTGGTGAGAAGCCTTCCAGCAAGGGAGCACTCCAGAAGTTGCGCAGCCTCAGCCGGTACTCGGACAAGTTTGCTTCTTGGAGAGCAGTGGAGAAGCCACAATGCTTTTCCCGCAGAGGAGCCAGAGCGCATCCCGAGCCCAGGAGCTGCTGGGAGCTCCAGCCACACTCGCACAGCAGAGCAAGATGACCAACAGGCATGTTCACCTCTGCGGCATCGCGGACTCTGCACAGCCCCAGCCAGAGAGATTAGGGCAATCGGTAGTAAAAACTGGAGACGGCGGCTATGTGCAGGGCAGACACAATTTTCCCCTCCAAAAATGATACCCACCTCCTCATGCCCTACAGCAAGGCCTGCCCAGGGTGGCAGTGAAGGGAAGGGGAAAGCATACCGGCACCCGCCGTGGCCAAGCACGGGCTGGAACCCTTGGCAGCACAAAGCAAAGGGCAGAGCTGCATTTCACACAAAGGTCCTGTACCGTGTGCGTGTGTGTACATGCTCTTTGGGTGGGCAGAGTTACTTCCACAGCAGAACCTGAGCCTCAGCACTGTCAGCTTCCCCGGCACCATGAGTGGCTAATTATTCGCAAAGCACCACTGCCCTGCCTTGCTTCCAGAGACAGGACTAATGTGCATGGAGGAGACTGGCGTGTGGGAAATTTCCTTATAGGAAAATATACAGGGCAGGGAAACGGGGATGCTTTTCTGTCCCAGGGATAAATCCTGATAAATTCTTCGTCCTTTGGCTGCTATGAAACACAGTGAGCTTAAGAGTGGCAGAAATCATGAAAACTTCAGTAAGGCGGGAGCGGAGCATTTTGAACCACCAAAATACTGCACAGTTGCTTGCTCTGCGAGAGGAAAGCTTATTCACTGCTCATACGTGGCCTTAGAAATAATCATTAAGAATATTCCAGAATGAGCCAATGTTCAAATGGCATGCAGCCCGAGGAAATCAGCACTGCAGGTACATTATCCTCACCCCAAGCATTACTAACCCAGTATACACGACGAGGGATGAGGAAGCCTCCGTGTCTCGTCACAAGTGACTCAATTCGAGCCAACGGCAACCAGAGCTGTGGCCGGAGCCGAAGGGCAGCGCCAGTGTCTCAGTGCTTTAATTCCTGGCACATCACGCCTGGATGCCCAAAGGGCCGGCACTGGGGATCTGCCGGTCCGTGAATCAGCAGAGCCTGGTGGGTCACCCCAGGAGGTGACGAGAGGCAACTGCAGATGGGCTGCAAAGAAACCCTGCCTGTGAGCAGAGCCGGCGGGGAGGGAAAACGGGGAGATGAGAGCGCGACCAAGGTGTTTAACCATGCCTTACGTTGTCCCCCTTCTCCAGCCATAACCCGAACCTTGCTTCCCTGGCCCTGGCTGTAGGGCTAGGGGTAGCGGGGGTCCACCAGCCCCCGCAGCCGGTGGGAGGGCCGGGAGAGGAAGCGCTTTGAAGTGGCTGGTGATCGCTGGCACAGCCGGCTCCGGAGGCAGCGTGCAGAGACTCCCTAATGCGCCAGCCCTTTCAGGGGCAGCCTTGGCACTCAGAGAGATGGCGTGTGAATAGCCAGGACAGCAACAGGAAAAGCAAAGCAAAGAAACCCAACAACAGAACTGGGGGAAATGGCTGGAAGGAAAGCGCTCCCCAAACCTCCAAGCCCAGCTGTGCCGGCCCCACCAAACCGAGGGGTGCAGGGAGGCGGAGGCCGGGATACAGGGACCCCTGCTGCCACGGGATGCCCGGGATGGCAGCCCCTGTCCGCCAGACGCCCCCTCCCTGCACTGAGCCTTTCAGAAGAGCTTGGCTGCCTGACAGCCTGCACATCCAACTTTGGGATGCACAGAGCAGCCTGGACTCTCCCTGCCTGCAAGGGGGCCGTGCGGCAGGGACAGGCGAAGCGTTGCGTCCGACGAGGAGCTGAGCCAGCTCCCATTTGCATGTCTCCACTCCCTGGCAGGGAACACAGGATCAGTTTGGGTCATTGCGGGGCTGAGCTGCCCCCCTTGCCCCAAAGTGCAGGGTATGAACCCTGCATGGCCCCTGGGGATGGAGGCAAGGCAAAGCAGAGATGTGTCTGAACTGGAGGTGCTCAGCCACCCGAAGGGCAGCTGGGGCTCCGGGAGGATGCTGTGCCAGGGGGTGGAGAGTAGATCCTCACTGGCAGGGCTGGCAGAGGCACAGGGGTGTGAGCAGCGGGGAGCAGCCTTGGTGGGACTACAGGCTGGGGGGCAGAATATGGCAGTGTTTATACAGCCAGGAGAGGTTTTATGCTTTTAACCCAGGAGCTCTGGATGCAAAATGACCGGGGACGCAACAGGGGAAGAGCTCAGCCCAGGACAGGCTGGGGACCTGAGTGGGTCAGTACACCCCCAGCTGGGGATGCACCCCCTAAGGGATGGGTGCATTTAAGTGCTACCCACCATCAGAGGCTCCCCCTCATATCCCAGGGACTGTGAGGCTGCCGGTGCCAGTGGGATGAAGGCTGGAGCGCGGGCTCAGCCCGGGAGAAGCTGTTCTGAAAGGCCTGGAGCAACGTGAGCATTCTCCTCTGACCTGACCCCAGACCTGTGCTGTTCCAGCTCCCCTGGCCAGGAAGCAGAGGTGGCCAGAGCATCCACGGGGCTCCTCTGAGCGGGAAATGGGGGACAGCAGGGTGGGCTGCTTGGAGGGCCCGTGGTCTGGGTGGCAGCACAGAGAGGTGCCGGAGGAGCATGCCGTGGGCCGGTGGCCGGCCAGGCACCCTCTCACTCTCTCACTCTCTCTCTCTTTCCTCTCTGTGCCTCTCTGCCGGTCGGCTTGCTACATACCTCCTTTCCTACATATTTTCTTGTTGGGCTTTCGGGTGCATTCCTTGGAAATCCGTTTTACTGTAAAATGAATAAAAGACTACAAAATAACAGGAGGCTCCACTGGCGGGAGTGGGCATGCAATCACAACCACGCTGCCACCCTCCCGCCGCCCCCGGGACCGCGGGAGGTGGGGAGGGAGTGCCGCCGTGGGAGGAAAACTCTGGGCCAGCTGTGCTCAGCGGGAAGGAAGGCACGATGCATCCCCGTGGCCAAGGGCCCCAGGGACAGAGGAGTGGAGCCAGCCAGCCTGGGAGAAGCCACCGGCCCACCAGGCTGCTCCACTGTGCGCAGCAGACCTGCTGCGGGCCCCTTCCAGCCCGCTGAAAATCCCCAGGGGGCTCCCGTTGCGGTGAGGCTGGGGCATGCACGCGGGTAGGCACTACCTCCTCTGCCCGCTACTTACAGTTCAGGTGGGATCCCCTACAAAGGAAAAGGTTAGACAAGGAGGCACCCGGTGCTGCTCAGCCTCACCCCAATGGGACCATGCCCCGCGGGTCCCCAGCACCGCAGGCTCATCGCTCTGCCACCATCCCGCCAGCGGACAGGGGAGCAGCCAAGTGATGCGCCTGTTGGTGCCCCCAACCTCCCGTCCGTACCAGGGCCCAGAAAAGGGCTCTGCAGTCCCTTCCTTGCTGGAGCATCTCCCCAGGGAGAGGCAGAGAGTGTTCCTCCCAGCCACAGCCCACTCCCACAACTAGCGCATGGACCTGGGGAGGGTGGGAAGAGGGGAGGAAGGACAAACCCGAACCAACTCAAGACAGAACCTGGCACTCGGCACCTGGGGAGCACAAACCAGCTTGTCGCTCTGTGGATCTGCGGTCAGAGAGTCGGATTCAGATTTAGCAACACAAAAGAGGAACCCGTGACGATGCCATGGAGGTGGAGGGGGGGGGGACGGGGACTGGGAGGCGTGGAGGAGCAGGAGCACGTGAGACAGAGATGGCAGCTGAGGGCAAGAGGGCGAGCTGCGTGGCCAGAGAAAGCTTTCCACAAACAGACAGCATGCTGCAGGGTCCACAACCACATGCTTCAAACACAACACCCAAGTGAGACCAACCACTGCTGGGGAGGGGGGAACGGCGTCCCCCCCACCCTCCTGCGGGCAGCCCGGCGGGGACTCACCATCCTCTGTGGGGATGTAGATGTTGAGGTACAGACAGTCCTCGTTGGGGTCCTGGATGTACGTGGCCACAATATCCAAATTGGAGGTAAACCAGATGGGCAGCATGATCTCAGGAACGGCGTTGTGGATGTTCTGGGGGCAGACCGGCGAGAAGTGGGTAGCATTCCTGATGCCCGACCAAGACGGCGGTGGCTCGGGGGGCATGAACCTCTTCTCCCCAATGGGGGGGGGCCGCGTAAGGCACCCCCAGGTACTGGTCCACAGGCCCCAGGATCTCGCTGGGCAGTGGCACTCGCACCCCCCGTAACTTCCCATAGTGTGTGTTGACAGTCGGTGAGTAGACCTGGCCCTCCATCTGCACAACCACTGAGGCGAAGCTCAGGACCCAGAGGGTGAGACGCAGGTCCCAGCCAGCCACCAGCTCAGGCACTTGGAGAATGGGGGGCAAGAGAGGGCTTCTCCAGAGTATCAGCCACATCGTCCGGGAGGAGCAGCACCAACATCCAGGCCTGAAGCTCCTGGGTGAGGGCTCAGGGCATCCCCATCACGCCAAGCCTCCGATTTGCCCACCGGGAATAGATGGAGCAGGAGAGCTGGGAGTCAGGATCGTGCAAGCCCAGCCACACCTTCCGCTGGGTGAGTCGGGAGCACAGACGCAGGGAGATGTGCCACCGCTCCTCACAGCCTGCGAGCTGCCCACTGCTGCCCGCCTGCCAACGGCCCGGCCCAGAGGGGACTGCTGGTGCTGTGGAGAGATGGAGGGAATTAACAGCAGACTTGCTCTGGGAAGAGGCAAAGTGCTGCAGTGCATTAGGAGCCAGGATCCCTGGCTGGACCTTCCCACCCATGACTGCTCGTTGGCTCTGCCACCGCCCAGGCAGACAGCAAGCGCGGGTAGCACAAGCAGAGCACGTGCAGACACACAGCCTGCATCTGTCCACGCCTGCAGAACCTGTCCCCAGCGCTCGGGGGCCAGCCCTGCTCCTGCCCTTGCCAGGTGAGCCCCGCAGCCTCCTGGCGCAGCAGCACGGTGCCCTCGCCCCATGCTGCAGGAGGGTATCAGCGGCAGGTTACAGGTGCCAAGATATGCAGGACAGTGCCAATTCCCTGGCACCGTCCCTCCCCACAAGGAACCTGCTGGGCACCACCGTTGCCCAGCATGGCCCCTGCACAAGAGCCCACTGGCACCTCTCCCCTTCTGCCTCAGCTCCCACGCCGTGCAGTCTGTGCACCTCACCTTGGCTCCATCCCAGCATCGGTCCCCTGTCCAAGTGCCGCCACCCAGCAAATCAGACCCAGACACCCATCTTGCCTGCCCACACGCTCTCCAGCCAGCTTTCTCCCTCCATGTCCCACTGGCCGAAGCAGTGAGAGCCCAGGCACAACCCGGGTGCCGGGTGGGCAGGATGGGAACAGTCAGAGTGCTTCTGAGCAGCGTCCCCCTGTGCCGGCACCGCAGCATCCCTGCCACCCGAGCAAGCCCTGGGGAGGCAGAGCCACACTGGGCTGTCAGCAGAGGGGGGGAGCAGATGTGGCAGCCCCCTGTGGGGTCCGTGGGGAAGGGAGGGAGCTGCAGGCAGGCAGCGGCTGCAGATGGGGACCTGCGGATGTGTGTCAGCGAGCAGAGCTCGGGCGCCAAGGAGCCCTTGCTGGAGGCTGTGTGGATTTTCAGTGCTCTGCCCTTCACCTCCCCGCATTGCCTGCCGCATTCAGGGTTTATGTAAGTGAAGGCCCCCCCCCTCCCCCGCCAGCACCGCTGCTCCCAGCGGGACTGGGGCAAGGGGAGCCACCGAGGCTGTGCTCGCCTGGGGCTCGCCCTCACCCCGGGCTCTGCAACTCGGCTGGCAGCTTTGCAGCCCGGTCCCCGCTAAAAGGCACTGCCTGGTGGAGGGTCAGAGGATGCTCGTCCTGTCTCAGCCACGTGTCCTTACCCTGGGAAAGATGGCAACAGTGGCAGGGCATCTCCATTTTGCCCCAGAGCATCCTTACATGCCCACCTGGTAAATCTCTCCCAAGCTCAGAGGGGAGCAGAGTTGCCTTGGAATTATTGGAGCACAAAATAAGGGCTGCATGCAGATGGGAGGATGCGGCTCCGGTGGAGGCTCAGCTGGGCAGGGACTCTGCGAATGGAGAATACCTCGTCCAACGAGGAAAATCCGCAGAAAAAAAAAAAAAAAAACCACAAAAAAACCACGGAGGGCGTCTCAAATCTGCACTGCACATGTGCAGGCAATTCACTGCTGGTCATTAAGGAAATGGGCCCAGGCTGTGCCTGCCCTCCTGATATGCCCAGGGAACACAGCATGCTCAGAAATCAGGGTATGACAGGCATAATAAGAAACACTCAGCCCAGAAAATCATTTTACTGCATCCAGCCCACCTGAGCAGTGAGGCCTGGCAGGGCTGGGCATGCAGGCACATTTCCAGAGCCCACAGAGGGACCACAGGTAATGCCAGACAAGTACAAATGATGGGGAGAAGCAGTCGCACCTACTGCCCCATCCACGGTGCAGGGACGACCTGAGGGCTGAGCTAGCACAGCCACGGCTGATCCTGCTTTACCCCTGACCCCCATCACCTCTCCACATCATTCCCCTCCACCTCCTCCTGCCCCACCAGGCAGTGACAGAAACACAGCCGGTGGCAGCATGACACTGCTGAAGCCTAAGAAACAAAAAGTGTATCGAGGGACAGAAATACAGCTGAGGCACCCAGAGACCCCAAGATCTGCTCTGACCCACCACTGCTGGAGCTGCCTCTGCAGCGCAGTGCCTCAGCTGCCTCGCTCTGCCTTCATTTCTGGCAGAAAACCATCATTCATCTAATATTCCTTGCAGCAACGCTCCTCCTTCAGCAGAGAACTGACCTTTGCCTAGCAGCAACATCCCAGGGGTGCAATGAAAGCCCGGGACCCCCCAAACCTGCATTCCCAAGTGGGATCTCAATGGTGTTTCAGACCCACCGCTCTGCCTGGCATTGCTGGAAAGCAAACCACCCAGTGCAAATCTTCTGCTCAGGTTCCTTCGGGTACCATGGGTTAGGAGAAAGCCAAATTATTAATGACTGTCATATCTAATTTGTATGGCTGGAAGCTACAGGCAGCTTCCAGCCTTTATGATAGTGCCCACAACTCCCCGCAGAGCCATTTCAACCGACCCGTCATCGTTTTCCCTCTGCACACCACAGCCCTGCCAGTGATGGTTCACCAGCTGATTTCCTGACTCCAGAGCTTCCCCGGGGCTGCAGCCACACACTGCCATGGGTGTTGCTACTCCACCAGCTCCTCCAGCCAGGCGATTTCATGGCACCAGGCAGCACTGCTCCAGAGCCCGCAGCCGCCCACCTGGGCTGCGCACACCAGGCACTGCAAAATTAGGGCCGAATTCACCCCCTACTTTGCATCCTTGGAGTGGCCGCACATCCAGCCTAACCACCCTGTCCTGGCACGATGAGGAATCTCTTTTTACAAAACACAGCCCAAAATCAGCTTCTTGCTACAGCGCCTCAGAATTATGTTATGATGATATTCCTTTGGGTTTTTGTTTAATCCTCATCCACAGTTCTTTTAATAGCTTTTAAAAACCATGGAAATCTGAAGACAAAAAACATAAGCTAAGATAGAATGAAAGTTCCAAGTACACATCCCTAACTTAAATAAAATGATGCTACAGGACTTGTAAATGCCTCCAATTATGTTTTACGAAGCAGCGGGCACAGAGATGGATTATGTGAGTGATAGCCAAATACGTCCAGATATGGAGATGCACAGTCAAGACCCAGCAGCCCTGACGTTACCCTGGAGAGCCACGATGCCTTAACACTCAAATCCAGATCATGGTATTTTAACATTTGTAATTCCACATTTGGTTCTATCATTTTTTAAAGACTTTTCCCCTCCATCTGCCCGTGTCCCCGCAGCACAGAATAAAGGCACTCAAACAATCTCAGCGACATGCTTGTAAGCCTTCCTATGTTGGGATTGTTTTTCAATTACAACCCCCCAAAAAATTATGCAAACCCTAAATCTGGAATTCCCTGGGTTTCAAATGCCTCGTTTGGGATGATTACAATACCCCCATAACACATCTTATACCCTCATATTGCTGTTCTGTGCTCTGTGCTTTCTGCTGTAACTTCATGTTAACATAACATTTAGGACGGGAATTTAGCCTTAATTTAATATTGACAGACTGCCATGAAAACCCGAGCTCAGCCCCCTTCACCGGGGGCTGTTGTATGTGCCTTGCATCGCTGCCTGCTGCCTCAACAGCTCTTAAGCTTCCCCTTGGTCTTTCAAAGCATGCAAAACAACTGGGAGATCCGAGAAAGGACATTTTGTTCAGGGAAGCGATTCCCCTCATATCCCATGGGAGGTGGGAGCAAAACGTCCCTGGTTTTGCCGCCTACGGCGCTCCCGTTCTTCCCTCCAGCAGCAAAGCCAAACGCGTCCCCCGGCGAAGATGGCTGCTGCCTCCCCGCAGCCCTGCGCCAGGAGGAGCTGTGCCAGCCAACTGGAAGGGAAACTGGGCCGGGCTGGGCAGATACGGCCAAACTGGGGATGCTCAGAGGAGTGAGCAGCAAGGAGCCGGCAGGATAAAGACACCACAGGCATCCCAGGTCGCTCTGCCAGACCACTGGTGGGACGAGCAGAGGAAGTGATGCTGCTAGCTGTTAGCGATGTTATTCATGTGCTTTGGAAAACAAACGCTCTATCGGTATTTCCAGGGCCGTACTGTCTGCCAGACAGCTCCCTCCTCAACAAGGAGACGCTCTCCATGGAAACCTGGGCGGGCGGGATCCTCTGGAAGCCTCCCTCGCAGATGCAGAGTCAGGCGTCTCAACACCAGCCAGACGAGCCGGATCCACACTTTCCCTGGCAGGTGGCTGAGGAGATGTGAGAAGGCAGCCTGCCCTCAGATCGGACCTGTCATCGGCGTCCAGCCTCCTGCCCCTGAGCACTAAGGCCGACCCAACCCCAAGCTCATCATGTTGATGCTGTGGCTCTATGTCCCGTCTGGTCCAGAGCCAGGACAGACTGGGACCTCAAACTGCTGGCGTGGATGGATGATCTTCCCCCAACAGCAAGTGGACAGGATGTCCCATAGCACCCTCCGGACACTCTGCCTTGTGCAGCTCTGCTCACCATCTGACCCTGTTGTATCATGGTGAGAGGTAGCTGGGGGCCAGCACATGCACCCCAGCACAGACATGCCACCCGGCAAGCAGCATGAGAAACCTCTGCCACCTCTTCCCCAGGACGAGCGAGGTCCAAACTTTCCACCAGCCTGTGCTCTGGGACCTCAGGCTGATGCTCAGCTCTCAGGCAGCAGTCCCTGCCAGATGTGCTCCCCACCCTGCAAGCTGCTCCCCACTGCCGGGTAGCGACCCCAGCTCTCACCAGCCCCTGGTCCCATTCCACCTGGCCTACGATGCTGCAGAAACCCTGGGGAGCACAGAAGCTGCAGCACAACTGGATCAATGTGCTTGTGCTCCTGTGTCCCAGCAGCTCCTGAAGAGTATCCCTCTGCCAGCAGGTCTCGGCTCCTACCCTCTCATGCATGTGGCCTGGCTCGGATGCTTCAGGATAATACTACAAAGCAAAGTTGGTGGTTATGCGCTATGGATTGTGCCCAGTGGGTCTTTCTGACCCACCCCAGGTTACCCACAGGCAGTTGTTTCCCAGTCCTAAAGCACTGTGGGAGCAATTCTGAGGACTTCAGGTCCATCACAGAGCTGGTGCACAGTAATGAATGGTTACCAGTGGCTTGCCGTTACACTGAAAGGGGACAAGAAGGGTTTCAGAAAGGTCTGCCCTGCTGCTGCTACTGCTCTGCTTTTCTGTGAATGACCTAAATGACAGAACAGAGTATGTTTTAAAATCTGCACATGACACCCAGCGCTTTGGAGGCCAGGACAGGAATTTGACACGCTCCCAACAGACTAGGGTTGAGAGATGATGGGCAGGGCTGTAAGTCATTGGGAGGTAAAAAACTGCACAAACAGACCACGGAAGAAAAGACAGCAGTGTTTCTGCCAGAAGGGTCATAAGGGCTACAGGGGAGTACAAACTGAACGTGAGCCAGCATGTTATTGCCACAAAAAAAGGCAAATACAGTAGGATGTGTGAAAGGCCAGCTTATAAAGACACATGAAGTAATTAACTCTGCTCTCCCTTCAGCTCATAAAGGCACATCAAGTAATTATACTGTTCTCCTCCAGAGAACCCGTTCATTCCCCAAAAGATTTGGGCCAACTAAGAGAGGCCACAGGAGACCAGCAAGACCACCAAAAAGCCTTGGACAAAAGCCTGGAAGAATGAGGCTAGTCTAGACAAGACAAGTTACAGGACACAGTTTTATAACATGTAAAGGCCCCTGGAAAAAGGGTCAGAACAGTCTGACATTGAACTTTGTGCTAGGTAGGAGACATATTCATATTAAGAAAGGAGAGTTAAGTGTACACCAGGAAAAGTTAAAGTGCATCATGCATATCTGCAAAGGGTGCTACATGGCACATGGATGGACTAAGTGACCCCTCGGCATCCCCTCCAGCCCAATCCTCCTACATTTCTCATTACCCTGCCTGGCAGCCCTGTTCCTGCCCTCATTCGTTCATTTGTCACCATCTGGGAAAACTACAGCCACCTTGGCCACGAAGCCTTTAGCATTTAGGATGCTCTGTCAGAGCAGGACACTTAGGAAACTTCCCAGCACTGTGGAGCCCATCACATCTGTTCTCCACTCTCCAGAGGTCTCCCCCAGAGTCTGGTGCCCCCCATCTCACTCTCCTCCTAGAGGCACATGTGCAGCACCTCCAATATCTAGGCACCACAGTCACTCTGATGGAAAAACAGAAGGAAAAACAGTCATAAACCTCACCCTCATTTGCTTCAAGTTCAAGATACATCCCTGTGACTTGCCTTTCCTAACTTCTACCCACAGCACCACCAATATCTAAAGCAAGCTGAATGTCAGAAGCCTGTGAGACACTCCACTGCACATCCTTTGCCCTGGGGAGAGGATGAGAGACTGCGTGAGAAGTGTCAGTTAAGTTCCTCAGTGCTGCAAGAACATATGTGGGACAGAAGCTCCCAGACACGTGCCAAGATCCTCGAGAGCTCCCATTCAGAACAGAAGAATGTTACCCAAAATCCCTAGAAACAGACAATTTCAAGTGCCACTTCCACTGTGGTGCCTCCTGCTGCAATATGGCCTGTCCCCATTTGCTCCATGGCCTTTAATGAGTCCTTCACAAAGGAGCCAAGCCTGCCTTGGGAAGGACACCAGGGGCAAAGCAGACCTTTCCCTTGCCCACACTTCAGCCTTTCCAGACATTTTTGGTGTTGAATGCCAGCACAGTGTTCAATGCCTGGCTCCAGAAGGCACACTACCCAGCAGGTGAGATAGCCTGGCTCAGTTCCAACTCCTGTTTAGCATCAAAAGCTCAAAAACTGCAGGAGGTTTCTCAGTGTCACTGAGCTGAGACTGGTGATGCTGCTGAAGGACAGCCAGTGAGCACTGCAGCAGGGACAGTGTGGGGGTCAGCACCCAATACTGCCGATGCAAGCAGAGGGTGGCCTCTATAGAGGACCCAAGGTCAACCATGCTTGAAAGTGTTTTTGAGTGGGCTACCTGGTCACCTTGAGCTGGTCTAAGATTTCAACGATCTTCCCAATCGCTGCTTCCCGGGAGTCTGGTGGAAAGCTGAGGCAGGGCCACGTGGCACAGCCATCAACTGCTGTGTGAGAAAGAGGCTCTGCTGGGACAGGTCCCTGGCCGTGAAGAGGGCAGCAGCAGCAGCCTCTTGGTGGGCTGCCGAGTTTCCACATGGCTTGGGGATAGCTGCTGGAAGTAGGCCATTTAGTGCCACGTTCTGAATAGAAATAATCTGGATTATCTCATGTTACGGCTTCCCTGACCCTAGCATGAAGAAACGGCGGCAGTTTTTCCCTCCCTCACCTTGTTGCTTGCACAGTTTCAATCTACAAATGTTTCCCTGCAGGGGTGGAGGTTAATGAGAACCACTGCCTAAACAGCAAACACAGCGCCCTGGCCTTGGCACAGATATATATGCACTCGCTCCCCAGTCACAACAACTGGCAGCAAAGGAAGAGAGCCTGACCCAGGCTGGAGGAGCACAGAGCCTCGGAGGAGACTGCAGAAGGCCCTGCAATGGGGTCCCTGCACGCGCTGCAACAGCGGGATGTGGCATCACTCTACCCCAGCCTGAAGGCGCCTGGTCCGGCCTGGCAGGACCGGCCACCGCGGGGCGGTGCTTTGTGTTGTTCCCTGAAGATCGTGTGGCGGGGTGCAGGCTGCTGAGTGCCACCCAGCCCTGCCCACCACGTTGGTCCCTGCCCGCTGCGGCCCCGGGCGGGGGAGGTGGGACCGGCGCGCCGCCGCCGCCGTGCCCGGGCCGGGCGGGAGCTGTCCCTTCAGCACCGCGCCGCCCCGCCGGCCTCCCGCGCCAGCACACGGGCTGCTCCTTCTCCAGCAGATGGGCTGGCTCTTCTCCAGGACAAGGACTGCCCCTCTACTGCCCTCCTATGAGACCCCACCTGGAATACTGCATCCAGCTCTGGAGCCCTCAACAGAAGGAGGACATGGACCTGTTGGAGTGGGTCGAGAGGAGGCCACGAAAATGCTCTGAGGGCTGGAGCACCTCTCCTATGAGGACAGGCTGAGAGAGTTGGGGGTGTTCAGCCTGGAGAAGAGAAGGCTCTGGGGAGACCTTATAGCAGCTTTCCAGTATCTGAAGGGCACCTACAAGAAAGCTGGAGAAGGACTTTTTACAAAGGCATGTAGTGATAGGACAAGTGGGAATGGCTTCAAACTGGAAGAGGGCAGATTTAGAATAGATAGTAGGAAGAAATTTTTCCCTGTGAGGGTGGTGAGCCCCTGGCCCAGGCTGCCCAGAGAAGCTGTGGCTGCCCCATCCCTGGAGGTGTCCAAGGCCGGGTTGGACGGGGCTTGGAGCACCCTGGGCTGGTGGGAGGTGTCCCTGCCCAGGGCAGGGGGGCTGGAACTAGATGATCTTTAAGGTCCCTTCCAACTTAAACCATTCTATGATTCTATGACTGGTTCTTCTTCTTCGAGCAGACCCACAGCACAGCCCTGCAGCCCAGACCATCTAAAAGGCATGGAGTACTTGCAGGAAAAGCATACGGTCTCTCTCGGGCTCCAGCAGGCCATTTGTTTGGCAGCTGGAGGAAAGATGGGACGCGCAAGGATATCTGATGATCAAACTCTGCGTCACGTGGACTAGATGAGGGGCAACCTCATTGCTCTCTACAGCTTCCTCATGAGGGGACATGGAGAGGGAGGTGCTGATCTCTTCTCCCAGGTATCCAGTGGTAGGACATGTGGGAATGATTCAAAGCTGCACCAGGGGAGGTTTACACTGGACATTAGGAAGCATTTCCTCACTGAGAAGGTGGTCAAACACTGGAGCAGGCTTCCTAGAGAACTGGTCAATGCCCCAAGCCTGTTAGTGTTTAAGAGGCATTTGGACAATGCTCTTAATAATTAGCTTTAACTTTCGGTCAGCCTTGAATTGGTCAGGCAGTTGGACTAGATAGATGATCATTGTAGGTCCCTTCCAACTATTCTATTGTAGAGGAAACAGCGCTTTGTAAATAAATGGCAGAATTACTCCAGCACTCAGTTTGTGCAGGCAGATGACTGACGATGCAAAAGTGCATCCGCAGAACCCTGGAATTTCCAGACATCTATTCAGGAGCGAACTGACAGACAATCTGCTTTCAGCAAGCCCTTGGCACCAGCACAAAGTTCATGCCAAGACAACTCGCTCACTCTCCAACACATCACAAAC
Source organism: Pluvialis apricaria (assembly GCA_017639485.1). Classification (NCBI taxonomy): domain Eukaryota; kingdom Metazoa; phylum Chordata; class Aves; order Charadriiformes; family Charadriidae; genus Pluvialis; species Pluvialis apricaria. The sequence continues at coordinate 25,009,181 of CM030017.1, read as the reverse complement.
AAGCACCAGGCACCTACTTTAAGGCAATATAAGCTCACTCACAAATCTGAGATCAACACTCTGCATCTAGCAACTGGAGTGCAAATCTCACCCAGCGAAGAGCGAGCTGTCTGCACAAGCAGCATTCCCCTCACTTCCTTCTCCAGCTTCAGCAAGCCACCCATTGACATTATCCCAGCTGCTCATCTCCATCCCCCTCACATCTGCCAGAGTAACGGCTCCTATGTCCTCTCCCAAACAACCACCTTGGAAACTACTGTGGCTAGCAGGGGCCCCAGTTTTCAAGTTAACATAGATCACTATGACTGAAGCATGTTAGGGAGCAATTACACAAGCACAAGACTCTTTTCAGACCAACAAGTTTCTGAAACTCTAAGTCCAAACACGCTTATATTTCTTATGTTAGCAAAAGCAGGTTTGAAATTTAGTAAAGAAAGGAGCCTTCAGTGATCAAAAGAGGCTGGCTCGATGCAGTGACACCCCCATTTCTGAAATGCCCCAAACTAAGCAGCAAGTATGAAGCCTGGCTGCTGATGGAATGTCCCTCCCCAAAACTCTCCCACACGCTCGAGCTCTTTTCTGGGCACCCAGCCATCCAAAGGACATGGACCCCCTCCAACCAACTGGGCCATGGGCAATTTACACAAAGCTCTGTCCTACCCGGACCACCACCTGTGCTAATAACAGGTCGAGACATCTCACGCATGCTCCAAAGAAAGCTGAGAAAGCATCGGTGGCTGCAGGCAGGCTGAGTGCCTGCACAGCCAATGCTTTCCATGGACCAGCGTGGCCCGGAGGAGGCTCTATAAATGTAAGGAGGTGGGCTGGGCAGAGAGGAACCGACTGCAGCTTAAAATACAAAGACTTCCTGCAAACGCGACTAGAGAGGGTGGGCAACAAAACCCAAGAGCACTTTGAATGGGAACAGCTACGCCCAAAATAAATTGTCAATGTTTCATTTTTACTGACTCAAAGCAGGAAGCCAAAATCACTTAATCACAGGTTGTAATCCAGACTGTGGCTATAAGAACCTCTGGCTTCAGTAGCAGAGCTGATAAAGGATTTCCTTTTCCGACACAACCCCAACCACCTATTTCAGCCTGACATCACTGTCCACCACTCTTCATCAGCTGAGCAAAGTTTTGCAGGGCAGAATTGTAAACCAGGTCATGGACGTGATCCATGCTAAAGGTAGTGAAACCCAGGGCAAAGAACAAAGATGAAGAATATAGCTGGAGACAAGCAGGAACTAACTTTTCCACTGAAGTTGAAACACGACATAATTAGTCAGTTTTCCTGTGCAGAGATAAGGTTACAAGTTATCTGGCAGTGTACAAGCACCACCTTCCTGCACCACCCGTTACCACCCTATCTTGTACCATGAGACACCAACCCAGCCACAAAGTCTGTGGAGCAGGGTGGCTCTATGGTGACAGCAAATCTCTGTGCAAGGAGGGGTGTGGGCTGCCTGGACAGAGCCACTCCTCCAGGGTCACAATGCAGGCAGCAGGGCCATGCACGCACCCTCACGGTGCTAGAAAGCCCAGGCATTGCAGTCCAGCACCAAATCGTTTCCTCCCTGCAGGGTCCTTGGTGGCAATGCTCAAGAAAGCTGTACCAGGAGATGTCTGAGCTAGCATAACCTTCACCGCCCACACTGCCTCCACCTTGTCACCATAGTCCTTACTTCCGGGTGAAACACCTGACAGGCTCTGCGCAGACCCACGCGCCCAGAGCCCGGGGATGCGGGGCTGTGCCACCCCCTGCCCCCTGGCTTCCCACTGCTAGGAGAGCCACAGGTCCTGTCCTGCCCCAGAGAGACGCCCCGGCTGAGCCCCAGCCCACCATCCCACTCGGAGAGGCGAGTGCCCCTCCTGACACAAGCTGCTGAGTTGTGTGTTAGTGCCAGTGGCCCCGACCAGAGACCAGACATGATTTTCTGACCATATTGCAAGAGTCAAGCCAGGGTCAGGGGAGCAGCGCTTTCTCTGGCCAGCAAGGAACACCCAGACAGACTGATCATCCTGGCATCACCATGCTAGTGCCCCTTCCAGGCCTGATGGCATCAGCAGTAACCTGCCGCTCCAGGACACTGCAGCTTGCCCGGGGACACAGCTGTCCCCAGTAGCAGCCACCACCGAGGACCAGGGCACTACTCAGGCCCAGCTCCGCTGTGGCTGGACTGGGTGACCATGCTCCCCTCTTCACAGCCCTTGTCTCTTCACCCACAAGAGGGGGGTGGCTCTCTGCAAAGCACTTGGAGGTGAGAGACCCAGAAAGCTCTGGACTGGGGCAGGAGGAGGGGAGCTGTGACCACGGGTAGCAATGCGCACAGAAGACAGAGCATGGGCCGGTGCCAGCTGCATTTGCTAACGCTGTAACGCCTGTGCTCACTGCTCCTGCCAGCAAGCCGGGACTCACTGGAAATGTCAGGAAGGGAAGATCCAAACATGAAGGTGGGAAAATGCCATCACTGCTGGAAGCAGCACGGACTCCTCCGTCCACAACACCCATCCTCCCTGCCGCCCAGCTTGCAAGCTGCTGGTGGCAGAGAGCAGCAGGTCCCTCTCGCTTCCAGCTGTGCTGCGCCCCTCGCCTCTGCAAGGCAGGGGAGAGCAGCCCTGGGGCAGCACCTCTCACCAGGGCTCCTGCCGCCAGCCGGGGCTGCACACCCAGAGCCAACATGACACAGCGTCAAGCAGCCACGTCCTGCAGCAGCCACCGTTCCTCCGAGGTGACGTCAGCCTCCGCAAGAGCTGGCAGGCAGGACATGCTGTGCATGCCGGCCGCGCTGCTCCCAGACACCGCCTGGCTCCAGCAGACACCGTGGCCTGTGTTCCTCACCAGCTACAGCTTATCTACAAATTGAATTTCACACTTGCACGCTCCAGAATAAGGCGCAGGTGCCGGAGAAGCCACCCTCTCCCTCCACATCTGTCTTCCCCCCCACCCCGTCGCCGAGCACCAGCACCAAGGATAATGGCTGGCGGCGGTGGGGGATCTCCTGGGCAAAGCCCCCAGTCCCGCACAGCCAGCGGCAGCTGACGGCGGAGCTGCCATGGTGTTGATGGTACCCTCCACACTCAGGGCGACACCATGGTGAGGGGAGCCCCAGGGCACCAGGCACAACGGCCACCCACCTGTGCTGTTGGCACAGCACAGCATCCAAAAACACCCATCTGCGACCGAATAAGATAAATGTCCATCCCAGAGTTACTGGTTTCCTCAGAAACCTTAAAAGTTTTCCCAGGAACTCTGGAAATGCACAGATTTGCTGTGTGCCCCAGTGAGCAATCTAAAGAGTTCATATAGGCGTCATGGCCAGAGATCACCATCATCACAGGTCGTGTGTAGAGCTGGCAGCCCAGACAGAAGTGGTGTCAGTCACCCTTGGAAGGAACTCAGGCAGTTAGATAGTCCAGCCCAAGCCCACAACAGCCTCTATTCAACTACGACAAGCAGCTTCCTCAAGCAGGGAAGCCTGCCTTCAGCAAGAGCCATCAGCCGCTCACATTCCCAAACCAAAGCCAAAGCTGGTGCGACTGAGCAGAAGACCACAGAAACCCACCCTGGGGCTGGAGCCTGCAGCAAGGCAGGTCTGCCAAGTCTGACTCTTGCTCACGCAACCAGGGCTTGCTAAGGACTGGAGGCCAGGCAAGCCAGCAGCTAGGAGAGAAGCCTGTTCAAATTTAATCCAAAATGTGTTTTCTGTTTTCCCTTGTAGCTTTCTCCTCCCATGTTTTCTATCTTCAAGCACAAAAAAGCAGGAAGCGTAAAACCTCTAGCAAAAAAAAAATATCCTTTAATGTGTTTTACTGTGAAGGCTGCCTAGTGTTAAGAAATAAGCTGGACCAGAGCAAATCAGGTAGCCCAGGGATGCCCCATCTCTCCAAGGGAGCGGCCCAGGATGAAGCAGGACATACAAGCAGGCTGAGAGGACCAGCAATGCCAAGGAAAGGCAATCTCCAGTGTCAAGAAGGCTCCCATGCTCCCTGCTGCTCCTCAGAGGTCCCCGAGCACAGCTCTGCCATGACAGATGCCCACTTTGAAGCATCGCTCCTGGTGGACATGGGAGGAGGTTTTGTTACTAAGAGCAGGTAACCACTTGGCTCCTCTTAAGGTCATGAGCATCAAAGTACAGCAGCTCCGTGCCCCACTGTGCAACCTCGGATCCTCATCAAGAGAGTCCAGCAGCAACAGAGACCAAAATGGCAATGAGACAGAAACAGAGATGGTTTCTCTCCTCAGGCACAGGATCTGTCCTCTCACGGCCGCTAGCGAAGGGCAGGTTTCAGTTTTGTGGTTGCAAGGATACCATTGTGCTGGCGGGATACTTCCCTCAGCCCTCGTGGATGGGGTGCTCCTGGAAGTCATGAGGATGGGAAACACCATCCTCTTCATGACTTTCAACCTTGCTCAGCCTCATCCTGCTGACCCCCCCCACCGAAAGCCCACTGGGGACTGCTAGATCCCCAGCTCATCCCTGCATCCTCTTCTCCAAGGCTATTTCTCCCACAAGAAGCAAACCTCTCCCAAGCTGAGCCTCATATCTCACCGCTGTCCCTGCATGTCTCTGGACTGCTCAAGGAGCTGGGGGACATCCTTCTGGCACCTCATGTACACCGGAGTAAGGCTGAACTGGATGCTCACTGGTAGCAGGACTTAAGTGTTTTCTCATCTGGGCATAAAACAAGGAACAAAACTGAGATTGGTGTTCCCTGACGTGCATGAGAACAGGCAGAGCCAGGAGACTGGAGGAGGAGGATCCCTGGTGATCCCACAGTGCCCACCACATACAGTGAGTACCAGGGAACTGGGACAATGCCAGGATGAGACTCCAGCTCTGCTGCCAGCGTGTTGGGCGGGTGACCTGTGCCCAGAGTGCCAGAAGAAGATGAAGCACCAGGTAACACAGGAGGAAAGGGATATTGACATCCATCTTCAAACCAACCAAATTAGCGGTTCAGTGGACAAAAGTCCATCAGAAGTCTCCAGCAAAGTGTCCTGTGATGCTGAGGAAGAGGATCGGTGCCTAGCCCAGGTTCCACCTCTCCCACTAGCTGCACCTCCGTCACGTGGGGAGACCATCCTGCGCTCTCAGCAAGGAAGTGGGGCTGAGCAGGCATCTGTCATGCTGTGCCAAGCAAAGGAACACCGAGCTGGATGGGGATAAACCCATCAGCCACCTTCCCCAAAGCTCAGTGCTCCCTCCTGGCTCCACCCGCTCTGGTAGGCAAAACATTATGAAAATAACAGCTCAGACCCAGGGTCCACCTTGCCCGATATACGTACTTGCCAGTATTCAGAAGCACAAGCAATTTGCAGCTCAGCAGCTGCCCAAGTGAGAGGTGGACCTCAGTGCATTTATTGATTTTGGGGGAACCTCTTGTCCTTCTTGAATTCATCCCGTTTCTCCTAAAACCAATGTAAGATTTAGCTGTTCACGACATCTTGTTCTGAGGACTTCTGCTGCTTGACAGCGCGTCTGCAAGAGGCAATGCCCCTCCTCCTGTTTGGCACCTCCTGCTAGCTTCATTTGATGTGACCTTGTACTTGCATGGAAAGAAACAGTGAACAGTTAGCCTCTATCCCTTCTCTACTGGCCTCCTGTAGACGTATCTTACCCATCTTCTGTCGTTTCTTTTCCAGTCTGAAGAACCCTGCCTTATTTAGCCATTTTTGCACAGAGGCCATCAGACCTCTGACCGTTCCTGCTGCAACTTCCAGGCATTTGATTCCACAATGATCTCAACACCCACACATCTCTCCTGAGCTCCCCCGGGCAGCTCTAGAGACAGAGACACAGAGCAACCCCTGCTCCCTTTCTCCTGCATCACTGTCCCACAAGTCCTCAAATTGCTCAGCGGTGCCTGGAGTCATGTAAGGGTAGAGGAAAGACATGAAGACAGCCTGACTCACAGACTCACCTCCACAACTCCCTTAGCACGTGGTGCTGGCACCAGGAGATGGACATGGCCACCTCCATGGCGAGTGGCATGCAGACAGTTAGGCTACGCCACAGACTTGGGCTTCTGCTCCCACTCCTTTAGAATAGCAGCTAATGAATGCCTGATGAAGGCAAAGTCCCGCAGCCCCTGATTGCCATGCCAAAGGGCATTCTCAGCAGTCCCCTCTCCAAGCTCATCTCAAAAGACACCCTGACCAGCCTCTGCCAACCATCCTCGCCCTCAGAGTGCCCCAACAGCCCAGGCCCAGACCCAAACACGGCTTGCACACAGGATGAGCCCTGTAACATGCTCTCGCTGCAACCCTTCCCAAACTTTGCCACCTGCTCTGCTGGCATGGCTGGAGCATCTGGCCACCAGACATAGCTTCGGCTCTGCTTGCCAGGCACCTCGCAGGATACACTCACGCTGAGATGCAGTTTGAAAGTAACAGATGTTACTCCACTGTTCTGCATTTTGCAGTGTCAGGAACAAAGCTTCTTTACCAACAATCCCCTGAGCTCCTTGCCAAGGCCATCTCAGCCCAAACAGTGCTCCCCGGCGCACAGTCGTGCTCACAGACAGTCCCTCCCTGGCCCCGGACAGCCGACATGGCAAAAGGAGTACATCACAAGGGCAGAGTTTCCCCACACAACTGCAAGACTAAGCAGGAACACAGGTTCCATCGCAGACTGCAATACCACAGCGCTACTGAGCTCAGACAAGCCTCCAAACAAACCGCGCATATCCTCCTAAGCAGGGAAAACTTCCAGGAGCCACATGCACCAGACAGCACCAGCTGCAGCCAGAAGCCCCCACGTCTTTCCACGGCTCCGACTTCACCCCGTTTCCTCCGCAGAGTTGCTCCAGAGTCGGCATGACGTGGGTTCAAACTGCCAGCTCTGGCAATTGCAGGACCTTTTATTCATTCCCCTCACACCCACTGCAGAGTCCTGCTGAGGCCAGTAGCACACAGCGCCCGTCACAGCCTGCTCCCTGCCCCCGGTTCCGGGGAGCATCACTGTAGGGGACCACCACTGCATTCAGTCCACCATGCAGCACCACTCAGCTCTGCCACAGTTCTCAAACCCAGCTCTCCTCGAGCACCTTGGCACCAGGATCCACCCTGCCTCCTTCTGCTGGCGTGGCCCTGCTGCCACCACCTCTCCTCCTTGCCGACCCAAGACCTGCGCACACCCCTGGCTGTGGCTGTGGATGCAGGTTACAGATGCCAAATGCCAGACCCTGATTAAGAAGCATCTTCCAAAATGCTCCGTCAGTGGCAGCTGATAACCACAGACCATCGCGGAGGAATCTCTGTCTGGGATCCCACAGGGAGCAAATAACTGTCCTATCCCAGTGGCACTGAAAGCCCCAAGGACAGAGACAAGCTGTCCCAGCCCCATCTCTCCACACTTGGTGCACAGTCCATGGCATGGCACAGGATGGCAGATAGTCAGCCCCTCCGTGCTCTGCTGTGAGATTTTACAGGTTCCTCCATGGTTCCTCCACAGTTTGCGCACAGACACATGCTCCATGTCCCCATCCCCACCATCCTTCCACCCTTCTCCTGTTACTGAATTCCTCCAGCTGCCACCGGCGCAGCATGGACACCCCACACTGGTCTGTCCGAGGCCACAGTTGCTCCTGGACAGCCAAGAGGGCTTCCCTTGTCCCGCACCTGCTGTGCAGAAGTAGCTCCTAGCAGGAAGGATATGGGAAGATGGCAGAAAACTGCTTGGGTGGCAGCAGAACCGCTGTGGTTGAGGAGGTTTAGGAGCTGGCTGAGCTGATGCCACTCACGAATGGTTTAGACTTGATGACTTCAAGGTCCCTTCTATACCTGCTGTCCTAAAATTCCTCCACCCTTGACACGAAGACAGGCCAACATGGACCTGCCAGAGGATTTTGGCAGTCACTATCTCCTTGCTGTTATTCACGGACTCAATGTGATCCTGGTCAAAAGGCACGTGGACCAGGTCCTTGCCTGTGTCGGACCTCAGCACCCAGAGTGGACCCCACAGAGAGCCAGAGGAGACGCAGCCACCACAGCTGGAATCTTGGCACAGCGCTTTGCCAATTCTCACGCTGCCTTCTGAAGCCTTGCCAGGCCCTGGCCCACGGGCAAGGCACTGCCAGCCTGCACAGCAGCTCCGCTCACGATTCCCAGGCTCTGCCCGCCCTCACCGCTCTGCTCCTGAGCACCTTCACTCCAGCCCTTTGGGAGAAGAGCCTCTACACGGGGTCCGGGAAGGAGACAGACCCAGAGGTAAGGTCCAAGGCAACACCCTTGGCGTGGGCTCAACCTCCCTCTCCCATGATGCTGCCTTAGATGCTCACTGTGTTTCAACTAGGTGCAGTTGGAGGCTGTGCAAGGCAGTAGCATGCAGACCTTGCCAAGATGGGCACTGCACCTCCATTTCCTCAGCGCATCGCTGCGCAGGGCCTACGCGCCCAGCTCCAAGGGCTGCCCTGCATCTCGGCGGCTTTCGCTCATGCCCTGGTGCTCTGGAGGTTGAGAGCTGCATGTTTGCAGGTGTCCAACCCAACTCCACATCCCGACTGCACATGTAACCATGGCAACTGCACATGCAAGTGGCAAAGCCTCGAGCTGGGCTACTACAAATGCAAATGAAGCAAACACATGCACAATGCTAAAAGCGTGACCTCTAAATGTCAACCTTTAACCATTTTGCAGACACCAGCTCTGGCAGTGGCCACCTGCAGCGTGCGGAGCAGAGGAGGTCTGCTCCGATGGGGACCTCGGGGCACCCAGCCCTGCACCAGGGGTTGGCACGGGTGCTCTGATGTAGAGCAGGGAGAAAAGATGGCACATACATTTCCCAGAGCTAAGAGTGACCCCTGCCTCGGCAACTCTCAGCTCCCGCTCTGGGGACACATCCACCCCTTACCCAGCTGGCAGATGCCCCCAATTCCACAGAGCACCCCGGTTTCCAGAGGAAGGTCGGTCCCAGCAGGCTGACACAAAGCACAGCCAGCACAGGGGCTCATGAGGAGGTGGCTCTGTCAGCTCTCCCACTGCACCCACACGTGCGAAGCCGCAGGGACACTTCCAGCCCCTCTGCCATCGCCTGGGGCCAAGCCAGCAGCAGCATTGGATGAGGAACCCTCAGAGGACGGAAGGAAAATCCCAGCATCATGGGGACTTCATGCCGTAGCCACCTCCCTGAGGGAGGTCCATGGCCTTGGGAAGATCTGCCAGCGGAGGCACTGGGAGGTGTCACCGTTTAGGAGAGCGTGATCCAGAAAGAGACTGGCTGGCCACAGGTCTCACGTCCCTCATCACTTCTCCTCTCCCTGGCTGCTGACAGTGCCGGACGCGGACAGTCCCTGGTGCTAACCATCACACACCATGCTTGTGGCTCCATGGCTTCGAGCACAACGGAGCCAAGCTCAGGTGAACCGCGCCGAATCCAGCCACAGCATGCATCAGTGGAGCCACCGGCAACCCCTGCGCCATGTGCCTGACCCACCATCCCCCTCAGGGACAAGCACGGCCAGCACGACAGAGCCGCTGCCTGATATCGATCCTGCCTCCATGCCGGACCCCGGCCGAGGAGAGAGACGGGGAATGCCCTTTCGCTCTGGGAGCCCAGTGACTAATGTCATTCCCCATGCTATGCCAAATAACCCCAGCCAAGGGGATCTCCTGCCCGCCCTTGACCCGGCGATGCTCACACCAGCAATGGTGTGATGGCTCACATCCTTGCGCCCCAAATAACCGCCCCCACCTGCACCGGCACCCCCAGCCCCCCCCCTCCCCCGGGGAGGATCCCAGTCCCTGGCGAGGGACAGCCCCCGCTCTCCGCTCCGTGCTGGGCCCGACGGGCTCGAGCCGAACGGAACGGGGCCAACCGGGCAGCGGCGGGCCGGGGCCGGGGCCGGGGCCGGGGCCGGGGCCGGGGGCCGCGCAGCTGAGGCAGGCGCACAATCCCCCTTTCAGCGCGTCGCCATGGCAACCCGCCGGCTCGCCGCGGCCGCTCATCCGGCCCCGTTAACCCCCGCCGTTACCCGCCGCCGCCGCCGCCGCGCTCGGCCCCGCCCGTTAACCCCCCGCCCCGCCGCGCCCCGATGCCCGCCCCGGCCCCGGCCGCCCTATCCCGGCACCGGGAGCGGGACCGGCCCGCGGCCACCCCGGCCCCGGGGAGCCCCACCACCGCCGCGGCCGCCGGCCCCAGCGCCGCGCCGTGGGGCCGGTCCGGTCCCGCCCGGCCGCCCCCCCCCCTCCCCAGCCAGAGCCATCCCGGGCCGGGCCGGGCGCACTCACCGTCGGGGGCGGCGGCGCGGCTGGGCCATGCCGGTGGCGGCAGCGGCTGCTCCGCGCCCCGCGCTTCGCTCAGTCCGGCCCGACCCCGCACCGGGAGCGCGCGGCGCGTGCACGGCGAGGGCGGGCGGGGGAGGGGCCGTACCGCAGCACCCCTTCGCTGCCGCCGCCGCCGCCGCCCGGTACCGGTACCGCACTGATCGGGCATCCCACGGCCCCGTCGCTGCGCTGACCGGGCCCGGTACGGCGCGCCCCGGCATCCGCGCAACCCTGTGGGTACCGCACCGAAGGGGTGGCGCACCCACGGGGCACCGCGCCGCCCGGCACCGCGCCCACCGGGTACCGGCACCGACCGCACCTGCACCCCCGGTATCCCCCACGGGATACCCTGGGCATCCCTGCTCCGCCCTGGGCATCCTGCAACGCCTTGGGCATCCCTGCACTGCCCTGGGCATCCTGCACCACCAGGCATCCTGCAACGCCTTGGGCATCCCTGCACCATCCCGGGCACCCTGCAACACCCCGGGCATCGCTGCACCACTCTAGGCCTCCTGCACCATCCTGGGCATCCCTGCACCACCCTGGGCATCCTGCAATGCCCTGGGCATCCCTGCACGGCTCTAGACCTCCTGCACCATCCTGGCATCCCTGCACCATCCTGGGCATCCCTGCACGGCTCTAGGCCTCCTGCACCATCCTGGGCATCCAGAATCCTGCCCCAGCCACTCTGCATGGGTCCCCTCCACCCCCGGCACACACCCCACATCCCCCAGCCCTGACTTCTTTCCCAATGGCCAGGGGAGCAGCCCTTGCCTCTCCCACTGCTCTCCAGCGCCCAGCTGGTTCAGGGAGGATTCACCGTGTACCAGTATGGGATGCCGCATCCCAGCCTCAGCCCTGGGGCCAGGTGCAGCCTTGCCCCCCATCCACCCCCTGGCACATACCAGCTGTCAGGCTCAGCAGCCACAGCCCCAGAGGCCTCAGTAGCGCCATCCAGCAAGACCCAGCACCTCTGTCGTTCCCCTTTCCTCCTACTGTGCCCCTTCCCAGCGTGGGAATATCCATCCCTCCCACACATGGCCTCCTGGCAAGAGCCACCTCTCCTCCAGTCTGCCTCTGCCCATCGTGGGGCTACCACTCTGTTTCAGTCCTGCCTGATGGCATTACAGAAATCATTTGAAACAGGGCATGGATTTGGGTCCTGCTGGATGTGTCTGGTCTCTGCCTCTCTGCCATAGCCAGGGCAGTGTCAGCTGTGATACCTGATCAAAGAGGAGGACGTGCAGTTACCAGCAGACACCTCCACGCTTTCCGATGCGGGTGAGGGGAGCTGGGCCTCCTTCTGCCAGAGCTGCAACCCAGACCCTACCCAGGCTCTGCAGAGTAGCCACCGCTTCCTGTTTAAGATGCTTGTGCAGCAGCGTCTGAAGGGCAGGCATTTATTTTGGCTCTCCCACACGCCACTGGCACGTGCACTGAGTCGGTGAACGTGCAGCTGCAAGGAGATCCCCGCACCCCGATGCAGGTTAGGCTTCACCTGCCCCAGCACCTTCTGGCTGCCGCTGCAGAGTAGGTTGGATCTTTCCTGCCACTCCTGCCCCACTCCCTCTCCAAGGGACTGCCTGCTGGTGGTTGGCAGCTTGACTGATTTTGATGCTGGCCTGTTATACGCAGGGTGAGCTGCACACTTCCACGCTGTACGCCCTGCAGCAGACAGCATGGTCCAGCATCCCGTGGCCTGGATGCACAGCCCTGCCCCGTGCCCACCAGGGTCCATCAGCCCTGAGAAGAACCCTGTACCGGTGCTGGGCTGCCCCACAGCAGGCTGGGCTGCAGGCAGGGCTCCCTGTGTCTCACTGCCCAGCAAAACCACTGCAGGACAGGGTCATGCTGCATGGCCACAGTGGGGCCTCGTGGCCCACTCCCACCACGGGCATCACAGGGGGAGGGCTGGGCACGCACGGAGCTGCTCTGCTCCCAGCTTCAACTGCTCGAGTGAGCAGCAATCGATTTTCCTGCACACCACCAGCTCTGACAGTGCCTGGCGAGCCGCCTTTGCCCAAGGCACGGTCTGTGGGGAGCACCTGCGCCAGGCTGCAGGATGCGGTGGGTGCATGGGGCACGACCTGTTCCTGCCCACCCGTCACCCCCCTGTACCAAGCCTTGTGCAACCACGGGCTTCTCCCCACGTGCTGGGAACACATGATGGAGCAGCGCCTGCACATGCCACCCATGGATCCTGCCCGGGCACCCCTTGGGACTGGCCCCTGGCTCCAGGGAGCCCAGCATCAAGCACAGCCCCCAACTCCAGACTGCTGGCCATGGCAGGGCAGCCACATGCGTTACTCAATGGGCAGCACGTAATAAAATCCCTCCGGTTGCCTCTGGCTCTGACACAAGCAGCATTTAGCCACAACTCGGAGAAGGAGCAGAAGGGCTGGAAGCTGTCAGACCTGCTTAAAACCGCCGTGGCTCAGCGCTAACGTGCAGCAGAACAGCAGTGGCTGCAAGGCACGCAGCCAGGCTGGGCAGAGCACAGCTCCCCAGACGTGCCCCATGTTGTGAGCAGGTCCTGCCCCAGTCCCCACATCCCCCCACAGCCTCCTGCACCTGCTGGAAAGCTCTGGGCAGCCAGAGGGTCTTGGACACTGGCAGCCCTGGGTCTGTCACAATGGAGCTCTGGAGTCCTGCTCATCCCACACAGACCCAGCCTGCCAAGCAGCCGGCAGGGCCGGGGGGAGGCGGTTGCAGGGGGAAAGAGCAGGGGCAGCCCCGCTGCTGGGCCGGGCAGTAGGGCAGGGTCCCCCGGCCGCAGGCACCTGGCCCCAGGGAGGGACAAGTCGTCCCCTTTCCCCCAAGGAGGCAGAGTGGTCCTCGGGGTGCTTTCACCAGCTCCCTGGGGCCCTGAAGGGCACAAAGCAGGAGGTCAGCACCTGATGCCGCGCTCTCCTGCTGCAGCACCCCAGCCCTGCCACAGGTGCCGTGCAAGCAGCACCCCGCTGCCCCCCTGTCCAGAGCCCCCCATGGCCGTGCTGCCGTCTGCCACCCGGCTCCGGCTGCTGCAGAGAGCCGCCCTCCTCCCGCCTCCGGCACAGCAGCGATGCAGAAGGCAGCATCCAAGATGCCGCTTGGCGCAGGCTCAGCTGCCTCCTAGGGCCAGCAGAGGAGGGGGGCCGCTGGCCACGGCTGCACACGCCAGAAAGAGGGGCTTATTCTGCCCAGAGCCAGTGCCCAGCGCCCCCAGGCACGCTCTGCCCACACCCCAGGCAGGACAGGGGGGGCACAGCCCTCCTGCCCCTCCGAGCGGGGACCAGCTGGCCCAGCCACGGCCGCCAGCAGGGCTTCCACCTCAGATTACCACAGGCTGCGAGCACGCAGAGCCCCGGGCACCAGCCTCCCCTGGGGGATGAGGGGACAGGGGATGCGACCTGCTTCTCCCCAGCCTGATGCTCATGGAAGGGGACAAGCAGGGATGCACAGGGGAAGCAGCCCTGCACACACATCCGTTCTCATCAGTGAGGGAGTCTGTCTCCGTCAGGCCTAGCCAGCAACATCTTCCAACCCACCTGCAAGAAGATGGCAGGAGCCCGGCGCAGGTACAAGGGGGGCGCAGGTCGGGGATGAGCAGGGCACAGTGCAGGCGTGGGGAGCCATCCCCCCACTCCCAGCTCAGCTCCGGTTCTTGGGGCAGCAGACACAACCCCGTTGGCCACCACACAGGGCGCTGCCCTGGGTCACCAACATCCCTCCCAGCAGTCCCGCCACAGCGGAGACCCAGATCCCTCCTTCCTCTCCACTCCCTGAGACTGCCTTCTTGCTGTGGCCTACCCTACACTGCTGTTCATCTGCCCTTAGACCAAGATCAAGTGCATCTCCCCCACCAGTCCCTGCAAGCCTCACCATACCCCACACAGACAGGGAGCAAGGAAGACACTAGTCAAGAAAAGCTACCAGAGGCACCACAGATCAACTGGTCCACAAGCAAATTGCTGGGGAAGAACCAAAGAGAGAAGGAAGGTGCTGGCGGTTTCCAGGTCCAACAGGCAGCAGGAATGGAGAGCACTAGGCTGAAGCAGCCTGCTACAGGCAGAGCTGAGCCTTCATGCCAGCAGGCTGCATTAACCGGGTCAAAAGTTGAGAATGCAGCACGTTACCCAGCCAGAAAAAGCACTGTGGCTGGCAGGAAGGAGCTAGCAGAGGAGCCTTAGTGCTTCTTAGCAAAACCGTGCTGTGATGAGAAGTAGTGTTGTGAGTGCACTCGCTCTGCAGCTCCTCCTAGACTGCAGAGGTACTAGCTTGAGCATCTCAGGAACTGCTGTGGCTGGGAAACTGGACTCATTACTGCCCAGAATTACTCGCCAATATAACCCCCTCTTTGCTTTCTACCTCTGTCCTGGTGGAACACGCCACAGACTACTAGTAAAGCTCTTAATCAATACACAAATCCTACAAAGCTTCTGCAAACCCTTGCAAGCATGTGAACACCAGCTTACGAAACAAACAGGGAAGAAGGGCTTTCTTTCCCAAACCACATTGGTTAGCCATTCACAAAAGCCGAAAACACAGCCATGAGTTCTGCTGAGAAAGAGATCAAGACCACGTGCAGAGATGCCGCTGGGCTGTACTGGGAGGAGCGCCGAGGAGGAAAGGCAGGCTCTGAATACACACGCCTTTTGCAAAGTAAGCTCTCTGTATTCATCCGAGAATGTCTCCAGTACAGGGTTCATCTGGTATAAATAAAGTACAAAATTTTACAATGTCTTAATCATTATTTTAACAAAAATACTAAAAACTGAGTAAAAACTGAAACCAAAGTGGGAAGGGAGACTATCAGCCACAAGGGATCTCCATAAATGTTTGTAGAAATCGGATAGTAAAAACACTTTCTCTGTACAATAAAACCATCCTCCCAGCATCTCCCTGCGAGATGGGCAGCGGCAGCACTGGGGGCACAGGCCCAGGGACAGACGGTGGGGGCAGCCCCCGTTCGTGGTCAGGCTGAAGAGGCCGTATCGGGTCCACAGTGATGTCTCCTTCATGGCTGAGGCTGAAGTGCCACAGATCAGTAGCGTCCAAATGGGTTGTTGTTCTGCTGTGTCTGTGTATCTGTTAAGGTCAAGACAAGAGTTAGACAGTCACAAGGTCTGGTTCAGAAAAGAGATCCCTCTCCCCACATCACCGGTGCAGTATGAGGAGCATGGCACAGGCCGTGGGAAGAAAAATGTAACTTTTATGGCACTCCCTCCTCTGCTCGTTTGTCTGAGCCTTTAGGCAGCAGTGCAGTGAGGACCCCGTGTTCTTCAAGGAAGAGACAGATATGTGCCAGTCCCAATGCTGAAGCTTCCCCAGAGGAGATCTCTCCATCCCTCCTGGTGGAATTGGTGCATCATAGCAAAGCCCTGAAAGGTAGCAGCTAGCTGGGAGGATGAGTTTATGGATGAATTATTTCTGATTTTGAAAGAAAATCAGTCCTATAAGATTGCCCAACACCTGCAGCTGTACAAGCTGCTCAGACAGCTCGTGTCAAACACTCATCCGGAGGCACACCCAGAAACCAGAGCTAGCGAAGGCTTCGGAGAAAGCTATCCTGGCTCCCTCTCAGTACAAATGAAGGACATGCCCAAAGGATTTCCAGACGGCACAAAAAGGGAAGCAAACATGGTAAAGTTATATTCAAGAACCTCACGAACTTCCACACTGCTGGGACTGATATTGTCTGATGTACAGGGCTCACAGTATACTTGGGTGCTGTCCAATAAATAAAGTTCACCAGCCTTTTTCCTGAAATCCCATCAGCATGATTGACCCTAAGTCAGACTAAGTAAAAGGACACCAGTGTAACCTGGCTAGCCCGCTCTCCTTCTCGATGCTGCTGGACAATCGCACATTCGGGGACACCCTGGAGCCTCCTAACACAGCCTATCATGGGCCCAAAGTATTCTTGTCCCCCTCCTACAGGCTGCTCTTGGTTTATGTCCTGCTTTCCACTCCACCCTAGACACTACAAATAAGAACTCCAGATGGTTCCTGGTGGAACTGATGCAAACCCAACGAGGAAGCGGGGAAGCTGCACGCTGACACACGGCTGCGTTGGACCCACGCATCTGTTCCATATAAAACAGCTCCATTTGCTGTACAGACAGGATGCAAAAATAGAGGTATTCTGCTATATTCAGATTCTTATATGAGGTCTTCCTATACTTGAATGTCCTGGCTGGGATCCTTGCACAGACTCGTGGTTTGTGAATCAGGCTAGTGGGAAACTTCGCACATTAAAACTTCTGGTTTTGGGAGTTTTTTTGTGGTCACAATGGCTAAGAATTTTCCATCAGGGAGCAAGTATAAGCACAATTTCCAAGCCCCCACTCCACACATTATTACATCCAGCAGTCTCTCACAATGCACTGCAAAAAAAAAAAAAAAACCAAAACCAAAAAACACAAAAACAACCCGTGCAGTCCATTTCTGGGCACTTTCACAGCATGTCTGCCATTTTTATGGTGGAAAAGCCAGTGAGGTGGCACTAAAACAGCAGGCCATTCAGAAGGGAACTGCACAGACACTGGCTTCTGTTTCTAGATCCTCCAGCCCGTAGTTCAATGTAGATTATAGGAATACAGTGCCAGACTGAACACCATCTAAGCCATCACCCTGTCTGTGGGTGCAGCCACAGAAGGCCATACAACACTGCAAACACAGCAAGTGTGCAGCAACGCTTCCCAGAGTACCCTCCCTGCCTCCAAGCAGTCTCGTGCTGACCACAACACGAACACAGTATCTCTGCGTCATCCACCAAGTGAGTGCCCCAGGATTACAGCCTCCCTGTGCCCCTCAGAGGTCACCTGCAGCAGAGGAAATGCCTCTGAATGCTTTAAAGCTGCAGACTGGATCCTTTCGGGAAAGTTGCATGGCGACCCCTACAAAGGCTCAGCTCCCTCGTCCCTCTGCAGGCAGCAGAAGGAAGCTCTGGAAGGTTGCTCACAAGCTGGTGAGCACTGCCTGCCCTGCTGTTGTGCCCCCTTGGGCCAGGAGCTCTACGTCCTGACGCCACCTCCCTGCCAGCACCATTTATGGCCTCAGACAGTCTGGCCTGGCCTTGCTTCTCTACACCAGGGTACTTGCAATAGGAAACGGCAGGGAGGAGACTAGGGACAGGATGAAGAACACTAAGGCTTACTGGAAAGCTGCTGTTGAAGCTGTCGAACCAGAGCAGCTGTTTGCTGCTGCTGCTGTGTCTGCTGAAGGCCCTGGCGCTGGAACTGCAAAGAGAGAAAACGCAGCTATAGCCACACCACCTGGCTGGCAGCCTCCACGTTCACCCAAGCCCCGCAAAGTGCAGGGGAAGGAGAAGGGGGAGGATGCAGGCGCAGCACTGTTGGATTTGCGCTGGACTATCCCGTCCCTCTGCCTCCGATGGAACACTCACAATGGGCTGCTGGGGGGGGAGAGCCTGCATCCCCAGCCCCGGGGGCTGGCCCTGCGCCTGGGGCTGAGGCACTGTGGAGACCTGGGGTTGCTGCTGTGGCTGCGGCTGTGGTGGCTGCGGCTGTGGCTGCTGTTGTTGTTGCTGTTGCTGCTGCTGCTGCTGCTGCTGTTGTTGTTGTTGCTGCTGCGAAGACAAAAGAGAAGAGACCATCAGGGAACTGTCTGGACAACACACACAGCAATAGGGCACAGAAGGGCCGAAGGAGTAATGATGTTCCATGCATTAACATACCCTTTTATACCATTTTCCTCACAGGTACCTAAATTACCCAAATTTCACCAGGACCCTGCCCCAGGCTAGGAAATGGCAAGAAATAAGGGACAGTAACAAATTTCTTCTGCAAGATGAGGTATCAGCAGATGGCAGGAAGAGAACTGCAAGTCTGCTGGTCAGCTGGGGAATGACTAGGAGCAAACAAGATACAAGAATAGAAAACAAGTAAGAGCTACCTCAAGAGGTCAGCTGGTTCATCTCTTGCCTCCTGGTTAAGATCAGCAATACTGACTTTACCATGTACTTGCCTGACCCATTCTCAAAATTTTTCCAGAGGTAGCAACAGAGGTCCTGTAACCTCCCTACGCAATCCACTCCATGTCACAGTTACTCCTACTGCTGGAAATGTCCCTAATCTCTACCCTGAATCTCATATATTATGATTTAAGGCCATTTCTTGTCCTACAGCCAAGGGACCAGAACAGATAAGGTTGTTTGAAGACTTCTCTCTCTTCTTGTCTCTGCCTCTCTAACTTGACGCCCAGCTGTTTCAGCCTTTCCTTCTTAGTCACATTCCCCAACTCTTCAATCTATCTTGCTGCCCTTCTCTGCCACTCACGCCAGCTGGTGTTGCGTTTCAGTAAAAAGAAGTGGATAAAACTGGATGCAGTGCTCCAACCTAGATGTTGGCAGAACGACTTACAGTGAGAAGAATATTCAGCACGTTGAACTTGGGAGCCAGAATATACCCACAAATCTCAAGGTTTTTTCATTTCTCCTAATTTTCAGACATTTCTCCCATCTGCCAATGTAGTTTTGAACACTCTAGATCAACAAAAGAATTTCTAGCAGAAATACAAAGCTACTAAAAAACCCCAACATGGTGATGCTAGGTACAGTTCAGATCACTGGCGCAAAAGGGTAAGGTTCAAACCTTGAACAGACTCAGAAAACAGACAAAAAAAATACAATCAGGAGGAGGGACAGTATCTTATGAGAGAAGGTTAGAAAAACCTGACCTATGGAAGCTGCAAGTGCTCCCTAGGAATACACTGCATAAGCACCAGAGAGAAAGAAGAGCCAGTAAACAACAGGACACAGCGGACAATAATAATTGGATACAAGAACCAGTCACAAACACATTGAGGCTTGGATCAAGGATTCAACCCAAAGGGACCGAGTTTCTACAAC
This sequence comes from Pluvialis apricaria, assembly GCA_017639485.1. Lineage (NCBI taxonomy): Eukaryota > Metazoa > Chordata > Aves > Charadriiformes > Charadriidae > Pluvialis > Pluvialis apricaria. Next base: position 24,990,061 of record CM030017.1, on the reverse strand, counting down.
AGCCTAACTTCCATCTTCAGCCAGTTTGGCCACTTAGGTTCGTGAAATGGATGCTATGACCTGGGTACACAAGAAAGCAGATGACTGACTAAATAAGCCAGGACCCCCCTCCCAATTTCACGTCCTGCCTTCTTGCAACAGCTGACTACCAACCCATGCAAGACAAACCAAAAGGCCATCTGTCCTTTCTACAAGCCACTGCATCATGACAGTCAACTCAAGCACCAGGAGTCTGTTCTGCATCTGGTATGCCTCTGATAACACAGCAGAAGTCTCAGTAACAGGGGAGACTGGGGGCTGTCTGCTTTTTTTTTTAAGCAACCAAGCAATGTCAGCTAAAAACTGAAGGTATACGTGAAGTTACTGAGCAAGAAGAAGTGCTAGCAATTTGTCTGAGGCATGTTCTTTTTTTAAATATGAGTGATGGAGAGCGCTAAAAGAAACCAAGTGAATAGTCAGGGGGTGCTACTCATCAAAAGGACTAAAAGCTGCTGACCATGCTACAGGCAGTCTCTTGTCCACTGCAAGGCAGCAATTCTCAAATACTGCTGACTGCAGCTCTCTGCAGGAACCACTGTCTCTCTCAGGCCCCTCTCAGAACACAAAGCCTCAGCACTCCGCGCCACGTAAAGTCTCCCCATATTCTACAGGTTTGCTAGGCCTTGTCATAAGGTGTGCAATTCACCAATTAACCCAAACTATTCCTGTGTTTCTCTGTCAATTCAATACATTTCCGTAACTCCAAGAAATATGTGATATATAGATGTAAGTACAACTATTTAATATTTGTAAGATCATAAAGCAAATCCATGGAATACTCATGTCTGTTGACACATGCCTGTGAACTTCTTCAAACCTAGAGAATTGGGTCTAACGCTTTGGATCAGTTTTTCCACCATCCGCTGTTAGATGTGGAGTACAGGGACTGATTCACACGAGATTTCCTGCCATTGGAAACTGCAACCAACACTTATTTTGTTCTTGTGAAGATGCAGCTGCGCCCCTAAAAATGATCTTTTAAGGAATAACTCTAACCACTCTTTGTGTGGCCTGGGGGATTTTCACTTAGAAGTGTTGCAGGAGCTAGAAACAAAGACAGCTAGCTTTCTGCACAATCTCCTGGGCTCAGCTGGAGCAGGAAGAGGTGGGATGCAGGCCACAGAGGACTAAACAGACCTTTACTGCTCCTAACTGCCCTTTGGCTCATGCCGGGTGACTGGAAGAAGGCAGTGCAGCAGGTGTCCCCATCAGGAGTGGCCAGCTCTAAGGAAGGGAGAACTGCCTGGCAAATTATTACAGACAGTCCCCAACAGAGTTGACATCCTTGCTGGCACAGAGGGGCAGAGCAGAGCGTTGCTGACACAGAGGTAAGCAGCACTGGACAAGCCACCTCCAGCTCCAGCAGCCTTTCTCCTGTCAGCAACCACTCACCCTCAGCATCTGCTGCTGCTGTTGCTGCTGCTGCCTCAGGTACTGCTGTTGCTGGTCAGGCAGTATCTGGCTGGGCCGAATTGCTGAGGGAACTCCTTGTGGACCCAAATGGTTCATCCCACTCATCATGGGGGTCTGCTGTATTGACTGGTGAGGAAACCTGCACGAAAAAAGGACAAGCTCATGGAGTAAAAGATTCATGGACAGTCAGCTGCTTTAATCCAAACCCAACTTCTGCCATCAACAGGACAGACAGCCCAAACAACCCTTTGCAACCCATGCTGCCTCTCTGCAGAAAGGTGAGGGACACCAGGGCCTCTCAAGGGTTTCATCCAACCTGTTTTTCTAGAAGCGCTAAGTAATAGTCCTCATCCCACTGTCCTGCACATCTGCTCAGGAGCAGTGGAAACCCCAGATCATAGAATCGTAGAATAGATTGGGTTGGAAGGGACCACTGAAGGCCATCTAGTCCAACCCCCCCTGCAATGAGCAGGGACACCTTCAACTGGATCAGGTTGCTCAGAGCCCCGTCCAACCTGGCCTGGAATGTTTCCAGGGATGGGGCATCTCCCACCTCTCTGGGCAACCTGGGCCAGTGTCTCACCACCCTCACTGTAAAACATTTCTTCCTTATATCTAGTCTGAATCTCCCCTCTTTTACTTTAAAGCCATCACCCCTCATCCTATCGCAACAGGCCCTGCCAAGAAGTTTGTCCCCATCTTTCTTATAAGCCCCCTTTAAGTACTGAAAGGCTGCAATAAGGCCTCCCTGGAGCCTTCTCTTCTCCAGGCTGAACACCCCCAACTCTCCCAGCCTGTCCTCCCCGCAGAGGGGCTCCAGACCTTGAAGCATCTTCGTGGCCTCCTTTGGACCCACTCCGACAGGTCCATGTCCTTCTTGTGCTGGAGACCCCAGAGTTGGACACAATATTCCAGGTGGGGTCTCCCCAGAGCGCAGCAGAGGGGCAGAATCCCCTCCCTCGCCCTGCTGGCCACGCTGCTGGGGATGCAGCCCAGGATGCGGGTGGCTTTCTGGGCTGCCAGCGCACATCGCCGGCTCATGTCCAGCTTTTCATCCACCGGTACCCCCAAGTCCTTCTCGGCAGGGCTGTTTTCCATCCCTTCATTCCCCACCCTGTATTGGTACTGGGGGTTGCCCCGACTCAGGTGCAGGACCCTGCACTTGGCCTTGTTGAACCTCATGAGGTTTATGAGATCTAGCCTTTTGATGGTGATCTGCTAGCTAGATTTAAAACCGAAACTATGTCTTTCCCAGGTCATTTTATTCATACTTCCCAATTCCATCTTTCTCTGGCTGGTAACACTGTCTTCTGCCTGTGACTAGGATCTCTGAATTTCATCCTGTCTCTGTTTCTTCCCAGGATTGAAAACTGGACAAAGATGTTCCCCTGAGGGTGAAGGACTCAGATGCTGTATAAACACAGCACAGAGAACAGGCTTTTCACACGTTGCTGTCAGGGTTGTCTGAGCAGAGCAGGGAAGCCCTTGAAGAAATATGGCTTATTAATATCCAGTAGAGTGGGAGGTACCTCTGTGTGTTGCCCAAGGTGTGCCCATAGCCAGGGGCCTGCTGGTGTACGTAGCCACTTGGTCTCTGCTGCATCTGTCTAACAGGATCCACCAGGGCAGGATTCGAGCTGGGGTGGGAATTCTGATAGGGCTGGCCAGAATAGGTAGGAGGTACCATCGTGCCTGACTGGGAGGGGTGCTGCTGAAGGCCTATGTGGGAGACGTAAGGTGTGTAACCCTGAAATGAAACAATAAGCCTTTATCAGTCATGGGGTAAGGTACAAAAAAGAACGCGGAACACAGGACATCAGCCTCCTGTGAATACTGTCACAAGGCTGCTCATCTCTGGGATTCAAATTCATGCTGCCCAGAAACTGAGGAGTGAGAAGAGTCGAGACATTTCAGGATTTAGCAGCAGAAAGGAAGATTCTGCCCTGTGCTGGAGCCAGATTCCAGTCCTACCTGCCCATCACTGCCACTTACCTGGGAGGGCTGCAGTGCTCCATAGGATGGGGTTGGAGCCATCTGGCGCACGGGCTGTTGTCCCATTATGCCTTGGCCCTGCTGGAAGGCAACAAAGAAACACTTTTTTCAACATTTCCAAACACTACTGCTCTCTTCTCGGCGGCTCCCACCAAACCAGACAAGTAGCTTCACTGCTAAACCTATGAGGCTGCTGCACAGCATGTGCACAGCTCACGACTTCTGCCTCACCCCAACGTAGGACAAACAGGCCACTAACATCCCTACCACCCCACAGCCAGGACGTGCCCCTCTCACTGCCCAACAGCCACACACCCCAGTGCACCTCACTGACAGCCTCCACCACCTGTTAGCGACGTGGGCCCACAAAGCAGGTGGCAAACACCAGGTGCTGCACCAGAAGAAGAGACACAAGAGATGATGTCTTTCCAGGGCAGAAACAGAGACAGGATTGGAGACTTCTGGCTAGAAGGGATAGCCCCAGCAAACAGCTTGGGCTTGCTGTACTGTGGGGTCTAGCAACAGCAACAGCACAGCTCGGACTTATCACAGAACGGTTTGGGTTGGAAGGGACCTTAAAGACCATTTCATTCCAATCCCCCTGCCATGGGCATGGACACCTCCCCCCAGCCCAGGGTGCTCCAAGCCCCGTCCAACCCGGCCTTGAACACCTCCAGGGATGGGGAAGCCACAGCCTCTCCGGGCAGCATGCGCCAGGGGCTCACCGCCCTCACAGGGAAAAATTTCTTCCTGATATCTATTTCTAAATCTCCCCTCTTCCAGTTTGACGCCATTACCCCTCATCCTATCACTACATGTCCTTGTAAAAAGTCCCCCTCCAGCTCTCTTGTAGGTCCCCTTCAGATACTGGATGCAGTACTCCAGGTGGTGTCTCACAAGAGTGGAGTAGAGGGGTAGAGAGGAGAGGTACACTTACCAACTTTGCTTGAAGCTGCTGCCTCAGTATCTGTCCCTGGGACACTGGAGGCTGCTGTCTGTACACTGCTGGCTTGTAGGAGGGGTCAATGCCCATCATGCTCCCCATTCCTGGAGGCAGCACACCGCTATAGGGAGGACGACTCTGAACAAGTTTCCCCAGTGGCATGCGCACGGGTCTGTAGGACGTATCCAAGCGAGGGCCACCTGCAAGAGGAAGAGAAACAGGCAGACTAGTCACACGCTATTGCTGAGCCTTGTAGCTCCAGAATGACTGTTCATCACCGTATCTAGACACATGACAGGCAAAAGGGGAAAGTGTAGGGACCTCTCACAGAAGGGGTTCTTACAAGAGATGCTCAAAAAGGTGCAATGTGGTCACTTCTCCTGTGCACCTACCTGCTGGAAGAGGCTGATTCTGGGCATAGAGACCCACTGGTGATTGCCCATATGCCAGCCTCGACATAGTGCTTCCTGACTGGTGATGCAAGAGATCTGTAGGCATACCAACTCCGTATGAAACCCCTCGGCTAGGGCCCAACACAAAATCCTGCAAAGACAAAGGAGGAGTAAGAAAGACCAACATGCACTGGGAATTCGTGAATGGATGAAGAGTATGAAAGGGTTGCAAAGTCCACAGGAGGAAGCCTGGGATGCTATCTGAGCCGGGCAGCCACCTTCCCTCCCATCAGGGATTAAGGAAATGTTTGCCCTGCCCCAGGCTAGAGAGAGCAGGATAGAGCTCCAGCACTCCCAGCTGAGAGGAAACACATCCCATCCTCACCATTATATTACTCTGGGGCTCCCCAGGAAGACTCAAGTGAGTGCTCTGTGACTAGGAGGGGTGGACACGGGAGGGCCATAGCTGTTGGGCAGTCAATTACCTCAGTTTTGCTGGCAGATTGGTTGCGTTTCTTGGTTTTGCTCTGTTTCTTCTTGCGTTCTTCAGTAGAGGTGGCAGGATTGGAGCTTGTTTTATCAGCCTTAGCTGGTTCCGCAGCTTTCTTCTCTGGCTCTAAAGCCACAGGTGTAGGAGGCTCTTCCTCTTCAGGAGGCAGCGGCAATGGCTCCAGATAGTAACTGCGGGGCTTGGGTTTCAAGTGCGTGTGGTACAGAAGAAGCCTCTGCTGCTCCTCAAATCTAGACACCTTGCGATCCACCCGGACTGTCCCAAACCATCCCCAGGAGAGGGGGGCTGAGTGCTTTAAGCCCTCAAACAGATCCCAAGGGGAAATCTTCTGCTTTGTAGAGACTTGCAAACCCTTTAAAGCAAAAGAGAGAAGAACCTCCAAGTCCCTGTTATTTCTCCTACAAGGACACAGAAAACTCTATGCTCTATTCTTCAGGCTCTATTCCATGTGTTCCAGAAAACAGCCTAAGCCCTTACTAATAGTCCCTGCTCCTCCATGTGGCAAAGCAGCCACTTCTAAAGGCCTTCATCAACAACTGCCAGTCTCCTTCATCCCATCTCTGCCAGTCTCCTGCACACTGGCACTGCCCAGTAACTCATGTGACAGGGATTATGGGTTTCTCTTTATGCTTTATACAGCCGTAAGTACAAACCCAAAGTTTAAATAACTTCCCAGGCCGTAGCAGCATGTATCACCAAGCATTAACACCCAGCTCTGCCCTTTTTGCACACAGCTATGTGCCAGCTTGCCTGCGTGCAGCCAGCCGCTTCAAGCTCAGCAGGCAACAAGGCACTGTATATAGATGCCTCCCAAGCTGTGTTGACTCAAGGCATCAGAGCACAAGGTGACACCTGCACTCAGGAGCTGTGATGCAGACTAAAAAGCTTCACTTACCTCCTTCTTGAAGATAGAGTCAAACCCAGCTATTTTATTGCCTTTGGTGTCAATAAGGGATCCCTGAGGTTCACAGGTGATGACGTCTCGGGTCTGCTTGGGAAGCGGCAGTAGCTGTCGCACCTTCTCCAGGCTGTCAGATTGCCGGTCCCCCAGCTCTTTCTGCACAAGTGTAATAGAGAAGACTTGAAGAATCACTCAGGAAAGGTCATCCAAAGCCCACCTGTGCCTCTTTTGGTGTCAACCTCCACCCCTGCATTACCTCTCACCTTTCCACCCTTCGGCCCTACAGAGCCACTGGGGCACCCTCACTGCTTCATCTGAACAGCAGCAACGGGACAAGTATCATTCATGAGCCACAGGTAAATCTGCACAGCTGGACAACCCTGACACATCACACACTGCCCTCCGTACTGGGCCTGGTGTCCCTCACCCTGAGTTTCTTGACAAGATTCATGTATGCCCGCTTGTTCTCCTCCATGCTGCCCTGAGAAATGCTGGACATATCAGCAGCCAGGGTGCCGTTGATAAGAACACTCAGCATGTCCAAGACGGTGGTGAAGAGCTCACTGTTGATCAAAGCAGAAAGGTCAAAGTCACCCGAGAAGCAGATATGAAGCCTCTGCCATCATAGTAACACCAAACATTATTAGATTGCCGAGAGAGCTGCCTACAGTCAGAAGTGCCAAGCGCTCTTCAGACTAACCTCCCACACTAATACTCCTTTTGCTTATACACCACAGGGTGTTCACACTTGAGTCACGTGCAGTATCACAGATTACGACTGGCCTCCTGTCTATCCATTCAACTTTTCCAAAAAGCAGGTCCAGACTCAGCTCTCCCCTGCCTACCTCTCTCCATTTGAAAAGTCAAGTTTGCTCTGGGTATGTCAGAGTGCACTTGGATATTAGGACCTAGGTCATAGCCTGCTACTACTCCAAAGCCTCTTTCGGCCGTCACAGTACTCCTGACAGATCGTCTATGGAGATAGCTAGCTCATGCGAGAAGAGGGGCCATGCTAACGACTGCCTCCCTTGGGAAGTGTATGGATCAGAAGTCAGCCACAAAGTTACTTGTTTGACTGCATGTCCACGGTGCCACTGCTGATGATGTCCAGGAGAAGCACAGCCCATTCAGTTGTCTGCTGTGTACTGCGTTGAACTGTGTCAAACATTCCCCCCACCTGGCAGAGAAAAGTAGTTTATTCACAAGGACACCATGAAAAAACACTAAGATTTAAAAGTGAGAAAGAAGCCTAAACCAGAGCAACTCCTACTGACAGCTGAAGGAGACTGCAGTCAGCAGGACAAACTTCAGATGCAAGTAGTAGTGTTGTGGACTGCAAAAGCATTGAAATGGGAAGGCACATCTCCAAAACGGAGACCAGGGCTGTGGATTTCATCCTAGTGAAATAGAGCAAGGGAGTTTTTCCATGCACCCTATCCCACTCAGGGCTCAAGACCTAGAAGCTGCACATGTGCCTCTCCTACTTCCTTGCCTCAAAACATATATAGCCCCTCCAGTGTGTGCGTGTGTGTTCATAAAAAGGAAAAAAGGCAGACAACTTTTCACCCCATATGGTTAAGCTCTTTTTCTGCAACTGCTCACCAAATTCAGGCGTAGTTTCAGGGCCTCATGCATCAGCTGCTTGGCTTTGCAGTCATCTTGGTACTGGTCTTCCCGCCAATTTGTAACAATCTAAAAAGTTTAGAAGGGAGGACAGACCTCACAAGCTATACGCTGGAGTTTATAGAGAGCAGCCTGTACTGCACTATCCATTGACTCAGACATGGTCAGCTCAAGCACCCTATACCAACCGAGGCGAGATCTTTGCCTTATTGAGCGTATAATCAGACAGACATCATCCCCAAGGACACGTCCAAAAGCCTGCCTACGGGCGAGCAAGCCCTTGAGGAAAGTGAGGGGAGAAGCAAGACACCTACCTGCTGGACTTGACTGTACAGAGAGGTGAGTAGGCCCTCCCGCTGTTCATCCTGTCCTTTCAAGCACGTTAGCACCAGTGACAGAAATGGCTGCTGGCTCAGGAGGGACATGCTGCAGAGAGAACACAGATGGAGCTGTGCTGCCAGGCTGGGGGATCAGCACAGCAAGCATTGCCTGCCCTTTTCCCAGGACTCACCTCTTCTGCTTCTGGCGGTCCCGTTCTTTGCGGGATGATGACCCTAGATGTTGTCCTTTCTCCAGTTCTTCTCCAGCAGCTTTCAGCACATGGCCCTGCACTGATGTTGGAAGCTTGGCAATCAGAGGGGCCACCAGCCACACTCCTGATCTCTCCAGGGAGCTGTGACAACACAGGGAAGAAAAGCAGTTTGCAATCCAACCTATGATTCAGACTCGTCTACAGGGCAGCTGCATGCTGTGACTACACCTACCTGAGGATGGGTTTGGATTTGTTGCTGGCAGGTGTAGCACTGGCTGAGCTACTGATATTGTTGACTCCATTGCCAGCAGTGCTAGCAGAGCTGGTCTCCGCTGACTGCTGGAATACCTCAATGGTGGCTTTGGCTATATTTTCTAACAAGGAATTCATCTCCTGGAGACAGGGAAGAAAAGACAGCCAAGTCCTTCTCTGAGAGCACCCACTGACAGAGCTTGCACATGTCAACACAACTCAGTACAAACCCCGTCTGCCAATTCCCTCATGGCTGCTGCTCTTTGGGTCTCAGATTCATCGCATCTTTCTCATGCTTGGCTTTCACAGGCCTGAATCCCTCTTTGTTTACTTTCTCCCTATTCCCACTTCTGCCAGGCCATCTCCCCACCTCCCCACAAGCAGCCACTTCGACACTGACAACACACACCCCTGTATGGTCCCCTCTGAGCAGAACTCACATTGTTTGCTGTCTGCTTAATCATGAGCTGCAGCTCCAGCGAGGACTGCCTCATGGTCCACTGGTCCAGATTCTGCAACACACACGTACTTTGTAAAAGAGTCCTTATCTCATTTCAAACTACGTCAACCCACACCCTCAGCTCCCATGATAATGAGTGTCAGAACCCTCAGAGGGCTGCCCTTTGGACAACCCCACTCTAACACTACGTTAGGCAATTACTAGGACACTCAGATTCTGCCAGGAGTCTGCACCTGTAAGATGCGTTTAATCCTCTGCCGCTGAGGATTTTCTCCTTCCTCATTGTCTAGCAGCCGGTGTGGATAACAAATCAGCTGCATCAGCCTCTGGGCCTGTGTGCTGCTCAGGACAGGATCCTGCAGGTCATTGCTGTCTTCACAGAGGGACTTCAGACATCGCTCACCTACCCACTCCTGCAAGACAAAGCCAGGGTCAGCACAGCCAAACCGATGTCTGATTCCAAACGAGCGCCCCTGCTTTCAATCTCGGAGAGATGCAGGGAACACATCAAACTCATAAAAACCTTATTAGTACGCAGTTATGCCTGATAATTATTTCTTTTCATGAACTGTACTATCCTGATTCAGCAGGCGTCATGTACAGCGCAGCAATCACAACAGAGGAAACATCAACTTTGACAAGTCAGCAGTGGTGAAACACGGTAGCTGCTGTTTCTTTCAATAAAATATTGGTATGATTTAATAGTACACAGTCACCGCCATGCCCAGGCTCCAACAATGATCCTTGGGCTCAAAAGATCAGAAGGCATCACTTAAAATTATTTGGTCTATTTCCTGCACAACAAAGCCCTGGAGCCATCCTAAATTAAGTAATTCAGGGCTGCAGCTAAGGCTAAAAACTAGAACACGTCTTAAGGAAAAGCACACCCCTTAATTCTCAAATAGTGATGGAAAACACACTGCCATCCTTAGTAAAAAACAATGACTTTACTTCTCAAAGCCTGGAAAGGGAAAACAACTGACTGGACACAAGCCATCTGTAAAGTCACAAATCATTAGGAGAAGGTAGGAAGAAAACTACCTCAGCCTCTCAATTTCAGCTGGTGGTCCCTAAATGTATAATAATAAAGGCAGCAGTCTCCAAAACAAACACGAGGTGGGTATTTCTTCACACAATTTACAGTTAACCTGCAGCATTTGTTACTGCAGAATTTTTCCATATTGAAAATCAGTTAGGCAAATTCAGAAAATTAAAATCTACAGAGGACTGCTATATAAGCACTTCTGCAGCTGCAGAGCAAGTCTGATCAGAGAATTCTTCCACTGAAAAGTGACAACCAGAGAAGAGATGAGGATCCAGTTCATGAAGCACAGGTGCTGGTGCTAAGCCTAGAAAGCTGGGAACAGTCCCCCTCAGCAGCAGACAGCACTCTAAGCACTAAGTAGAGCACAAAGACCGGAAAGGCTAAACGCCTGGTTTGAAATCCTTGTAAAACCACAGCCCAATTCTTCAACTTCATCCCAGATGAAGTTTCCGCTTTGCCAATACACGCGATCTGGTGATACCTCCAATGCCTATTGCAGTTAGTCTCACCTCTGTCCCTGGGAAGGTAATGGAGCGACTCACTCTGGATGTCATCTCCAAACACGTTAAGGAACAGGAAGTTATTGGAAGTGGTCAACATGGATTTACCAAGGGTAAATCACGCTTGACCAATCTGATAGCCTTCTATGATGTTATAACTGGTTGGCTGGATGAGGGGAGAGCTGTAGATGTCATCTACCTTGACTTCAGCAAGGCTTTTGACACTGTCTCCCATAACATCCTCATTAGGAAGCTGAGGAAGTGCGGGCTAGATGAGGTGACAGCGAGGTGGATTGAGAGCTGGCTGTGTGACAGAACTCAGAGGGTTGTGATCAGTGGCACAGAGTCTAATTGGAGGCCTGTAACCAGCTGTGTCCCCCAGGGGTCAACACTCGGTCCAATCTTGTTCAATATATTCATCAATGACCTGGATGAGGGGACAGAGTGTATCCTCAGCAAGTTCGCTGATGATACCAAACCGGGAGGGGTGGCTGACACTCCAGAGGGCTGTGCTGCCATCCAGCGTGACCTGGACAGGCTGGAGAGCTGGGCAGAGAAGCACCTAATGAGGTTCAACAAGAGCAAGTGCAAGGTCCTGCACCTGGGGAGGAAGAATGCCAGGCACCAGTATAGGTTAGGGGTGGACCTGCTGGGAAGTAGTTCTGAGGAGAAGGCTCTGGGGGTCCTGGTAGACAGTAAATTATCCATGAGCCAGCAGTGTGCCCTTGTCGCCAAAAAGGCCAATGGAATCCTGGGCTGCATAGGGAAGAGTGTGGCCAGCAGGGCGAGGGAGGGCATCCTCCCCCTCTGCTCTGCCCGGGGGAGGCCGCAGCCGGAGCACTGTGTGCAGTTCTGGGCTCCCCGGGTCAGGAAGGACACGGAACTGCTGGAGAGGGTCCAGCAAAGGGCTACGGAGATGATGAGGGGATTGGAGCATCTTCCTTACGAGGAAAGGCGGAGAGAGCTGGGACTCTTTAGCCTGGAGAAGAGAAGGCTGAGGGGAGATCTTATTATGGCGTACAAGTATCTAAAGGGTGGGGTGAAGGAGGATGGAGCAGACTCTTTTCAGTGGTTCCCAGTGCCAGGACAAGGGGCAATGGGCACAAGTTGGAACATAGGAGGTTCCATTCAAATACACAGACAAACTTCTTTGCGGTTGGGGTGGCAGAGCCCTGGCACGGGCTGCCCAGGGGGGTTGGGGAGTCCTCTGGAGATTTTCAAGACCCGCCTGGATGCAGTCCTGAGTAACGTGCTCCGGGCAATCCTGCTTTAGCAGGGGAGTTGGGCTAGATGATCTCTAGAGGTCCCTCCCAACTCTGAAAATTCTGGGATTTCTCTCCTTCAGTGTTGCTACATCATAATCTCTTGAAGCTTCTCTTCCTTGTGTGCCTAATTCTCCTATCCTTGGGAAGACCCTTTTTGTCACTTACTCAGCTTCCTACAAGCATTCAGACTTCGCCTCTGATCCACTTTATTCATATAATGTCACAAATAAGTATGAAGTCAACTACCACCTTCAACCTTGAGGGACTTCTAGCCTCTCTCGCTCTGCAACATTTCCCTACAAAACAGCCACCGCCACAGGCTTCATGTTACTGAAACAGAGCCCCTCACCTGCCTCTCTCACAAGAGAGCATGATGAACACATTTTCCAAGCACTACGGAAAACTCCACCATCCCAATCACCAGATTCAGGTTAGCACCTTTGACTCAAGCCTCCTTCTTGGTTCCCACTGTGGTTTATCACAGCTCTACAAAATTAGCCTTTTCAAAAGGGCAGTCACAATTACATATATTAATTTAAACAGGCTAAAGGGCAGACCAGCAACTACGTCATAATCATTTGCACCAAAGAAACCTTTAACTTAATTCTATAATCTCCTCCTTCTCCCCACCCCCTCATGATGAAGTCTATTATAAAATATACACCTGAATACGAGACGCAACATTTTGAGTTTGAGAAATCACAACCTATAGTTTAAGGCATTCTACAAATATTTCAGAATCGGTAGTGTGAGTTCTGCAGCACCTACCGCTCACACTGGAGATGCTAATATTAAACACATCTTTCTACCACCCCTTTACAGCTGCAAAAACCCTGCAGGAGCTCTGGCACAATTTGGTGGTATACACTGTTGTCCACTGGAACGCTCACTCCTACATAACCAGTGCTGCCAACAATTGGTATGAGCAGGGGTACCCGACACTGCTACTCCCTCCTGTACAAACACACACACACACACACACACACACACGCTTTCTACCTACTGCGAGACCATCCCATGTAGAGTTGGACCAGCAAGGGAATATCTACTTCTGTCAATGCTACAGTCAGGTTTCAGGAACACCTGAATTCAGCTCCAATTCTTCACTGGTAGGCTGGTAACATTGCTATGTAGTGAGCCAACTAATAAATGGCAGCATCACAAAGCATGAGGACAACGCAGCACTAATGCGCTGTGTTTACACATTAGTACTACAGAATACAGGTTTCTAATTGTAATACAGAATACAGGTTTCAAACTGTAACTCTGTTGACAGAATGAATTTGCAACCAAGGCCAAGGACACCCTTCAACACCCATTTTCATAAAGCAGTGGTAACAGCCACTCCACTCTGCAACTAAGTACCTTATTAGCGAGGTTTCAGTTCCTCAAATGTTAATTTTCCACAGAGGAACAGAAATACTGGTGCTGTCAGATTAGGCTAAGCAAAAAATTTTTGTTGTTTTTCCTTTAATTAACTAAACAGGGCACTGCAAAGCCCAGGGATACATTAACAGCCTAGCTACAAGCAACACTTAAGCTGCATTCTGAAAAGCACCATTTATCACTTCAACAAGCTGTCTTTCTCATGCTTATCTTCTTTGCCTCCAGCACACATCTCAGCAAATCACTCCCAGCACTCCCTTCCTTGGACATGAGCCCTGTGCCGTTGCCAAAACAAAGGGGATGCGCAGTCCCTGCATACTGCAACACCTAGTTCTTGTCAACTGTTTGCCTCGCTAGTTTTCGCTAACGGTGAGCAATCCTTAGCGCCATCACGTGGCAGAACCATCGCAGGTTCTTTACTGATCTTTCAAAGAAATACCTGCAAAACTCAATCTGCAGAAAGTCATACGGGATCTGTCTGCAGAAGGGGTAAGGCCAAACCCTGGGACAGACTCACCTGTTGACATATACTCCTTAGTACATACTTGGCATAAATATCCAAGCTAGCTGTTTCTACAGTTACTACCCGACCGCCAGCCTTCCTGGTGCCCAGCTCATCATCCATGAGATCATCGACACCTCCAGGGTGGGAAAAGCCAGAGCCTTTCAGTTCTGCATCTCCTACAAGAAGAGCACAAGCATCACTTAATCATCAATGCTAAACCCAAAGCCTGACCCCCCCCCCCTCAAAACATCTTGAGTTTTTGTAAACTCTCTGTGATCAGCGATCTCTCTGCAGCTAAGAGATACAAAGCATGTTTACAGCTCAACCAAAGGGCTTCAGACAAGCCACATATCCACCAAAACAGATCTCCGCTGGCCTTCTGTACAGCCAACACATGCAATACAGTGCCTTTCTCCCCCCCCCCCCCCAAAAACCATTCTTATAGGTACACACCCAGAACAAAGACAGCCTTCAGCACTGCAAAGACCGCTCCATCCACAATACGATTCTGGGAAGCTGCCAGTAAGTGACGGTCACAGGAAGAGCGGATTCCCACCGTGGGTTTGTCTGCAAAGAGGACAATGGGGAAGGGCAATACCCAGCGAGAAAGGCGCAGGCTCCAGAGCTGCCCGAATTACGTGCCAGCCAGTACCGCAGAATGCAGCTCAGCGAATCCTGAGGCTAGTCCTTTTCCCAACCATAACAGGGGTCAATTTAATTAAGTTTCGCAAAGCATAGTGTGAATCATGCTGTGACAACTGAACCATGAAATCCAAATGGGGAGCAGTGCCTGTGTCATGAACTCCAAGCTCCAACAGCAAGCACCCTAACCTAGAATACAGGCCGGGTTTAGAGATCTGAGCTATCAGGATACTGATGAGGGACCAAGAACAGAGCTTCCTGGACTGTTTCCATCGTCAGATAAGAAGGGAGTGCTGTAAAACAGTGAGTGCTTCTTGCACCAAGAGGCTATACAAAGCTCTAGATTTAAAAAAAGAAGCGATCATTATTTTAATGGCTTAGCAACAGCAAGGCCACCTCTACTGGTTGGTTTCCTGCTTCCAAGGGCCTCCTCCCCAACATGCCTGGCCACCATGGAGTGACATAAATGGAAGGATATTGTTCTTTGTTCTCTACAGAAAGCAGTGTATCAGGCTTTGCCTGCTTTATTCAAAGCAAGCAGGTCATGTGCTCTAATCATAGGGTCCAGGATCTCTTTTCTTCAGGTGCAAGAGCCTCAGTACTTTCACAATAAAGAAAGGCTCTACTGTCATTCACTTACTGCCATCTTGCTGGCATGGGTTCAGCTGTGGAGTCTTAAACAGATGGAGTAAAATCCGGCAGGTCAGACGTGCTCCTGGTTCTGAGTCCTGTTCGCTGCAGGCTATGTAAAGAAAACAGACAACTGAGATTTCTAAAGCACCAGGACAGCTGACTCTCAATCCAAAAGCTATTCACAGTGCACTGCCCTGGAGCAGCCAGTTGAGAAGCTGCAGCAGCCTTATTGTGTTTACAAATACGGAGCATGTGCAGCAATTAACATGCAAGTAAGGAACTCCATCGGTGTTAATCCCCATGACATGCACTGCACTCTGCTTGCTCCATCTTCCCACCTTCACACTGCAGGGTCTGGATGCTGCAATCCCCAGAGCAAAGCTAGGAAGGCCGGTGGCAAAAACAGAGTCACCCAGGCACCGTTGGCCCAACCGGTCAGCTGGCTGCTCTAGCCAAAATGCTAAGCTGAACCATATCCATTAAACACAAGCCTTTGGGCCAGAACTGAGACTAAGACCAGCTTTCTGCAGGGATGCACTTACCAGCATTGAGGAGTGAGGGGATAGCAGCACAGCGAATCAGGTCCTCCAGCAGCAAGCACTGCCGGGCAATGAGAATGGCAACAAAGGTGGCCAAGGAATCATGGAAAGATAAGTCACTGACCTGGAAGAGAGGAGATCAGCCAGTGATCACAACAGCCTCTGCCTCATTCCCTCTGTCAGCAATTCCTCAGCTTGCCTAGGAGCAGGGGGGTAGAAGGGCCCATAACCCTAGGTCAATGTCCATGATCAGCCCAGGCTGCAACAAACACCAAAAGGTAGCCCCGGTATTCAAAGCCTTTCCCCCGTCCTCAGAAGACAAAGCCTCCATCCCTTGTTCATTTCTGCCTTCTCCCAAGGGATCCCTCCACTCCTGCTTCAATTCCTTTTCCCCTTTTGAATGTTTGCACTTGCATCAACATTGCAGAGGAGATCATTGAAGCCACAGGTCCCATTATTGGAGGAACAGCACAAAGCTTTGAGCACACCCAGCCACTCGGCGCTTAGAGACTTGCAGTAACCAGTTAGCTCAGCACACAGGATAGCAATGTCGTTCACCCTGTTAAATAAATAATGAAAAAAGCAGAGGGTCAACTTTGCTACTCATGCACACCATAAGGTCAGTGATTCTCTACGGGACCTTAGCCTTGGCTCCTTCTTCCTCGCACCTCAAGACAGCCAAGGAACGGCCTTTCTTACCCTCACCCAAAGATTTTACTACCTGAGTAGAACCATGAAAGTTCTGCCTCTCACCTGTCTGGATCGTGGTGTCCCACACACACATGCATAAGTGCATTACAGACAAAACTATAGCGGTTGGCTGGGTTTTCATTGAGGCTCTTGCCCAGGTTGGTGTATGTAAAGTTATGCGCAGATGGATTTTCAATAGTGTCAATCATGAACTCTGGTTCCCATAGCATGTTGGAGTCAGATGGCTCAACATTGCAGTAGATTGTGTTCTTCACCTTGGAGCAGAAGTCACTAAACAGGACAGGAAAGAGAGATTAGCAACACAAAAAACTAAGTTTCCAACTGAACTCTGAAAAGCAAAGCAATCCTGTGCAAGACAAGCCCTCCCTGGGCAAGAACCTGTGGAAACTCATAATTACTGTGTACCAACAAAGACTCTCCCAAAACAGTGAAGCTGATTCTTTGTTTGGAAGCACCTGGAAGTCACCCATGGGCTCAGTGAACATAGCATGGGAATGACTATTCCAGGTCAGATCAGGGGAACACCTAGCACAGCCCTTGGTGTCAGAACAGTTGATGCCCAGAGGAGTTTAAGAGCAAGGCAGGCATGTGGCAATACTGTTCCAGCATCCTTCCCCATCCTGCTGCAACTTAAGGCTCACAGATTTTTCACAGTTAAAGATAACGCTCTCCTCAACAGATTTTCCTCCTGCAAATTTGTCCACCTACTTTTTGAATCCGGTAGATTTTTGACATTCACAACATGGAATGAGTTCCATGTTAACTACGAGAACTATGAAGTTTATTCTTTTGTTCTGAATCTACTATTTGTTATTTTCTATTCATTCCTTTTTTTTTGCTTGTATTGTAAGACATATTGACCATTTAATTTTGCCCTTCTGTGGGGAGGAAATTCAGTTCCTCATAAGTAAGTCATTCCAAACCTCTGGTCATCTATCCACTCACCCTCCTTTGGGCATAACTCCACTACATGCTTTTTGGAGTCTGTTGCCCCAATCCACAAGGCGCAGTTGTACCATGACTTAAATGGTGGCCTAACGATGCTCTCTCGTCTGTTCTCCATTCCTTTCCAAACAATATGTAACATCTAATTTGCTTTTTGACTGTTACTGAACACTATGACGACATTTTCAATTACATATCTGTTACAGCTCAGAGATCCTTTATCCAACTGGCAGTATATATTCATCACTACATAGAGTTTGGAAGGGAACGAGGACAATCCTCTGTGCATTATTTTACATTTAACAACACTAAACTTCATCTGCCAGTTTATCACCTGGCCACCATCACTGCACCCTACTACCCAACCTGCAGCCAACTTCTATTGTTATATGCTGACTAACAGTTACGTGAAAAGTTTTGGGACCACTCATATGACTTCCGATGTGTAGAACAGCACAAGCACTAGCAGAGTCCTATGGGACTCCTCAGGGAGGGATCACCCTCATAATACAAACTCCTTCCCACTCCCTGTCTCCTTCTCTAACCTATTGTTTGCCTGCTAGAGGCTACTCCCTTTTTTTATGTGGCCATTAATTTAGAGCCTTACTGAACAGCTTTTGGGAATTCAGACAGACTAATATCAGGTTCCTCATATCTGTATGCATGATGACTCCTTCAAAGAACCCCAGTGCACCTGTGACCATAGCACTCCCTCTTGCTCTCAGTTCAGTCCAGAGAGAGACTTCAAAGGCTCTCAGCAGCCAGGAGTTTAGCCAGCTCATACGAAGGCACAAGCCACTCTCACAGCCTCTCAATGAGCGTTAGACATCCCTACGGCACGCCCGCACTGAAAACACTAACAGGGAGCAGGGGCTGCAAGAGAAGACAAAGTGAAGCACTGTACTGGGAAACAGGGCTGTCAGGAGAATTATCCCTTCACAGGATCGTGTAAGCAAAAAGCCAGAGAGATCTGTGAACTCCATCTCTGGGCTGCTAAGGGAGGAGCTCCACGGGGAGCTGGTGGGGGGACAGTTCCCAAGAGAACTGCAAAGGGCAGAAGGCCACAGAGTAAAGTAAGCCCATGGGACAGAGCCTGGGGGCAACATCAGCAGAGCACAACACGAAGAGCCAACAGGGGCAGAACAAGGATAAGGAGTGCAAAGTAGCACAGGAACAAACCCAGAACCAAGCAGAGCAGGTTCAGAAGCAGTCCAAGGATTATTAGGGAGCTGAGCACAAGCAGAGAACAACCGTTAGGATGAACTGCTCAGTTATCCAAGTTTGGTAGGAACAAACCCCTCTACTTCCGTCCTCTAGGCATGGGGTAAGAACAAACCTGTGGAGGTGCAGAGGACTGCTGAAGGCAATTTAACAAAAACAACTTGACAATTTAAGAGTCAAGATTTTACACTGGGTGATTAAAACAGACACTACTCCCAAGGCTTCAGTTCCCCATCGAGAGGACCTCGGGGACAATCCCATCAAACAAGATCACAAGTAAAGCTTAAGCCAAGGTGCTATATTGGTCAGCACTCACTGCATCCCACCTGCTTCAGACTCACCTAAAGAGCTCCCCAAATTTACTTTTGAGGTGACTGCAGGAGGTATACAGGTCGTAGAGATAGGCCAGGATACAGCGTTCTGCTGAGGAGCCATCTGAGCGGTTCATGCCATGTTTCACCACCCCACACAGGCTGTATAGAGAGAATAAAATGCTGCAGCAACGAGGAACAAGGAATAACCTCATTACATAGATATTTTCCTGACCTCACAGCAACAGTGCTCACTGGGAAACATATCCTGTCCCCTGCAAATTCTGTGAGCTAAACCCTCAGGCACAAAGTTTCTGCCTTTTAGGAAGGACACAGATATACCTCTGCCCCTTAGCAAGACCCCAGAAGATAGGCTGCTTCCTTCCACACAGTGAGGGGAAGATTCCCTTACCCTTCGAAGACCTGAGCCATCTGGTCCTGGTTCAATATAAGGCAGGAGTGGTAATGCCGCAGCACAGCCACGATGCACAGGCACAAGCTGGTGGTGTAGCTGCCAACAAGGTCGGAGGATTTCAACAGCAGTTCTGCCTCCACCACGCTCAGTTCATTCAGCAACTGTACCCAATGACAGAAAAACCCTTCAACAGCCACAGGGGTAAGGTGTGGTCAGAAATGGAGCAGGCACACCACACCCACAGCCTGTAGCACCTGCCAGGAAAGGGACTGGCAGGCACCTTCTGCCTAGCGATGTAGGCCTGGAACAGTTGGCACCCCATACTTAGGCACAATGTCTCACTCAGGCAGTACAAGGGGCTGTCAGTGCTTGGATATCAGAGGGTGATTGGTATACGGCCACACATCACAGCAGGCAGCTTGTTTGGCAATTCCGTCCTGCATAAGTCTCACTCAGCTCCCTTTTTAAGGCTAACAGCCTCAGTTCCATCAGCAACCACAGCAAGGCTTCAAGAGACACCTGGCACAGGCTGCAGAAACAGCAACAGGATTTTAGCAGGATCCAGAAGGCAGCCTGTGCTGCCATGTGCCAAGGATCCTTCCAGGGGAGTGAGGTGGGAGAGCTGCCAGAGACAGACGATCCCCTTCTCACTCAGAACAAGGCCTTGCTGCAGCCAGGGACAGAGAGGCAATGCTAGCCCTTTGGAGACAACCCTGAAGCCTCTGGAATAATAATCCTCAGAACAGAACATGCAAGACTACCTGCCACAAAAAAACTATTCCTAACAGCTGCACCTCAATGACCACCTAATCTGACCACCTCCATGACACAGGTCAGAGGGTCACCGATGATGCCAGGAGCAGCCCAACTATCACAGCACAGATCTACTGCCTTTCAGGCTGATGAACCCCTCCCCAGGAAGCATTTGAGCACACTGCACTTACCTGGATGGCAAAGTCGATAAGACCACTGATATTAAGTGAATACTCCATCAAGTCAAATATGAACTGCACGTGCTGTACCAGAGGCAGGTGGTAGGACATTCCCAAGGCAAAGCTGGTGATCTGTTCCAAGACATTGCGAGATACCTGCAAGTGCAAGATGACACACAGTACTATCTCGCTTTGCAGAGGTCCCTCGCAGGCCCATCTCCCTGTCCCTCCAGGAAGCTGCTCTCAGTAACGTAAAGAGACACAGTCGGGGGCCAAGAAGGAAAGCAGCCTTGAAAGTTTCATACCTGAGATGTGACTTGGTGCTGATCAAAGTGAGAAAGGTGCTGGAACTTTGCAAAGATATCTTCAGCTGTTGGGAACGCTTCTGGCTTGCTCTTTTTCCTCTTCTGGCCTTCCTCTCCACCTACCAAAGTTGGGAAGATTAGAAAACAGTATTAGGCTACCTTCCTCATCAGAGGCGGACGAGACATTGGCCACCAGCACCTGCCAGTCCCTCAGCAAGACCTGCCCCTGCCATGCAGCATAGCCAAAAAGCCTGAGTCCCAGACCAATAAGGACCATCTTGAATTCAAAACAATAAACTGCTGAGGAAGGAATTCCTAACCTGAGAATGACAGTATGGTTAACATCTAGTTTATCCCAAATCAAGGTACTTCCTGGAGGGGGAAAATACTTTCTCTCTCCATTTAGAGGCACACTGATTCCCTGATGAAAACAGACGTTCTGGATTGGAGATGTTCAGACTCAAAATTTCTTTGTCAGAGCACCCCATCTTTTAAAGAATCATCTTTCTACTACATTTCAAGTTGCCTTTCAGGAATCAGACTAAGAGGGGAAAAAAAAAATTGTAGCCAGATTCTCAGCTGATGGAACTCAGAGGCTTTCTATTGATTTTGACACAGCTTTCCAAATTACCCATGCTATGCATTTAGCACGTTCCCCAAGCGTAATGGTATGCTACATTTTATCAAGGTCCTTGCCAAATACGCATCAGCAACGTCCTCTTTGCTTCTTGTGCAAGGATCTAAATGCAAGAACTAAAGAGAACAAAATTTGAAAAGCCAATGTTTTGGCCAGGGTCCTACTCTGAACCTTATACGACTTAATCCTCTTCTGAAGAAAAGTTCAATTAAACAGATATTGTCAGCAGGAAACCAATCATCTTAACTTGCTGGTTAGCATGTTTGGGAGCAGAGCACCAATCCAGACTCTAAGTGACTGATACGACTTAACCAGGCACTGTAGATTACATAAAATCCTTTCACTGAGACTCCAGACAAAGAAGCCAGCCAACTGGAAAGACGCTCCTACTTCAGAAAGGAGTGGCTTAAGCTCTACTAACCCGTCTCTGCAGTGCTCTTTCTGTTTAAGACTTTTAGAATGTCTTTGGTTATTTTCTTGATTGTATGCCGAGCATCGTCCCGTTGTTTTCCAACCCCAAAAAGAACTACCAACCGTTGGTTACACTCGTGACTGCATGACTCCTCCTAGGGAACCAAGAGAGACAACCGCGTTAGCAACTATGAGGCTGAATGCTTTAATCTTGTTTCACATCTGGATCTCTTAAAGGAAAAGGAAAGCTTCATCTCAGAAGTTGCTCTGGGAGTAAGCAAGGAGACATCTTAGGTAGATCACCTCCTGCAGCAGTGCAGGAAAGCGTGACTGCTCCTTACCCACCCAAAGCAGCACTGCAGGGAAACAGCAGCCTCACGACCAGAGCATAAGGCAGCAAGAGGGGAGTGGTTATGAGCAGGTCTCATACCTGAGGAATAGGAAAGTGTGTTGCATACTGGATGTGCCGAGGCTGGTCATACAGGGACGCTAGCATTCCTTCCACAGACTTATCCTTCAGCAGAGGCTTTGTTTCCTTTTCAGGATCTGGTTTCTCAGGGGAAGGGCTGGCTTTAGATTCACAATGCATTGGAGGAGAAAACATCTAGGGAGACATGAGAACACGAAAAGGTAGTTAGGGAACATGGTCATGCAACAGTGAAGACTATTGAAGGTAGGTACATCTGCTCAGACCTAAAAAAGGGCAGGAAGAGGACGGGTTGGAGAAACATCCAGTTCTTAGGACAATGACCACGGCAATGAGCTGAGACATTATTCCTATTTCTGCTTCTGGTCCATGTTGTATATTGAGTTAAAAACAATAGGAAATAAATAACCACTACTTAGGATTTTGGGAACAACCACCTCCACAGAACAAGCAAGGATCCTGGCAAAGCCACGGGAAAGCCACATAGCTCTGTACATCACACCTGCCTAACGTACCTTGAAAGGCCAGAAACGGCTGCAGGAATGTAGGTACTCGGAGACTTTTCAACCACCACAAGTTATCTTTATTACTAAGTGCTTCAAAGCATTCTGCAACCATGAACTACACCCACAAATATTATAAAGAACCGTAAAACTGAAGAAGTGCTGAAGGCCACACAGTACAATGACAGCAGAACTCTTCTCCCAGGTGATCAAGAAAACCCCTGCCAACGATAACTGGTCACTCCCAATCTCCTGCTGCTATCACGGTCATCCATTTCCCATCCACTTCCAAGCAGCCCACTTCCTACCCTGCCCAAACACTGGGGTGGCAGTGGCGAGAGTGTAGGAGATCCCAGGAATGACTGGGACTAACTCTACTCTGATGGACTCCAAACTGCATAGACAGGTAATATGGATCTTTTTACAGTGTCAGCTGCCTTCTGCTTCCAGCATACTGGCTCTTCAGTAGAGAGGGGAAAAATTACTGAAAAGAAAATTGATTCTGTTTTACCTCAAACTGCAACTCACAAAACCAACGCACGTGCTGTCCCTGGTCCCACCACAACATACTGGCCTACCTACTGAGTAGCAGGTAGAAAATGCAGGAACGTACCGAAAAGTCTGTCTTCTCCATGTCATCAAAGAGCATGCTGGAGTTGTGGTCAATGTCCATGGGCTCAGAAAGACCTGTGTCCTGGGAACAGACAGAGCAGCTTTACATCTCAGTGATGTACCACGGAACAAGAGACTATTTTTTTACTACAGCACTCAATGTCCATGTTGGGACAGTGACAGCGTTACACTAACACACCCACGGTGCCTGGAAAGTTAGAGCCTAATACACTGCAAATATCACGGACAGGCCTCACACAGCACCTCACGATATGCTGCTCTGCTCTGAGCAGTGCAAGATTTTCCTATCTACCCCTTTATGTTCAGCAGGTCCTTTCCAGCCCTCTACTTTTGAAACTGAAATGCTAAGGAAATAGGATGGGGGAATGAGAAGCATGAGTCACTGGACACCCTCCAGCAGGTAACAGCAAGGAGGCTGCAAAGCTGGTAAAAACAGACAAGCACAACACGGGGACGTGTACAGGAGGGCCATGATGCTTGTGCTCTCACCTCTAGCTTAATGCCACTGTTTCCCTCCGTCTCCTTCCTGTCATGCTCCTCAGCAGGGTCATCGAAGGGTGAGGGTGGGCGAGGCCCATGAGAATCCATGGCAAGGTCACCCCGGGAGATGAGCGTGCACATGTAGATGTTGTGAGAGAAGACATCATGTCGGATTAGCTCGCAGAACAGCAGCACCAGATTAAAGAACTCCACCTTTTCATTTTCCTTCCCAGGATCAGCTGAAACAACAGCACAGTCAGGGCCACCAGAGTTCTGCAGCACTCTGAGCAACACCAGCCACCTAACCTAGGGCTAGAGAAAGTGCTTCCAGAGATCTCAACACAGTAAATGACTGACATACAGTTCTGAGATTACAGTAGGGACTAAAAGCAGAAAGCCCAGCTTCAACAGGTGGCAATTAAGTAAGTCAAAAGCTCTCCAGTCAGTCTTACAGACCAGAGGCAAAGGACTTTAGCCTGGAAGTGCCATTCCTGGGTGTACAAACAGTTGGCTGCATCATTCAGAGTTGTACCCTCTCCCCCTTAATCTGCCTGCAGTACATCCACTGAGACACTATTCCAGAGCTTTGTCACTTACTATTTAGAAACCTCTCTCTAGTTCTCAGACCAAGTTAATGCCTGATTAGCCTATAGTCATTTATTCTTGGTCAACACTCTGTCAACAGAAGTGCTTCTGCATTATCTTTCTATCGTCTGGCCCTCCAGGCTGCTTGCCCTCCCTCTCCAAGGTATGCTCTGGATTGCAAGGAAGCCAGAGAGAGAATTTAGGTACATCCAAGACCTACGTACAAGAGAATAGCACACAGATTCAAAGCTTACAGGAGAGGGAAAGCTAAAAACCAGGAGATCACAAGTTTTTATTACATACTTAGCATAGGAGCTTGAGTGTCAAGAAACTGCATAAGGACATCTTGAAAGACGGGAGCGCTAGCTGCCGAGAGTGAGCCTGAGGAGATGGAGCCCTTCTCATCCACAACTTCAGAGTCCCCACATCTCTGTAGGAACAGAAAAAAGTACCAACTGCTGTCACAGAGGAGAAACTCACTATCCATAAACCCCCAAAAGAAGTCTTCAAGAGAATTTTCCTATCTTGCACTTATAGAAAAGTCACCACACAGGTTTCTGTAAACGACTTCACAGTCTCCAAGTATGCCAGTACTTCTGCACTGCAATCACCCGTCTTCAAATGTATCCAAGAAGTGGGATACACACCATCCCACAGGCTCGCTTATGACCTACTTCAGGTTAGACGGAGCAGATGCCATAATTAACAGCACCAGCGTTAAGAGGCATTGTGCTGATCAGCCTTTGCCTTTCGGTGTAATAGTTAGATAATCATAGTTAGGTAACCTCTGTTCCCCATTACTGCTGCTAGCCCTCCAGGAATAAGGACTTACCTCAGCCTCTATCTCTGCTTGACGCTTCTCCAGGAGTTTGGCCACAACCATAGCCCTGTGACGTCCAGAGCGTTTATAGCTGACAGCCCACTCGCACAGCAAGGCCACCACTGCATCGTCATCTGGGGAGATCTGTTGAGATATACGCACTACAGTGAGAACCTGAGTCAAGCAGAAGAGGTGAGCAGTCCTAGGGCCTCAGGTTGGATATAACAGCGAGTCTTCTAGTAGAACACAGCCCTCTACGTTCCCCTCTTCCTACCATGAAGGATAGATGTCGAGCTACAGCCCTCCTGCTTTGTCTCTGCTTTGACTTCCCATTGCAACATGAGGTGATCCTTAGCCCGTGACGAATCTCCAGGCTGGCTTTGCTTCAGAAAATCATCTCTCTTCCAGCAGCACATCTATGAAGCGCTAATCTCAGCACAGAGTGAGACAGCTTCTCGACAGCATTATACAAAATATGAAAACTACTAAATCTGCAGCTCTCTTCCAGGACCCATTGCAGTATTGGTTGGTCCCACACATCATAAATATGTCACCTCCCAGGCTAAGAGGAACTTGAACCGAGAGCTCCCAGACTCCCAGGACACAGCTGCCAGCCCAGAATTTGACAAGGCCAGTGTTTACTTCTCTCAGACACAGAACACGTCTTCATCATCAGTCTGCTATCCAGACTGATGTCTTCCATCAGAAGACTCTCCTCAGTTAGCTGTGTGGATCCTCTCAAGCTTACGTGTATTTGTTAGCCTAGACTTTCTAGAGCACAGACCCCCCCATTCTCACTTTAGTACCTCCCCAACTTAGGGCTGCACGAAATCCTTTCCAATGGAGATCGCGTCTCTTGACCAAAGGCCACTACCTATCAGCTCTCTGCAGACACAGCACAGTAACCGTGGAATATAAACAAGAACATAACACTTCCAAGACCAGGGCCCAGCAGCAAAATCCCAAGGCACCTCATGACTGTCTTTGGTTGGACCCAGCCCGAATATCCTGTTATACAAGGAATCCAAAGAGTTGCTGAAGTCAGATCTTTCAAAGCTGTGACTGTCCAGAACTTCTAAAGTGTGCAAGACACGACCGATAGTGAAACCTAGAAGAGAGCAGAGAAGAGAAACGCGCATTTGGCAACTGGTACAGCAGACTATGGAGCACAAGTTTCTGTGAGCTCATTGCTCAGGAGACTGCCTAAGGAAAGCTGTACCAGACAGGCAAGGGGCCACCTAGCTTAGCATCCTTACAGTGGCCAACAGCAGATTGAGGGGAAAGCACCAGAACATGGCACATATACCAGAGCATAGTTCTCTGGTACATAATTTCCAACTTCCAGTAACAGAAACTCCCCCTATATCTGGGGAAACAGACCCATGCAAGATTTTGTATTGGAAATAAAAAGAGCCATTTGGGTTTTTTTTTTTCACTGCTGACAGCAAACACCAGCAGCAGCAAATAGGAAAAATCAAAGAAAATAGCGAGACAGGATGTTTCTCAGAGTAACACATGGAATGGGGGGGGAGAGAAACTTTAACCTACAGCAAGTTACCTGCTGTGGTTTCCTGGCACTTGTCAAATGACCAGCGAACCTCCACAGCCTGGCCACGTTCCTTTATCTGCTGCTCAATTTCACGCAGCTTTGCCCGAACCTAAAAGCAATGGACTTGCGTAAACATACAAAACGATGCCTTAGAAGCCCCGTGTACAAAATCATGAAAAAACAAAGAGCATGACAGTAGTTCTACTCAAGGTTAGATTCCGCCCATCTTCCAAGGACACCACTGTCTTGCTTATAGCAGAATGGGAGTGTTTAATTCCTTGGGAGTGAGACAGCACCTCCAGCTCTGCTTATCACACAACATGAAAAGAAAATCCTGAAAGAGCAAAGATACAGCTATTATCCTGGACCACAAGAGCTCCCTTTTTTAAAGGCTCCTCACCTGCTGTGTAAAGGCCGAATTCCCTCCTGGCATGGGCAAGTTGGATGGGGCTATAGGCAGGTGGTCCAACGGAGAGCCGGTCTTTATCCTGCTATCAGTTAATGAGTAATGCCACACAAGGGCACTCGGGCAACACAAAATTATACTCTGCAACAGATAGGAAAGTCAGTATCATTGAGCAAATCAAGGTCAAAACAATAAAGTTAGATTGATTTGTACAGAAATAACCACTCCTTTATCATACTGCCCAGGCATTCATCATCCTGTATGCATATTTACTATCTGGATTATTTTTTTTCTAAGCTCTGAAAGAGTCTTTTGCTAAAGACCATACTAGAGTAGAAAAGAGTAAACTAGTATTTTTGCTGCACTGAGTTTCTTGCCCTGGATATGCTTAGGAAGCCAAGACCAGAGTTCCACGTTATCCAAAATCAGCAACATGTTGCTGTAGAGCTCCCTGCTGCTTCTAAATAGAACTTACTTTCTACAACTCACATTGTCAATGCACAATCCACCCCTCATGGTCCAGGAGCAGCATTTATATTGGTGACTTACAGCCCTCATCAAGAGGAAAGTGTGAGAAGTATGAGTCAATAGACCCAAACTTATTACACTATATTATTTAATAATTACAAGTATGATTATAGTAACAATACTATTATATACACATTTTCATTCTTTTATCATCTTGTACAGACACCCACCCAAACACAGACAAAACTCCACCGAACGATTCCTAGCGTACACCCCTACAGCTTCTGGCTCACAAGGAGCCAGGCATTAAGATGGACAACCAAGGCTGTTTTAAACACTCAAACCAAAGAATCCATCATATCTCGAGAACATTTGAGCAAAGGTTAATTGTGTACACTGTTAGAAATACATCTGTTTCCAGCCTGACTCTACCCAGCTCCAACTTCCAACTCCCACCACTAGATCTTATTCTGTCTTAGACTTATCTACTATCTGCAGATCAGAAGATCTGTAGATCCATCAGAAGAGGTCTTCTGAGACACACTAAAGAAGATCAGATCATCATTAACCAAGTCAAACTTTTTAAGCAGGTTGTGTTCAAATCCCAAATCAGCCAAATCTTTGAGGTGTATGTGCTCCTATCTTTTTCCTAAAGTAAGTTCCCAAACAAAGGGGTTTTTATATTTAAAGACATGTTTTATCACACAGAAGCCAGAAAAAAAAAGCACTTTAAACTTTTTTAACTGAAAGTGACCAAGAAAGACTTAATGGGAATACAAAGGGGTTATTTATAAGCCCCGCATTGCTCTCTAGCCCTTGCGGACAGATCCTTGCTTCTAGCCCACTATGCTCTAGGGATTTTCCATCTACTCTGTTTGAGAGCTGGCTGGCTGCTTCTTGATCCTGTCAGGGCTCCTTGATCTCAAGTTTCTTCATTGAGCTGTGGGTTCCCAAGCTCTGTGCTCTCTTCCTATCCACCTCCTGTTCCATTCTGCACTCTCCGGAATCTCCTCTGCTTTAACATGCTCCTTTCCTCCCCTGAAAGTGGCACTCTCCACTGCTCCTGCAGGGACCCACTTGACCTAGTCACTCTCCTCTTGAAGGAGAAAAAAACACAACCACGAACACACGCACTGAACAGAACTCAACTTACCTCCCTCTCATCCAAGGACAGTATGGACCGAGTCCCACAGTGACACAACAGCATCTGCCCTTCAAACATCTATCAATAAGACTTCAGCAACCTTGACCTTTTACTGCAAGGTAAGGTTTAACCGATTCCAAATATAAAGATGATGAGCTTAGAGCCATTCCTTTTCATAGCCAGCTGCTGCTCCTGAGGAGAGTGGTCTGCCTAAACCATTAGTTTTTCCATAAAGAAGTGGGAGGGGTTGTTTTTTGTGTGTGCTGGTTGGTTGGTTTGGTTTTTTTTCCTGTTGTGTGGGGGTGGGTTTTACTGATGACGGGTTGTTTGTTTTTAAGAGCTCACAAAATTAGGAAGCACTCCTTCATTTCTGGCATAATTTCCTTTCCTAGATGACAACACGTTACTGACACATATAAGATGAAATGACCCTTTCTTTCTTACCCTCTCCTCTGCAAAGCTTTTCCAGCCACCTAAGGCACCTGTGAATAGAGCAAAAGGCTCTATTCCAATCCATTTTTCTTATGCAAGTCAGTCAAGGGCACTGCCACAGCACTGATGTCTGGTATGAAAGCTCTGTAACACGTCAGCAGAGACCTACCCATTGACAATCATGGTTTGATATTTCTGTACTCAGGAAGTTGCCAGCTCAGACTGTAATGATTCTTCTGTGATGGCATACAATATAAACTGTCACTGTTGACCCCACTATCATCAACCACTACTCAAACCTACCTGGAGGATGCAGCTGAGCCCGTATACCACTGGCCGGTGCTGGGGGCACAGCAGCAAGTCGCTGAAAGGGCTGGGAGGAGGATTCCCTGCAGCTGGCTGAGGGGTGGGAGTTGAAGGAAGAGCGTTGCCTGTCTGGGCAGACAGGATGTGGGGTGGGTGCCCACCAGCACCATCCAGCTGCATAGCCAGCCTGCGGGTGCAGAAGTAGGCCAGACGTCTGGACAGGTATGCAGACTGCACAAACTCTCCAGAGTACTGTAGGGAAGAGGCGGGGTGGGGGGAAGGGAAATGTCCTCGTTACAAGCAACACAAGAGAAACCCTTGAACCTCCCAGAGTAGTATACTGTGTGGCACTGCCTTGTAGAGAGTCCCTTTTTACAGAGAGCTCCTTAGCATCATCAATTGCCCATTGGCTACTAAACATCAGAAAAAACCTTTAAATGCTCTGTGGCAATGACTTCATGTATGAAAATGTACCCACACCCAGCCCTCCCAGGGCTTCAAAGGTCTGCCTACAATTCTGTTGCAACAGAAAGAAAGAAAAGCAGTTTCCATGTAGTGGTGCACAGTGAGTCCAAGTATCACAGCTATGACATGGGTAGGGATGACCAAGTCCAGTACAGGGAAACAGGGTAAAGGAGAAAGAAACAGAAGAGACCAGGACTAAAAAGGTTTCCTTGTATGAGCTAAGAACGATGCTCAGAGGGACACTCGCTAGTGTTCTTGGTGCAAAATAGCTCATCATCCCTTAGGCCATAGGAAGGGGACTGACAACAGCAGAAGCCAGTGCTCTCCTGAAGCAAGCCGGGTATGTATTTCTCACCCGCAGCAGCAGGGGTAGGAGCATTTTCAGAAATTCATCTTCTCCTGACCGTATCTTCTCAAAGCACTCGAGGACCCACGTCAGGAATTCATGCCGGTCCAGCATGCCATCCTGCACACAAATAAAGGCAGAGCAAATGGACAAAAGCTGAAGCAACATCCACTAAGGAAAGGCAGAGCAGCAGCAGCTGCTTGCTTTCTAACAGTGGAAATAACTCTAGAAGTTTGCACAGTTCTGTACTATCTCTGTTCTACTACTGAGCTCAAGACTGCATCCAGCCCTAATTGTATATTCACAGAAAGAGAATATTCTGCAAAAATAAACCACTTCGCACCCACTTCCCCTAGCCCTCCTCGGCTACGCACCCGCCCAGCAGCCCCCTCCGGGCCCTCACCTGGAACATGAACATAGCTAGTTTCTCATTGTAGTCCCACTGCTTCAAAGCTTGTTCAACCTCTTGTGGCATTGGCCCAGATGGCGAGCCACAGCCTTGCCCTGGGAGCTGCCTATAGAACTCCGCAATTTTCTGCAGCTGCTCTGACAGGTACTTGGTGATGATCTGTGTCCATTCTGGAGAAGAAGAAACAGGTTAGCAACGAGTGCTGTGGTAAACACAAGCAGGAAAGAAGCACGCTGGTGCACAGGTGGAAACCCAAAAAAGTTCCTGTCATTTGAAAAGGACAGAACGACAAAGAAAGAAAAGTAAGCGCCACAGTATTAGCTTTGCTTGTGGCCTGGGGATGGTAGGGATGAAGAGGCATCCACAGAAACAGGGAACAAGGGAAAAGAGTTCTGTGTTTGTGGGCACGGTTACTTTGTACAAGAAAAGTTGGGAAGAAAGATTCCTCAACTGCAGCTGTTGAGAATCAGCAGGCAAAGAGAAAAAGCTTTCCAGTGGGGAGCAGTGTTAGGCCAGCCTGGTTTAGCATCCTCAATAATTTGACAGACAGCAGAAACACTGGAAACACTTCAACTCTGAACCTATTCTTAATCTCTTTCAGATATCAGCGTAAAGACATGATCAATGATTTTTAAAAATAACTGTTTTTACTTAAACCTAATTGTATAAGAGACAAACCCAATGCACAAAGTGACAGCACGATTACACTCCTCTGGGACAATGCAGATGGCAAAACCCAAGGCAAAATACGCAAGAACGAGAAACAAACAACATTTACAGGGTCAGCAGTAGGACAAGGACTCAAAGGAAAAGGAAAGCAAACGAAATTAATACATCTAACAACCCAATCAACCTCCAGAAATAGAGCTGAGAAGACTGTGTAATTTTTATACCAAAGATAAACAAGAAGGAAAAAAAAATATCCCTGGACTTCAGCTGCTAATACCGCTTTTCAAAGGAGCGTGGTCAGGTCCCAGAGCCACAGCCATACAAACCAGAAAACTGCCAGGGGAGCTCTCCTAGACTGCAGTAATCTGAAGCAGGCCAGGATGCAAAGGATGCTAGATACGGGATCTAGTAAGGCTTAACAAAATTGGAAACACAAACAACAAATAACATACTATAATTCTCTGGGAAACATACTTACTCACTTTAGAAGCAGCTTATCAGTCATCGTTAAATTATAACATTTACAGTCTTTGTAGGGTAAGAAAAAAAAACAGGCTGTAGAACAGAGGAGCACAGCAAAACTTAACAGGGAGAAAGAAGAGGTAGGCTCTCAGGAAGTATCTGTGGCTGCCAAGACTTACTCTTCAACTGCGTACTCTTACAGGTGGGCCCTGTTGTTTTAGACAGTTATGCATGTCAGAGCACTAGGGCTTATCAGCAGGAAACAAGTTTATACGGATTTCCAGGCTACCTCTTACTATTCAAGAGCAGGCTGAGAAGGAAACATCTGGGATGGACAAAACTAGTGCTCCACGCAAAGTGCTTACCAATGAAGGGATCAATGACATGACGCTTTTTCACCTTAGTTTCCGTGATGGCAGCATAATAGGCACAAGTCATTTTGATGAGCCAGGCTGCTCTCATTACTGGAACAGTGTATTTTGCCAAATAACCAAAGACCTCTTCCTTCTTGCTAAAAATGGGCACCTGTAACAGAATTGAGAGGGAGAATTGCAACCAAGGACTTAGATGGGAACTATTACAAAGCAACTGCTGGTCAGAAAGCAACAGTACCAAAGCTGCATTTCGGTATAAACAGAAACAAAACAAATTGAAAGAAGACAGAAAACATAGTTACATTACTGTAAATCCACGCCCTGAATCCTGCAAACAGCTTTGAGGATATCCTCCAGAGAGGATGTCAACAACTATAAAAGATACAGACTAAGGACTGAGTCAGAAACACAGAGAGTGTCTGCTATACAGACTGAAGATAGGACTCTTCATTTACATAAACAAAACAGAATGGTTACAAAAGTCTTGTAATACCATGAGTAGCCAACAGAAGACTGTGAGAAACAGGGAATTGAGTACCATAGTAGAAAGGAATTCATTAATTCAGGATTCAAAATTCAAGATACAACATGGGAGGATACCAGTGAAATCATCAGACTGCAGATCTATAAACCAGGAAGCAATAACGCATCACAGGAAAAAGTACAGCTGCGGGGGCTCATTTCCACAGGATGCTACGGAGAGCAAAAGTATGCGTGTGTTCACAGAGGCGTGACACAAATTCACAGAGAACAGCTCCATTTGGTCGGTATCTCAAAGTCCCTGAACTACCAACAGTTCAGTCGCTTTGCTATGTTTCTTACATTCTTCCCAATCATTCTCTGATGCCTCAAAGACACAGACGACTTGGCTACTGACAGTCTTTCATGTTGAAATCCATGGAAACTGATGGAGTCCATTGCAGGAAACTGGGGAAGGCTTTGAAAGGTTCAAGTTTTCACAGTGACCTCAGGAAACTGACAGCCAACGCGCAAACAGGGACACAAGGACTAAGCTGATAAAGAGACAGATCCTGGGAAAAATCTGATTACTTTATTTCCCCCCCCAGAGTGACTCAGAACTCCAAGGACCAGACAAACTCCAGCTTCTAAACTACGTACTCTGCTACCATTTTGCAACTGGGAGTTGTACTTTTCCACAAGGCATACTAGGTTCCCGAGTTCCTTGTTTATAGGCCCACCCTGACAGAGAGTTAGCTCCCCTTGCTATCAGGCCAATAAAATGGCAAAGTAAAGATTCTTCTTTCTTCTTTCATACTCTACAGAATTGACTGCTACCAGGAAAACATCTAGCCCTACACCTCAGGGCACAGAAATGCTCTCGCCTGCCTGAGACGAAGCAATAATACACATACTCTTCTCAGCTTAAAACCAGAAACGTGCATCACTGCAACAGAAGTCTGGGAAGTCACTCAGCTGAGTACTTCCAGTAATTCTCACTATGACTTTGAGAACTTGAAAACCTCTCCACAATATGAATGGTCCCAACCTAAACAACAGACCAAAGACAACAGCGGCAGCTCTTCTGAAAAACATCCAAACCTTAAAGTAAATCCTATCATACAAGCCAAAAGGCAAAGTTGAACACAACCTCCCAACATCCCAACAACAGAGGAGGGACGACTACAGCCAGTGCACTACAAATCATGGATACACTCTTCAAGCTGAAAGCTTTAAGAGATGTTGAAAGAAAAAAACTTCTCCAGATAGTAAAAATCTTCTAGTAGACAAACACTTCAGAAACAAGCTCAGATGAAACACTCTGCCCTGCCAGGTAGCTCCTCCTGTGACATACCTTCTTAGCGAGATGAGTGAGGGGCTTAGTTCCAGCCAGATCCGTGAACCAGTTGTTTATGGCACTCTGAGAACGTGCTGTCACCAGCCAAAAGTTATCCTTCTGATTCACCTGGGGTTTCCGTCTTCCCGTGTCAGGCAGCGTATTGCATCGCAGCTTTTCTGCAATAATACTGCTAAAATTTGAACTGATCTGGAAAAAAGATCAGAAGAATGAATTGCATTTCACAGGTCAAAGATCTATTCTACGTGCTTAAAATCTCGTTTATCACTCCTACCAGAAGTCTCACCAGTACCAACTTCTGAAACACAAAAAAACTGCCAATAACTTCCTTTGGCATACTTGCAAAGAGGAATGCTTCTAGACAACTCATACAATAACCAAGCAGGGACTCAAGCCGAGACAGACACAACTCTCTATAGGTACTTATCAAATCAGACAGAAGGCTTCTTGGACAGACATCAGACAAGCAAAACAAATATACTGTGTTATTGATTGCCTTCCATCCCAGGTCATTACTAGTCCTCTTGTCCGGGAGGCCAGGAAGTTAATGTCTTGATTTTAGAGACTGGAAAAATGGAGCTGAAGCCTGTTACATAATCCCCATGTTTAAACTGCCAGATGTTTCAAGAAATCTTGCTTCTCTTCTACCATGGCCATAATGAAACCAAACCAAGAAGTCTCCTGCTTCTGGTATCCTAGTCTTCTGCTTTAATTACAGAATATAAGGAGTTCTAGATGCTGGTTTAACAGAGACTGTGGATACAGACCTGCCCATAAGTACGGAGCAAGACAAGAACTTGCTCTCTCAGAGGTGGGACACAGTACACAGTTCCAAAAGTATGCAGAACTTTGATTCTACAGGGACAAATGGTTAGGTCCTAAAACACCCATCCTAAATAAAAGGGTCTCCTGGTTCCAGACACGCCAGGAAGGAATGAGACGCAGGACTGCCCAGGACCCAGCAGCCTGCCCGTCCAGCCAGCAGGCCCTGCCTGGCCCCCGCACCCTCCCCATGCCTCTCACCTTCGCCGGGTTAAAATTGACATTTTTGGCACTGCCATGCTCGTCCCCAGAGACCGCCGGCTGGTTATTGAAGCCTTGCTTGACGTTCAGAGCAGTCAGCTCATCCTGCGGGGGAAAGGCGATCAGCAGGGCCCGGCCAGGCCCCTCCACGCCACACGCCCACAGCCTCCGTCCCCGCCACGGCGGCCCGGCCAGCGTGGGGACAGGGCCCAGCGGCCTCCCCCAAACCCTCGCCGCCAGGCAGCGCCCCAGGCGAGCGCCGGGACACGGGAACCGCGAGCCCCCCCGCCGGCCGGGCCACCCACCCACAACCCGGCGGACGGGGTCCTGACGGCCAGCCACCGGCGGGGACGCAGGGCAGCCCCGGCGGCCTCCTCACCGCCAGCCCCGCGCCCCGCGTCAACCCCGCACCTCCTTCTGCTTGGGGTCCTGCGGGTAGACGTCGGGCGGACCGAGGCGCGGGCGCTTGAGCGGGCGGTGCTCGTAGCTGAGGACGCCGAAGGCCGCCATCCCGGGCCGACCGGCGGGCAGCGGCGGCCGGGCCACAACAAGGGCCGCCGGCGCATGCGCACTGCGCCGGAGAGACCCGAGAACCGCGCCGGTGTGACGGGCGGCGCCGAGGGGAGCCGGAGCGGCCCGAGCCCGGGCCGAGGAAGCACGAGGAGACCCGAGCGCCGCCGGGAGGGGCCGAGCGCAGCCGAGGAAGCGCGGGGAGACCCGAGCGCCGCCGGGAGGGGCCGAGCGCAGCCGAGGAAGCGCGAGGAGACCCGAGCGCCGCCGGGAGGGGCCGAGCGCAGCCGAGGAAGCACGAGGAGACCCGAGCGCCGCCGGGAGGGGCCGAGCGCAGCCGAGGAAGCACGAGGAGACCCGAGCGCCGCCGGGAGGGGCCGAGCGCAGCCGAGGAAGCGCGGGGAGACCCGAGCGCCGCCGGGAGGGGCCGAGCGCGGGCGGAGAGTGCCGAAGGGGGGGGCGGCCCGCCGGGCGCGCGGCGCCCCCTGGCGGGTGAGGGGCCGGGTGGAGGGCCGCGCGCGGACGGAGGGCGGCGCCGTCGGGGAGCGGTGGCCCCCGGGGGTCCGTAGGGGCACCGGCGCTGCTCGGTGTCCCCGTCAGTGGCGGAGGCAGCGGGGTGGAGTCTCAGCGCCTCTGCGGCGACACGAAGCCGAGTGGGGCGGCGACGCGCCCGAGGGACAGGACGGCATCCAGAGGGACCCGGGCGGGCTGGAGGGGTGGGTCCCGGGGAACCTCGTGGGGTTCGACACGGCCAAGGGCAGGGCCCTGCACCTGGGTGGGGGCAGCCCCCGGTGTCCGTACAGGCTGGGGGGGTGAACGGCTGGAGAGCAGCCCTGGGGAGAAGGACCTGGGGGTGTTGGTGGGTGAGGAGCTCACCATGAGCCGGCACTGTGCGCTGGCAGCCCAGCGAGGCCCCGGCACCCTGGGCTGCATCCCCAGCAGCGTGGCCAGCAGGCGAGGGGGGACTGTGCCCCTCTGCTGCGCTCTGGGGAGCCCCCCCTGCAGCGCTGCCTCCAGCTCGGGGGGGCCCAACAGCAGAAGGACACGGAGCTGTTGGAGCGGGGCCAGAGGAGGGCCCGGAGATGCTGCGAGGGCTGAGCCCCTCTGCGGGGAGGACAGGCTGGGAGAGGGGGGGTTCAGCCTGGAGAAGAGAAGGCTCCGCGGAGATCTCAGAGCCCCTTCCAGTGCCTAAAGGGGCTCCAGGAGAGCTGGGGGGGACTCTGGGTCAGGGAGGGGAGCGATGGGACGAGGGGGAACGGTTTGACGCTGAAAGAGGGGAGATTTAGATTAAATAGAAAGAAGATATTTTTTACACTGAGGGTGGTGAGCCCCGGGCACAGGTTGCCCCAAGAAGCTGTGGCTGCCCCATCCCTGGAGGTGTTCAAGGCCGGGTTGGACGGGGCTCTGAGCAATCATCTAGTTGAAGGTGTCCCTGCCCATAGCAGATGGTTGGACTAGATGGCCATTAAAGTTCCCTTCAAACCCAAACTATTCTATGATTCTGTGATCCTTACCCCAGGACTGCCCCACAGCCCACCACCCCCTGCTGCCCCCACTGCCCCAGACACCTGCCCCAGCAGCCCCACGGCCACCGTCCCCCCGACTGCACCCCCATCGCTGCGCCCATGTCTGCCCCCATCACTGACCCTCGTGACCACCTCCCATAACTTCCCCCGGCTGTCCCATGGGCCCCTGTGTGACCGTCTCCCCATAGCCACCCTCCGGGACTGCCCCAGCGACTCCTGGGACTGCCCCAGTGACTCCCAGTTCTGCCCAGTTCTCAGCGACTCAGCCCAGGACACCCACGGTGGGGCCGTGGGTCACGAATCCCACACTGGCCCCGCTCCTGAGGGGCAGCCCTGGGGGTGCGTGAGCCCTGTGGCATGGCGGGGTGATCCGTGGGAACAAGGCGGGAGGAACCGCAGGTCCCGGTGGGGCAGACAGTGGGGGCCAGAGGGGTGAGCAGGGGGCAGGGCAGGAAGGGTGGTGGGCCCCAGTGGGATGAGCCGTAGGACCTCGATGTGGTGACCCATAGTCCCATTTGGAGTGGCCCATGGGGCACCCCATGGCGTGGCCCCGTGGCAGCGGGTGGTGCCGTGGGGCAGGAAGTGGCGCGGGTGCGGAAGCCGTCAGCCCTGCGCGGTGGGCTGTGTGCAGAGGCTGTTCGCACGCGCCCCACAGCTCGCCCCGCCATGGCGGTGACCAGCATCTTCCTTGCGCCTGTCCTCCTCTTCCTCCTCCTCATCTGTGGGCTGGGCCCCTACCTTGCTGCTGCCTGCAGCTCCCCAGGTAAGGGGGGCACATGGGCCCTGGGGGGGGCAGGAGGCCGTGGTGCCCCATGGGTGGTGGGGCTGGGGGATGTCGCTCCCCGGTGATGGCGGGAGAGGAGGGCAGGACGTGGGGCTGTGTGGGGCTGCATGGGCTGGCGAGCCGTTAGGGCACATACCAGAGACCCCATGAGCCCCCGATGCTCCCCAGGACCCCTGGCACCTACACGGGATGGAAAGGCTGCTGGGAGAGTTGGGCTGTGCCAGGGAATCCCTGTTGGGTGTCCTTGCTCCCGCTGGAACCACCAGCCCCATGGTTACTCGCCCTGTGACCCTCCTGGCCCCATGATGGCTCTACAGGCCCCACAGCTCCCAACCCCGCAGCTCTGCTGGCTCTGGAGCTGCCAGGCCTGCAGGCAGCGCTGCCGGGAGGGACCCTGGCCACGGGGGTCCCCCAGAGTGGGGGGCAGCGGCAGGATGTGATGCGCAGATCCTGTCG
This sequence comes from Pluvialis apricaria, assembly GCA_017639485.1. Taxonomy (NCBI): domain Eukaryota; kingdom Metazoa; phylum Chordata; class Aves; order Charadriiformes; family Charadriidae; genus Pluvialis; species Pluvialis apricaria. The sequence continues at coordinate 24,952,007 of CM030017.1, read as the reverse complement.
GGCGGCAGCCAGCGGATCCGCACCAGCCACCCTCTCCATCCTGGTCACGTCAGTGGTGCCACGCGCAGGCAGGGAACGGGGGACGGCGGCTCCTCTTTCCACCCGGCACCCTCGCCCCAGCCGTCGTCCCGCTTCTTGGCTGGCTGTCAGTACAACACCAGCTTTCCGTGGAAAAACAGCCCCTCTGTATCCCTGGACTTCCCGGGTTGCCGGGAAGGTGCCCTCCATCTCCAGGTGCAGAAACAGCCAGAGCGCAGCGCCTGTTTGCTCCGTTGCATTACATTACAACCCAGGAAAGCCCGGCTCTGGCTTTCTCCTGCCCCCACGGTGCTGGCAGATGGGTTTGGACCTCGGAAGGGATGGGATGTCTCGTCACCTGATTTTTAGGGGGCAAAATCCCATTTTCTGAGAGCCTCCAGGCCAGCTCTTGGCTGCCAGCAGCTGGTTTGGCACTTGCAAGGGCTCTGCGATGTGCCTCAGTCGGTCAGAGGAGCTCGTCCTGCAGCACGCTGTGCCCGCAGCCGCCAGAATGGACTTGATAACCGATGCGGGGACCGACACCGCTCCGGTGCCCCTGCAGCCCCCAGCCAGCCCAGGATGTGGCCTCCAGCTGCGTGGGCAGGACCGGGGCTGGCACAGTGCGGCGGAAGGAGGGGGCAGAGGAGCTGCTGTGGGTGCCTGGAGCGGCTGCTTGGCCCCCCGGGTCTCAGTAGTGTTTCCTGCAGAGGTGGAACGACCAGGGTTCGGCCCCCAGCCCCATGGCAGGGGGGCTCCAGTGAGAAGCACAGCCCAGCATGGTGCCCATCACACAGACACGGGGACACATGGGCACCTGCAAAGCACCCAAAAGGGCAACAGTGAGATCAATTTAGGTAGGATGGAGACATAAGGCACAAATCCCTGATTGTCTCATGGGACGAGCGAAATGGGTCGGTAGGGAAGGGTTTCTGTCCTGGCCCACGGTGCCAGGGGCTGTGAACAGTGGCTTAGGGATGGAGGAATTGGTGCGAAACAGCACATCTGGAGCAAGAGGAGCCAATGGCACAGGTGTAGGAGGGACAGCTGCTGGGCTCTGGCAGTCCTTTGGAGGAAGATGTGAGGCTGCCGGCAGCCCAGGCACCACCAACACAGCAAGTGTGACCGGGGTGGTGGGGGCCTGGCCTTGCAGGCAGGCTGCATTGCAGCTCTGCTGGGAAGAGCTGGCCCTGTTTGGCTCACATGGAGGAAGGCTGTTGGGGGTGTGCAGGGACCCCTGGCACATGCTGTGTCGCCCCGGTGCACTCCTGGGGCCCTGTGCAGCTGCCCACCACCGCGGTGCCCAACAGTGTCTGTCCCTTGTAGGGGTGGATTGCGTCCTCTTCAACGAGGAGTACATGACCTGCATGTGGGGGAGCAGAGAGACGCTCACAGCCAACTACTCCCTCTACTACTGGTAGGTGACCCTGCCCCACGGCCATCCCCACAGCAGGGTGTCCAGCGGTGGGTCCCCACACGGGAGGCTCCTGCCAGCATCGCTGGTCCCAGCATCACTGGTCCCAGCATCAGCCTGATCCTCTTCCCCGAGCCCACGGTGGCCCAGCATCGCTGGTCCCAGCATCAGCCTGATCCTCTTCCCCGAGCCCACGGTGGGGGAGGCTCCGTCTCCAGGGCAAGCGGGATGGGATGCACCAAGGAGAGGGGCTCTGGGGAGAACTGGGGTGCGTGGGGTCTCAGGGAGCCCCAGTAACCCGCTGCGGCACAGGTATGAGAACAGGTCCCCCGTGGTGGAGTGCAAGCAGTACCTGCAGGACCAGGGCGTCAGAGTCGGCTGCCACTTCAACAAGAGTGAGATCGTCCAGTTCCAGCCTTTCCGTGTCCTCATCAATGCCAGCCTCAGTGGCAGGACCCTGGAGGTCCGCAGCGAGCGCATGGAGCTGCAGGACCTGGGTACGGAGCGATGCGGGGCACCCACTTTCCCCTGCGGGGCTGCTGTGGGGCGGGAATGGGGCTGTGGGTCCCCAGGTGTTATGGTTTGAGAGACCCATAACAATTTATTGCCGTTTAGACAATCATTCTATCACTCGATGACCCCTCCCCACCTGCAAAAGGGAAACGGAAAAAACAAGGAAACCCGAGAGTTGAAGTATAAACAGATTTAATAGAGTAAGATTAGATAATTAGCATTAATAGTGTTAAAGAACAAATATTGATCCTGATACCAATACAGAATATGCAAAGATTATACTCAGCCAATTCTGTCATCAGTAGGAAGCCGTGCACTCCCAGCAGGGACAGCCAATGTGGGACACTGCGAGTGCTGTGGCTTCAGGAGGAAGGGAAGGCCTCAGGGCTCCGGCACCGGGGCACGAAGTTCTCAGGATCGCAGCCATCAAGGGAGAGAGAGAACTTCGCAGCAAACTTCCAAATTTATAGTGAATGTGACATTGATAGTGTGAAATAATCCTGGTGGCCAGTGTGGGTCAAATGCCCGGGTCTCGCTCCTCCTCATCCCCGCACCTGGCAAGCTCGAAAACACCAAGCCCTCGAAACCCGCACACCATAGCTGGCTAGAAAGTAAATATTTTCGCAAATTCAGACACTAGAGTCCTGTAAAAGTGCAGTCTTCCCAAGTATTAGAACAGAAATTAGTCCTGTGTTGCTCAAACCAGGACACCAGGGCTGCCCCATCATGTCCCAGCTGGTGGCAGGACCACCAGGGTGTGGGGACGGCAGTCACCGGGCATCACCTGTGCCTTGCAGTGAAACCAGAGGCACCCATCAACCTGACCATCCGCAACATGAGCAGCAACCAGCTGCAGCTGACCTGGACCTCCCCATACCCCAAAGCCCAGTGCCTGGAGCACGCCGTCAAGTACAAGAGCAACAAGGACACCAGCTGGACGGTGAGAGCCCCCGGCTGCGGCACCCCCACGGTTGTGCCCGGGGGCGAGCTGTGCACGAGTATCCATGGCAATGCCAGCGCTCATCGCATGGCCCACATCTCTCCGCAGGTGCACCAGGTGAAAGGAGATGTCTTCTCCTTCCCCAGCGTGGACTATGAGAAGTACTACACCTTCTATGTGCGCAGCAAGATCAATAGCTACTGCGGCAGCACTGAGCTCTGGAGTGAGTGGAGCGTTCCCGTGGTCTGGGGCAGCAACTCCACTAGCAAGGGTAGGTCCTAGGGGCTGTCCCTGTCCAGGACAAGGTCACCAGCCATTTGTGGTGACAGTGTGGCAGGGCTTGGGGACAAGCCCCTTCTCCATTCTCCGCTCCCAGCTGAGCCCTGCCACGGACGATGCCGAGCTCCCATGGCCACCCACAAAGTGCCACCACCATGCCCACCCCACTGCTGCGGCAGTGTGCAGGCTGGGGATCCGCGTCACCCTGGCTCTTTCCAGGTGCGGTGGAGGAGCAGCTGCACTGGTTCTGGATCCACACGGTCTTGATCCCCATTGCTTCCTGCCTGCTCTTGCTGGTCCTTGTCATCCTGCTGGTGCGCATGGAAAGGTGAGTGTAGGGGGCTGGCGGGGGGCAGCAGCGCTGGGGCCCTTCCCCTCTGACACACCTCTCCCACACAGGGTGTGGGTCATCCTCATGCCCCGAATCCCCAACCCCAGCAAGAACTTCGATGAGCTCTTCATCACCCACAACGGCAACTTCCAGGTAAGGCGGCTGCGGGCAGCCCTGCCCCAGGCTCCCCGCCCTGCCCCACGGGGTTGGGGCTGCCTGGGGGATGGCTCCTCTCACCGCGCTCTGCTCCCCCCAGGAATGGGCCGGAGTCCCCAAAGATGTTGTGGAGAGCTTCAAGCCCAACTACAGCGAGAACATCTGCTACGTGAGTGAGCTGCCCCCCAAGGACAGCTACGAGCACCTCTGGGAGGACAGCAACCACCCGCCACCATCTGTGATGCCCGGGGCCCCGGCCACCCCCCCGGAGCACAGCCCCTACAAGAACAGCTACGTGGGAGTGTAATGCACTCCTGCGCCCCGCACGCTCCGCATCCCCGCTGCCCGGAACCTCACTGCCTCACGGGCCTTGCCCCCGACTCCCACCCTGCCTCTGCCAAATACCCGGGCCTCCCAGCCTTGCTCCCCGCCATGGCCACGCTCAGACCCCACGACATGGCGGTGCCTTGGAGCTGCCGAGGGCTCACCGATCTCCCCTCCCTGCTCCGAGGTTCCCACAAGCACACCCAGGCACATGTCACCACAACCTGTCCTCTTTGTGCCCCGCTGCCCCGTCCCCATGCCTGCTGTCCCCATGCCCATCACCCTTGTGCCCCGCTGTCCCATCCCCATGCCTGCTGTCCCCATGCCCATCACCCTGATGGCCCACTGTCCCGTCCCCATGCCTGCTCCCCACATGTCATCACCCTGATGGCCCACTGCCCTGTCCTCATGCCTGCTGTGCCCACGCCCCGTCACCCTCGTGCCCCGCTGCCCTGTCCTCCACCACCCTTACACTCCATCCCCCTGCCCACCCCCTTGTGCGCGGCTGTCCCCGCACCATGCCTCTCGGCGCAGGGGAAGGTGTCGGGGCGGGGCCCAGGCAGAGCAGGGACAGAAGGGACCTGGTGCGAGGTGGCTTCACCCTCCGGAGGGGGCCGAGCCAGGGGGTGGGCAGCGCTGAGGCTCAATAAAGGCTGGGACTGTCCCCATCGCATACTTCCCGGGGCTGTGGCCATCGCTGGGGACGGCGCGGCCGCGGGCGGGGACAGGGGGACACGGGGACAGGGGGACACGGGGACAGCCCCCCCCGCTCCCGCAGCGCCCCCCAGCGGCTGGGCGGTCCCGGCCCCGCCCCCTGCCCGGAGTGGGCGGGGCCTCCGCGCTTGACGGACGGGTAACTTTCCACCTCTGTCCACGTGGTGCGCCGAGCTTCCGCCCTCCCCCCGGCAGCCGATTGGGGGCGCGGCGCCGGCGGCTCCGCCCCCGGCGGCGGTGATTGGCGGAGGCGGAGCGGCGGGCACGCCCCTGGCGGCTCGGGCTGCCGCGGTGCCCGGCTCGGCGCTGCCGGGACGGGGCGGGCGGGACCGGCGCCGGTCACCGGTACCGCACGGCACGGGCTCACCATGATCGTGTGTCCCCAGAGCGTGGAGCACCCCCGAGGAAGCCGGTGCCAGCGGCTGCCGGGGCAGGTAGGACCCGACCCGCCCCGCCGCCACCGGAGACTGTACCGGAGAACCGGGCTCGGCCCTGCTCGCCGCCACCAGCCCGGCCAGGTTGCGGCACCAGCTGGCCAGGGCACTCCCGCCGCCCGCCGGCGGTGCGCGGGGCCGCCCTCTCCCGATGCGCTGGCCGGCGGCCCGGTACCGGTACCGGTGCGGCGGCGCCGTCCCCGTCCCCTTTGTGCGGGATGCGCCGTGCCTCCATCACTGCCAATCAAACTTGTTTTTCTCTCTCCGCCTGCACTGCCCGCGCCGCGCACCGGGGGCGCTGCCGCCGCCGCCCGCACAATGGGGCCCCGGTTACCGGCCGCCGGCACCGGGCCGACACCGCCGCGGGGACCACTGCTGCGGGCACTAGCACTTCCTCTGTTCCTTCGAGAACCGGGGCTGGGGCCCGGCGAGAGGTGCCCGCCGCATCCCCAGCGAGCATCACCGGCGGAGGCACCGGTACCGGCGGAGCCGCGGTCTCGCCTGGCGGAGGAACGGAGCCCCGGGATGGGGGTGGAGGGGGTTCACACCGCGGAGTCCTGCCCGGCCGGGGGGGGGGGGGGGGGGGGGGGGGGGGGGCGAGGCGGAGTCCCCCTGCCCCTTCTCCCGCCGGGCCGGGCTCCTCCATCCTCCTGCCTGTTTTACATGCAAAGCGCTGCCCGGCGATTGGCTGGCCTGGCAGCACCTGCCCGCGCAGGGAGGGGTGAGGCTGGCAGGGCGCCGGCGGCGTGGACACAGGGAAGCCACCCCAGGGAGGGAGGCGATTACTCCCCCTGCCCCGGCGCTGCGGGTGGGTGCAGGGGAGGAGGAGGGTTATGGCCGGGGAGGGTGAGGAAGGTGGCACCGGGGGCAGTGCGAGAGGCTGGGGGGCAAGGCCGGGGGGACGCGGCTGGTGGTGCCGTGGGGAGCAGGCAGGAGAGCCCTCCAGGGCCGGAGGGCTGAGGTGGAGTGTGCTCTGCACCTTCCTTCATCCTCCCCTTGCAAACCGTGTCTGCCTGGTCGCTCGCTCCAGTGTCACCTGGACAAGCAGAGCAAAGAGAGCTGGTGGCCCCGGAGGCTGAGCCACGGGCTGGGCACACGGCTCCTCGCTGGAGACCGCCTTCCCCCAAGGGAGTGGAAGGGCCCCCGGCTCCTCTACCTCTGTCCACCAGAAGACGAGCGGTGACTGTAGCCCCACAGGTGTCTGCAGGGCAGCTCGTTTCCCTGAGCAGAGGGACTTTGCAGGGGACTTTCACAGGTCACTTCTGGTTTGCACCTTCTCCAGTGGGACAGAGAAGCCAGCGCTCTTCATCCCTCCCCATTTTAGTTTGGGCTTGGGTGGGGTTTTTTTAACCCCTTTGGCCAAAAGTGAAGAGGAAGCTCCAAATGACATCAAGTAAATCTCTTAACATCTGAGCGATGGTGTGTTCATCAGAAGTGCTGGATGTTAGAAAACAGCCTGAGCTGCGCGGCTCAGCCCTGGGCTGCTCTGCTCCGTGCCCAGCAGCTTTGCCGTCCCCACCGGTGCCGCACTGACCCTTTGGGTCACCTCATGGTGGCACACAGTCATCTGCTGCAGAAAGGAAGGCCTGATTGACAAGATAGCTGCTGGCAAGGCGAGGTGCATGGGGCACCAGCATGGGGCATCAGGGTTCCTGGTTGGGGTTCCAAGGGCTGTGCGTGTGTCCTGGCCGGCGGTAGCAGCCTGGGGTCATGGTGGAGCATGGGCTGATTTGCAGGCATGCTCCTGGTTTCCTGCCATGCCACCGTTGTAGCTGTGCCCTGGTCTCCAGCCTTTGAGTGACCGCCCAGGAGAGACGGGTGGGAGGAAGATGATGGTGGTCTCACTGGGGCCAATGGCTCCCACGGGAGATTTAGGTTTGTGCCTGGGAAGGGAGGCGCATTCTCTGCACCTGAGGGTGCTGCCTGGGCTTCCGCACGCCGGCGGCAGCCGTGACTCTGTGTGACAAGGGTTAGCGCCTGCTGCACCCCGCACTGGGGTGGGCGGGCTGCGGGTGCAGAGCCCGCTGTCGCTGTCGGGTGGGCGGTGTGGCAACGGGGCCGTTGGGGTGCAGCAGCTGCCCGGGCACCTTTTGCGCATCCCCGTCCTCTGCTCCCACCACGACTGGGGTGGTGCGGCTCGGGGCTGGGCTCGGCTGGGCACTGGCGCAGGGCTGGGGTGGGCACGGCGGGGGGTGTATGGACTCCCCTCGACACGTTGCCTGTGTTTTCACTGGTGGGCGCACCCGGTGCCAGCTGTGCCACGCACCCATGCACTGCGGGACCTGCTCCCACGCTGTGGGAGACTTCTGAGCCCCTCTGTGCGCTCCTGACTGCGTGACGGGTGCCAGGATGTTGCTTGTCCCTTGGCTTGCCAGGGCAGGAGCCCAGGAGCAGCTCAGCTGGCGCCACAGCTCTCCCCCCGTCCCAGTGCCGGGCAGGAGGGCTCGGTGCCGGCAGTCAGGCTGATGGGCTGCTCCGTTCTGGGAGGTCTCTCCTGTCATGTTTCTCCTTGCATTTGCCTCTAAGCTGCAAGGAGACACCACTCCTGGTTTGCCCATTGCTTCCACTCACCGTACGATGCCCTCTCCCAGGCAGAGACCAACTGATGTTTCCTGCAGCCTGTCCTCCCGCTGGCAGTGACGCCACCGAGCAGTGCTCTGCCGGGCTCCCCGACCCCAGCCCCTGCCCTCCGCACTGGCTTCTGACCTGACGGTGTCCCTCTGGGAGCACCAAGCCGGGAGAGGGCATCCCAGCCCCTCGCAGAGGCCCGGCTTGGCTGGGGGGGGGCTGCTGCAGTGGGGGCTGCTCTGGGGAGAGCTAAGCAGAGCGCGCTCCCCACAGGTAGTGAAGATGTCCGGCAGCGACCCCGAGCGCCCCCACTTCCTCTTCGTGAAGGTGCTGGCGAGCCGGGGACGGCTGGAGGCAGTGACCCAGCAGATGGGCTACCACCCGCAGTACCTCGACAGCTTCCTCAAGACGCAGCACTACCTGCTGCACATGGACGGCCCGCTGCCCTTCGACTGCCGGCACTACATCGCCATCATGGTGAGCCCCGCTGGGAGCTGCCGGAGGGGACGGCGGGGCTCTGCTCCCGTCAGGCTCCCCCCTCTCCCTCCACCGGACAGCCCATGCCAGGGGCTTCTCTGCAGAGGCCAAAACCGTGATGTCCTGGAGGTTGGGCGAGAGGTGGGCACGGGGTCCCAGGCCGCTTGTCCCGCCGGCACGGTGCGGGGATGCTGACGTGCTGCTCTTGCAGGCAGCTGCCCGGCACCAGTGCCGGTACCTGGTGAACCTGCACGTGCTGCAGTTCCTGCGGGCGGGGGGCGATCCCCAGTGGCTGCGCGGCCTCGACTTCATCCCTCCCAAACTCCGCAACCTGAACGAGATCAACAAGATCCTGGCACACCGTCCGTGGCTCATCACCAAGGAGCACATCGAGGTACTGGGGAGGGGGGGGGGTGCTGTCAGCCAGGAACCAGGGCAGCGGTGGGGACAGCAGCATCCCCAGAGGGTGCATGCCATCACCCTGCCCGCGTCACATCACTGGGCTGTCCCTGTCCTGCAGAAGCTGCTGAAAATCAGCGAGTGGAGCTGGTCACTGGCGGAGCTGGTGCACGCCGTCGTCGTCCTGGCGCACTGCCACGCGCTCGCCAGCTTCGTCTTTGGCTGTGGCTGCGAGCAGGACGAGGGGCCGGGGGGCCGAGGCTTGCTAAAGCCCTTGTCACCTGGGAACCAGTGCCTCTGCGAAGCCACCGCCGGCAACGGCTGCAGCCAGGAGCTGCTGCGCATCAACCGCAAACGGGTGAGCCCCTGAGGGGGGTGGTCCACGGGGGGGACAGGGACCAAGGCCGGGACCACTGCCCTCACCCCCGAGCCTGTGTCTGTGCAGTCCCTGGACTCCTGCATGGAGCTGGATTCCCTCCGGGAACGCGTGCAGCGGATCCACGTGGAGACCGAGGGCAGGGAGGAGACGAGGCTGCTGCAGCAGGACCGAGAGGAAGGTGAGGGGCAGGAAGCGGAGGTGGTGGGCAGTTCGTATGGCAGACCTGGGTGTTGCTCCCCCATGTCTATACGTATATTGTCTGCGATGCATGGTTCGGAGAGGGGCTCCTTGGATGCTGGTGTGGGGGAAAGAAGGCTGTGGTTGAGGCGCAGCAAGGCCCAGCTTTCAGCAGGGCAGCTGAGCATCGCTCTGGCCCGTCTGCAGGGCTCTCCCCTCTCGCAGATACCGACGGGGAAGTCACCGGTGCCACCAACCTCGCATGCTACATGCAGGACCCTGACTTTGGATACCAGGACTTTGCCCGGCGCGACGAGGATCAGACGCAGGTATTCAGAGTCCAGGTGAGGTTCCTGCTCTCTCGGTGGGCAGCAGCCTGGGCTGCCACCTCTCCTCTCCTCTCTGCTCCACTCCGCTCCACTCCTGGTGGGGAGCGGATGGTCGCAGGGGTGCCTGTGCAGCCCACATCTGGCGCAGCTGCTTTTGTAAAATGCCTGAGCGGGGACGCTCAGCTCTGAGAGGGGACCTGCCCCACGAGGCTTGGGGAGAGGGAGGTGACTGGTGACTTCTGTCTCTATGGGCTGCTGATTTTTTTCACATCGCCCTCATGGAGGCAAGGGTCAAAATCATTCAAAAGCTGCCTGATGAGGGATGTTGTGGTTTGTGGCAGAGCCGCCCCCGAGAGCAAACCTATTGAATTCTGCTGCATCCCGAGGTCTCCAGCCCTTCTTCCTGGGAAAACAGCCCGGGCTCTTTTTTGCAGTTGCAAAAGCCTCTTGCTGTGCTCAACAGGATTACTCCTGGGAAGACCATGGCTTCTCACTGGTCAACCGGCTCTACTCTGACATTGGGCATCTCCTGGATGAGAAGTTTCGGATGGTGGATGGTCTGCAAAGCAGTGCCATGGCCAAGCGGCAGGGCTGCGAACCCTCCGTCTTCAAGCGGGGCATCTGGAATTACATCCACTGCATGTTTGGCATTAGGTAGGCAAACGCACCTTGCGGTCGAGGGGAGAAGAGCGAGCTGAGGCAGGCGGGAGGAGGGCAGGGCGCTTGGGCTGTCTTGCAGATGGGACTGGAAAACAGATGGAGGTGAATCGCCTGCCTGGATGTTGGGCCAGGCAGCACAGAGATGCTCAGCTTCTCTGGACAGGACAGGGCGCTGCGGGGATGGGGCTTCAGCGCCTGGTTGCCACTGCTGTGTGTCCCCCTGCCCTGCGGCTGTGCCGTGTCCCGGGCAGACCATGGGCGAGGTGTTGTTCCGTAGGGACACGGTGCTGGCTGTGACTCGCCCCTGTGCTCCCTGCAGGTACGATGACTACGACTACGCAGAAGTGAATCAGCTCCTGGAGCGAATGCTCAAAGTTTACATTAAAACTGTAACCTGCTACCCAGAGAAGACAAACTCAGAAATGTTTGACAGGTTCTGGAAGCAGTTCAAGCACAGTGAAAAGGTGGGACAGCCGGCCCCTGGCTCTGACCAGCTGTGGTGGGGCCGGGAGCGGGCAGGGGCTGCAGCCTGGGGTGCTTCTGGGGGTATATGAGAAACCTTTGAGCCACCAAACCAGTCTGAGGCGGGTGAGGAGGGAAAATGGAAACTGGGTGTTTGTAAGGAGTTGGGCTTAGCGTGGCGTGGGGCCGCCCGCAGTGCGATGAGTGCAGGGGCCACCAGCAGCACAGGGATGTCCAAGGCCGGAACCCTACCAGTGAGTGTCTCCAGGCAGGCCCTCCCTCCAGCCGTAACGTGCAGGAGCGGCTGCTGTGGGTGGCAGGGACTGTGCCAGTGCCAGCCCAGCATGCTGGCACCAAGTGTGCCGGGGACTCCCCAGCACGTGGCTCTGGGAGGCAGCCGCAGCCTGCAGGGCTGGAAGGAGAGGGAGAGGGCAGCTGCCTGTGCTGGAAAAATTGGTGGGATTTTGTCCCATGCCAAAAGAGTCACTAGCCCAGATGGGTGCTTGCTTGCCCTGCAGCACACTGCGGCTGCCTGAACCTCTCTTGCATCTTCCTCCCTTAGGTCCACGTCAACCTGCTCATCCTGGAAGCCCGAATGCAGGCAGAGCTGCTGTACGCGTTGCAGGCCATCACCCAGTACATGATCTCCTAGACAGTGGGGAGCTGCGCTGCGGCAGGGCCGGGCAGTATCCTCTCTCCCTGGACTCGTGCGTGACCCATCGTGCTGGGACGGACGGCGAGGGATTACTCAATTTAGTTTACTTGACTGTCTTGTTCCTTTTCCCCCCCACCCTCCTTGTGGGGCGCGCTGAGTGGCCCCGTTACGTGCAATTACCAAACTGTGAGGCAAGTCCGTGCTGCTGAGATGTGTTGAGGTGTGATGCTGGAGACTTGAACACGTCCTAGGAGGACTGCCAAAGAGAGGGGGAGAGGGAGGTGGGAGGGGACTGGGGCCAGTTCAGAGGGATGCTCCCCGACGAGCAGAAGCTCCTCACCCGGGTGCTGCAGGAGCCTGGGCCGCTGCAGCGAGGGCAGCGCTGGCTTCCTTCCCTGCACTGCCGAGGCTGCCCTGCTTGCAAGCCACCCTTCGGCACCTGGCCTCGATGGGGTGATGCGTCTCGCTCGGGAACAGCGGGGCAGCTCGTGGGCACGTTGCAATTTCCCCAGTTGCGTGGGTGGGCAGGGAGAAGCACTGGCTCTGAGCGAGGGCCCTTCCCCAGCCCGGGACAAGGATGCGCTTGCTGCCTACGTGCCCTGTCCTTTAGGTCTATGTGCCAAAACCTCTGGGATGGAGGAGTGATGACCCAGGCGAACTCCAAACTGTGAAGCTCTTGCTGGCAGGGTGCTCTAGTGCTCCGCCTTCTCTGACAGCAGGGTGAGAAGGTCTCTGACAGCGTTCAGGCTCCAGGTTGGTTTCTGCAGGGGACTTTGGGCAGTCCTTGGGGGAGCTTGCCCCAAAGCCCTTCCTCTGCCTTCCATCAACGGAGGGGGCAGGAGGAACAACAGAAGCTTCCTGAGTTAACGTGGCTTGTATCTTCTTACCACCATGAGAGGGCTGAGGTCCTTTACAGTATGGTGGAGGAGCCTGCGGTCGGCACAGGTGAGCTACAGGAAGCTTCTCCTAGACCCTGGGCTGGGGGGACTCCCGGGGCTGTCCCCGTGCACCAGCCTTGCCCTCTACCCAGCGGGTGGGAGCACGCACCACCGTTTGCACGCCCCAGGGAGGTACAAGGGACCCAGCACAGCTCCGGGGAGCAGCCACAAAAGGGGAATAAGGCCACCCGTCACAAGTGGGAGCCTGAAGCAAGGGCAGCTGTCGAGTAAGCCCAGCGCACGTTGCTTCAGTCGACCTGTTTACTGCGTAAATGTACGGGGAGAAAACCTTGTGTATGGAAGCTACAGAAAAAGCCTATTTTTGCTATAAATATATTATGTTTGACATGGATGTGTGCTTTGTTTCTGCCAGATGTTTTTTTGGAAGGGGATCCAAACTTACAGGGCAGCAGTACCTGGCTGACCGCAGCCCTGAGGTGGCTCCAGCTCCAGGAAACCCAACGTTCCCAGCCACAGTGGGGTCCTGCACCGACAGCTCTGGTCCTGGTCACTGAGACTGGACCCATCCCGTTCAGCTCAGCTACATCCCCTTCCCATGCTCAGATGAGCAACTCCTGCAGCATTGCACGGTCAATAGGAAAAGAGGGAAGGTTTTTCGGCAAGGAGGAGGGTGTCAGAGGAAGGAACCAGCTTCTCCCCTGCCAGGGACCCGACCCCAGGTGGGCGAAGTGTGAGTGCTGCTTCGGCAGCAGAGGAAGAAGCATTTTGGTGGCACTCACAAGCAGGTCCTCAGCGAGCAAAGCCATCATGGGCTGGAGGAACCTGTGCTGGGGCTGGGCCAGCCGGTACTGGGACAAGCTGGTGGCCTGGGCAGTAAAGTGCCAGGACAACTGGTGCTGGGCAGTCCTGGCTGAGTTGGTACTGGTGCCAGCATGACTGGTGCTGGGACAGCTGCTACCAGGCTTGACCTGACAGTACTGGGACAGGCACTGCTGTTCCACCATTTAGCCCCAGGAAGGGCTGGGTGTCCTGCTCGCCCTCTGGCGCAGCGCTCTGATTAACCCCTTTGCCAGTCTTTCCCAGTCCCCTGCAAAAGCAGCTCTGGGAGCTTGTCCCAGCTCCCCTGCAGGGCTGGGACAAGCCGCAGCAGCCAGTTCTCTGCAGGGCTCCCCCACTCCCCAAGGGAGCAGCAGCGCATCCGCAGCTCTGTGCAGCCCGGGGCCAGCCCCCAGCAGCAGCATCTTCAGCGCCTGCCATCACCCCACGCTGCTGGGGAGAGGGAAGGGAGAAGGCAGCAACAGCACGGCACTGGCTGGGGGTGAAGGGCTGCCCATGCCCAGGAGACACGGAGCAGGTTCCCTCTTGCCCCCCATCTCGCTCCGTTAGTGCACACTGAGCTGGCTTTGCAGGAGCCGGGGCAGCCGCTGCTTGCTCTGGCTGGCAGAACAAGCCCCAGTCTCATCAGCAAGACGAAAAGTTCCATGGGCTGTCAACCCTGACCAGAAACGAGCACAGCTGCTGGCAAGGCCAAGGGAGACCGCCAGCCTCAGCTACCCAACAAGAAAACATCCCCACGTGATCTCAGAGCTAAAAAGCAAGAGATGAAGCAACCATCTACTCCCATCCCTGGGAGAGCCAGCACAGTTGCTGTCATGGCCCAAGTAGGTCTTGTGGCAGATAACTAAAGTATGGGGGATTGTGTCCCTGGAGAAGCCCATAAGGGTCTTGTTGACCAGATGCTTCAGGGCAGTTTTACACCCACACCAGTAATTACATCTTCGCTTTTGAAGCCCACGAGCTGGTCCTTCACCTTATCAACCCCCCCACGCTCCTCTCCTGTGCCTAGCCAGGATGTGAAGCTTCTGCACTCACTGAGGCCCAGGCTTTGAGGCCTCCTGGGAAGGGCAGAGCAGGCACTACACCGTTTGAGCGAAGCGGATGACTCTAAGCTGCGCAGCACGCCACAAGCCTGGCAACTTCAACGCTTGGGACCCTGCCCTAGTGCCCCCTGCACCCTTCATCTGCCCCAACTGGGATATTCCCCTGTGGCTGGAAGGAGGAGAGCTGCCAGAGCCCGGGGTACCTCTCCTCCACAGGAACCCACCAGCACGTCCAGCGCACCCGTGCGGGAGCCAGGCCACTGTGACCTTACCTGGAATTACTGAGGGGAGGATGCAGGCACACATCCAAAGCAGTCACTGCGTTTCTTACAACAGCCTGTAGCAGAAAGGCATGCTGGCAGGCGCAGCCAGGGCCGCTTTTGTAACAGCCCAGCCGTTTCCAACCTGCATGGCGGGAGGAATGGTATGTCCCGGCCTGCAGAGAACATCAAGCTGTGCTGCAGCAATGGTCACTGTCACAGCACCTACAAACCACCCATTAAAAGCCAGGCTTATGACTGCTGGTCTTACCACAGCGGTGGAGGGGAAAAAAATAGTACATGGGAGCTGGGGATGGACTGTCCTGCCAGGAGAGCTCTGGAGCAGGCAGCAGGCACCCCACCATCTCCCCACCCCCCTGCCTGCCTTCTCCGGGCAGCAGCCACACCACCACAAAAGCCACATTGAAGTAGGGGAACGGACTTCCCTGCTGCGCTTTCACACACGGTCCCATCACTGGTGGCAGGGGAGAAGTGTTCAGCAAGCAGCACGCACCCGGGCCAAAGCAGGTCTCCGGTCAGAAACTACACCGGGCAGAAAAGCTAGTGAAGTTTTTGCGCTGACTTCAGGTACTGCTGCTCTGCAGGCAGCTACTCCACGGGCAAAAATGGTTGTGGTGACAACTCGGGAGAGCTACAAGGTCTCCAAGACTGCAAGAAAGGCTGACCTACTGCAAGCAAGGTGCATTGAACCCACACAGCTGTTAGGACAGGAGACAGCAGGACTCGGTGACGCACAGCGGGACTTGGTGTGACTGACTACTGCAGACAGTGTCACACACATCAAAAGCGACCCGGAGCCAAGGCATCCAGGTCCCAGCCCGGCATCTATTCTGTGCTCTGCTCTCCTTGGCAATGCTTAAGTGTCACAGGCCAATGTTCAAATCGGCATAATAAGTGTTAACAGCTACTGGGGGGAGTGCATGGTCCCCTGTTCTACGTCAAGTTTTGATGGCATCCACTCTGATCGCATCAACACCTGCAAAATCCACCCTCGGCATTTTGTTGCTCCGACAGCACCTACCCCTGTGTGCTTGCAGGAAGCCCTAAGCAGCACCCAAGGAACTCTCCTCCCAATCCCCCATTTTTGGAGATGAGCTTAAATCTTTAAGCAGGAGCCTTAAGATCCCTTCCAGAGTTATTTCCGTTAACCATTTTGACACTGTTATTTTTCAGGGGTATTCTTTATCAGATATTACTGAATTGCAAGTATCCAAGGCCTTGAATGCAGGGTTTCTGGCTGTATGCATACTGTGCAATTTCATGAACGAGACTTTCTCCTCAGTCATTTTAAAAACAGCCCCAACTTGCTCTCCGTGTGTCTAACTAGGCCAGTGGAATCCACACTCTACACTCCTTCCCCTGTTTCTGATCTCCTTACCTGCCTCTACTCCGAAGCAACATGACCAAGGCTCGGAACTGGCCTCATCTTCTGCAAGACCTCTCCTGAGCCGTGGCGTGCGGAGCCCCCCCTGGCACAGAGGGGGACAGCACATTCTCCAGCTTCATCCCAGCTGCGAGAAGGCAGACCTGCTGGAATGACACACTGCTCTGATTCAAGGGCTCCACCACAAAACTCACAAGCTGCTTCACTGGCTCCAACTCTATCTGCATTCTTACTTGTCTTATGTCCAGGATGGACCCCTTGAAGTACCTAGCTGAAGCCCTCTCCTGCCCAGAGAGGCCTCTTACCCACACACACACCTCTGAGCGGTTCAAAGGAATGACTAGGTCCCGGCTTCCACCCCGACATTCATCTCTCCTTCGATGTGCAGCTCCAAGCCATTACCTTCTACAATCAAAAATGCCCCCCAGCTGTAGTAACCTTCCTTTTTCCCATGGAGGATTTGGGGTATGCAAGCATAGAGAAAAGCTCATGCACATGCTCATCTGTCCTAATTAAGTGTCAGCATCTGTTTGTGGAAGAGTCACTGAAAGAAAAGAGTAGCAGCAAACCTCTTCTTCTATTCCTAGAGATAACTGGTAGAGTTGCTGACACTCAAAGATATTTGCATGGAGCTATACAAAACAGAGTCATCTTCTACACTCCAGTCTAGAAGGGCAAGGAATGAAGGGGTTAGGATGGCTCTAGACTAGTCCTGCAGAAGTTAAAACTCCACAGGGTCAGTTTTAGGGCTTGGCAACCCTGTGGGTCACCACGCGCGGCCAGCAAATTGTAACGAGGGGCTCTACACACCGCAGAGTGCCCTGGAGCCTTTGCAGGCTGTCACGCTGCGACCCTTCCACCTCTGGCCAGCTAAGGGACATTTCACCAAGGGGTTGCCGCCCTGACAGGTGAGGAGAGCAGAGGAAAGAAGCTAAGGGCAAGAAAAAAATAGCTGGTCCTCACCAGGGGAACAGAACAAACTGCATGAGACACAGAGCAGAGGATTACAGGTTTTTATTTGTCAAACATTCCCCCCTAGTCTAGCACATTCTACAGTCTTGCTAGCACAGATGGTAACAAAGAGCCTGTAATGGTTCAGAAGTTACACTGCTACAGAGAGCAAACAAAAGCAGAGATTTATTATGTAAAAAAAAAAAAAAAAAATTGTGAGAAATGGGTGAAAGAGTGCAGAGCGGATGGGTGTAAACTATTGTCAGCTAGTGGTGCCTGCCCTGTGTGCAGCAGACGTCTGTGCTAGCAACGCAGAAACCCCTCCTGGGACCGCACCAGGTAAAGACTCCACTGTGCTGGAAGCGTCATTTCACAGAACCATCCCCAGTGCCTTACAAAGAAGGCTCCTTTCGGGAGAAGCGACCTATCTGCTCCGTAGCTAAACCTCTCGACACCTTGGGGAGCACCACAGGGTAGCACCACACCAAGCACCATGGCACCGGCTGTGAACATCCCCTTCTACCACACCCCATAACGCTGCCTTAGCCCGAGAACCATAGATGTGACACCATCAGTTCTTTCACCTTCAGCTTCCGCTGCCTCTTCTCCCTGCTTCAAACCGCGGTATTAGATGCAATTTTGATTCCATCGGAGATTGTTTTCCATCAACTACAGACACATCGGGGTGCAGGGAGAGACATAAGGGCTACTGAAGAGAGAGGATCCCTTTCTTGAAGGGTGAGCAACTGTGGTGATGGGTTACCACGTACTACCGAGCTTTCACCTGGACAGACCTTTCAGGCTTTAGGAGTCACCTCATTTGCTTTTCTCCACATTAATCAGAACATGTTTGTCATTAGACATGCAACTGAGGCAAACCCTAAGCTATCCCCGTTCATGCTCATGTCCCAAAGTTGATTGATTTGTTGTGGGATTTTTTTGATAATGGGTCTAAACTTGCACATTATTTTGGTGACAGTCCAGGACACCACTCCCACCCGGCAGCACCAGACACAAGTTTCTCATTCCTGGAGCGTGGCTGGCCCTGAAGCATTTGAGTGTGGCTATAAATAAGCAAATAAGTAAGGAAATTAACAAGTGATCTACATAAAAGCTTTCTAGGCATTTCCTTTGGAAAAGCTGATTAGTGCTACTTGCTTCTAGTATGAGCCTCATTTATGAATACGCCTGGGCTCTGGAACGCTCCCACTGCTTTCATTCCTCTCACCAGGATGATTCGACTGCTTTTTTTACAGCAGCACAGGGTAGGGGATGACATGTTTTTTAGACACACCAACAAGAAAAATTAAGGGCTCCAAGAAGCTTTCAACATTCCAAACTCTGACAGGAAGCTGGGAGTACAGTAAAACATGTTTACATTATAAAGAAGGCTCGAGCAATTTGTTAAACCCAGGTGGAAATAAAAGCTACAAGTTTGCCTAGTTAGCTGAATCCTTCACAACCCAGAGCTGCACAGTGGCTCCACGCTGTGAAAGATGGCATTTCACCTCTGGACATGAAGAAACTTGTGAGCTCAGTGAGGACAAGGAAAATGCACCCAGCGCAGTGTAAGGCTTCATGCCAAGAGTCCCCTGCCCACTCCCCTCAGGCACTTATTCAGGAGCATCACTCCCTGTGTCACTCCCCCCTTCTCCTCCCCACCCAGCTCACAGCTGCTCTCGAAATCCCAGCCCAATCCTTCATTAGAGCAAAAACTAGCCCACAAGCACAGGGCCTGCGGTGCTCACGCAGAACGAAGATCCATCGAGACACTACCCTGAATCCAGCAGCAGTCAGTAGCGAACACCTTGGGTACAAATACAAAAAAATTGACAAGGATTGAGCAAGCCCCTGCCAGGTGCAAGGTGCCAGGTACAAGGTGCAAGCAGCAGTTTAGGAACTTTAAAGTCTCTGGTGTCCTGTGAGGAAATACCCCAGGCTAGAAAAGCTCAAGGTTTATAAAAAGGAAGTTATCTGAGAAGGGACTGGAGAACTCTGGAATTCTCTGCATCCCTGCCCTCTGTGCCAATGATCCGAGCTATCCCGCTGCACAAGCAAACGAGAAGCCAAGTTGCGTGCCTGAGCCTGCAACATTACATTCATGGTTTACTGAGCACTCCCGGGGCACCGGTACGTCTTCCAAACACCATCCTCAGCACTAGCGCGCTCTCAGGCTTCTTCAACCACTGCCAGCTCCTCCTGCATGGAAGAGACAGAGAGCACCTGCACGGACTGCCGCAAGACAGACATCACTGCCAGCCCACCGGCAGCGCAGGACTCCAGCCAGAGGTGCTCCTGTCTCCAGTGCTGTCCCCAGGAGTCTGGCCTGGGAGTACGAAAAGGAAAAAAAAAATAGATAGGTGCTCTATTCCTTATTAAAAGGACAGGGTCTCTTACGAACTCACACTGTAGGGCACCAACCATGATGAGCTTTGGTGTACCTGGGCTGCAGCTCCCTCAGCTGGAAGAGCTGGATCCCCCCAGGGCGCTACCCAAGTGCTCAGGGCCGGGCTCTCTGCAGCCAGAGATCAGGCTAGGTCCCCAGTGCTGTCACACCTAGGGGACAGCTTGGAACAGCCTGAAGGCAGCACTTCTTCCCCACAGACCAAGCCAGCCATGGCTCACCATGGATTTGCAGGTCTGAAGCACTGCTTACTCATATTGCCCTTCCTATTGCTTTGGGCTCCGTTTTCATGAGAAACAAGCTAGAGATTCACATGTAACATGGTCACACCTACGGGTGTCTTGTCCTTTGATACGTGGTGGTGGAGCACGGGCAGCCCGTCAGCTTCCTCTGGAGATCATGGGATTCGTTTGCCCTCAGAGTCCAAGTGACTAAGTGGCACATTATACGCCAAATAACACAAATCCCACCAGATCTATTAGCGGCAGCCCAGAACGGCCGATTCATACGTGCAGCACATGCCATCAGGTGTTTGTAGAAGGCCTATCTATCCATTTGTGTAACGAACCAACTGCAGAGAGAATGTAGATCCAGGACTCAAGTCGGCAAGACCTGGGATCCCAGCTTAGGATCTGCCTTTCCATTTCCTTGTGACAATGAGGTGTGGCCAGACATGCAGATTGCAGGTAAATTTGAAACATATCACTGTGAGGTCTGCCATGAAGACAGCCTTCAAAGCAAAAGTTATTAAACTATTCCAAGGCTCTGATGGCAGAGCATGCTAAAGATAAGGCTGCTGAAGACTCCTGGTGGCAGGTAACCAGACAAACCACTCCCGTTCCAATCTCCACTCAAATGAAAATGAAATGAAACCCATGAAAACAGAGCAGACAAGGTGGTAAAACAGTACAGCTCATTGCACTGCGTGATAAAAACCTTCCGAACAGAAGCCACTGGCACCTTCAGAAAGGACTGGAGAGGCCTTCTGCTGGACCAAGCCTACCAGAACACCATGAAAGCACCATGTCTCCCATAGGTCCTGTCACTGCAAACACCAGAAAGGTGACAGGAACATGCCAGCTAACGCTCTGAACTAACCTCTTGACTCCTAGCTTCTGCCCTGCAAGAACAAAGAGACAGGGCAGGATCCCAGGCACATCCCCAAGGATGTGCCTACAGGCTTCAAGTTCCCCAAGCAGTAGCAGAAACTTCAGCAAGAAAACAAAAACCTTCGGAAACCAAAAAGTGAGCTACCAAACACGTGCCCTCTGTAAGGGCTACCCAGAGCGTCAGCAGATCTAGCGCGATCCAGTCCACACCATCTTCTTAGCAGCCTAGGGCACTCGTCCTACATATCAGCTGCAGTCCAGCTACCTACGGGATTAGCTGAGAACGAGCGCACTGTTAATGATTAGCATTCCTTAACATTGTGCTCTTGGCTCGGTGGGAGTGCGCAGTCGAGGAAGGAGACCGAGTAGCTGTGGCTGAATGCCATGCCACACCACGCAGGCACCTTCCACCTGTTCTGGGGGAGAGCAGCCATTCCCCACTTACACTGTGGTGCCCTTCCCACTTTTCCAATGACATTTTCAGCCTCTTGGCCCAAAATGCCTTAGGCCTGTCCCCTCCCATACTGTAGTGTTATCTGGTATCAAGGGGACAGATGCAGCAAATGTGTTTTGTTGGGGTTTTTTTTATCCAATAATCTCATCTTCAATTAAAATATATAATATATATCTAAAAAGGTTTAGAAAAGCTTCTATGTAATTTGCAGCTACTTTTACATATAGATTACAATAATGTACAACTCTTCCCCAAGGTGGTTTGAAACCACAGGGACCTGCCAATTCATTCCCCTCAGTCATATACATCACCAAACATCAAATGCGTTTGTTCCTAATACAGCTCTGAAAAAGAAGTCTGTCACTGGTACCTTCTCAGAGGGAGAGATGCCTAATACGCCTAATGGGGACACACTTAACATTGGCTTTATATTCACTGTAGAAAGTTCCCAGATTAGTAAAAAAATATTTCATCTATAGAAAATGCCCTTCTGAAAAGCAACCAGGGCTCTGTTAAGGCCACACCCAGGCTTTCCATTTCTCTGCTGCCGCAAGACAGACCAGAAACAAACCCAAAATGACGTTTTTATGTCCCAGGAACAGCTATTAGCACCTGTGCTTATTTTACAGCAGCCTGGTGTATCAGGAAAGTGCTGAGAACAGCATAGGGACTTCTCGAAACATGTTTCCGATTCAATGGGGCTCAGTTGGCACAGTGAAAAACTCTGTGTCCTCCTGTTCCACTCAGGTGGACAAGAGGAAGCCTTCTACACCACAACCACCACTCTTCCCCGCAGAACAGCGATGGGTGCTCCGGAGATGGGCACGCTGAAACCAACACCTGAAACAGCACACCCTCTTCCCATAGGGCTTCCACCAACAAGCTACTTCCAATTCCTCTGCGAGTCTGTGGGATACCAAGTGCACATCTGGTGGCTTAACGAAAACGTCCACCTACTTTGCCGCAGAGGGCAAGCCAAGTGAGAGCACAGCCAGCCCTCCACCAGTCCCAGGCACTGGGAGACTTTCTGCCATAGCAGAGAGAGGATAGCCATCGAGATATTCCTCCAGCAAACCCAACTCTTCACATGGGAAAATGCTATTGCCTGGCACAGTCTTCTGGCCGAGGTTTTTACCAGGGCTCCTCTTTGGACACGTACGGCCCAGGATTTCTCCAGATGGTCCAAGGCAGGGTCAGGTTTGTAGGAAGAGCCATGGCACATAACAGGATTATTACTTTTAAACTCTTCCTGTTGCAGCCAGATGCAGGTTGCCCCTTCTTCCCAGGTGGGCAGCCCCTTCTGCCCAAGGCGTGGTGTGCAGGGAAATCGAATCCAACGTGCTCTGTTCTTTTCTCTGCCAGGGGTGGGAAGTGAAGTCAGAACCCGATGTTCAAAACCTGAAGGACACTAGAAAGAAGAAAAAGAGAGTGAATGGTTACATCTCAGCTTCAGTGGGAATCCTGGATGCATAGATAATGAGCTAATTACTATCAATCAGCCCCTGCTGCTCAAAGGATGCCAACTTCCAGCAAGGAACAAACACAGATCACAAGAGACCTTGATTGCTGGAGAGTCAAGTGGAGGATGCAACTGCTCAGCTCCAAGCTTCAGAGTACGATTGAGACAGACAAAACAAAAGCACAAAGGTCAAAATTAAGCACTCCTCCTGTAAGCTGATGGCACCAACAGAGCTCTGCAAGATAAGGAGGTTTAAAGAAGGACTTGGGTAACACCAGAGGCACTGCAGGGAAGCAGCAAGGACGAGGAAAATTACTCTTCACCTTAAGCAACCACAAATATCAATTGGTAGGGAAAAAATTAAAGAAGGAATTTTTAGAGATTGGACACTAAAACTGTTTATGCTCACCCACATAAAGAAATCCTCTATCTACCTACAAATAACCAAACATTTCTAGATATCTCATTCTCCCCTGCAAGTCTAAAGGTCCCTTCTCAGGTCTTCTGCCTCATGTCAACAAAGCCGCCACAACTTGTTCAAACAAGCCTTAGAATAGGTCTAAGCAGACTTAAAGACACTAACATAAAACCTCCACCATAGGTCTACGATCCACTTTGGAAGGCAGAATAGTGAGATAAATGTAGGGCGTCCAATCAGTTACATTCAGTAACAGTGAGCATGAAATAAACTTGTGGAAAGGGAAAGAAGCTACAAGGGGGAATCATCCCTGAACATGAAAAGACAGTAACTTAAAACCGAAGCCAGAGCAACAGGCTACTTTGGGAAACTGCAAGTTGATGAGGGTTTTATTTATCTATTAATGTGCCGGTAGACAGAAATACAGTGTTTGGACCAAAGGGAATTAGAGCACAGCAAGAAAACCATGAGTCCAGACCAAGCTGGGCAAGGGATAAAGAGTTCTCCAGGCTATGAAGCTATAGGGAGTCTAACTGAACAACTAAAGATCATTAACTAATGTCCACCAGAAGAGCAGATGGACTTTACACTCGTCAGTGAGGCACAAACTGTCCAAAAGAGGCGACTCTATTCCCAGGTATTCCTCCTCCTGTCTTGCAGAAATACATAACAGAGGCAGATGAGCAAGCCCAAAGTGCCCAGGCTGGTCAGAGACAGCCAGGTGGCCACCCACGCTTTCCACGACTGGAATGGAGGCCACTTGTATCAAGTGCTGAAGGCAAGCGTGGTTGCCCGTTATTGAGCACCTGCATGGTCTAATTCCAGCTGTGGCTACCCTTTTTCCATGATCTCGCTCACTAAGTCTATCATAAGTCACTCTGTCCGGTTTGTGCACCCAGTGCCTTAACCAGGGAATGGCAGGCTTACAACTAACTGAGCTGCAGCTAGCAGACAACAACAGCAGAAATTGTAGAATTTATATTTTTCCTAGTCAAGAAAAATAGTCACACACTGGCTTGCTTCCTCCGCGGCTAATAGCTAGGTTTGTGGGTGCTGCATCACTGCTGCGCAGAGGCAAAGTTTCAACATTTGATCTCTAATCTCCAAGTAAAGAGACAGAGGGTTCAAACAGACTCCTGGTGAAACCGTGGACAAGCTCTTTTAGCATTTAACTTACAGAAGGGGATAAAATCGTGTCAGCTTTGAGCACCATGGGTAACATCAACTCACTTGTGCCTTCCCAAGTGCTGCAGAGATACTAAGTAATT
This sequence comes from Pluvialis apricaria, assembly GCA_017639485.1. NCBI lineage: Eukaryota > Metazoa > Chordata > Aves > Charadriiformes > Charadriidae > Pluvialis > Pluvialis apricaria. The sequence continues at coordinate 24,928,274 of CM030017.1, read as the reverse complement.
ATTCCTAAAGATCTTCTCTTGCCTACAAAGAGAATTATTTCCATGGCTCCAGTTTCATTCTGGCTGTTCAAACCACAGAGTGTGATCACTGGCATTTATTGATGAATAGTTTTTGCTCGGCATTACACCCATAGCTGACCCAGAAGAATACAGGTTAAACCCACAGTAACTACTCAGAAGGACAGCTGTAGGTTAGCCATCACCTGGAAGAGCTTTTGCCAATGTGAATTTTACACGGAAAAAAACACATTCATAGAAAGGATGTGAAAGGAAAAAAGCCTGGCACACTGGAACATATATAGTGGCAGCCATGCTTGCCCTGAACAGTGATTTCCAAACAGGGACTCGTAACGCACTGCAGTAACAGATTCAGAGAAGGGAGAGATGGCACAATCTTGACCTCCTCACAGACACTGATGTCTGCAGCTCACTTGGTTTTTGAACTTGTAAATTTGAGAAAACATTCTGCCTGCTTTTCCCAGGGTCCTTCCTGGCCTCCTGGAACACTCCTATTTCTCTCCACGAGCACCCTGTTCCCCCTTTCTCAGAAACGCGACCCACCTCTCTGTCTTGGCAGCGTTTTACGCTATACTTGCTCTCCTCCGGGGAAAAAAAACACCCTCCCCTTCATGCCACTCCATGGATTCCAGGATACAGGCAAAACTGAAAGGCTTTGCAAAGCTCAGAAAAAGCAAACATAACCTAAGGACACAATAAAAGGCTTGAAACAAAGCATGCGGAACAGGGCACCACTTCTCCAAGTGCAGTACTGCTGTTAAGAACTGCTCACTGAGAGGTGTGCAGGAGCTACGCTTTCTGCTGAAACACTGTACTGATTTAGAACTCGTTCCAGATCTCACTCCTTTCTTAGAGAGCATGCGTCCAGCGTATTTCCCAGAAATTACCACTTCAACTTCACGCATGGAACAAAGCAAATCCAGGGTTTTTAACATCAGATAGCTCCTCTGTTTTGATTAAGCAATTCACATGCTAAGTATGGAATAACAATATGGAACAAGAACTTAACCAAGCTGTTAAGAACTCATGTCCTCCCTCTTAAGCATTTGGTAACAGCCACATCTTCACCAGCACTAGACCTTACCTTTTGATAAACATTCCCTCAGCTTCTCTGCTTTACAGTCTTTAAAAAAAAAATAATCTATGCCTGGTATTCTGTAGACAAAGCTCTTGTCTATCCCGCCCAGGTAATTAATGCACCCAGAACCACAGGACAGCTTGCTTATGTTCTGAAAACACTCCCGTGAAAAACATTTCACCCCTGCAAAGTCAACGTATTCCCCAAATATGATGGCCTGCCCTAGCATGGCATAAAAAAAGCCCCACCACAAAAAGCTCAGAACAATATCCAGTGGAAACACTGCTCAAAAGGCCACAGCCTCTGCTGCTAACTTGCAAATGGTCCCGACACAGATGAAGGATGCCAATGTTTTGTCAACCAAATTTGTCTTTGAAATCAAAACTGAGTTTCCATATTCCACCTGAAGTTAGGATATTCAATTTAAGACAGCTGCTCAGTAATTCAGCAAGAGCACAGTTAACAAATGCACAAGACTATAAAAAGCCCCATAACGAAACAGAAAAGCTTGCTTTATCCTCCCTCTCTCTACAGGAAAGAAATCTGTTAAGTATCGAGAGAAGAATGTTACTAATAAATGAAATATTAAGCTGCGTGGTGAGACTTGGAGTAAGAGGGAGTTAAATTGTGCTTAAAAAGTCAATATATAGTGGCATATCAAAATGTTCACAGGGTTTAAGTACCATTGGCTCAAAGGACAGCATCTCACTTTGGCTACAGCCAAGACACTTGTCTAGAATTGCTGTACTGGGGCAGAGCAGAAAAATATTTAACTTAATATCTGATCTCCAGCATGAACAGCAGGAGAAATCACCAGAAAATTTAGGTTGAAATGGGTGTCCAGAGGTCACCTAGTCCGAACTACCTCCAGGTTACTCAGGTGCCTAGGAAAGAGTATTAAGGCCAAGTACATGATAATTTCACTCGGTCTCCATCACTTTGAAGCTCAAGGGCTTCCCACACCTGAAGCAGTATCTGCTGTTTGCCCTTACTGCTCAGCTGGCCAGTATTAGGGGTTGAATTTGCAACACTAACAAATAGCGTATCTGCCTCCTACATGGGAAATATTCTTGGCAAGGCTTCCACTTTCCAACCAATATCCAGCCTACGCTCCAGTCCATGAGCTCCAAGTGTGACATATGCCTTCAGCTCCATCCCTCCAATTCTTCAACTGCTTTAGCGGTTAAAGAGCTTCAAATCAGGGTGTCACACCATCAAAGAATAAGACATTTTTAACTCTTGTTCTCGTATACACTATTGGACAAACTGGCTCTAGAAATTTTTGTGCAAGTATGAAAGATCGCTGAGGAGGCAGCTTTGCCGTGCATGGGGTAGCACTAAGGCATCCTTCCTCCTTCCATCTCCGTTCACACCATACACTCCCATTCCCATTCCAATAACAGATACATAAGCAATTCAGTAGTTAACGCTGATTAACCAGCTTACCGGACTTCACAGACACTATCCCAGACAAGGGAAGGGCAGAAGGTATGCTAACAGAGTGACTGTGTCCTGCTGCACGCAGGGCAAAGCAGGCAGTCATGACACAGACGTGCTCTGCAACTACACAATACAAGAAAATTTTGCAATGATAACAACCTGGATAGAAACCCAGCGTGTGCTTGGCTCAGTTCAATCATTCTGTATACAGAGCATCAGGTCTTTATTTATGGAATCAGCATATGCTCTCATGTTGACTTCAGAGCTATAGGCATTGCATGGCAGAGACCGACGTCCTGTAACACAGTCATCTTTGGTAACGAGAGACAACAGGACTTTCATTCGGGTTGCTGCTCTACTCCATAAAGGAGTTTACCACCTGGTGAGTTAAATCTACCTACCTTTACACAGATTTTTCTCCTTCTAAAAGGGCATGGGGCTCTCCCAGAAGCTTTTCACTCAGAGAGCACTTGCGCTTCCAAAGAGGTATCTTTAACTGCTGCAGAGTTGGGCACAGGAACCATCCCAGACAGGGCTGTTCCCATCACAGAGCTGGAGCATTTCACATAACTACACCTACCTTTTTGTGCTCCTGAAGTTAACTTGGTACCCAGGTATGGTTGGAGGCCTGCGAGGTGCTGGGATAGCTGGGAGTAGACAGCATGGGTTCAAAATTAAAGTCCAGTCCTTCTCCATCCATCAGCTCACTGTTGATTATGTAATCCATATCACATTCAAGGTTCTCCATGTACATGTCAATGTCCAGGTCAATGGGCAGCCTGTCCTGGTTCAATCCCAAGGGAGCAGGACTAGCAGAAGAAAGAAGCAGCGGATTGCCCAGCTGGACCGACTGGGAAGTCGTTGCAGAAACTGGAGCCTTCAAACTGGTGATGCTGGCAGTGTTTTGAGGAGATGTTACTATAGGAAGCGTTGATGGCAAAACATTGGCACCGACTGGTTCTGACTGCTGCTCTGTAGGCTTTCCTCGCGGATTGCCCGAGCTCATCTTACTCTGGGCGGCTTGTCCACCTAGAAGCAGAAGAGTTCGGCTGTTCATCCTGTTACCAGTCTGCGGGAGAACTGGATCCACCTGAGTCATCATAACATCCCTTGGAGGCGGAGAGCTGGGTGTCAGAAGAGCTTCCAAGGTCTGAGGGGCAGAGAAATGGCTGACAGAACTTTGCAGTGAGATATCAACAGGGTTAAACAGGGAATTGCCAAATGTAGTGGTCTGACCAGCCGCATTTGGGCTCCGCAAGGAAAAGCTGGAATCTCTCTGGATCTGACCACTCGAGGCAGATTGCTGGGTAGATAACACAGATGTGCTGGGAGACATCAAATTCAACCCATCAATGAGCTCAAGCTCCTCAGACACAGTTGGTGGAACATTGCTGGACGCACTGGAGTACACTAGAGAAGGAAGCAGCTCTTCTTCATGGAGGTCATCCTGCTCCGTCAGGATAGGAGAAAGCCTGGCACTAATGGTGCTTGCGTTGGAACTGGTTCGAGGTCGAAAGGTGTTCCACACATCAGAGTCCTCATTGCTTCTTGAGGACGGGCTCCCAGGCCACTTTGGGAATTGGGAGCCAGGACTGTCAGCAGTGGATTCTGGCGCAGACTGGAGAGGAGGCTTCTTTTTGGATGCTTTACCTCTGACTTTTGCAAGTTTGCTGCTGTTGTCCATGGAGGCAGCTCTTCTTCTTGGTGCTTTCCCACTTTTCCCACCCTCAGGATTGAGCATCCACCAAGAGCTCTTCCCTGTGGCTTCATTATGAACTTTAATGAACTTGCTGTGCAGGGACAGGTTATGTCTAATAGAGTTCTGAAAAAAAAATAAAAAATACAAGATATGAGGACCTGACAGTTGACACACTTCCCACCTAGAAACCTCGCAAGCATAAACGCATTCAGACAGCATCCAGAGAAAAAAAGTTATAAGAAAGACCTATCCATAAAACCCTGCTATTTCTGCTTGAACATGCTTGACAGCACTGGCAAGCAGTGCCATGTCTCCCTGCAGCACCAAGGGTGAAACTACCATGACAACTAGCAGCTTCCAACTAGCAAAATACTAACACAAAAGAACTTTTCAAGACCATACAGAACCTGCAAAAAGTAAGCATACCACAGAGCAAGTAAGCAAATCCCCAAATACAGCTTGCAACTTCAACACGAACTTAACTGAATTCGAGCTAATGTTGCTCCCACCCTTCTGCCAACCACGTTAGCCCGCGTAAGCCCACCTGAGGTTTTTAATTTTACATGGCTAGCTTCCAGACAGGTTCGAGCGCAGCATAGCAGCTAATCAAATAAGACTGGGTGAAGAGAAATGGCAAAACACTTCTAAATTGGTATGCCCATTACCATCTTCATCCCAAAACCAGAGAAGCAAGAGAAGAACTTTGTGGAACAAGAGTCCTAGTAAGCCCGGAGCCTGCCAGGCCGCAGTATGCTTTCCTCTGTGTGTGTTTCTAAGGGGGTAAGATGTTCGGCAGATAGTGCACTCCCACACAGTACATGTCAGTTCCAGCCTCTCCCATCTTTCCATTTGGCAAGGCACACATTCCTTGCCTCTCCCAAGTCCCTTCTTTTGGTTTAGCTTTGCTGAAACTGCAAGCTAACATATCTGTACACCATCAAACTGCATTTTCATCCTACAATTGACAAACTCCCCGGTATTTTAGATTCAGCAAGCAATAATTTCATTGTTTGAGCAGATCTTCCATAAACTCCTCTTGAGGCCCATGTCATCCATTTGTTTGATATTTGCATTTAATTTGCTCAGATGGTCAAATTACACACTAAAAGGTGCTACCACAGTAGCATAACAGTGGCCCATCTTTTTCATGTGAACTAAAAGGTATATAGCAGCCTTCACATTCCGTGCGTGCTCTCTTAATCCGAAAGTTAACTGTGCTTTTGCCACCCTTTCCCACTACCTCTGAACACAGTTCATTCCTGCCCGCTGCTTTCCCTCTCCCCACCCTCTTCCTCTCAGCCAAGTCCACACCATGCTAATTTTGGCCACCTCACCAGAACTACTATCCTAGAACAAAGCAGGCGTAGATAAACAATACAGGCAAAGTCGAAAGTTCTCATGGAAAGGGAAGGAGATGTAAGAATCATTCCGTGTTAGCTTTCATTGTAACCTTTGGTGGTTGAGGACTTGGAGAAGACCGGCTGCTTGCTGCGATCGGTATCAAGGGCTACTGCAGAGCCAGGGTCTGACGGAACGTGTGTCAGTCAGTGCTCTGGCACAGTTTTACTATTGGAGCTGTTCACAGGAATAGCTATACAACCCTCCTGCCTGGTACCTTCTCTAAATAAAACTTTCCTTTCCTCCAAGTCTCAAAAAAAGTAATTCAGCCTGGTACCCTGTCTCCTGGAAGGCTTTCATTTCCAAAGAATCCCCCTGCCTTTCCCCAGGTAAATGTGCAGCAGTAAGAACCACTAGGTTGCCACTAATTCTTCAGTTATTTGCCTGAAAGTCATCTGTGAACTCATGATGACACCCAGTCCTGTCAGGAATGGCCCAGCAGCTTGTACACACAATATACTACATTGGGAGTCTCATAACCACACGTTTTTTAGCGCCATTTACTAAAATGGAACTTGGAACCAATAGGTTCAGGATTTCAAAATTTCACAAGTAACTATATTCTGTTTTCTTCTCATGCATGGGTATAGCCAGGTTTTAATTCCTGTGTCAGCAAAAGCACACTGCACTGGTGCAAGTGCTTCAGTAACACTGAAACCTCAAGAAAATTAGCACCACTTCAGGTATCGTAAGTGACAATTTTCTAACTAGTAACTAGTTTTCTAACTAGTAACTAGTCTTCTATTTTTTTGGCTGAAAAGCAGCTTGAAATAAGACATCTTGGAATAAGACTAGTATTCACATGAAGACAGATATGCAAAGCCTGGTACCTTTTCTGAAACAGCACTTTTACATGTTATGGCTAAACTGACATAACAGCTAATAACTGTAGAAACACATAATTGCTCTACCACTCCTTCCTTCCTCATCTTCAAACTCTCCTCCTCCCATAACAGAGGCACCTGTGACCCTATGAGCTGGTTCAGAGGCCCAACCCAACTGAAAAGCAGCCCTATCCTTCCTCAAAAAATTACTTTTCCTGCCTCTTATCTCTGCCTGTTGTTTTTTTTTCCAACTACCTCACTGTGGGTCAAGCACTGAGAACTGAGGAACAGCATGTGTGGTTGGAGGCAGAGGAAAAAAACCCAAACGCTTCTTCCGTTAGGGTTAACTGCTGTCAAAACTGCAATGCCTAAATTACCACTTTGGCACCTCTCCTGCAGACCCTGCGAGGCAGCTCACCACCGCAGCACCCACAGCCATGACCCACCTGCGCGACGGGGCTCGCCGGCACCCTGGAGACGCAAGTCCAGAGAGGTACAAAATACGAGTGAACCGATGCACCTATCAGCCTGAGGGCTGTGAGACAGCACAGGCGATTCACCCTTACACACTGCACGTTCCCCGGTGGAGGAACGCATCTGCTAGGATGTTTTGATACACCTAACGTATGGAGGGCACCCTCGAATCTCATTGAGAAAACTGAGAGACTTTATCATGCTAAAATAATCACAGAACTCCAGGCCAAACCTGACAGGAGAGGAAGTGACAGAGTTCAGTCACCCAGGCAACCCTGACGTATTTCCTTTCTCTGTGTTAAGCAACTCAAACCAGAAAGACACAGATGACATTCACTTTTTAGATGCTCAGCTTCAGCAGCGTGGGAGGATCCCAGTCAGTCTGCGCACCTGCAGTCCACCCCATGTCTCAGCTCTGCAACATCTTTGACTGTAAGGAAGCATGACCTGAAGGAAGAGGCATAGGCAGGCAGGAATCCTTCAAATCCTTAGAGACCTCTTCAACAACTAGTCAGGGGTGATTACTGCTGTTTATTCAGATATGTTATAGAGGTTCTTGTAGCTGTACGTTAAGTATTGTGGTGAAAAAAACACCACTCTGTGTCTCTAAACCATCAGAGTTCAAAGATGATTCCTATAAACCACATTCAGACAAAACCATTCTGAAATTAATGACATATATTATGCAAAAAATTAAAGTTTGGCCAGATACATTTATTTTACACTGAAGGGTGGACCATTCACTAGGTCCCAACCACTGTGCGTACAAGCTAGGCTATATGGACCTGCCATAGAAGTGAAGCTAGCAGCATACACAAACTATTTCCTAAATCTCAACATTAAATCCTCTCCTTTGATAAAATCTCCTAGCACTATTTAAAGGACAGGCACGCTCCTTGCCATCGTACCGGGCCTGCCCTCACACCAGTGTCAGTGCTGTTGTGGACCCTGCCCAGCACCCAACACTGCTTTGGGGTCAGGACGGGGAATTAGCCATGGGAGCTGGCAGCGCAACCAAGCAATTATCCCTCCTGGTCAGCCTCCTGGACAACTGCTATAGGCACCGAGATACTACCAAAAACACACAAGTGAGTCATAGAGAACACAGAATGCCAGCAACAGCCTTTCCAGGGGACTATACAGCTTTGCAAGTAAGACCGAGGTTATCCACCATAAAACTGAAGTTTTACTTGGAGCAGGTCAGAACATTCAGGATGGTTTGTTCAGACTTTAAGGTTCCTCGCAGTAAAAACAAGCCTAAACTTACCTTCCTGCAACACACTTTCTTCAAAGCACCGATGTGTCAGGAGCAGGAGGCTCTTGTGCCCTGCCCGGAGGAGCTTGTCCATGCAACAGCAGCGCACAAAGTGTGCCAGCCGAGCACTTGGGGCCAAGCACCAGCTGTGCTGAGAAAGACACCAGAAAGAGCAGCTATCCTTGAAAATTTTGTGCTTGCCCACTGTCCTGGTTTGAGCAACAGAGGACGAATTTCTCTTCTAATGCTTGGGAAAACTGCACTTGTGGAAGACTCCAGTGCCTGAATCTGTGACAATGTTTACTCCATAGCCAGCCATGGTGTGCGGGTTTCAGGGTCTCGGTGTTTCCGAGCTCGCCGGGTGCGGGGATGAGGAGGAGCGAGACCCGGGCACTGGACCCACGCTGCCCAACGGGGTTATCCCATACCACGGACGGCACATCCCATAGAAATCAGACAGTTTGCTGAGGAGTTCTCTCCCGTGACGGCTGCCGTCCTGAGAACTCCCTGCCCCGGTGCCGGAGCCCTGAGCCCTCCCCTTCCTCCCGAAGCCGCAGCGCCGGCAGTGTCCCACGTTGGCTGTCCCTGCTGGGAGCGCACGGCTTCTACGGATAGGATGGTCTGAGGATAATCCTTGCATATTTTGTATTTGGATCAATATTGGTTCTTTAGTGTTATTAATGTTAATTATTTAGTCTTACCCTATTAAATCTGTTTATATTTCAACCCTCGTGTTTCTTTGTTTTTCCCCAACTCCCCTTCCCAGATGGGGAGGGGTCATTGGTTGAGAGAATAATTGTCGAAACGACAATAAATTGTTGTGGGTTTCTCAAACCATAATACCCACATTTGCCTAGTTTTGCAACCACTGCTCCCTAACACCAGGGCCATTCTCCTGGGAAACATCAAGTTTCTGTTACAAACCACAGATGCACCAGATTTCTTAACAAAAAGTCTCTCTAAAGAATGAGTGACATTAAAAAAAAAAGATATGCAATTACTGCAGCTGCCTGGAGCACACTCTCACTGCCTCGGAGGCATACAAAGAACATGGTCACATCCCAGTGCAGGGCCATGTTCCAAAGCCAGGCCTATAATTGTGCCGAATTATCATTTGCCATGGCATTCCTGGGAGGCTGCAGGGGGAGAACGCCCCGCCTGCTGCATTTGTCAGCGCCTGTCTCAGCGCTCACCCGGCCACTTGGCTCCAAAGCCTTCAGGGGAAAAAAAAAAAGTCTTCGTTGCAGAAATTTTGCAAAGTTATGCTCCAGCAAGTAAACAACTGTTCCAGAGCCAGGGAGCTAAAACATTTCCCCAGCAATCCCCTTCCAGAAGGCACACATGAGTGCAGACGTCGAGCTCGGCAGACAGGGAGCCGCATCTTAGGAAGAACATTTTCCTTTCTGTCATCTTTCCGCAGGAGCCCAGAAGAAGAAAATCCTGGCTCTCTAAAAAGCAAAGACTGAGGCGATTTACAAGTTTACCAAGACAGGCAGGCATACATAACAAAAGCCATTCAGGATTAGATAGGGCAGAAGAAACTTGTTGGAACAAGTAATACCAGCAGCCCAGGAGCAGACTTCTCCAAGGAGTGCCTGGAAAATTAAGCCATGCTGCAAGGAATAATCTTTCAGCAAAGCAACTTTCCAGAACAAACTGGCACGAAAGAGCAGCAGCAAAATCTTCAGGTAATCTGACTGGCATGGCACGGGGCAGACGGACTTTCGCCGAAAAGAGAGTTCTCCCCCAACTTTTGAGGGGCACAACTATGATCTATAAGGCTTCAAATGAAAAAAATAAGTCTTGCACTTCCATACTTATTCAGGGCATTACACCTTGTTTGGGAGAAGGGGCTGTTAATGTCACTTTAACTACCACTAAATATATGTCACTACACTGCGACAGTTGACCACTCGTCAACAGGATTTATCCCACTTGACAAATGGGACACCTGGTGACAACCCCCCTCGCCCCGCTCCCATGCACTGCCACCAGCCCCATTTTCCACACCCAGCACTTCACCCTTCTCCCGTCCGCAGCACCCGGCCATGCCCGGCCGCCTTCCTCCCACCCCACCAGGCCCTCCCCTAGGCTAGACTAGTTGCTGTGGCCAGACCATTTAAGGACTAATAAGACTAAAAGGCAAAAGATTCTGTTGAAAGAAAGAGCAATGGACAAAAGCCACCTGTGCTCCTCAGGTTTCCATGCTGGACTCTTCACTACAGCCTCTGAACAACCATCATCGAGCTTCTGTTCGTTCTTTTCCCCGTTACTTTAAGGAAACCCAGCGAGGTTGTCTGCAGCTGGGACCGAGAACATCTCCCCGCTGCCAGGACTAAGCACATCGCTAACACCACATGAATGCGTCTGGGGGCATACGAGGTAATGGCAAGAGTCCAGCTTCTTCCACCCACCCCCGGCTACTCTGGATTCCAGCAGCCAGACCCTCCCTCCCCTTGCAGGGCAGCAACTTCCAAGAAACCAAAATAATCCCAACATAACAGAAAGCAGCACCTACAACACTACTGAAGATAAACTGGACTTAAGTACCAACCACGACAGCAATGACATCGCTATTCTGATTCAATCTAGAATGCGCAATTCTCCATTTTTAGCGTCAGAAGGTTTAACGGGGAATTGTAGGATTTCTGGCATGTGAATTTAGGAGTAAACATGATGAGCTTGCTTAGCACGGCCAACAGAAAGCAGCCTTCTTTCTTCACAGTCTTCACAGACTGAGGCGGACGGCTCTGTGCAGCAGAGAGACCCACTCTGGACCCTGCACCAGGCTGAAGGTCAGGCAGAACTATCCTTTGCTCTGAGCTAAGATGCTGAGTTTAAGTTTTATGTTTTCTGTTTTCTTTTGCTTTATGGCATCAAGTCAGTTATGCCTCAGTGAGCAAAGACAGGGAAATATTTTGAATGTCTTCTCAAACCATCCTCTTGAAATTATCATTACCAAAAGTCAAAAGCAAACACTGCGTAAAGCATTCCCACCAGATATGCCTTTCCAATTTCTTTGCGAAATTCAAGAAAGCTGTCTCAACAGTGATGTGGCCTCTTACCTGCCCATGTTAAGAAGCTACGATTCCAACAAGTCTGAACCAAAAAATCTTCAAGGATACAGGGCTACTCCAGCACAGTTCAGCTGGATATAAACCCGCAGCTAACGTGACTATTTTTAGGAACTGACCATTGCTTTTTTGTAGATTTGACTACAGGAAAACAAAAATTATCAAGAGCTGGCTGAGCAGTAGTCAACAAATGATAAACTTCTCATCTTTACCAAAACAAGCATTCACGTAATTTTGTATTCACTGAACTGGAATTTATTTGCAGGGTGTAAGGACAACCTGGCAGAACCTACCCACTGCAGCACAGCAGAAACAGTCCAGAAGACGGACAGGCTTGCTTTTGTCTGCTGGCCTATTCCTCCTTCATGGAGGAACTTCAGAGGGCCACAGGATGAGCAGCTGCTCCAGCCTGAGGGAGCCCTGCTGGGAGGTCAGACACCCTCAGCTCTGGGAGAGGCTGGGGACCTTCAGAGCCAGCACGATGGCACTGGAAGCCAGTGAAGTCACTCTATCATCATAAACTGAATTGCAGGGTACGTGCAATGAAGCACCTGAGAGCCCTCGGCCAGGTCTCCTGATGCATCTGGTCAAGAGTTATCAACTACGGGCAATATGCACGTAACACGAGCATGGAACAGAAGGGTTTAAAGTAAAATGCTGCCCACTGTAATAAAGATTAAGAGCTCGCTGACTTTCCAGATGGATGACACCTTCTGCTTCAGACAAGCAGAATGCTTGGTAATTTTAAATCTGTAATACAGCTACTTGAGTTGTTGCACATATGTATGTGTATATACATGTACACGTTTGAATCAAAGGGAATGCAAAGTACCAAGATGTAGAGGTGTGACTTCAGCCTCCAATAACTAATGCAATACTGCAGAATCATTTTTTCTTTTCTCTACGTTGCATGCATAGGAAACATCCGATTTTTGCAGCAGTTAAGTGTCTTCAGAGGGTGAAAAGGATGGTTTTAAAGCTAATTCTGTTCCTACAAAGGCAAAGACAACAGCTTTGGGAGAACACACAGAATGTTTCACTGTGAAAGACTAGTCCTTAACGTCACTCCTCGCTGTGTCAAACTTGCTCATGCTCACGGATGCAAGAAACCCAACAACCAGGACGAACTACTTCAGCGGGGCTTACGCACTTCTACTTTACTCAAAACCCTTGAAACCTTCCTCCCCAAAGTAATCTCAAAGCCAGAAGAAATTATCCTCTTATCCTGAGAGCAGCGTGCAGAGCATGGAGGGGAGGATTATGGAGAAGCCCCATGGCACACCCCTGCAAGGACACCCCTGCCTTTCAGGCTGGTTAATTCTTAACTTCAGCTGAATTACCGCAGGGAAAGGACAGACTACACACCCAGCAAATCTGTCCTTCACAAAGCGCTTGAAGCGGTTCAAGAACAGCAAACACCACCTTCCTCGAAAACACAGATTCTTCCGGAATTCACAGAGGTTACAGCCTGCCAGGGTGTAACAGCTGTATTTCCCCCAATTGTATAGTGGAGTAGGACAGCTGTAAAGTCATTACGAAGCAGCAATGACTTTATGGAGTTCATACTAACTAAAGCAGACTTTTTAAAAAAGCTTTTAAAGACACATTTCTTTTCATTTCCCATTTAAAGCTCTCTATTAGAACTACACTACATACAAATAGGATACATCAGTATGGCTCTGCCCAAACAACACAGAAATACCAGAACTCTAGGAGCTGTAGTACTATCTTAACAGGCATCAAAATGCTACATTAGCATTTAGCAGCAGCTCCACATTAGTTTCCTTTACCCAAACGCATTCAGTTCAAAACTGAGAAATCAATAAAGCTAAGACAACTCAAGAAGTTTTTCCTTCACTTTACAAATTATAAAAAAAAGATGCAAACAGAGCTTCACAGCTCTAAAGTAACAAGTAACAATGAAAACAAAAAGCAGGCAGGTTCATTCCTCAACTGAAGACACATCTTTTGCTTATTCAATTTGTCTTAAATATAAAACACTCACCTATTAAATTTACTCTAAATCCACAAAATCAACTTGAACTGACTTGATTGATTCCACACCTTTAAAACTGTCAATGTCTAACCCGCCTTCACCTAATGCACCTCCGTGCAAATAGACTAAATTAAGTGAACCACAAAAAACCTCTTGCAAATCTATATAACTGTATGTTAACATAAAGCAAGACTAGAAGTCAGAGCTCTGTGGTCACACGTGATAGGGCACGTATCCTGCCAAGCCCTGCCAACAGGATTTGAGAGAGTAAACAGGGAAGAAAGAGCAGAAGGAATATACCACAGCCCCCTTTGCCTCTCCCGGGCACGTAAGATTAACTTGCATTACTCCTACATACCAACCCAAACATTGACAATATTTGTTAAAAATGAAAAAAAGTTGTTATGGGAATTTCCCCCGGCATTTAAACAATTTCAACTGCATTTCTATAATGGTTTTCTGTTTGGTAGTTAAAGTCAAGGGTTTTAAGCTGCCCTAATCATAGGGCAGGCTGAGTCCCACCACAGCTGCCGTCATCCTGCCCTCCCTCATCTTTCCTGGCAAGAAAATCTTTCCTGTTCTCTCCCCCTACTAAAGCCAGCCCGAGTTTATCCATTCCCAGGCTGAAAAACTACAAACGAATTTCACACTGAAAAGTCATCACAGAACAGCAACAGCAGCTGAGCAGGGACCTCAGTCCTTGTATGTGCACAAATTCTCATCTCTCCCTTTCTGCAAGTTAAATCTAACTGTGCACTTCCCAAAAGTGATACAAGATTAAAACACAGAGCAAAACCAGAGACTGACGGTCCTGTTCCACATGAATAAATGTAACAAAAGAACAGCCATACTGAATCAAGCCAGAAATTCAGCATCCAGTCTGGCAGAACACTTCACTATATTCCATGTTCCCCACCATATCTAGGGACACGTTTCAGAAGTCACACTGAACTTTAGTCTCAGGCACTACCACCAGATGCAGACACGCTCCTGAAAAGAAAATGCACCGGTTCCATAAACTGTCTGTGAAAATAACGTGACTCCACACAGCAGCAATGGGACCAGGACAGCATGCCTGGCCTGAGGAAGCAAGAACTATCTTCCAGTGAAACCACCAAATCTTCTGAAAAGAAAGAAAATGCACCCAAGCACTGTCCCAAATCAGAACTCAATGAGGAGGATTCAACCTGTACAAAGGAGAAAAAAAAAAAATAGTAGTCCATTTTAGCCAAACTACATGCACTCTCCAGGAACTGTCAGTGACCAGATAAATGGGAAAGGGGAAAAGTTTTGTATCAGCCTGTGCCAGCCTAACCCATGACAGTTGCGTCCCTTTCGCCACATTCCTACCCTCTCTCAGGCAAACATTCACACTCAGGCAACCAGATGGTGCGCCACTTCAGAGAGGAGAGCCAGCTGAAAGCTAACCACCTAACCCACCAGAAAAAGCTATCTTTTTTTTTTTTTCCCCAAAATTAACTCCCTGTGCCGACTTACTGCTAGGTCACACACACCAAGGAATGCGTGACTGGAGTCGGGGAAGCCCCAAACCACAGTGGCTCAAGCTGCCGCAGAACTGCAGCATGGACAAACTGCTAACCAACCCCGCAAACGGAGAGGTACACTGAAACAAGAGCGTGGCGTTAAGAAATAATTCCAGTCTACAGCAAGAGCAATAGATCACTCTCTTTAGACTCCAGTCACCATGGATATATCGGGACGGCCTGCGGGACTATTTTTCAAGCCAGCTCTCAAACTTCCCTTTCTCTTGGCTGGAGTTCATTTGACTAAAGAGAACGGGAACACCAGGCTGCCACCTGCAGAGGACGGAAACCGAGTTCAGCTGTTTTAGTAGAGCTTGGCATACGCCTATTTCCAGAGCGAGAGGAGAAGACAGCACTGAGACTCTGCAGCAGTATATTGCTTTCCCTTTTCCGAACTCCCGCACCAGCCCCCAGTCCGGGCACAGCCTCAGCACCAGCACGGCTCTGGGACACAGCACCCTTTTTAAACGGAGCCTCTCGAAAGCCAAGAATGCCTGCTATGAAACAGTTATTTATATTGAGCTTTAGCACAGTCAGGTGACAAAGAACCGCAGCCTTGTATTTAAAATCCCTCCAACTGATGCTTCGCCTTGCACAGAAGCTCAGCAACGACTTTTTACCCGACCCTGGAAAGCCTTCTGAAAACCGAGGGGGGTGACAGGCAGCCTCGCCGGGCCGTGCCCACCCACCCAGAGGAGCCGGCTCCTCTCGGCTCCAGCCGCGCACAGCCGCAGCTGGGCCCGGCTCGGAGGGGCTCCAGCCCCGCACTCACGGACGGGCAAACGGCAGAGCCAGAGCCCGGCGCGGCGCGGCCGGCCGGGGCAGGCAGCGGGAAGGCTCCGCCGGGCACCGCTCCCCGTCCCTCCCGCCCCGTCCTGGCCGGTAACGCACCTTCCAGCCGGCGGAGCTGTTGCTGTCGCCCTTGTCCTTGAAGTAGGGGACGGAGCGGACCATCCACTCGTAGATCTGCGCCAGCGTGAGCCGTTTCTCGGGGGCGCTCTCGATGGCCTGGCTGATGAGCTCGGCGTAGGACTGGTTGCCCCAGGCGTTGCGCCGGGAGCCGCCCTTCCGCGCCGCCGCGCCGCCCGCCCGCGCCCCCTCGGCCCGCCCGGGCCCCGCCGCTGCCACCGCGCCGCCCGCCCCCTCCTCCGCCGCGCCCGCCGCGCCGCCCGCCTCTGCCGCCGCCGGCAGCTCGGGCCGCGGCAGCGGCCAGGTGCAGGAGCGCGGCCGGCTCTGCGGCTCGAAGTCGGGGTCGATGTCCGGCGCCGCCGCGCCGCCGCCCGCCTCCGCCATGGGCGCCCGCCTCAGCGCCGCCGCCAGGTACGAGCCGCTCCGCCACCGCACATCGGCTCAGCCGGGCCCGGCCTGGCCCCGCCACCCCTTTGTGAGACCCGGGCCCCGCCGCCGCCGCGCTGCTCTGTTTACCAGGCAGCAGCGCCGCGTCCTGCGCCTGCGCGCGCGGGGCACGCCGGGAGCGGTAGTCCCGGCGGAGCAGACGGCGGGCGGCCCGGCGCGTCCGGCGGACTACGATACCCAGTGTCCCCCGCGCCGGGGGCGGGGCCCTGAGCGGTGAGCGTGGCAGAGCGGTGCGCCCGCGCGACTACAGCTCCCAGCGGGCACCGCGGCAGCGGCGTTTACATAACCCGCCCCGCCCTGGCGGGCCCGGTCACTGGGGGGCCGCGCCGGGAGTCCCGGGGGGTGGCAGGGAAGGGGACGACGGGAACGCGAGCGCTGCTTCTCCCCCGCCTTCCCCTCCTATACAGGAGCCCGTTTCCGGGTCATGCCCCAGCGCGTGACGGGCCTGCGTAGCAGGGCCGGTCCATTCGCCAGAACCGCGGCAACCAGGTTCCGGGGCCTCGGCACTCCCCGAGCCGTACAGCGCCTGGGGCCGGCCCCGCCCAGGACGCTGTATGGCGCGGCCACCACGTAGGTTTTTCGGCCCCACGTCCCGATTCCCAGCCCAGGCGCACGGCGCGGCCGCCTCGGCTGCGGGCTGCGCTCCGCCCCGCGGGGGCCTGGCTAGGGCGGCCCCGGCGGCGCGGGGTAGCGTCGAGAGCGAGCCCGGCGTGCCAGTTCCGGGGCCGCGCCGTAGCTTGCCCCGCGCCCTGAATACCCACTCCGCTTATACAGGCGGCGCCGCTGACGTGCGCGGGCGGGGCGGTGGCTGAGAAGCCCCGAACCCTGAATATCCGCCGCGTTATGCAGGCGGCGGGCGGGCGACGTGGCGTCGTGCGCGGGCGGGGCGGGGGCAGGCTGCGGCAGCGGGCGGGGCGGCGGCGGCGGCGGCACCACCACCATGTCGGAGGCGGCGGTGGCGGATACCCGGCGCCTGAACGCCAAGCCGCAGGACCTGACGGACGCATACGGGCCGCCCAGCAACTTCCTCGAGATCGACATCTTCAACCCGCAGACCGTGGGCATGGGCCGCGCCAGATACACCAGCTACGAGCTGCGGATGCGGGTGCGGCCCCCGGGGGGGCGGGCCGTGCGGGCCCGGCTGCGGTTGGGCCGCCCGGTGGCGGGGTGTTCGGCCCGGGGAGGGGCGGCGGTGCCGGGGTGGTCTCGGTGCTTTGTGGGGCGAGTGAGGCCTTGCGCGGTGGGGCCGGGGAAAGGCGGTGGGTTGCGTGGGGAGCCCGGCCCGGTGCAGCGCCCCCCCCCCCCCCCCCCGGCGCTCGGGGTCGCCAGGCGCGGGGGGCGGCGGTGCTTGTCTGCGGCTGAAGAGGGGAGCCGCGGCCCTGCCTGCCGGGCGGTGCTGGGCCGGGGCTGGCGGCCTGCCGGCGGCTCTCCGGCGGGCTCAAGGTCAGAGCGCTGCCAGGCGGTGGGTTTGCCGGGGCCCTTCGGCATCCAGCGGGGGCCGGGATGCACAAGGACAAGGACGGGGCTGCCTCAGCAGGCTCCTGTCCCCTCTCCAGGCGTCCCGGCGCTGCTGGGTGTGTGCTGAGCCGGGCATGGCGGCCTGCAGCTGGTTATCTCAAGCGAGGGAGGAAAGCTTGCTAGCAGTATCTTGGGACCTGATCACAGGGCAGTCTAACTGCCCCGTCTGAGTCAGCTTGAGCGCTGTACTGTGGTCCAGGAGCTGGCCGAGCGCTTCTTGCAGGGTTCTCTTCACTGGGCCTTAACCAAGCCGAGCTGGGGACCTCTTCCCAGCTCTGCATCTGATAGCTGAAGGAAGTAAAATTGAGCTTCCCCTGAAACAAGCTGCCTTTAGCATAAGCTACGGTGCCAGCATTGACTTCTATTCATAGCAGTGATCTAACTGCTAAGTCTCCACCGCCTTTCAGAAAAATTGGGTGTTTGCTTTTTTTGCTGTTCTGGTGCTTGGTTTCCATCAGCCTGCCAAAGGGGGCCTGGCAGGTGGCAACAGGAACCTCTTAGTGCCACTAAAACTAGCTCTTGCGGAAGATGCTTTGAAATCAGCTTGTTTTATTTCACACACCTCATAAGAATATAGCTAAACACAGTGCAGCAATACCTGTGTTCATCCGGGTGCTGTTCATCAGAAGGTTTTGCTGCCTCAGTTCCTTGAACGTTCCAGGCTGCATTCACAGGGTAAAGGAGAAGTTGCTGGAGCTGTCAGTGTTTAGGCTCTAGTGGTGGGGGAGAAGGGTGGGGGATCGCTGCACATTCCTCCAGTGACACAAGGCAGATATGAAAAAGCTGCTTGCCTGCTAGGGTAGGCGATCTGTTTGGAGAGAAGATTGTAGCATGAGGTCTGGCCTTGAACAGTTGCTGGGACAAGATTTCCTCCCTTAGTTCTTCCATGGAAACGCCAGTGTCGGCTCAGGGGTTCTTTTGCTCTGCAGGCTGCTGTGCAGCTCTCTTGTAGATCACTTCAGAATCGAGTGAACTCAGGGAGGGGGGAAATCAGCCTTCTCTGTATTGAGCCCTGGTTCCAGCGCGTGCCCCTGGGAGGGGGTGTGTTCCTGAAATAGTCGCTTGAGGGGGAGGGAATGGCTGGCTCGGAGTAGCCTGGCAAGTGCTTGCTTGATTCTGAAGGGCTTCGGTGCTTGTGCTCTGTCCTGAATAAAGAAGCTGGGTGTTCTCGTGATGCCTCCTTCTCAGGGGGCTTGGCTTTCTAAATGCAGCTTCATGTTTCAATTACATGTTGAAATACTGTCTGGCTTCCAAAGCAACCTGCAAGTTAACTGCTTGTCTTCGTTACAGACAAACCTCCCTATCTTCAAATTGAAGGAGTCGTGTGTGAGGAGACGATACAGCGACTTTGAATGGCTGAAGAATGAGCTGGAACGAGACAGTAAGGTGAGGCCTGGCTCAGACCTGCCCGTTCCTGAAACGAGGATGTATGGGAACAGTTGCAGCCATAATCTTGAGCTGCCCAGAAGAGAGGCTGTGGTGGCGGGCAGCTGTTGGGGCTTGGTCTCTGTCCAAGTAATGGGGCTGGAGAGAGGAGTGTCAAATGGCAAAGGATATCCGCTTGCAGGTGGCTGTTCTGCTGACAGGGTGATTCTGTGCTTTCAGATTGTAGTGCCACCGCTGCCTGGAAAAGCTTTGAAACGACAGCTTCCCTTCCGAGGGGATGAAGGCATCTTTGAGGAGTCCTTCATTGAGGAGCGGAGACAGGGGCTAGAACAGTTTATTAACAAGTAAGCTTGATGTCCTGGGTTTGCTGTGTGCTGCCTTTCCAGCTACTGCCAGTAGAAGAGTGCTATGGGTTGACCGGGAAGGAGTCTTGATCTGCTACGGGCAGGTGCCGTGCTACAGGATGGTGCTTGCAGCTGGGTAATGAAACTGTGGCTCTGAAGCGTGTCCTGCCTTGAGTGTGGGTTGTGCTCAGCACTCTCTTCGGAGAGTGCAGCAAATATTAGCAGAATAGCTGTGCTGCAGGGCCCACCGATGGGGTAGTGTTGGTTCAGGATGCTCACGCCCTGCTGCAGGGCATGGCATGGCGTGGGAGGGAACACCCTGTGCTTGAGCACCTCTTGCTGGCCCTGTTGCACACCGATGTGGTGACCTTGGCCTGAGCCCGGTGTGGGTGTGCTTGGAGCTGGCTGGCTGTTGGCGAGGAGGTCTGCCTTACTCACTTTCCTACAGAGAGCAGAGGTGCGGGGGTCTCGGTGGCGGCTTCGCTAACCTCCACATCTGATTTTCTTCCAGAATTGCTGGACACCCACTGGCACAGAACGAGCGCTGCTTACATATGTTCCTGCAAGAGGAGACTATTGATAGAAATTATGTCCCAGGGAAAGTGCGCCAGTAGGAGCACCTGGCACTGTCTTCCTCCATTCCACCCTCCCTCCTGCAAAAATGACATTTATTTTTACACTAAATCTGTCTTCTCTGAACCAGCTTTTCCTCTCTTGAACCTCCCAGTTTGTTCAGTATTTTCCTCTTTTGTAACTGGCAGCAGCTTGTTCTACTGGGCTGTGGTCTTGGCCTAAAGGTATGAAGATTTATGCAAGTGAGCATGTTGTCCTGCACCTAGGGGCAGATGTGAATAGGCGTGGAGCAGGAACTTACGGCGTTATGGTGTAGGAGCTGCCTCTCTCCCTGTACAGGAAGGTATGAGATGACCTTCACTCCCTTGTCTGTGCAGCCCCAAGCATCTCTGCAGGAGACTCTGAAGAATAGCAGTTGTCATGTTGGTCAGTGATCCCATCAGGTATTAGAGTTTTAGTAAGGCTTATCCAAATCAGTGAGTAGGCGCCTGGGTGTGTTGGTCTCTCGTCCACCCCATTCACCCACCCTGCATGAAACCCCCATTCTTCACTGTCTGGAAATGCTGAGACCCAAGACCTACTCTAACCCTGCTCTCGGCCTCCTAAATTACAGACCCGGTTGGTGTATTCGTGTTAATCCCCCCTCCTTTCTAACGTGCAGCTGCTGGCAGCTCGAGGGGTTTCCATGACGTGTGCTCTCATGGCGCTCTGCGTGGGCACTCCGGCGTGTGGGACAGCCTGGGCTGTGGCAGTGTGTGCTGTGATGCCTTGGCCCAGGGTTTAAACAACGCCGCAGCTTGCTCTGCCGCGGGCTGCTGGTGGTGGCGTTTCCAGCAGCACCCTGCTGGGCTGAGCGGTGGTGACCTTGTCCTGCGGCCCAGCTGCAGAGGGGAGGAGACGGAGGAGACGGGTCTGGCCAAGGAGGAGCAGGAGAGGGCTGGCGGGGGCCGCTGTAGTGTGCGGCCGGCCGTGGTGGCTGCCATGGGAGGAGCCCAGCAGGAGGGCCTGGGGTGAGGCCACCTCTCCAGAAAGGGACGGCAGAGAACGCTGGATCGGTCCCGGGTTAGACACTTGCGAAGCAGGTGAAGCAACAATGGGTTTTTGTGTCTTCTCCCCTGTTCTGCAGTGATGTAGGCAGTTACTTGTGTGGAAGCGAGGACACAAGACTGGTCAGGGAGGTGTTCAGAGCTTGAAGGGGGGGACCACAAGGCTGGGACTTGCTGCAGCAGAACCGTCCTGTGGAGGCTCCTCCAGCTGCCGCTGCTGCCACGAGCGAGGTCAGGCCTCGGCTCGGGGGCTCCTCAGGTCAAGGCTGGCTGGTTTATAAGCGCTTGGTCACTCTGTGGTGGCACGGTTGAGCCCTTCTTGGAGCACAGGCCTGCAGTGACTGCCCTCCCGACCCCAGCGAGACTGTCCCCCGCCGCCTCCCTAAGGTCTCCTGGGTTTTCTGGTGAGGAACCGGCGTTGCTGGGCGAGAGGTGGCTCTCGGGGAGGAGGAGAAGCTGCTGAAGCCGGGAGGGAACGGCTGCGGGGGGCTGGTGCCAGTCCTTCCCCCCACCCCCTCAGCCGCCGTCCTCGGGGCCGCCGTCGTGTCCCCCCCCCCCACCCCCCGCTCTCTCCTGTAACGTCCCGCGTCCGTTCGCATTAAACCACTGTGAAGCCACGTCTCTGCCTGGTCCTGCGGGCGGCCGGGGGGGGGGCAGCACCGGGAGGGGGCGGGCGGGGCGGCGGCGGGATGCGGCGGCGGGAGCGGCCGCCGGAGGGTCGCGGCTCGCCGGGCCGCCCCGACCTGCTGCGGCACGAAGCGTCCCCGCTGCCCCCGGTCTACCTCAGCTTCTTCGAGGAGGAGTGCCGCGCCATCGTCGGCCGCCTGCGCCTGGGGCACCGCGGCCGAGCCCTCCCCGGGCCCGTGGGAGGGCAGCGACCCGTGGCCCGACGCCACCGCGCTCCTCACCTCCACGCCGCTCCGCCGCGAGGGGACCCCGCACAGCGGCGCGCCGCCCGCGGGGGGGCTGCCAGGACTCCGCCGCCCCGGGCCCGGCCCGCGGGGCGCCCCGCCACGTCCCGGCTGCTGGCGGGGCTCCCGGCGCGGCGCCGCCCGCTTCCCGCCTGGCTCGGCCCTGGAAGGCGGCGCGGCGCGGAGCCGGGCAGCAGCCCCCCGGCGCACCGGGCCCCCGCCGGCCGCTCCCTCCCCGCCGGCCGCTCCCCGGGCCGCCGCGGCGGCGGCAGGGGCTCTCTGGCCCGGGCCCGGGGCGGAGGGAGGGCTCTGGAGCTCCCCAAGGCCGGCAAGGGGCTGGGTGCGCCGGGGACGAGGCCCCCCCGCTCCCCAGGTGAGTCGCGTCGCTGGAGAGAGTCCCCGGCACAGCGACGGCTTTCCCGGGGCTGCACACCCCCCCTCTCCGTCTCCCCCAGGCGCCAAGACGAAGCTGATGCCGGCTGCCAAGTCCAGGCTTGGGCATCCCAGCGGGGCATGGCAGCCAGCACAACCTTCCACCATCCCGAAAGCCGCCCCCCGGGACACGGAAGGTAATTCCGCACCTGCCGGTTGGCTCAGGCAGAGCGGGGAACCCCGGGGGGACCGATGCTGCAGGCAGAAGGGGGAAGGGGGAGGCCTGGGCTGCAGCGTGGGACGGGGACAGAGTGTGGGGAGTGGGGAGTCACGGGAAGCGGCACAGGTAGGAGCCCAGGAAACATGCTCGTGCCCCGAGTGCTGTGGCTGGCCAAGGTGGCCAACAGCATCCTGGCCTGTATCGGGAACCGTGTGGCCAGCAGGACTGGGGCAGTGACCGTCCCCCTGTACCCGGCACTGGTGAGGCCCCACCTCGAGTACTGTGTTTGGTTTTGGGCCCCTCACTACAAGAAAGACATTGAGGGGCTGGAGCGTGTCCAGAGAAGGGCAACGGAGCTGTGAGGGCTCTGGAGCACACATCTGATGAGGAACAACTGAGGGCCCTGGGGGTGTTCAGCCTGGAGAAGAGGAGGCTGAGGGGAGACCTCATCGCTCTCTACAGCTCCTGAAAGGAGGGTGCAGCGAGGGGGGGGTCGGGCTCTGCTCCCAAGGAACAGGTGATGGGACAGGGGGAAACGGCCTCAAGTTGCTCCAGGGGAGGTTTAGATTGGATATTAGGGAAAAAGTTCTTCCCCGAAAGGGCTGTCGAGCACTGGCACAGGCTGCCCAGGGCAGTGGTGGGGTCGCCATCCCTGGAGGTGTAAACAGAGGGGCAGACGCGGTGCTGAGGGACACGGTTTAGTGGTGGTTTGGCAGTGTTGGGTTAATGGTTGGACTTGATCTTAAAGGTCCCTTCCAACCGAGACGATTCTATGATTAATTAGCACTATCTGGCTGCCCACCCATGTGGGCTAGCAGCCACGGTCTTGCAAAGTCACAGGGGTGCCGGCGCCTGCGGGCCAGGGACGGGCAGCCTGGCTGAGCCCCGAGCTGCCCTAGGAGAGGTGTGGCGTAGCTGCCCTTGCGTGGCAGCCTCTGTGCCCAATCTTTGTCCCCTGTAGCTGCTGTCAAGGTTGGGGGTCGCAGACAGCCCTCCCAGAGGCTCTCGACAGCGATTCCTACCGTGGCGTCTCGCTCCCGACTGTGTCCACTGGGAAAAGCGGCTTCCCCCAAGCGCTTTTGCCTCGGTAAGGGTGAATGTGGGCAGAGGGTCCGGGGGGCGCTGGGGTCGTGGGCGAGGGGAGCTGCTGCCCTGGGGAGAACACGCGAGGTCTCGGCGGATTCTGGGGAAATGACGGGAGGGGGCAGTGTGTGCTCGGGCTCGGAGGGGGAAATGTGAAACGCGGAGCGCGAAAGTCAGGCCAAGTCCCTTTCCCTGGAGAAGCACCCGGCAAAGAGCCTGAACAAATCTGGTGCTCCAGCTCATCCTTGGGCACGAAGCGGCCCTCGGCAGGGCGCGTTGCTGTCAGCGCCCTCTCTGAGCAGGGGTTGATGCTCATTTGCTTTCATTTCTTGGACCCCGCTTCAGCATCATCCACGCAGGAGCTGATATGCAACAGGACCTGGGAGCTGAAGGAAAACGGTGAGAGCAAAGAAGGGCTGGTTGCAGCAGGGACCGTCTTGGGAGTGGGTGAGCAGTATGGAGATGTGGTCCCGCACAGGAGTGGGGAGCTGGACCGACCTTGCTGCCCTGTAGAGAGGAGCCCCTCGGGAGCTTTCCCGGCTCCTGACTGCCAAAGGCCTGCTGAAAACCCAGCGTCCTGTGAGTGTACCACAGTGAGGAGAGTCCACGTTTCTGTGTTGGGCAGTGCCGCTCCCCAGCAGGGTCCTCACTCAACATGAGGGTGCTCCAGCCCGCGCTGCAGGCAGGACGCGCTGCCTTCCCCAGGAACTGCAGCTGGGACAGCCCTGTCCTCCCTGTGCCAGCAGACCCCGAGCAGGAGCACAGAGCTGCTGGGAGCAGCTTCCCCCAGCAGCGCCCGTATGGGCCAGGCCGGCAGCAGCTGTTGGGCCAGAGGGGCTTGAAGACCTCTGGCTCCCTCGGACAGGTTCTGCCCCTGCTCTGGAGCAGCTCTGTGACCTGGTAGAAGAGGGGCCAGGGATGGCATTTACGTTTCTAGTGGCAACACTTCTCTTCACAGGTGAGGCTGACCAGACGTGGGTGTGTGTGGGGTCCTCCTCCAGCAAGTTGGCCCCTGGCCTCACTCCGGGATGTGGGGATGCCGTCCCTGCGGAGCAGGTAAGAGCCAACTGTGTCTCGGCCCCGCGGAGCACCATTCCAAGGTGGCTTGGGACAGCTGTGCCAGAGGTGGGAGGTGATGGGACCTGGGGCCGCCAATTTCTGGGCTGGCACCTGAGCTGTTTCAGCCTTCCCCTGGGGTTTACAACACAAGACCTTGTGCGTTTGCTGCATGGCTTGACCACCTCTCTGGTGCTCAGGGGACTACAGGCTTCTGTCCAGTTAATTTTTTTAAGGGTTTTTTGAAAGATGCACCACCCCCCCCCGGTGCCCTGTGGTGTCATTTTTATATCTCCTGACATGTCAGACGTGTCCCCAGGATGGGGAGAGCAGAGCCTGCAGCAAGGTGAGGCTCCAAGGTGTAAAGTCCCCTACCTGCAAAATCTGGCTGTGCAGTTGCCAACAGTTTTAAGGCTCTTGGCTGTGTGGCTGTAGCCTGCCAAGGGCATCCTTGTGACCCACAGGCACTGGCAGTTGCTCGCTGACAAGTGAAGAGTGGCTCCTTCACCATGCACCGCTGGTGCCATGAGCACACCCTGGCAGTGGTCCTGTGGGTGCTAGGCTTGGGGCGTTGCTTGGGCTGCACTGCAGCAGCCCCGGGCTCCTGAAGCAGGGGTGAACGTCAAAACGGGGGCTCTGCTCTGACATGTTGGGGGGTGGGGGGGAGCAGGGCTCCCCATGCCCCAGAACCGCTGGTCTGCATGTGCTGCCCACAGAGATGCTCCTCCACAGGAAGGGTTGTGCTGCGGGTCACTGCGCAGGGGCGACCACCCCGTGCATCACACTTACACCGGGCCCTTGCCAGCCTGCAGGTGATCAGCTGTCCCAGGAGCTGAAGCGTGTAAAGAACGAGCTGGAGCGAGTGAAAGGCGAGCTTGGTACGTGGGGTTGGCTGGTTTGGGAGCTGCGGGACACCCGCAATCCAGGTGACACCCCTTGTACCCGTAGTTGGTGCCCAGGGCCTGCAGCTCCCTGGGGGTGAGGCTGGCTTCTTGCTCGGGGGCAGAGCAGGGTCCCCGCTGCCCTGAGGGCCTGGGGGTGAGGTGATTGGGACGGGCTGAGCACACACCTGCTTGCCTCCTGCCTGCAGCTGACAAGACTGCCCAGTGTGAAGCCTATCGCCAGACGATCTCCTCTTTGCAGGCTCAGCTCAGAGCAGCAGGTACGTTCCCTCGCTGGGGTGAGCCCTCGCCCCGGGGCTGGCTGCAGGGATGCTCCGGTGATCCCTTGCCCCTGTAACTGAGGGCTGCCAGGTGGAAGGGACACAGCTGGTGGCATTCCCCCCCCATGGGGCAGGTGCTGAGTGCTGGGAGCAGCAGTGCTTTGATGGTGCTGTTGCTCCCCAGGAATCTGTCCAGAAGATGCATCGGTGGAGGAGAGTGGTGACTCGAGGAGAGACTGACGTCCAGAACATGGGGACAGACTCACAACAGCCACTCGTCCGGCCACCTGAGCCGCTGCGCCAGTGATATTTGTGGAGCTCTTGAATGAATGAATTTTTAACTCCTTGTATTTGAAATAAAGGTGTCTTTTCCCAGTGATGCTTGCTGTCTGCTGGGGTAGGGCCAGTGCCTGGGGCTGCCCGCTGTTCTTCACAGGGCTGGGCAGAAACGGCAGGTCTGTGTCCGCCTGCGGCTGGTTCTGCTCAGCCAGAGATGAGGTCTGCTGTCTGGAGGAGGTGGGTGCTGGTGGATGGAGGCACAGCGTGGCACTGGGGAAGCCTTTCTGGACAAACCTGGTGCTTCCAGGCAGGATGCTTGGATGTGTGGTGGTGGCAGGCAGCCATACGGGCAGGTTTCTGCCTTAAACTACCTTCACACTGGACGTGGGAAGAGCCAGTGCTGGGTGATGGCACGCTGGGCTTCTGCAGCCATTAGCTACTGCTTCCCATGTTATCAACTGCTGGCTTGTGTCGGTGCCTGGGGGCAGGTGATGGGAAAGCAGCGCTTGGGACTCATTTCCTCGCTGTTCCTGCCTGCCAGTGCTGGAAGCCCGGCCCTGTTGCCTTCTCTCTGGGGTAGGCTGACGCAGGCACCTTGTTGATCTGCCTCACGTGAGGCCCAGCTGGCCCGTTCCCGCTTCCCCCGTATCTCCGGCTGGTGTTGCTGGCTGCCCCGGCATGCTGCAGGCAGCCCGTACCCCTTCCTGCGGTGGCTGCCCTTGACCGTGCACGGGGGTGGCTGCACAGGGATGCTCCGTCCGCTGCCTGCCGCCCCTGCTCGGCACCCAGTCACAGAGGCGAGCAGCTCTGGTGCCAGTATGATCCGCAGCAAAGCGCCCCGGCGCAGTGCGTGGAGGGGGTTCCCTGTACATGTGTGTGGAAGGAAACTTCTCGGTGCAAGTACTGAGGGAGCCAACCAGGAACGGTGCCCTCCTCGATTTGCTGTCTGTAAACAGAGAGGGACTGGTGAATGAAGCGGTGATTGGCAGCTGTCTCAGTCACAGTGACTGCGAAGTAGTTGAGTTTCAAATCGTTGGTGACAGGAGAAAGACTGCCAGCAAAACTTTGACCGTGGGTCTGAGGAGAGCAGACTCGGGGCTGCTGAAGGAGCCAGTCAGTACAGACACAGGAGGACTGCAGAGATGCTGTCTGCAACTGCAGGGAGAAAACCAGTGTGGCCAAAGCTCCATTACACTTCAAGCTGGCCAGCACTCTGAAGGACAACAAAAAGGACCTTTTAAAATATCTTGATAGCAAAAGGAGAATCAGAGGTAACATTGGTCCCTTACAAGGCTTAACGAGGTCGGATACCCCACAAATAGGGATTGTAGACAAAGCAGAGACGCTTAATGCTGCTTTTACCTCTGTCTTCAGCACCAATGATAGGCCCTGGGACCCCCAGAGTCCTGTGTTGGAAGGCCATAACTGGGAGGATGATAAACTTCCAGCTGACCCTGAATGTGTTCAAGACCTGCTGCTCCAGCTGGATGTGCTTAAATCTATGGGGCCCGATGGGGTTCATCCCAGGGTACAAAAAGAGCTGGCCGATGTCATCACGGACCTCTCTCCATTGTTTTTCAATGGTCCTGGGAGTCTGGAGAGGTCCCTGTTGGCTGGAAGCTGGCAAACGTCACCCCGATTTTCAAGCAGGGTAAAGAGGAAGACCCTGGTAATTACAGGCCAGTCAGTTTCACTTCAGTGCCTGGTAAAATTACGGAGAAGGTTATTTTGGGCATTACTGAAAAACACTTGAGAGACGACACAGTCTTCGGTCATAGCCAGCACGTGTTCATGAGGGGAAAGTCCCACTTAACCAACTTTATCTCCTTTTATGACAAGGTCACCCATCTAGTTGACCAAGGGAAGACAATAATGTGGTGGTTTGGGATTTTAATGAAGATTTTGATACTGTCTCTCACATTATCCTTCCGGCTAAACTGTCCAGCACACCGCTAGACAAGTCCGTCATATGTTGGGTGAGCGATTGGCTGACGGGTCTGGCTCAAAGGGTTACAGTAAATGGGATTACATCACGCTGGCGGCCACTCACCAGAGGGGTTCCCCAGGGCTCAATTTTAGGGCCAGTGCTCTTTAATGGTTTTATAAATGATCTGGATGCAGGAATCGGATGTACATTAAGTAAGTTTGCTGATGATACCAAACTAGGAGGAGCTGTGGACTCCCTCGAGGGTAGAGAGGCCTCACAGAGACATCTGGATAGACTAGAGAGCAGGGCAATCGCCCGCCGCATGAAATTTAATTAGAGCCAAAGCCGGCTTCTCTACCTGGGACAGGATAATCCTGGTTATACGTACAAATTGGGGGATGAGAGGCTGGAGAGCCGCCCCATGGAGAGATCTGGGGGTTTGGGTTGATGGCAAGTTGAATAGGAGTCAACAGTGTGCGCTGGCAGCCAAAGGGGCCAGCCACGTCCTGGGGTGCATCAAGCACAGCATCGCGAGCCGGTCGAGGGAGGTGACTGTCCCACTCTGCCCTGCACTGGTGACCAAGATGGTGAAAGGCCTTGAGGGCAAGCTGAGGTCACTTGGCTTGTTCAGCTTGGAGAAGAGAAGGCTGAGGGGGGCAATGGAGGGGGAGGTGCTGGTCTGCTCTCTCTGGTGACCAGCGACAGGACACAAGGGAATGGAATGAAGCTGCGTCAGGGGAAGTTTAGATTGGACATTAGGAAAAAGTTCTTCACTGAGGTCAGTCACTGGAAGAGGCTCCCCAGAGAAGTGGTCACAGCACCAAGCCAGTCGGAGTTCAAGGCTGTGGCAGTGTGCCTTTCCCCCCACTCCCTTCCCCGGCTCCTGCTCAAGCCAGAACTGTCAGTGAGGGTTGTGATGAGTTGCACCCGGACTTTGGGGGATGGATGGCAACATAGAAGCCAAATGCTGTCCGGAATAGGGACCCAGATGTCTGGCTGGTGTGCAAATATGACTATAGGTCAATCATCTTACTCTATAGAGTGTGGACAGCCCAGGGCCTGTTGAGCTGTCCTGCACAGCAGCAGGCTGCATGCCGGGATCTCCTCTTGGGTAGGGACACCTCTCAAGGTTAGTCCTCGAGGTTAAGAGATCCCCTGCTGCAACAAATCCTCAGTAAGTGACTAATAGCATCCTAAACTTTGAAATCTTAGCCAAGTGATAGAAAGGAGATATATATATATACATAATCCTTTAGACATAAGCCATTGACCAAGTCTGGGATGAGGATTGGATGCAGCCCCACCCAGACTCCTCTCTGAGAAGGTGTTTAGAAAGTAAGGGGGGTCCTTTCTGAACCTCATGACTCAACGGGAGGGTCTGCCTGGCAGCTCTGTCTGACCCTGGCCTCTATGCAGTAAATAATCACATGTACCTTGCCATCGAATCTTGTTAAAACACTGTCGCATTTACTATCAAACTTTGTTAAATTGCTGTTTTATATCAATAAATATTTTGCTGCTTCGCTCTTAGCAGTGAAGTGCATCACTCCATCCATGACAAAGGTACATCTGGACGACGTGTTTAGTCGTATGGTTTAGTGTTAGGTAGTCCTGCAAGGAGCAGGGAGTTGGACCTTATGGGTTCCTTCCAACTTGACATATTCTACGATTCTTTGCTCCAGTCGTGGAACGTGATGGGGCTCCATGGGCTGATTCAGATCTGCTTCTGCAGGGCTTTTGGCCGCCTTTCTGCGCTGGAGCCACCTCCCACCCTCCTTGGCGCTGCCTGCATGCGCCCTGCCACTGTCTGCCTTCCTGCCGCTCCTGTTGGGACGTGCGCTTGGCTCACTCCATGCCTCTGCCTGCTCCCAGCCCGTGGCCCATGCTGCTGGATCGGGGCCCTGAATGGTGAGGGGAGAGCGGTAGGCTGGGAGGTGAGGATGGGGCACCGGGAAGACGGATGTGGAGCTGCGTGTGAGGTCTGGGAGCTGGAGCTGTGTGCGGTGCTGCTCCCTGCCCAATACTTCCTCCCAAGGGCGGCTGTCGCAAGAGGGTTTCTGGGAATAGGCGAGTCTTGGTGTCATCCCCCCTCGCCGCCCGGGGTACCCAGCCTCTGCTGGGCTGGGCTGGGGTGTCCCCCCATGGAGCCCTGATGTGCCCGCAGCGCCGCTGGTCCTGCCTGAGCACTCTGGGCGATGGTGCTGCCTGCGGCACCGCTGTGGCCCAGCCGGGTCCCTGCCTGCTGCAGGCGGCACAAGAAAGAGCAGGACATGCCTGGGTGCCAACAGCAGGGCTGCGGGGGATTTCTGTATCTTGATTTTGAGCTTGCTTCCTTCCTGGTGGGGAGCGTGCAGCCGTGGAGGGGAAGGGGCGTTGCTGAACCAGGGCTCATTCATCCGCAAGAGCGGGAGGAGAGGAGAGCCTGCGTCACTGCCCGGCAGTTGTGCTCGCAAGAGCCTACGTTGCTCTTTCCATCGCCTTGAGGTCATTTTTGCCAAGCGGAGCCTTTTTGTCTCCCCAGCCCGTGTGCGTGCACCCCTGGGGAGGCGGGGTGGGCAGGCACCCAGCGCAGGGCCTGTAGCACCCTGCCCGGCGCTCCCGCCGGCGCTGCTGCGAAGGGCTGGGAGCCCGCGGCCTCTGCATCCTCGGCAGTGGCGCTGGAGCAGAGCTTTGCCCGCGGTGCCAGGGAGGGGCTGGCTCCCTCCCTGCCACCGCTGCCCGTTTGAACGGGTGCTCACGACACGTGAATGCTGGATTGCATCAGGAGCAGGTTTTTGGGTGGCCGGCCCCGGCCTGCGTACTGGAGAGACGGGTGCTGGCTCCCGTCTCGCTCCTGCCCGCCGTGCCGAGTGTCAAACAGTTGTGCGGACCCTGGCGTTTTCCCAACACTCGGAGCTGCCTGTTGCTCCCAGAGTTGAGGAGACCGTAGGGGAGCAGCGTTGGGCGCTGGCCGGGAGCGGGGGGCACCCGGGGGTCGGGGCCGAGCCCCCCCCCATGCCTCGGGCTCAGCTCCGGCCGCACTCCCCCGTGGCAGGGCTGGTCTCCCCACCGCACCCCGGCTCCGGGGCTGGCTCTGCCCGCCGGGCACATCTGCCTCGGGGACCCCCGGTGGCCCCACGGTCCCTTGCCCTGGGCTCGGCGTTGCCGCCCGCAGCAGCCGCCCCAGCCGGGGGCTGCGCCATGCCCGCCTCCCCCCCGCCCCCGTCTCCCCGGTGCCATTTATCTCTTGAATTTCCGTATTTTTGAACTCCGTGGGCTGGGGGGGCAGCAGGGTGCGGGGCGCGGGTGGGGACGGGCTTCCCTGTCCCGGCCGCGGGGCTGCTCCGGTTCAGCCCCCGGCTTCCCCCGGGGCGGCGGGGGGGGTCTGTGGGGAGCGGGGGGGGGGCGCCCCGGCGGTTTCCGGGGCTCGGCTCGGGGCGGTGCGCTCGGGCATCCGGCGGGCGGGGCCGGGCCGCCCTTCAACACCCGCGGCGGCGGCGGTGGTCCCGGGGCGAGCGGAGCGGAGCGGAGCAGAGCGGAGCGGAACGGAACGGGAGCGCAGCGGGCCGAGCCGTGCCGAGCCGAGCCGAGCCCAACAGCCGGTGAGTCGCGGCGGGCGCCGCCGCCGGGCCGGGCGGGCCCTGGCGCAACCGGTGCCGCGCTTGCATCAGCCGCTGCCCGCACGTGGAGCCGGTGGAGGCGGCCGCCGGGACCCGCCGCGGCGCCCCCAGCCCGGTCCCGCCGTCCCCGCGGCAGCGCCGGGCTCCCCGGCGGGACGGAGCGCGGCTGGCAGCCCCCCGGGGCTGGAGGTGCCCCCGCGGGGGCTGGGGTGAGGGTCCCGAGCGGGGGCTGACGGCCCCCGGCACCTGCCCCGAGCCGCGGCGGGTACCGGGATGCGGCGGGTACCGGGATGCGGCGGGTACCGGGATGCGGCGGGCAGCGGGAGGGTCCCGCCGGCGGGAGCTGTCGCCCGACGCGCTGCTTCTCCTCTCCCCTGCCCGCCCGTAGCTCGCTGCGCGTTCCCCATCTCGGGTGACAGCGTGGCTCTCTGCGAGACACCTCACCCGTGGCTGAGCCTCCCCGGCGCCAGCCGACCCGCCCGGGCCGCCTGCCCCAGGCCGGCAGTGAGGGCTGCCGGCGCGGCTCCGGGGGCTTAAGGCGCCCCTTGCAGCGGGCACGGCGAGCCCAGGGCGGCGAGGCCGGCAGGGGTTAGGACGGGCGGGCTGTCCCGCATCTTCCCGCTCGGCGCCGATCGCGCTCTTTTCTCTGCGCTGCTCTGGGCATAAGGGCTGAGCACGTTTGGGCTGCCAGCCGTGCCTGCAGGTTGCAGAGCTCGTGTCGGGCGTCAGAAATCCTTGGAGCAATCGAGCGGCACTGGGGAAGGCAGACAGAGTTGTCCAGGCAGGGGCTGGGGAGGGTGCCAGTGCTGGGGCACTTGTTGTTCCCTTGAAACATGGCCCAGAGGCTGCCTCGGGCTGCGACGGCTCCTTGGGCCGAGGCCGAATGTGGCACGTGCCAGCTCAGGAGGAGGTTTCCCCAGAAACAGGCTGGTTTGCTGGTTATGGGGAAGCAGCCGAGCTGGGGGCTGCCTCTGCCACCCTAGTAATCCCCCTCAGTGGAAAAGGGTCACAAAGTCATCCTTGTGTGTACTCACGCTGATCCATACAGCGCAGTGTCAGTGCTGCCTCGGGCGCTTGGCTGGAGCGTGTTTCGTTTCCCAATGAAGGGAGAAGCTGGCAGGGAGAAGGCACTGGTGGGCGAGTGGTCCAGTGCTGGGCACGGGGTGCTGGCTGTGGCCGTGGGCATTGGGAGCAGCTCTCCTTGCAGCTCCTCTCATCCGGTGCCAGCTGCCTGTGCTTGGAGCTTTTTGGGGATGGGTGGCTGCTGTGAGTGAGGGGAGCGTGAGCGTCACACGTTTAGGGCGATCGCAGCCTGCATGCTGCTCTGCAAGTGTTGTCGGCACATGAGGGATGTGCGCCAGGGCCTGCGCTGTGTGTCTGTCTGGCCACGCATCCCTGCCGAGGGTGTAGTGCAGATGCTGGGAGCAAAGGCAGAACGGCCGCGTCCCAGTGAGTCAGCCCAGCCTGCCAAATCCTCCGCTGGAGGAATGCTTTGTCTCTCTGCCATTGCTGCTGTGCACACCCACGCGCCGGGCCGGAGGGATGCGCCAGCAGTCAAGTTTGGGCTGAGGGTTCTCCAGGCTGCCAAATCAGTGGGGAGTTGCTGGGAGACAGTGGGCAAGCTCTGGGACGTGCCCAGGGGCCCCGTGGCGGGGACCACACAGGGCTTGTGCAACGAGCCTGTTTCCCACTGTGGGCTCGCTGGGTTC
Organism: Pluvialis apricaria; assembly: GCA_017639485.1. Taxonomy (NCBI): domain Eukaryota; kingdom Metazoa; phylum Chordata; class Aves; order Charadriiformes; family Charadriidae; genus Pluvialis; species Pluvialis apricaria. The sequence continues at coordinate 24,894,933 of CM030017.1, read as the reverse complement.
ATCCCTGGCTCGCTCTCCTGGTGCAGGGGCTGCGCAGGTGGGACACGCGCAGCCCCATGGTGCGTGAAGGGAGCTGCCACCGTCTCTGCCCCACGAGTGTGGCAGGGGCTTGGTGCTGATGGGTTGGCTGTTGGCAGGCACAGCTCCTGTGGGCATCACTGCCAGCCCTGCTCCTCACAGTGTGGGTCCTGCTGCCTGAAGGACACTCAGGTTCACGCTCCTATGGTCCCTTCTCTTGCAGGGCTTTTGAGCAGCTGAGCACCACCCACGAGAGGACAAGATGTTCGGGGGGAAAATGACCAGTGTTGGGAAGAAGCTGATCCGCCGGCGCATGGTGGATCTGAGCTCTGAGGACACACGTTTCGCTCGCTGCCTCTCCACGTTGGACCTCATAGCCCTGGGGGTGGGCAGCACGCTGGGAGCTGGCGTGTATGTGCTAGCTGGGGAGGTGGCCAAGGAGACAGCTGGTCCTTCCATCGTCCTCTGCTTCCTGGTGGCTGCTCTCTCGTCGGTACTGGCCGGACTCTGCTATGCAGAGTTTGGGGCCCGTGTCCCCAAGACCGGCTCTGCCTACCTCTACAGCTACGTCACCGTCGGTGAGATCTGGGCTTTCACAACCGGCTGGAACCTCATCCTCTCTTACGTGATAGGTACGGGGTTGGGCAAGGTGCTGGCACGTGTGCTCCTTCCAGCGCTGCACTGGCAGCGTGGAGGGCTCACAGGGGCGGCGTGTGGTGCTGTGGGAGAGGGGTGTGGGGGTGGGATCAGCAGGGAGGTGGGTGCTGGGGGTGATTGGTGTCGCTCTGCCCTGGGCTCGGACTGATGCACAAATTTGCCATTGACCAGGCACGGCCAGTGTGGCTCGAGCCTGGAGCGCGGCCTTCGACAACATCATTGGCAACCACATCTCCACCTTCTTCATGAACAAGACCACAGTGCACCTGCCAGGGGTGCTGGCCGAGCGCCCGGACTTCTTCGCCCTGATCCTGATTGGGCTGCTCACCGGTGAGTGCGTAGGAGCAGCTCTGGGGCACCGCGGGTGGTGGTACGGGAGCCCGGCGGGTCCCCCACTCACCCCTTCTGTCCCCGCAGCGCTGCTGGCCTTTGGCGTCAGTGAATCCGCTCTTGTGAACAAAATCTTCACAGCGGTGAACTTGTTGGTGCTGGGCTTTGTCATCATCGCTGGCTTCGTGAAGGGAGACATCAAGAACTGGCAGCTCTCGGAGAAGGACTACACCAACCGCTCATACCCGGACCCACCTGATGACATCAGGTGAGGAGAGCGACCGTGCCAGGGCAGGGCCCGGCACAGGGCTTGGCACCGGCCCTGCTGTCCCTGCACCCCATGGCAGCTGCTCTCCTCCCTCCTTTCCAGGAAAAAAGAGTTTGGCTCTGGTGGGTTTGTCCCCTTTGGACTGGAAGGGATCCTGACTGGCGCTGCCACTTGTTTCTATGCCTTTGTGGGCTTTGACTGCATCGCCACCACAGGTACAGCCATGGGCGAAGGTGGCGTGGACATTTCCCCAGCGCAGCCGGCGGTGGCTGGCTGGGACCTGCCAGGGAGGATGCTCCATGGCGTGGGAAACAGCCTGTCCCACCGCTCCGGGGAGGTCTCCCTGCAGCGACTCTGTCCCCAGCTGGGCCAGCACAAAAGGGCTCACAGCCTGCCCTGCCCCAGGAAAAGGGGCTCCCTGCACCGCACGGTGGGAGCGGGGCTGCACCCTGCCTGCGCAGGCAGCTCCCGCGGCAGCGGGGAGCCTTTCCGCTGCCGAGTCGAGGCTGCGACAGTGCTGGGAATTGCTAGTGCCTCCGGGTTGTTTCCCAGCCTCAAGCAACGTTTTTCTAAATGCCTGAGTTCATGCAGAGCTGCTGCTCTCTGGAGCGCAGGGAGCCCTCTTAATTTCCTCTCATTCCCCCAGGAATCTGCTTAGTGGGTGGCTGGTACAGGCTGTTCTGCCTGACCTCCCTGCATGCGCCTCTCTGCCCCCAGGGGCTGCCTGGCAGCCGCCTCCTTCCCTCCTACGCCGGCTGCCGAGCCCCTGGCCGGGCAGCGTGCTGCGGAGGGAGAGCACGCCTTTGCCAAGGCCCGGGCAGAGGGCACGGTGGCTGCGTCGCTGAGCCCACGCGCACCGAGGATCCACAGCCAGCGGGCTCCACGGGCAGCGGGAGCTGCTGGTGGGGGCAGAGGGCCGGCATGACCCACGGGGGGCTGCGAGCCCAGCTGCCAGGCAGCTGCGTGCCTGGAAGCCGGGGCTGCAGCCCGCATCTCTGCTGTCGGCAGTGCCGAAGCCTCTGCCAGTGCAGCAGCACGGCCGGGGGACCCCTCCCCTCCAACATCCCCTGCCTGCTACTGCCCAGCCCCACGCGGCCATGGGAAGTCCCGCTGCGGCTCGTCCCCTGGGGCCCGCTGCCCCATGCGGTGCCGCGGAGCGGGGATGGACGCTGCCTCTTGTCTCCGCACAGGGGAGGAAGCCAGGAACCCACAACGCTCGATCCCCATTGGCATCATTGTGTCTCTCCTTATCTGTTTCGTGGCTTATTTCGGGGTCTCTGCGGCCCTGACCCTCATGGTGCCCTACTTTCTCCTGAACAAGAAGAGCCCCCTGCCTGAGGCTTTCAAGGCAGTGGGATGGGAGCCCGCCCGCTACGCCGTTGCTGTTGGCTCGCTCTGTGCCCTCTCCACCAGGTAGGACTGGCTCCATCCCTGACACCGCCTGGCATGGCACAGGGACCAGCAGCACGTGTCCCGGCTGGGCTGGGGGTTTGCCCCGCCTGGTTGCTGTGCTGCTCCTGGCACAGAGCCGGTCCCGTCCCTTTCTGGGTGGTGGGTGTGGACAGCTTGCCTGGCAGGCCCTGAGCCATCTCTCCCCATGGCAGCTTGCTGGGCTCCATGTTCCCCATGCCCCGTGTGATCTATGCCATGGCGGAGGACGGGCTGCTCTTCAAGTTCCTCTCCAGCATCAACAGTCGCACGAAGACCCCTCTGTCAGCCACCATCACCTCGGGGCTCCTTGCGGGTAAGGCTTCCGACTGCTGCCTTACGCTCGGCTCCACGGTGGTCTGGAGCCATGCTCATGCTGCGTGTCCTCATTGCAGCGGTGTTGGCCTTCCTGCTTGACCTGAAGGACCTGGTGGACCTCATGTCGATTGGCACGTTGCTGGCCTACTCCCTGGTGGCGGTGTGCGTGCTCATCCTCCGGTGGGTGCCTCCTCTCGCGTGGTGGTGCCCCGGGTGGATGTGCCTTGTGTTGAGCCTGGGGCTTGCGGCCCCAGCTTTTCCCAGGGCTACGCAGCCTGGGGAAGCATCAAGCCCCCAGGATGGATGCTGCTCACAAGAGCCTGCGCGGTGTCTCTGGGCACATCCATAGGGTGGCTGTCGCAGGGCTGCTGCCAGAGCAGCACATGGGGCTGGAGGAGCAGGAGGGCCACTGTCCCCCCTGGGCTGGGAAGTTCCTTGGGCTGTGTTGCAGCTTGTCACATCTTCTCAGGTACCAGTCTGGGCAGCTGAACTCCCCGAAGGCCATGGAAATGCTGGAACTGAATGGGAACGAGGAGGAGAGGGTGATCATGAACCCGGCCATCACTACCGCTGGCACCCAGCAGAAAGAGACGCTGTCCCTGGCGACACTCTTCAACCCACCCGCAGACACCCCCACCGCGCTCTCGGGGCGTATTGTCTACGTCTGTGTCTCGGTCATCGGTGAGTGAGTGGGAACTGGCAGCCAATGTCCCCCTCCTGCCAGGACCTGGAGCTTTTTGGCGTGTCTCCGCAGAGCCGGGAAGGGATGGTGGGCACTCTGGGCGGAGGAGAGGGGCCGGGCAGCACAGGCTACCAGATGCTGTTGGCAGTGCCAGCAGGCGCTGGACCTGCTCTGTCCTGAGCAGGGTGCCAAGCACGGGGCTGAGGTTTGGGGTGCACAGGAGCTGATGGAGGACGTGGGCGCTAAGCCAGGCATGTGTGGGGGGACATGGGAGCTCCCTGTGACAAGCCTGGCCCAGGCTGGCCCCCCTGAGAGTGCTCGGGCTTGGCCAACAGGGTTTGAACTGTCCATCAATGGCTTCATTGTGCAGCCAGAATGGGGTGGCTCAGCCAGGTCTGGTGCGGGTTCCCCTCGGCTTGCTGGGCTGGCCAGTTCCCCCAGCAAAGCGCTTTGCTGAGGCTTTAGGGTGGGTGTTGGAGACCAGGGAGCCCCCTGACTGCTCCCTTTCTTGCAGCCACACTGATCACGGTCATCTGCGTGGTCCTGACCCTCGAGGTGAAGGCCCTGAAGGACGCCAGCGTAGGCTGGATCGTGGCCCTGGTGCTGCTCCTCGTGGCTCTGCTCGTTCCCACCATCATCGTTTGGAGGCAGCCGCAGAGCAATGCACGGTTGAACTTCAAAGTGAGTGCAGCCCCCGGCAGCTCGGCGACTGCACCCCCACAGACCCCTAGTAGGGTCTGGGCCATTGCAGGGTCTGCCAAGGCTCGCTGCCGGGCAGTCACCATCCAGGAGAGCCCAGGGCCCCGAGACGTGGCTCTCCAAGGTGCAGTCCCTGGAAGTGCCTGGGTGCTCTCTGGGCTGTGGCAGTGGTGGGATCCCTCCTTGGCCAGGAGCATCCTCGAGCCCAGCCGGGTCCCTCACAGCACAGCTGACACAGCCCCTCTTGTCCCTCGTAGGTACCTTTCCTCCCGCTCCTGCCGATCTTCAGCATCTTTGTTAACATCCTGCTGATGGTACAGCTGAGTGCTGGCACCTGGGTGCGGTTTGCCGTCTGGATGGCTGTGGGTAGGTGTCCTGCAGAGGGGAGCACGGTGCCCGCAGCGTCTCCCCTGGGGGGCTGTTACACTGGCAGCCCGCCGCCACACACTTCATTGTGGAAACTGTTCTGCAGGTTTTATGATTTACTTTGGCTATGGGATTCGGAACAGCGTGGAAGGGAAAAACGCGGAGGAGCCCTGTGCCACAGTGGAAAAGCGTCTGCACCACCCTGGACTGGACCTCGGCCCTGGGGCTGCTGCAGTCTGAGGGACTGGGCACCGGCACTCCGTGGACCTCTGCCAGTATTCCCGCTCAGGGACAAGATCACGATCCGCACGGTACATCCATCCTCTCCCCTGCAGGGAGCGAGTCCCAGAGTCAGGACAGCGGAGCCAGGTCATGTGCTGCCCTTTCCCCTCACACAGCAGACAGAGGTCACGGAGATGAGTCCCCAGGCTGGGTGGGAGTGCTGGTGGCCCGGGGCTAGTCTCTGCCGTCCCCCCAACCCCGCGGAGGGGCAGTGACACCGGCACAGCCCTCCCGCCGTGGAAGCTGCTGTCAGAAATGCTGCTTTCCCTGCGCACAGAAGGCCCCACATGATGGTGCAGCTGTATTTGTTCCATCTGTCCATGTGGCTGTGGTCACCACCTCCTCTCTGTGCTTTCCAAACACTGGGCATGTACATGGCAACCATGGCTGGAACCGCGTGATGAGGCCTGGGGCGGCTCGGTCTGGTTCTGCCAGCAGCCCGGTACTGCCCGGCAGCACAGGGCTCAGCCGGCCAAACCCTTCTCTGTGCCTGGAGTTTGCATCCCACGCTGAGCGCTGTGCTGCCCCGGCCATGCTGCTTGGTGTGAGCATCTAGCTCGGGTGTCTGTCATAGGTGTCCACAGCATAGTGTCCGACCTCGTATGCCTTTGTATAATTGGTGTTTTAATGTCGACTTTTATACCTATTAAACTAAATGGTTTTTTAACTGCTTGGCTCTGTCGGTCCTCCCCCATCTCCTGTTAATGCCCTGTGGTCACAGACCCCTGGGCAGGACCCCACATGCTGCCGGGCCGCGTGCCAGGCTGGTGCCAGCACAGAGCGGGGCTTGGGTACAGCCGCGGTGCTGGCTGAGCTCCCTGCCCCAAACCTGCCACCTGGAGCCACCAGCCCTGCTGTCCCCTGGGACAGCGAGGCAGGAACCGCGGAGCAGTGCTCCAGGCCAGCTCAACCCAGCACTGCTGGTACCTGTGGGCAGGACACCAGCCTGCCGCGGCCCTGTGCTGCATGGGAGCGTGTCACCAGGTCCCAGGCCAGCGGCTGTGGTAACGACCTTGGAAGTATCTCCTGGAGGCTCCAGCACTGGTCTGCAGAGGAAGCACAGCCGGGAGCTGGGCTGCATCCATGTGAGAATATGATGATTTCCCAGATTCTGGTCTGGTCTAAATCAGCCCTGATGGATTATTTTGCAAGCTAAACTAATTTAGGGCAAATAGATCTTGCATGGTTCTGGCGTCTCTCCCTGTTTACTGGCAGCGGAGCAGGGTCACTGCACGGTCAGCAGTGAGGGCCCCACACCATCAGCTCTGCTCAGCCCCGAGGCTGGAGCTGCGAGCCCTGCCCCAGGGCTGTGCCCAGAGTAAAAGGGGCTGCGGCACCTCCTGGTCCCGCGCTGGGCACTGCCTGCCCTGCTGCCCTGGGCCGGGGTGCCCTGCCAGAGCCTCGGGCTCCAGCCCACAGGCACAGCTCACTCCTGGCGCTGGCTCCTCGCAGGTGCTTCCAGCTCTCCTGCTCATGCTGGTGCCATGACGTGCCACACTGGGTCCCCCCAGCTCTCCTGCTCATGCTGGTGCCATGACGTGCCACACTGGGTCCCTCCAGCTCTCCTGCTCATGCTGGTGCCATGACGTGCCACACTGGGTCCCTCCAGCTCTCCTGCTCATGCTGGTGCCATGACGTGCCACACTGGGTCCCTCCAGCTCTCCTGCTCATGCTGGTGTTGTGGGGTGCTGCACCAGTGGGTACCTTCTGGCTGGGGGCAGCACATGGGGCCCTGCTGAGTCCTGAGTCCACAGTCCCCCGGCACCCATGCACTCCAGTTTGGGTGCTGTTGCCCAAGCCCAGTGGGCGATGGGCCCCCTGGCTCGGCACTGCTGCAGCCCCGCCATGCCTTTGTTTGTGCCTGTGTCCCCATGTACGTGTGCATGGCCGTGCCCATGGCTGTGCGTGGGTCTGTTTGTGCCCACGGGCATGTCCATGCCTGGCCCCAGGCCATCCCACTGAGCTCTGATGTCCCATCCTGGGCACGCACTGGGACTGGCAGAGCTCCGGACATGGAAGCCCTGGGCAGTGCCCTCCGTGGCAGTCTGGCAGGGATGCAGCTGTCTGGCAGCCGCCTGTCCGTGCCAGTGCCGTGCGGTGGATTGGTGCCATCCCGCCACGGGCGCAGGTGCTGGCAGGAGTGCGTCAGCCCTGTCCCTCCCACAGCCTGTGCCGGGCACCATGCCCTTGGCTGCCTGCCTCAGGGGGCCGCCGCAGCCCTGGGCAGCCACACTGGGGGGACCCTGCCTCCCTCTGCCCGCCACCTCCTTCTGCCCCATCGGGGCTAGCAGAGCTGCCAGGGATGGCACCACGTCCCCCAGAGGCAGTGCCTCTGCCGTTACTGTTCGTTGCAGTGCATCCGTCGGGGTGTGAATAACACCCAAGAGGAGCCCCAGCGAGTTGTTGGCACAGCTTTAATGGTTGCCACGCCAGCCTGCGTGTGGCCTGCTGCGATGCTCTGATAGCAAGCCGGGGCTCCATTGTGCAGAGAGGGGCCAGGAGGGAAGCGCGTTCCTGGGTGATGGCTGCCAGGTGTTGGGGGCTGCCATGTGGGCTTTCCCCTCCTGCGCCACTCTGGAAGGGGCCACTTTCCGGTTTGAGAAAACACAGGGCAAAGCAGAGCCGGGCTGCGCTGCCGAGAGTCCCAGTCCCCAGCCCCGCACGCAGCTGCCTGTGGTTTGCCCCAGCAGCCCCAGCGTTCCCACCACGGGCTGCGTTCCTGCCCACCGCCCGGCCATGGGCCTCCCTGGGGTGGCTCCAGCCCTGCGTGGCGGCTGGCGGAGCCCTGCAGGGAACCAAACAAGCCTGAAGGTTCTCCCCGGCCTGTGCCGCTGCAGGGCACAGGCGTGGGCAGGAGCAGGGGCAGGGGAGGCAGGGCTGGCCCCTGGTTCAGTGCTGGCCACAGTGCCCGGGGAGGGGACACTCAGGCAGCCCCCCCCCCCCGGAGCCACAGCCAGGGCTTGGTTTGTGATCGCCCTGCTGCCATCCCCCGGGGATAAAGGGGAGCTGGAGGGTTGTTGGCTCTGGCTGCCTTTGGCCCAAGCCGTGCTGAGGGCGCAGGCAGTTGGGGCAGCGTTGCTGCGGAGGCCTGGCTGCAGCCACTGGCTGAAGGCGACATGCTCCGGTTGTGGGCCGTGCCGGCGATGCAGCACTGCATGTCAGGGTGCGATGCTGTAGAGAGCTGGTGGCTCTCAGCATCCCTCCCCATCTGGCTACACCCAGTCCCCTGTGGCTTCCATAACCCCAAGCACCGCACGTGTCTGGTGCAGTCCCCGGCTGCCACTGGGGGACATGGGGCTTTCCCGGCAGAGGCGTTGGAGCAGCGGTCTCTGCACAGCAGCTGCTTGCCAAGGAAGAGCCTCTGGTGGGGCTTCCAAGAGGAGCCGGTGTGAGCACACAGGCTCGGGGCAGGATGAAGACGGAGGGCTGTGCCACTGAGCCGTTGGAGGGAGAGCTGGCACCAGAGAGCCTGCCCCCTGCACTGCTCCCTTGCCAGGACAGGGGTGGCCCTGGCACGTGGAGATGTAGCAGCAGATTAAATTTGAAATTGGGTACTCTGTTTGGGAGTTAAAATAGGCTGACTGGTCCACAGCACTTTGTGACGCCAAACACTTCAACCTGAGGAGTTAATGCGCCGCCTTCTCTCCTGTAGGACCAGCGAGCAGGCACCGTCAGATCCTCCTCCCCACAGGTGACCGGCTGGTGGAGCGGAGCTGCGGGGGGCTGCTGGGTGGGACCTATCCATCAGTGGCGTGCAAAAGCCGTGGAATCCGGGGAATCCACCCCGGGGCAGACGGGGTTACTGGCGCAACAGAGCGAACTCATCAGCTCGTGATATTTCTGCAGCAGTGCTGGCTTGTGCTGCAGGGCTTCACTGTCCAGAAGAGCTCCAGGAGATCAAAGCCAGTACTGGGTGAGATTTCTATCGCTCTCTACTCACCCACCTCCAGGCAGGTCCCAACCCTTCTGCTTTCTGTGGTAGCAGCTTAAGCATGCACGACCCAGTAGCTGGCAGGAGGCTGCATGCATCCGATAATCCTCCCGGCCCCGAGCCGCGGCAGGTGGCCGGGTCTCTAATCGTGCGGGCTTAATGCTCTCCTTGCTTTGCCTTTGCAGGTCTGGCACGACGACTTGCTGCCAGGTGGTTGCTCTTCCCTTGCTCTCCTTTCTTCCCAGCGCTGCAACTGGTGACCTGGTTCCCAGTCCATGCTGCAACTGGCCATGGGGCGGTTCTTGTCACAGCCTGTCCCGGAGCTGACACCTGGTCCCGCAGGACCTCCAGGAGTACTTCTCTTACGAGACAGTGTATCCCAACGGAACCTGCACCCTCACCAGGGTGGAAGTGAGCCCCCGGGCAAGTGGCCTGGAGAGGATACGGCATAGGCAGCGTGTGCAATGCAAGCGGCAGATTTATGGTGCAAACAGGCAGTTTTCCATCAGCGGGAGCTGCTTCCTGATGAACTACCCCTATTCTGCCACCGTCGAGATCTCCATGGGCTGCATGGGTGTGCTGGTGCCCCAGTGGCAATTGCGCACCGCTGCCCACTGCATTCACGCCAGCAAAGACTGTGTGAAGGGGGCCAAGAAGATCAAGGTGGGGTTCCTGATGCTGGCGCAGGGTGCTGGCAACGGGACGGGGACGGGGAGGCTGGTGATGTGCTGGGATTGGGTGCAGCGCACGCAGGTGCCCATGGGCTGGCCCCAGCCTGGTCAGCATGGACTATGATTACACCCTTTTGGAGCTGTGCGGGCCACATCAGTGTGTGCACATGAAGCCGATAGTGGCTCCAGCAGTGGAGGAGATGGCTGGGAAGAGGATTCATTTCTCAGAGTTTGACAGCGACCGGCTGGGCGAGCAGGTCTACTGCTTCTGTGGGGTGGAGGACGAGACAGTCCACCTCATCTACCAGCACTGTGATGCCAGGCCTGGTGTGTCCAGCTCTGGGGTGTATGCCAAAGTGTGGGACCCTGTATGAAACAAAAAAGGAGAGGAGGGTGATCAGGGTCTTCTCAGGGCACCAGTGGCTGGAAGTGGCTGTGGAGCACCATGACTGTAATGTTGCTGTTCGCCTGACTGCTCTAAAGCTTGCTCAGGTTTGTTACTTGATCAAAGGGGATTCTAAAAGCTATCACGCTGAATGAGAACTGCAGCCTGCCTCTTCCTCTCCCCAGTGCAGATGGCTTTGAATGTGGTGCTCCTGAGCAAGAGCACAGCCGAGGAGCCTGAGGAGGAGCAGCGTTTCCTGGCAAAACTGCTCCACTTTATTCTGTTATCTTTCATAGAGGAAGAGGGTCTCCACACACCACAAGGGATCCAGCAGAAACTCACTGGAGTCAAAGTCCTGATTCCCCAGGAAGCCTAAAGGGTGGTTTAAGCTCCTTTGGTTGGTGCTAGCATGAGCTCAGCATCAGGGTTCTTTGCAGAAAGAGCTTGGCTGCGGGCCAGGGAAAGTGGCCTCGGCTTCCAGCATGTTAACAGCTCACGACTTGGAGAGGCAGCCACATGCTTGCTGTTAAGCTCTACCCAATTTCTCTTGGGTCTCATCAGGTCCCTCGGTCTGTTGGCTGCACTGCCCGGCTTGGCACTGCCCCAGTAATGCGAGGACAAAGGGGTTTCTCTCCTAACAGGACCTTTGAGTGCTGATGAAAGGTGTCTGAAAGGCAGCCCTGGTGCCTGAGTCTCCTGGGCACCGAGTGTGCCATGCCGGGAGCGCGGCCAGGGCAGGAGGGGCTGCGCCAGGGCTCTGGCAGCCACTGTGCTTGGGAACACTCCTGGCAAGGACATCTCTTCTGGCTGATGCAGCATGGTGCCACATGGGTACCTACATGTGGCAGCACGGGCCGAGAGCCGGGAGCACCTACTGACTTGTAAACTTTCTCATCTCTCTCTGGTTCTGCCTGGGATCGCTGTAGAAGGAAGGGATCCCGACATTTATTGCAGCTGTAGTATTTGAGGTGGATTCTTTTAGGCAAACACATGTATTTGAATAAAAGCCAGCACAAATCTCTTTGCAAAGGTTATGTTGAAAGAGGAGCGGTGCATAGATTGCTAGCCCTGGTTTGGGACTTGCTGCAGGAGACACTCTTCCTCCGGGCTGAAGTGAGTGGGACAGGGAGATCTGTGCAGAGCTGAAATCACAGTATCTTGCAAGAATAGGGACTGATGCCTTCTGCAGTCATAAAACAGCCCAGGCACCTGACTGAACAGATTTCTGCATGTTCTGTCACATATGTAGGACTGACGTGTCCAACAGGCTCTTCCAGGAGCAAGCTGAAAACTTTCACTGAGTTTCCCTACTTCATATGCAAGAGATTCCTTTGCTAATCCTCGAGTTTCATGCCTGATAACCTCTCCCCATCTTCCTTAACCTTTCCCATTTCCCTGCTGCATTTGCCCAGGCAATTATTCCCTCTGTAATTCATGTTCTCCCCAAGAGACCTCACGCTGATGCTGCTTTGCCAGGCTGGACAGATGACTGCTTGTATTTTTTGCTCTTAAGTCAACATGCTGCTCCTTTTCACTGCATCTCAGGGCAGCCCACATCACAGGTGTGTCAGCGCTGTCATTGCTTAAACCTGCTGCAGACGAAACGTGCAGTTCCTTCAAGACCTGTGACAGTTGTACAAGGCGCAGCAACCTGACTTGCAAAACAAACAGGCAGGAGACATTTCAACAAACTAAATGTAACACCCCCTTCCACTCAGTTATCAATATTTCGGGGTAACGTGAGTATTAAATGAATTTGAATTGTATGCCTGGTCTGCAGATGGATGTGCAACAGCTTCCATTACCTTGGATGAGATAATGCATGAAAAATCATGATTACACATTACTGGCCAGAGATCAGCTGTTATTATTTACATAATACAAATGCAATTTACAGACAGAACTTGACTTGTTCAATGGAATTACCTGCCCTGTCTGAGAGGTTGTTGGGGACAGATCAGAAAGGGTTTTCATCTCCTCTGGCCCCTTGTTTGGATGCTGAGAACAGATTAGAGAGTGTCAGCTGTGCTCTTAAAATGGGAAGAAAGCCTGTCATAAGCACAGGGAAGGGAATTCCTGGTTCCTTCCTCTCCAAAGTGCACACTTGGCCTTTGTTTTGCTTTATATGCTCCTCCGATTGTGGGATGGCTGACAGGATAGGGAAAGTTCCCCTAGAACCTGCTGGTGTCAAACATAAGGATTTGTCTTATTCAGAGCAGCCATACACTTTATAGGCATCTTCCTTCTGACACCAGCCATCAGCTATTGCAAAACAGAAAAGGAGGAAAAGCCACCACTAAGACGGAAGCCAAGAGAAACACGGCGAGACTTGTGCCCCCTTTTAGTGTCCGTCTTTATGTTTGCAAGTGACAGCAGCTTTAAGACATCAACAGGAGATGTTCCCCTCCCCCCGCCCCAGGTTTTGTCATAGAGCGAGTGGTTTTGATGCACAATCTGCAACAGGTACAGAGGACTCACTCTTGTAGTGCGTTGACACAGTGCTTCCATGCCCCATTGCCCAACGCTCTCAACATAGTCTTTAACAGTCCATTATGTCTCTCAATCTTTCCAGAGGCTTGTGGGTGATAGGGAGCGTGATACACCCACTCAACACCATGTTTCTTGCCCCAGGAATTTGTGAGGTTATTTGGGAAGGGAGTCCCATTGTCTGATTCAATTCTTTCTGGGGTACCATGTCACCACAATATTTGCCTTCCAAAGCCTAAGATGGTGTTTTGTGCAGTGATATGATTTATAGGGTATGTTTCTAGCAAACCAGTATTTGCTTCCACCATGGTGAGTATGTAGTGCTTGCCTTGGCGTGTCTGTGGCAGTGGTCTAATATAGTCAATTTGCCAGGCCTTGCCATACAGAAAACCCAGCCATCACCTTCTATTCCTGGGAGACTTTACTTGTGTAGCTCACTTCATTGTGGGACGTTTCACATTCCTAAGTGACCTGGGTGAAGGCCTCCATGGCCAGGTCCACCCCTCAATCATGAGCCCGTCTGTATGTTGCATCTCTCCCTACATGTCCTGATGTTTTGTGGGCCCACCGAGCTACAAATAGCTCACCCTTACACCCCCAGTCCAGGTCTACCTGAGCTACTTCAATTTTGACAGCCTTGTCTACCTCCTCATTGTTTTGATATTCTTCAGTGGTGCGGCCTTTGGTCAGGTGACCAAATAGGTGACATGGTATACCTTTAGAGCTGTGTTTTCTACCCGGGCAGCGATGTCCTGCCACAATGCAGCAGCCTAGGTGGCTTTACCCCTGTGCTGCCAATTGGTCTTCTTGCACTGTCATAGCCACTCCCATAGGGCATTAGCCACCACCCAGGAGTCAGTATAGAGACCGAGTACTGGCCACTTCTCTTGTCCTAGAGCTAGTTGGATGGCATTCACTTCTGCAAACTGACTTGACTCTCCTTCTCCTTCAGTGGCTTCAATGACTTGTCATGTGGGACTCCCCACAGCAGCTTTCCACTTCTGGTGGTTTCCTACAACACGACAGGATCCATCAGCAAATGAAGCATAATCATCTGATAACTCATTACATGGCGGTGCCCCTTGGGCATAAGCCACCTCCTCAGGCAATGCTTCAAAATCTCTGCCTTCTGGCCAGTCCATGATCTCTTCCAGGATTCCTGGGTGACTGGGTTTCCCCAGTGGAGCTCGTTTCATGATCAACACTACCTACTTACTCCGTGTAGCACTGGTTGCATGTGTAGAGGGGATGTTTCCTTTGAACAGCCAGTGTAGCACAGGCAATCGTGGTGCCAAGAGGAGATACGCTCCTGTACCAACTTCTGGAATGGCTCGAACCCCCTCATAGGCTGCTGGTATCTCTTTTTCAGTTGGGGTGTAGTAGTGGGCTTCTAATCTTTGATACCCCTGGCTCCAAAACCCTAATGGCTGACCTTGGGTTTCTCCTGAAGTTTTCTGGCAGAGGCTCCAGGTGAGACCATGCTCCCCAACTGCAATGTAGAGCATATTTTGCACAGCTGGTCCTGTCTGGACAGGTCCAAGAGCTACCGCATGAACTATCGTCTGTTTGATATGCTCAAAGGCTTGTTGTTGCTCAAAGCCCCACTCAAAATAGTTCTTCTTTCGGGTTACTCACTAGAGAGGGCTCACAAGCTGACTCTAACCTGGAATATGCATTCTCCAGAATCCCACAAGGCCTAGGAAAGCTAGTGTTTCCTTCTTGTTAGCTGGTGAAGACGCAGTTGTGATCTTGTTGATCACATCCATAGGGACACGACGGTGTCCATCCTGCCATTTTATTTCCAGGAGCTGAATCTCTTGCGCAAGTCCCTTGACCTTGTTTCTTTTTATGGTGAAACCAGCTTTCAGAAGAATCTGAATTACTCTTTTTCCCTTCTCAAACACTTCTTCTGCCTTGTTGCCCCACATGATGATGTCATTGATGTTCAGGGGCATCACCCTTTTCCAATGCAGCTTTGATTAGTCCATGACAAATGGGAGGGCTGTGCTTCCACCCCCAGGGCAGTTGATTCCAAGCGTATTGGATATCTCCCCATGTGAAATCAAACTGTGGCCTGTGCTCTCCTGCCAAAGGAATTGAATAAAATGCATTGGCAATGTCAAGTGTAGCATACCATTTGGCCACCTTTGACTCCAGTTCATACTGGAGCTCTAACATGCCTGGTACAGCAGCACTCAGTGGTGGTGTGACTTCATTCAGGCCACCATAGTCTACCATTAACCTCTACCCTCTGTCAGACTTTTGCACCGGCCATATGGGACTACTAAAGGGTGAGTGAGTCTTGCTGATCACTCGGCTCTCCAACTGGTGAATCACCTCATCAGCCAGGGAGTCTCAGGTTGTGCGATACTGCTGCCAGTGCACTGTCCTGGTAGCAGTTGGCACCTGCTGTTCTTCAAGTCCCAGCAATCTCACAACGAAGGGGCCTTTTGAGAGGCCAGGCAGGATAGATAGCTGTTTGACCTTCTCTGTGCTCATTAGTGGCTACCCCAAAAGGCCAGTGGTAACCTTTTGGGTCCTTCAAGTACCCTCTCGTGAGGTAGTCTATGCCAAGAATACAAGGGGCCTCTGGGCCTGTCTCAATGGGGTGCTTTTGTCCCCCCCCCCCTTGTCCCCCGTTAAGCTCACATCGGCCTCCAATACAGACAATGCTCGGCATCCCCCTGTCACTCCAGAGAACCAGATGGGTTCTGTGCCCCCATTCCCTGATGGCACCCGTGTACACCAGTGTCTACCAAAGCCTTATACTTCTGTGGGTCTGATGTGCCAGGCCATCGGATCCACATAGTCCAACATACCCAGTCATCCCTTTCCTCCTCCTGGCCAAAGGCAGGGACCTTCTATTCCTCTTCCCGGTCAGAGTATTCACTGTCTGACCTTTTCAGTGCCACACCAGAAGTTCCCTCGCCAGGATCAAGGGAGGTGGTCCCAGTCCTTCTACATCTGGGAGATTGCTGATTGCCTTCTTGTGTCCCTACAGCAACAAAGCTGACCACCTTCTTGGGTGGCCCTTTCTTAACCACTGTCTTCCCTCTCAGTTCACGTACATGGCCTTCCAGTTTCAAGGTGGGTTCACCATCCCACTCCCTATCGTCCTCCCCCTGGTCACGCAGGAAGAACCGGAGTGTGCCACAAAGCATCCACCTGGGACTCCCTTTCCCTCTGACTGGGGCAGGGGGGGGACTCACTTCTTGGGATGCCCCCGACAGCCAAGGTGCTGGCCTGTAGGGAGGAGGAGGGACAGATTTTCTTCAAAGTTTTGGAGCCAAGAAGACACTCCCTCCACAGTTGGTGTATGCGTTTCTGGGCAATACATTGTTGCCAAGCTCTCAGAATATGACACTGGGCTACTTTCCTCAGGCGGCCTGTGCACACAGGACATTCTCTGGATCTTTGAAGACCTCGTCTAGACAACTGTAGATGACTTCCAGCACTGCTAATTCTCTCAGGTACTGGATGCCTCCATCTGCAGTAGTCTCCTTTCCTGGGCAGCTCACAAGATCTTCCCTGAAGGGATATCTTGCCCTCACACTTGAGAGGAGCTGTCTCCAGACTGCAAGTTGCTGCCTCTTTTTCAATTCCTGTCTCATTTCCCCAGTTTCTAGGAAGGGACCCCACCTGTGTGGCATCCCTACCTTCTTGTTGCTGACTGTCAGCTCCATTATTCCAGGCGAGAATCCACTCACCTGCCTGGCAGCTGTAATCTTTCTGCATGTCTCAAACTTCTGATGAGGTCAGAGATTGGGTAGTTTCCACTTCTTGTCTGAATTCTCTCATTCCTTCCTCCAATTTCTTTGCCGAAGGTCCAGCTTCTTGATCAAACCCTGCCTCTTCTTCCTCCTCCTTACTCATCAATGATACGGACCCCTTGACCTCCTTCTCCACTGTTTCTTTTTCGCTACTGGGGCAATTGTAGTTGTTGTTTGGGTCCCCATCTCTACTATCATGTCCTCAGATGCAGTCTGCATCCCGCTCTCACTGAAGGTGTTCTCAGAGGAGGTTTGGGTGCCTGCCTTAACCACAGTCCTCTGACAGCAGTGCACCGTGGCTCTGTAGGCACAGGGCAGGCCCCAGTACTGCTGGTTTTCACTGGGCACCCTGCTATCAGGGGACGCGTCAGTTTGCCAGAGTTACTTGCCTGTTCAGGTGTAAAGGCCCAGGTGGTAGCAGGTGATAATCGCCCTAGGCACCTGCCCAAATCCTGCCACACCCCCTGCCACCCGGGACCCGCCACCTCAGGGCACGTGGCAGTATCGCCTCACCCAAAAGTTGTGTTTTACACCAGGACGACACCAGATTCCACAAACCCTATAACTGTTAATTAGTAGTATTAAACAGCTCACGTAAGGGTGAACAGGGACCTCGGGAGCCTGCATGATAAACCCACCCACATCGATCCCGGGTAGGACGAGGGGGATGTACTCCCTCATCCTCTCCACAAGATAGCTCCAACAGCACAGCACGGCCACCGATGCCGGGGCAAAGCACAGAGCCATCGGCTGTACGAGCATGTTCCCAAGCTCAGCAAAATAAAGAAATAAGCAGTGTAGCCAGCAAACTCCGTGACCCACACAGAAGCTTGCCACTTAATAGCTACACACAGCATGCTTAATACAAAACTGCCGCTGTCTCGTGCCCCACATTGGGCACCAAAACAGACTGCAGTGGGTTGACCCTGGCCGGACACCAGATGCCCACCAAGGCACTCTATCAGTCCCCTCCACAGCAGGACGGGGCGGGGGGGAAGAAAATAAGATGGAAAAGAACTCGTGGGTCAAGAAAAAGGCAGTTTAATAAAGCAAAAGCAAAGGTCACATGCGGAAGCAGAGGAAAACTAAAGATTTATTCCCTATTTCCCATCCGCAGGTGATGTCAAGGAAGTGCTTCCCAGGAAGCAGGGCTTCAGTAGGCACAGCGGTTGCTCCAGAAGACAAACGTCGTAATAACAAATGCCCCTCTCCTCCTCCTTTCTCTTAGCTTTTATTGCTAAGCAGATGTCATATGGTATGGAATATCCCTTTGGTGAGCTGCTCTGGCTCTGTCCCCTCCCAAGACCTTGCCCACCCCCAGCCTACTGGGTGACGGGGGAAAACATCGGAGAGAGCCTTGATGCTGTGGGAGCACTGGTGAGCAGTAGCCAAAACACCAGGGTGTTACCAACACCCTTCCAGCCACCAACACACAACACAGCACTACGAGGGCTGCTAGGGGGAAAATTAACTCCATCTCAGCTAGACCCAATACAACTGTTTATTTAAAAAATTAAAAGAAACTTTTAACAAAATCATGCCGAACAGTGAGGATCTGAAAAGCCAGGCAGCACTGGGGGCATCAGAAAGAGAAATGCTCTGCAGGCCCTGACCAACCCAAGGGCTAGATGTGCAGACAAGCACCTCCACGTGGATGATAAGACCTTGTTCCACTTCTCTCATCCAAATAGCGATACTGCTTCATAAGCAGATGAGGTTGTAAATTAGAAATGTAATCTCTTGTGTATCCCCACAAGGTGCCCAGGGCTCCGATGGTGGTGAGCTTTTAAGAAGTTCCATTTGAGAGCAACCACAGCTGCGGTCGCAGCCCAGAGGAAGCCACCTGCTTAGCTGCAACGTGAAGAGTATGTCATCGTACAAGGTATGTGTGACATGCTGCATTTCTTCTTACCCAGAATCCTGCAGAGCTGTCCATTTTTTTTTTCCCTTGTTGCCCTGTAACAGCACAGAACATTCTCTCTAGCCCAGAAGGAAGGGGGAATGAATACATGTATATCCACAGTCTAAGGAGGGTCACCTTTTGCTGGAACTTGGATCTCACTCCCTACCCCAATCCAAAATGCGAGAACAGAGCTAGCTCTGGATGGACAGAGCCCTCTATGAGCTAGGAGCCATGAGGCAATTAGTAGATCGCAGGCTGATGATTTGCTTTCTGCATCTGAATGATCTTGCCAAAGCCACCTCTTCCCACGTCGTAGTCTGTCCGGTATTCATCTCGCACCTGGGACACAGCAGTAACACAGATATTAGTGCCCTGCACTGCCTGTCTCCTGCTAGACTTCAGAATCATCATCCCCTCCTTGCTCAGCTGGTGGGGAACTGAAGTTCAGGTTAGAAGCACTTTGACTTGTTTGAAATCTCTTCAAATAATCCACCAAAAAGGTGGCAATGGTGGTGAAAATGACAAACGAGAATATATCTGATGGCTGAAGTCTTTTTAGACAAGAAGCAAAGACAACCCCAAAATATTTTCATTCAGCTTTGCAGTCCAGCTTTCTGAATGTTTTCTCCCCTCCACCCTGGAAATCTGCAAAGGAACCTCACCTTCGCACAGGGGCAAACTGCTGCATTATGAGATTGGCCTAGCAGCTACGCTATCCCCCTCCATTCAAATTCTGCATTATTTTAAGAGCCCTAGCTTTGATTATGGAACATTCTGCTTGCAGAAGAAGTCTGGAGTCCTAGACAGAAATGGCCTCAAGTTCTATTTCTAGCTTTTAACACCAGGCATGTTACCAAAACAACCCAAGAGTGGCTAAAGTTCATTATCAGGTCTTTACAGTCTACCCATTTTTCTGCATGAGACAAAACTAGCAAAACAGTACTGTCAGGGGGATCAAATTCAAGGTATGACTGGTATGGCCTTTACCTGTCCTCCAGTTTTTCCTCTTCCATACTGTCGCCCCTCCTTAAACCCTGCATCCCAGTCAGTTCGAATGATGCGGTCGTCTAGTCGCGTGCCGTTGATAAATCGCATTGCGTGTTCAGCATCTGCTCTTGTGTAGTATCTGAAGCGTACTATAAGGAGAACTAAGTGTGCTATTTTATTGGGTACAGGGAAGATAAAAAAAGAGAACTATTTTATTTGAGAAGCAGAAAGACCCCAACTTCCAGCCTTTTCTACTCTTCCTGCTATCTCTATGGGATCAAAAACTGCACTCATATAAATCCAAGTTAAAACCAGGTCCCACTCAGAAAGGACTCTGAACTTTAATGTTAGTACCTGCACAGACAAGAAGTAGCTTTGGCTCACTTATTTCACAAGCAGATGAAACAAACATGTTAAAGCCTTGCTAAGGGCAAGAAATCTGTAACATGCCTTTTTATACTATGTGAAACTTGACTGAATTTGAACAAGAGGGGCAGGCCTCACAGGAGAGCTTTGCTAAGACAGTTCACAGTACAACTTGTACAAGCGCGTACCCTGTGATTGCGAATACCGCCATGGCTTATTCATGTGTAAAGTTAAGGTGAAAAAGTGAACGTGTCCTCTGGCTATGCAAGAGCTCAGACTGGCAATTGTAACAGTTCTCATTTTGGCCCTAAAATCATTAAAGAGATTAACAAATTAAAGGAGCTCTCTGCCACCGCCAGAAAGTACAGCAGTGGTAGCACTTTTCACCTATGGCACTGCTGTACAGTCTGTCTCCCAATTCAGGTGGTTGTGGGGAAGCAGCAAGGTTGGAAGGGAAGCGCCTGGTAGAAAGCACTTGACTGTCACTCTTTTACAGGTTTTCCACAGCAGTACAGCTAAGCTTGCTGTGCAGAGAGGAACTAGATGTGGCAACCACACACGGGCTGAACAGCAGCAGGCAACCAGAAAAGATACTCGACGAAGCAGAAGCCACAGGGGGTTTTCTTAATCTTGTCTAGCCCCATGACAATCCTCTTGACGTCTCCGCACTTGGAGAAGAGCTCCTGGATCTGCTCCTCGGTGGTGTAGAAGGACAGGTTGCCGACATAGAGCGTAGAGGATATTTTCAGGGATTTCTCCTGCAGCTGCCTGCTACCCTGAAGGCAGAGGGGAACACGCAGCGGAGTGAGCACGCCTGCCGCCCTGCTCCCGCCGCCAGGCCCCGGCGGGCACCTCCCACCGCCCCGGAGACGCGATGCCCTCCCGTTCGCCGCCTCCTTGCAGGGCCCTGCCCGGGCAACAGCCCCCCCCCCCCTCCCCTCAGGCGCTGCTCCACCCCCCGCCCCGGCCGAGCCCCGCCGCCCTGGGCCCCGCCGTCCCCATCCCCGCGCCCCAGGCCGGGCCACCGGGCGCACCCGGAAGTGCTGGTCGCGATACTGGCTGATCTCGCAGTAGGAGTCGCTGTTGAGCCCGCTCAGGGTGGTGTGGAGCAGCCCCGACATGTCGCCCGCGGCCGCCCGGGCCCTGATCCCGGGATCCTTCCAGAACCGCCGCGGCGCCCACCGGACGGCAAGCTGTGGAACTGATCCGCCGCGCCGTCCGATTGGTCCTGGCGCCTGTCGCTCGGGTCGGGGAGGCGGGGCGGTAGCGCCGGACAGCCAATCGGCGCGCGGAGCCACCGGGAGAGCTGGGCTTGGCGCGGCGGTGACGCCGGGCCCGCCATGTTCCGGGGCGGTGCGCACGCGCAGAGGCGCCTCTCCCGTCCCCTCACGGCGGGCGGACGACGCTGAGGGGCGGCCCTGGCCCTGGCCATGGCGGGGGCGCGGCTGGCGGCGGTGGAGGGTACCGCCCGCCGGGGGGCCGGGCTCCCTTTCTCGTCAGGGCCTGGGAGCCGCCGTGTGTTGCTGGGTCCTATCTCACTCCCTCCTCTCGTCCCGTGTTACAGGGCTGGTGCGGGAGCTGCTGAGGGAGGAGGCGCCGTTCCGCATCGCCGCCCTCATCGAAGAGCTCTTCCAGGCGGCGGGCAGCGTCTGTGAGGAGGACGGGGGCGCGGCCGAGGTGCCCCTCGCCAGCGCGCCCGGGGAAGCGGGGGTTCCCTGCGCCCCCCAGCGCGCAGCAGCGCTGGCCCAGGTGGGTGGCCGCGGTTGCCGCAGCTCTGCCGGCACGGCCTGCCGCCGCCCGCCCCCCCCCGCCCTCGGGCGGACTGGAGTGTAAACAAAGCAGTTTGCTCTGTCGTCTTTTAACCCAGTAGCGTGAAAGTCCAGAATAAAGTGGGAAATGTTACATTTAAAAGGTGTGCGTAATAATGGGAAAAGTTACTGGTATCTGCGTGATGTTAAGGTTTTTATCATTTCGATTTTTTGGTAGTATCTAATTGTAATTTCAAGTAAAAGTGCAGGCACAGAGCACTGATGCATAGCGAGTTTGGTACTGGGTCAGAGGAGAGGTCCTTCTCGTTCTGAATGCGGATTCCCATAATGATAGCAGATACCCGAGGAAGAAGAAAACAAGCAAGCATGTTGTTTTAACCACCTGTTGAACCCAGTGTGTAATATTAGAGGGGGAAGTACCCACTTTCATACATTATAAAAGTGAATTGGGTGGTTGCTTGTAATATTTTTAGTTTTTTTCCCCTGTGTATTTCTTCTAGAGGAATACTTACAAAGTAGCAAACATCTACTTTAAAAGCCCTTTTTCAAAAAGAAATCTGATGAGTTAATAAACGCCATGAATCTGGAATAAAACCAAGACCAGCTGAGATACTGTCCAACCTTTTCCTCCAAAATTATATTTTGAAGAGAGTTTTAACTCATCATGATTATCGTCTAAGGAAGGCTGATTTTGAAAGTCCTAAACTCGTGACAAGGAACAAGATAGGTTGGCAAGTGTCGCAAAAGAAAGATGCTTAATGCAGCCTGTAAAGAAATACAGGAGCATAAAACTGGTATCCTTCAGGTTTCCTGAATCAGTTGGGCTAAATTATTTTTATAGAAAGGAGAAATCACTAATTTGTAATGTTACCTGTTCAATAAAAGGGGCCATAAAATGTCTCCTAGTTGGGCAAGAATGTACTTGTAGGCAAGATTTGCCAGGGAAACTAGGATCTGAAGTGATAGAAAGGGCAACCCTTCAAGGTGGGTTGTTAAAGGAGCTTATTGACTTTATGTAGGACTCCATTATCTTTTTAACAAAAGTATATAGTCAATAGCCTTGTTCTTTGTTTGCTAATATCAGAAGTTTCCTGATGTAGGTATTTAAAATAATTAAACCAATTAGTTTTCTTCTTGATAGGCAAAAGAGGTGAAGCTTTACTGTCGATAAGTTTTCAAACTTGATACAATTCTTACAGCTCTTTTCCAATTCCTTCAAATTTTTCAACATCTGTTTAAAATGTACATAATGTATTCTGAAAGCTGCCAGTGAATCAGTTGCATTTTGGACATGATGATGTGCTATTGCACAAATTTTGTATCTGTGAGCGTTTGTGAGAAAACTTCATCCCAGATGGGTAGGGTAAGTGAGGTAATGTTTTGCTAAGTTTGGAAAAGGACTTGGTGGAAGAAAAGGTTAGGACATTTCAGTAATATGACAGATCAGTGGGATTTGTTTAGGAACATACTTAAATGTTTCTGAAGTCCGTCACTTCACTTACAGAATTCACTATTATGCATAATATCAAATTGGAGCTGAAGGCACCAATGGATGATGTGACATATACATGCTATTGGTCATATGATTAACTAGTTTGTTTTAGTTTCAGGTCTTGTCATCCTTGGATTTACAGTCATGTTCTTTCTTACCTTGCTTCATTTTAGAAGTGCTCTCGTGTTTTTAGAAGATGCGAAATAGTCTTTTATAAGACTGAATATATCTTACGAAATACACTTCTGCTTATAATTCTTCTGAAATGATGGATCTGCAGAAAGAATGGTCCATACTTTTAGCTGAAGAAATGCTATGTCGTCCATTCAGCATGCCTTTTTTTTGAGATCACTTTCCCAAACCTCCCTATGGGATCATGTAACGGTTTCATGGAAAACTCACACCTTTGACTCCAACCTAAAAGGAAGTTGCACAAACGTGTGGACAAGTCATTACTGTGATACGTATGGAAGATGGTTGCTTTTCCAATAGTGAATTTCAATGTGACCCAAATTCAGGACAAAATTAAATCTAATGGAATTCTCCTACTCAGGTTGAAGAGAGTGCAATAAGCCTGTGGAACTGGGCTGTGACCAAACACACGGGTTCTGTTGTCAACGATGAGCAAAGAGCTAAATGTATGTATGTGTTCTATGCCTTCCTAAATGCGTTTTGTGTGCTGTAGAGGAAAAACTCTCTGCTGAGGGGCACATGGGTAGCACTGTAGATTTGTTTGGATCTTTGCAGATAGGGGGTAGACAAAGGAAAATATACAGCTGGGCTTGAATAAACAGTTCAGGAAGGAGCATCCTGGTGTATTAGTGGTCTCCGGGTGACAGAGTCAGCGTAGGCATTCTTACCACTCCTCCTTTCTGTGCCAGAGCATCAATAAAGAGGTGATGTGAGCAAAGAAAGCTGTAATTTGCCTTCTAATGCTATGGCTTTAATTTAAAAATATATGGAAATAACAGAGATGTAAATTTTAGACTGTTGGTCACTGACTTTGTATCAAGTGAGATTGTTTCTTTAATGTTACTATCTCATCAATGTTCACATACAGAAAAAACAAAATCCTCTTTTTACTTCCCTGCTTTAGCCAGGTGCAGAGCTGGTGGGTTTGCTTGGAGTCAGGAGCTGGGCTGGGGGAAAGCAGAAGTGAGCTTTTGGTCTTCTCCCTTAGTCTGTTCTTTATGTGGTTCTGCAGGATTGCAATATCTGGCCTACATTTTTGTCTTGAGGGATTATAGTCAAAATTATGTATAATCTGCATCATATAAATTATATCGGGTAAAGGGAAAAGGGTAAGTTTACACAAAATAAGTAGTAATTGTAGAGCATAATGTTCTCAGATCTTGTATCACAGCTGAAGGGCCAGGGAGAGGCTATTTTAAATACATTAAGTGCTGTCTTCTCCATCCCTGATGTATAAGGAAGGCCTGAAAATATTTTTGCTTTTCACTTTGAAAATGTAAAGATTATTAAACTTAATTTCCCTATTTTGCTGAAGGCTGTTTTGAGGCTCTCAAGACATGTTACTGTAAGCACCTGCAATGTAATTAAGTCTTTGAATACCGTGTATTTAACTTAAACTCTCTCTAAAGTGTTTAATAGGTATTTTTTTCCTTATTGCCTAAAAAGCAGTTTTAAGCAGCTTGGCTAAAACTCAGACTGCTTTGACTCCTGAAGCTTTCAAATTTTTCTCTCTTGTAATTTAAAATGGCAGTCAGTCTTTCAGCTGTGGCAGGGCCTGACTTTCTCAAAAAAAAAAAAAAAAGAGAAAAGGGAACTTATGAATGTCTGCACTGTTTTCTTGCAGTACGGTTTGTTGCTTGCAGACTGGTGTGCCTTTGTGAAGGCAGTGATCCTCCGGAGGGAACTATTCGAAGACAGATTTTGGTAAGGCTGATGGTGGGTGAGCAATGAAGTACAGTTGATCACCACAGGAAATCTTCAAACCCTGTTAGGGTTGCTTTGGAAAGGGAGTGAAATATACTTGTAGTTCTGAGGAATATACATGCTGAAGGGGCACGTGTATTACCACAGGGATATCTTGCTGAGCCAGTGCAGTAAGGAATTTCTGGACAGCACGGTTAGCATCAGGTCTTTGTTGTATGGTAAGATGTTATATGAGCACCATATGCATTTATTTCAGTATCTTACAATATTGTGTAGTAGGGCACCATAAGTCTTAGCTGCATCTAAGTGTTAAGGACTTCATTCAGATGTGAGAGGCGCTTGTCAGAAATTGAAGAGCTGAAATACCCTTCTTCTACGTTAGATATGTGCATGCACGAGATGAGTTCTAATATTGCCTTTCTTGAAAGTGACTGTATTTTCACAAAGCACTTATGATTTTCTCCTTTAGATGGCTATGAAAACAGGGAAAGGATGGATCGATATTGGAAAAGCTGATCTAGCTGATGGATTTCTAGAGATTGCCATGAGTGTAAGTCCTTTTCCAGTTTTAATTTCTTATAAACACACCTATTTGTAAGTTCCATGGCTGATGCCTATGCTTTGTTTTCCAGAGTATAGAAAAACTCTATGCGAAGGTACTTAAGGGGAGCGATGGTGAAGCAGATATTCATGTGCACAAAGCTGATGTGGAGAAGAACCTCTTCAAAGTACTCTCTTATCAGGCTGAATCAGTACGTGTTCTTCCCAGTTTTCCTTATAAGTCACTAGGGGTATAGAGGGAAACTCTGACCCAGTTATTACATGTATGAATGCTTGGCGTTGAAGACTTGCTGAGGGATACATTTCCTTCACTTAGATGTAAGATAGCAGATCTCATGTTTGCATTCAGTGTTGCAATCATTTAATGATTTTTAATTTGCCTAATTTATCGCAGTCATTTCTGCTGTGGTGTTTGTATCTTCTAGTTCAGATTTGTTGCTCTGTGATTTGGCTAGCATGGCTGTTTATAATACAAACAGCCACCTTTCTGAATCATAAATGTGTCAGTTCCAAAGGTGTCCTGTACTTGACTGAAGAAGCGGGGTAGGACTGGTGTAGAGCCTGGGTCCCCCCAAACTGCATTGGTGTAACACGTACACAGAAAGACTAGTCACCTTGGAATGCTCATCATACTGTGCTAGTGTTTGCAGCTAGGATGATGGGAAGTATGTGAAGGGAATATTCATTGTGGCTGCAGATAGCCAAGGTTCGTATCTAACAAGTAGACGTTATAAGCCCCATGCGCAAAGTCTTCTGTAACTTACAACTTTCATGAGTCTGCAAACTCATGAAAATCATCAAAGCTATTAATATTATATGCCATCAGAGATCTTTCTGTATGTGAATACCCTCTCTTCCATGACCTGGTGCATGCTGCTTTCCACGTATAAAGGCTTTAAACAGTGGGAGAATCAGGATAAAATTACAAGATCTGAAAATAGTGAGTTCCATGACATTTGATATTTTCTTTAAAGTCTCAACCTCTGGCATCATACAATGAGGTAAGAATCATGGTGATAATCATAAAAAAAAAAAAAACCTAGAGCAATATAAGAGAAGTTTGAAAAAGTGCTAAAGGTTTTCGAGGGGATCAGCAACACAAATTACAATAATTCAAAGCGCGTAATTTAGAAGTTCTAAGTTTTGTGAGGCACTGTTGTGCTTGACTGAAGTTTCTGAGTACTTTATCAATGCCGTAGAGTATTACAGACACATGAGTGTAAATATGACAAAATCTAGTTGCCTGCATTTGTTGATAACACCACTGGCGTCAGTACCTAGAAGGGAACTATCCCCAAAATTCTCAAGAGCTTCCCTGAACAGGCCAAAGCAGTGGCCAAAATTTTTAATTTGATCATGGAGACAAAAGACGACCTTAAATTATTGGAGAGGTGGTTTAAGATTTGCTGAATGGTTGTATCATCTTAACATCAGAATGAACTTGTCCCATGTATCTGGCCTTTTCACACTACCTGACTGCAGTGTTTTTCTGGATATCTATCATGTGGTGATACACAGAAATGTACAGTATTATTGTAGCTCTGTAAAGGCAGATATCTAATCCCAAACCTAGCTTTACTGAATGTGAAAAACCCAAGTTCTATTTTAGACAATCAGTCTTTTAATGAATTTTAAAGAGAAGTTGCTCACTAACGGTTTGTTGGCATGCTCTACTGCTTTCTTAGGCAGTTGCTCAAGGGGATTTTCAGAAAGCGGTGATGTGTGTGCAGCGCTGCAAAGATATGTTGATGAAATTGCCAAAAGAGGTAGGTGAAATCATCCCTTCTTTATCATTCCAAACTTTGAAAATCTACTTTCCTCTCTCTATGTTAAAGAATGACATATGCCATATAAAATTTTGAAAAGTACTCTCAACTGTGTATCTCTTCTGTGGTTGGTTGCTTCTTAGAGATTTTCTTACTAAAAAAATTGCATTAAAACACCAGGTTTTTTCTTCAAAGTTCATTCTTTTTCTCGTTTCCCATAGTTTATCATTTGAAGTAGAATGATAAATTCTTCCTAAAGGATGAGAGAAGACAAATCAGCAAGGAAGGCAGAAAGATTTCTAAATTGAATATGCCACCTACTCTTCTACTGAACCACCTGCATTTTCTTGTATATTACTTCTTCACTTGTACCCATGTGAAGTTTTGTCTGGGGACAGATGGGACAAGAGAAGAGCTGAGTTACTAAGTTTTTGATATGCAAGTCTGTCACTACCCTCAGTACTAGTCTTCATGAAGCTGTAGAGCTATGAATGGAGGCTTCCCGTTGCACTAAACTCTGTTTTTTGTAGTTCTTGTGTCACAGAACAAGGTCCAGAGAAAACGAACTCTAGCGTATGCAGACTAATTCTTTTTTTGCAAAGATAGAAGTCTAATATGTTTATATCAGAATATACTTCCCCACATTTATTTTCGTTTACTTTAATGTTTTCCCAGTATTTAGGAAACATTTTGTTCCTGTCTCTGTAGTACAGGTAATAAAATTCAAAGGGGTAGATGTGAATTCTGAAAGGGAAATATGGGAAATACAGTTGGAGTTTGATTGGATTTTTGACCAATTAAACTCCAGCCAATTTTAAATTGGTTTTTGTGATCTGCGGGCCTTGTTCAGTGCATCTGAGTGCGCTATTGCAGTCAGTTGCAGGGGTCTAGCTTTGATTTGAATCATAACAGCAGAGCTTCTCACTGTGAATTGTTGAAAATGCTCACTGGGGTCTTTGCATTACTGTTCCTCATTTCATTTTAAATTAATTTCATGCTTTCTGCTTAAACTCCTCCATTAAATAATATTAAACTTCTCATGATGAATGCTCTTCACAAACCAGGAGCACTGATGCAAACAAGGAAAAGGTTCCTGATTGTGAGATATACGATTTACTTCTGGTTTAGAGAGTGGTGTTTAACCAATGAGAGAAAGGAAAGAGCTAGTGATTGCTGAGTGACCTCCAAACTTTTGGACCACTAGGTAGCTGTCAGTCCTTAAGTGTTCCAGGCTCCCCTTGTACCAGGGAACACTCACAGAGTATCACAAGGAGAGAGTTGCATTATGGTAATGTATGGTACCACAGATCAGCTGGAGGGGATTTGCAGCTTGTGGATCATCCGTGGTCTGTGAACCATAACTGGGAACTCTTCCTCTACAGGGTCAAATGCCAGAATTATTCCAAACGCTTGTTGTTCAGAGATGTGCCAGGTTTATGGGGATATTTAGTGTTACACTTGAGGCCTGGAACACAGTCATTCACTGAAATAGTATTTTAATTAACCTTTGAAATACTTCTTTTACAAGCATGCAAGTAAATGAATGGGGTATGCCACAGTATGCCTACAGCATTATGCTAAACACTTTGCATGAAACCCTCTCAGTAGAGTAAACTTTGTGTTCTGGAAAGAACACCTTCACAAATGAACTTATCAAAAGTAAGGGTTTCACATCTGAGAGTGGTCTTTTTTGTTCGTGCATACTGAACCTGTGCTTTTGTCTCTGGATTGCAATGAGATAAAAAATAAATTTGAGAGAAGTAGCACAACATCTTGCTTCATTCTTGCTTGAGGATTTGAAATCTGTAGTCACTTGCAAGAAACATCATTTATACTTGGAAAAGAAAGTTACTGCAGGGGCAAAATGGATGTAAATATTGGCAGCTTGTTAGCATATAAAATGACTTTTCTGTCTCTTCTTTGGATGACGTGTAACAGCTGCAGATCATTTCAAAGGAAAGACAAGTTGTTATGAACAGACATTGTCAGGACTGACTGATAAAGTGGAAAGCGACTGCTCTGAATAACCAAGCATTCAAAAACAGTTTTCTCCTGAAACTTGTAATGTGGATCATCCTTTTTTAACCCCAAAGAGATGTGCCGGGAAGAAGCCAGCACACGATGAAGGGTTAGAGTGTACCATCAGCCAGTTTGCTGATGATACAAAACCGGGAGGGCTGGCTGACATGTTGGAAGGCTGTGCCACCATACAGCGTGACCTGGACAGGCTGGAGAGTTGGGCAGAGAAAAACCTGATGAAATTCAACAAGGGCAAGTGTAGGGTACTGCATCTGGGGAGGAATAACCCCATGCATCAGTACAGGTTGGGGGCTGACCTCCTGGAGAGCAGCTCTGTGGAAAGGGACCTGGGAGTCCTGGGGGCCAACAGGGTGACCATGAGCCAGCAACGTGCCCTGGTGGCCAAGAAGGCCAATGGCACCCTGGGGGGCACCCAGCAGAGTGTGGCCAGCAGGGCGAGGGAGGGCATCCTCCCCCTCTGCTCTGCCCTGGGGAGGCCGCAGCCGGAGCACTGTGTGCAGTTCTGGGCTCCCCGGGTCAGGAAGGACAGGGAACTGCTGGAGAGGGTCCAGCAAAGGGCTACGGAGATGATGAGGGGATTGGAGCATCTCTCTGATGGGGAAAGGCTGAGGGCCTTGGGGCTTTTTAGTCTGGAGAAGAGAAGACTGAGGGGGGATCTTATCAATACTTATAAATCCTTAAAGGGAAGGTGCCAGGTAGATGAGAAGAGTCTTTTTCCAGTGGTGCCCAGTGATAGGACAAGAGGGAACGGGCACAAACTTGAGCATAGGAGGTTCCATCTCAACCTGAGGAGGGACTCCTTCCCTGTGCGGGTGGCAGAGCAGTGGCACAGCTGCCCAGAGAGGTGGGGGAGTCTCCCACTCTGGAGCCGTCCCAAACCCGCCTGGACGCCGTCCTGTGCCACTGCTGGAGGTGCCCCTGCTGAGGCCGGGGGTGGGACTGGGGGAGCTCCAGAGGGCCCTTCCGACCCTGACCATTCTGTGAAGCCGACCATGGAACAGGCAGTCCTTTTCACTTAATTATATAAAACTTTGTTGTAATTTTTAAAAATGAGGTTATAATATTCCATTTTTTTCTCTCAACTTTTAATTTTTATTGTTTACTTTACATGGTCCTAGTGCTTTCAGTGTGATTTCTTGAGGAACTCTTCAACCTCATGTGTTTCAAGAATTCCACTGTTTTGCATGTCCTGGACTGGCTAGTGATGCTTTACTTTCCCACACAATTATGATTCCATTTTAGTCATAGAATCACAGAATCATAGAATGGTTTGGGTTGGAAAGGACCTTGAAGATCATCTATCTAGTTCCAACCCTCCTGCCATGAGCAGGGACACCTTCCACTAGACCAGGTTGCTCAAAGCCTCATCCAGCCTGGCCTTGAACACCTCCAGGGATGGGGCTGCCACAAATTCTCTGGGCAACCTGGGCCACTGTCTCACCGCCCTCAGAGTAAAGAATTTCTTCCTAATGTCTCATCTAAATCTCCCATCTTCCAGTTTGAAGCCATTTCCCTTCATCTTATCACTACACACCCTTGTAAAAAGTCCCTCTCCAGCTTTCCTGTAGGCCCCCTTCAGATATTGGAAAGCTGCTCTAAGGTCTTCCCGGAGCCTTCTCTTCTCCAGGCTGAACACCCCCAACTCCCTCAGCCTGTCCTCCCAGCAGAGGGGCTCCAGCCCTCGCAGCGTCTTTGTGGCCTCCTCTGGACCTGCTCCAACAGCTCCATGTCCTTCTTGTGCTGAGGACTCCAAAGCTGGATGCAGTACTCCAGGTGGGGTCTCCCCAGAGTGGAGCAGAGGGGCAGAATCCCCTCCCTCACCCTGCTGGCCACGCTGCTGGGGATGCAGCCCAGGATGCGGTTGGCTTTCTGGCCTGTGAGTGCACATTGCCGGCTCACGTTGAGCTTCTCATCCACCAATAGCCCCAGGTCCTTCTCCTCAGGGCTGCTCTCCATCCCTTCTCTGCCCAGCCTGGATTTATGCATGGGACTGCCCCGGTTCACGTGCAGGACCTTGCACTTGGCCTTGTTGAACTTCACGAGGTTGGCATGGGCCCACCTCTCCAGCCTGTCCAGGTCCCTCTGGATGGCATCCCCTCCCTCCAGCATGTTGGCGTGCCACACAGCTTGGTGGTGTTGGCAAACTTGCTGAGGGTGCACTTGATCACACTGTTCATGTCACTGCCATGTTCATTATCCGCTTGTGTAAGGTCAGAAGTGGTAACAGTGGATATATTTCTAAAGTAAAATGCAGTTTAAAGAACCTGAGACTGGAATGCCATAGATCTAATGATGTTTTTACAAGAACATTATAGAAGCAGGAGTCGTCTTTTGCAGACCTGTTACCTGTCAATCCTCTGTTACAATTTTGGAGTGGAAACCTACGAATGGAAGAGGTATGAACAGAGCTCCTTCTGGCTCAGGTAATGTGCAAAGACAAGCAAAATAAAATCCTGCTTTTGAGATGTAAAAATATGTGTGAGGGGGGAGCAAGGGAAAGCAGAGGTTTAATTAAAAATGTGAGAATATAAGATTTTAACTGAACTAAATTAGCTGAGCAGATACTTACTGAATGTCATTACTCTGTAGCCTGACATTTATGCCTGCTTTCCACATCAATTTTCATGTCATTAGAAGGAAAGTCTTCTTTCCATGGTTTTTGTCAATTCTCTCCCTAGCAATTCTGAAGAGATTATTGTTATGAAGAGGCTGTCCCCAGTTCTTGTGCCATTCATAAATGATAGTGAAGGGATTTGAAAACTTTGGAAAAGAGTAGATGAATTCTTCTGGCCGGTTTTAAATGGATTTGTTTTAAACAGTATTTGAATTTCTCATAAAGGAGGTGCTTCATTGAGAGCAAGTCATTGACTGATGGAAGACGTAGACATCAAGATGAAAAACGAATAGTTACAGATGGTTTGGGTAGGATCCAAATAAGTATTGTGGTACTACTACGGAGGAAAAAATGTAGGCTGAGATGTCCTTGTGCCAAGGTCACAGCCTCAGCTCAGAAAATTTGTTTTTATTTCTTCTTGTTCTTTTCATTTTAAATAGTCAGAAGAAAATGAATGGCAACATATCAAATTCAAAATAGTTGTGGTCACAAATGTTGTCAAAGAGGATTTGTAGAAATGCTTAGAATTAATTACAACTGGTGCTTTGGAGATTATTTTATATTTTATTCTTGGGGAAAATTAAATACCAAGTCCTGATGACAAAATCTGAGGAGGAAATAAACCTTTGCAAAGTGCAAATAATTATCTCGAGAAAGAGATGTAGCTCCATCTAGTGGGTTAAGATTTCCCTGTACTGAGAATCTATTAGATTAGGAAATGAATGCCCAGTTACTGTTTTTTCTTTCTAACAGTTCTTCATTCACAGCATTTGCAATTGAATCTGTTTTTGAGGAATTACTGCGGTGTTTTTTCCTGGGTGGTCCTTTGTGCTGTCACTTAACTTTTAGAAAAAGAATGAATGGGGAATCATGACTCGCAGTTTCTGTTTCTGTCTCTGCTATTGATTTGCTGTTATCTTGAGACCAGGTCATGTATATATTTTGTGTATGGCTATGTTATATGTCAGGTGAGAATGAGAACACTTGCTTCTTCAAAACCCCTACCGTTAAAGCTGATAAAGCGTACTTAAATGTTTGAATAGAAGATGTTACAGAAGATCGTGCATCTGGTTAAATAAAGTGATTGAGTACAATTTTTAATGTGAGGATTTAGAAAGAAAACAAAATTTTCTGTTCTCTAGTAAGGGTGAGTACTGAGATTACTTTGTGTGATTCACGTGGTTTCTAACTGGTTAGAAGTGGGAAAGGATAGGAATGTGGCACATACCAGAATTTATTTCTGAATGGCTGAATTTATCCCTGTCATCCCATTTAATTCTGTCACTTATCATTGATAGCCAGAGTTACGACATTGGGAAGATGGACATGAAATATTCTGTTGGCAAAGAAATGCAGGTAAGAAATAGCAAAATTGCTGTTTACAAATAGGAGGATTTTGTTAACCTGACTCCACTGTATCATCTGTCTCTGCTGTGTTAAACCTGACCAGCGATTCTTTGACCTCCTCTTTAGAACTATCTGCTATGAAGTTTGGCAAAGTTGCAAGTTTAGTGACTATGAGCATCAGTCTGAGAATTCAGTCACTGATGGGTGCCCTTAAATCACATTTGAATCTAGTGTTTCACGGAAATGAAATTGTAGAAAGTAAGGCTGAAGTAGACCCTGAAAGGCGCTCTCTTCTTCCCTTCTCCCTCTTCTTTCATGGCATCATCAGTTACATCTGTGTCATTTCTGATAGATGTTCGTCTGTCTCATTCATAAGCCTATTACTCCTTTTACTACCCACAGCGGATATGGAGAAGATTTTAATCTCTTCCTCTTTATATAAATTATTTATATATTTGAAGGCCATTATCATGTATGTCTTTGTGTTGTTTTTTTTTTTTCCTCTCAGTGAGGTTTGTACCTCCTGTTTCTTTAATTTCTTCTTTATTTCATTTTTTTCCAGACCTCTGATTTTCCTTGCTACCCTTCTGTTCTCCTCTGAACTCTAGCTGATTTGTGTCCTGTGTGAATTGCAGTGCTGAAGACTGGATACGCGTCAGAATTGAGCAATCACTTTACATGTATGATACTGTTAAAGGCGAAGCTGCTGCCCAATCATTCACACACCATTCATGATGTCGCACACACACACTCTTGGGTGTGCTTCCTCCTTCTTCAGGCTTGACCCTTGGTTTCCTGCAGCAGTGTCTCAGGTGTTGGATTTTATAAAATAATTGATTTAATTGGAAGGTAGAGCAGCAAGAACAGCCTGGGCTGGGTGCCTCCAAAGAGAGGGACCCCAAACAAAGAAATCCCTGGGCAGTTATACCCTTGTGATCTCTACACCCGCCCCTCATGTGCTGTCCACGTGTCTTTTAGTCCAGTGGTGACTTTTGGTCTGGGGTCTTCTAACATCTTATTGGATTCTTTTTCTGTGTCGAGGCAGGCTCTTATCTTGTTGATGCAGTTTCAGCCAAGGATTGGCGCCTCTTTATCTTCTGGTTTACACCCCTTGTGCAGAACATGGAGAACTGCAGAGTCCCAGGCTTGGGAAAAACACTACCAAACCATCAGTGTGATATCAACATCTTTCCCATACTGGAAGACTAAACACAGCACTGTACCAGCTGCTAGGAAATTACTAAGAAAAATAACTCTATCGTGGCCTAAAGCTTCACGTAATCTAGCTACTTATGCTAAGTAAAGCTAGGCAAACAGCACAAATCACGCCATATTATG
This sequence comes from Pluvialis apricaria, assembly GCA_017639485.1. NCBI lineage: Eukaryota > Metazoa > Chordata > Aves > Charadriiformes > Charadriidae > Pluvialis > Pluvialis apricaria. The sequence continues at coordinate 24,860,562 of CM030017.1, read as the reverse complement.
ATCCTAAGTAATTTATTCTAAGTAAAACGTAATTATTTATGCTAAACAACTAATATCCCTCACCAATACCAGGCAGGTATTCTTTTGACTCCAATAGCTATTATTTTTCATTACGTTAAATTTAAAGTCTTTTGTATTCATATGTGTGTTCATGTCTGGCTGGGTTTTTGTCTGCTCTTCAGGTGTCATTTAAACTTCCGGTTTGTTTGTCTTTCCAGGCTAAAGTGCTGCGATTGTTAGCTACAGCCTATTTTGAGTGGGATTGCAATCTGTATCTTGACAAGGCATTGCAAGCTATAAGCCTGGCCAATCAGGTAATAGTGTGTTACTGTATTTATGGGGCGCAACGGTCAAAGCTCAAGCATTTATTAACATAATAATATGGACCACATTAATCACCAGTGTGTTCTCCTTGACATCAGACAGAGGTGTGTTTTATTTGCTTTGGTTTTCATACTCATATGTATGTTTTGGTGTTCCTAGCTTTTTTTTATTGAGAAATACTTCTTTGCTTGTAGGTCTAGAGCTGTCTTGCTGCCTCGTATCTATTAGTAGTGACGTCTTTTCATAATGATATGACTAAAATTTCTCAGGCACATATTCATGAGAACAGTAGAAGCAGAATAAACTACAGCCTGGTCCACTTGAGATATATAGCAGCTGGCTTTTTAAGCATCAGAGTTTTTGACTTGCTTTGGGTTATAATGCATGTGTCCATAGTACATTTTGAGTCCCCATCTCATTATCTGTACAAATATTTGAGCAAGTGCCAAACTGAGTTCAGTTTTGAAAGCTGTGTAGCCATGCTACATCAGTCTTATTTCAAACAATTAATTTAGCTATTGCACTTTACTAACATGAATGTATTTCTTCTGGAACCTGAAAAATGAGCTGTATAAACATACCGGCTACCCTGAAGAAAGTTCATATATCTCTAAGCAGTCACTGCAGTGAGGTCCCTTGCTCTTGTACAAATTCCGTTTCCCATATAAAGACTTGAATTAATTTTGTGCTTCTCTCTTTCAGGTTAGTTAGAGTAACTGAAATTTGAAAAATTTGTATTTGTCTTTGGTTGACCATTTTAAATTTCCATTATCTGTTTCATGCAAAACAAGTTTTAAGTATAAAATCCCGTTTTAAATAAAAGCTCAAATTCAGTTTTCTGCATGTTTTGAAACTTCCAGACAGATGATGATGCATGTGCTCGTGAGATCGGGATAAAAGGCAGTGTATTTTAATAATTCAAATAACATGCTGCTACAGTATGTAAGCCCTTTGCAGTTTTTATTGTATTTACTTTTGCAAAACCTTTTGAGGTGGAAAGTGTTTTTATCATAATTTCTGATAATGTATATTTTGATTTTGCGTGAGGGTACGGAAAACTAGAAGAAAATTTTTATTCTAGAGTCTGAAATATGCAGTGTTTTAGTGAGAGCTCTAGTATACAGTCTTTATTATTTCCATTTGCTCCCATTGTTGTTCTGTTCTACATTTTGTATTATTACAAGCTACTTTGAATTCTGCTTATATTAATTCTAGAGTAATCCAGCCAATTCACACATAAAAAGCAGGAAATGTTTCTATCATTCAGTATTGTTCAGCTTCTGTTTAAAAGTGTCGGAAATGGGCCACAGCAACATAAGAATCTTGTATCTCTTGCTTTCATTGTCCTCATGGTCTTTTGACAGTATAAGAATAAATAATAAAGATGCACATTTCATTTAAGAAGAAAATATTACCAGTTGCCTACCTATTGCTTCAGTCATTAAAATGGAACTGAAGAATACAGTGGAGTGTATGTGATTTCCTGATATTTGTCTGTGTTACAAATGTGCTGGACTCTCATGGGATCCGTGTTCTACAAACAGCTGTCCAAGTAATGTATTGTTTTTCATTGTGCAGGAGAATTTGCATCCAGCAGGGTGTTTTTTGAAAATTAAAATTCTTCTTAAAAGTGGAGCATCAGATGAAGATATCAACTCAGGTATCACAGCTCTGAACAGGTTTTGTAGTAAGGTCATACTACTGCATATCCAAGAAGGAGGCCAGAGTTGTAGATAGAAAAGAGAAAAAAAAATCCCTTTCTCGTGTGCTTTAGAGGAATCTTCGTTAGCTAAATGTCATTCTGGTTTTGGAGTGTGAGACATAGCAGTCAGTGTTCACAGAGGAGTTACCCAGGTGCTAATGTAAGTTTGAATTAAGCATGATTTTATTTTTGTTGAAAATTTAACTAGACTTGCTGGAAATAGGGAAGGGGGAAGACTCTGAAGCCTGTTGGAATGAAGACAGTGAAAATATAGCAATGCAAAGGCGTGGTTTATTTTAGACATATGCCTGAGGTTACTCGAAAAGGGTGAAGGTGGATTGTCTCTTAGGCAGTTACCATAGAAGGAAGGCTTGTGAAGCATTGCTATTCTCTGTGTGTGATTTTGCAGATTTTGGCCAAGAGGCATTAAGTGCTGATCAGTGTGTTGTAATAAACCTGTGTTACCAGAGCTTATTAAGTTTATCTAGAGCATATAAACTCTTTTCTCCTTATTCCTCAAACTTGTCATTTGAAGAGAACTGATTTTTCGGTTGGCGTGAGAGAAGAGAGTTTTCAGGGGGACTTTAATATAGAAAGGGTAATGTATCAGGAGAAATTTATTTCCATAAATAATGAAATCTTATGGAAGAGAGGCTTTGTACTCTTCATGGTTGGAAAGCATCAGATGCGTAATGAATGCTCTGAGAAATAAATGTAGGATGAGATGAGGAATTTCTTGCAGAGAGCTGAATGGTTTGAATGCTGCCAGACTAGCAGGAATGAAAACTCCAGATCGCTCCTGGGGATTTTCAGCCAGCTTTCAAGTGGACAGTTATTCAAAACTTACCATTGCAATGGTTGGCTTCTGTTCTGCAGTTTGAATTGTGAAGCCATAGTGTTGCCTATCAAAACACACTCTGCTTATATTTAAGACTCCAGTCAGTTTTTCAAGCAGGTTTATTAATGAGTGCATGCCTGTCTTTTCTTGTATGGCTGGCAGAAGGGAGTGTTGCGTCCGTGCACTGCAACTTCTTTTTCTTTTGAGTGAAGATTCCTGCTAAGTTGTAGGCATTTGCCTAAAATCTTGTATTGTGCACTTGTACAGAGGTGCCTTAGAAATGCTTCCTTTAACAACTGTTACAGTCATGTCCCTATGTGTTCCTTCTCTGATCTCATCCAAGCTACAAATGTATAAACCTTGTTATTAATCACCCAGCACAGTCTAGCAATTTTTAAACTTTATCTGAGTGGTCTAAAACGGATTCCTACTTATCAGCACCAGTCAATTCAACAGCTGATGCTAAAGGCATTAGGCTTAAGTAGTTCCCATTGCCGTGTGATACCACCACACAGCCTGAGCACTGACCTCAGTCTTAAGTGGTTCCTGCTGGATAAGGATGAGACATTTTGATGGAAAGCAGCTTGAGGCAAAAGTTTGTGCTACTAATGCCCGTGCTGTTCCTGTTTAAAGGCACAGAGGGCTAGATAGAGGGCTATCGATTTGTCACCTCTCTCTGTAGTACTACATTCATTGTACAGTGAAAGGAAAGTCAAAGCACAATAGACAAGTTTTATTCTTCCTTTTGTTCTTTTGCTTTATAACTATTATATTGCGGGGGGAGTTGACTGTTTTTGCATTTTTTGTTTTTGTTTTTTTTTTTTTTCCAAGAAGCTGTAAGACGTAAATGATAAATTGAGCAGTTAAGTGTCCAAGTTGATTAAATAATCTCAACTGCTTTGTGTTCTGTCTAGCTGTTGCAGAATTCCTGCACCATGAGATGTCTTTAGACTTTTGTTTGAATACTGCCAAACTGCTGCTGGAGCATAGAAGGTATGAAAGCATCACTAAGTGGGGTGAACACAATATTTGGGTTTTGCTTTTTTATAGGCAAAGAACATCTATTATACAATGATGCTTTATTTTAAATAAAAACTCACAGAGCTAGGTAAACAGTTTTGAGAGGGAGCCTGTCTTTTCTATAGCAAGGTGATACAGATTATGGCAGCAGCAGAACAGTGTGTGAAATAATGTTGAGTGGCAATTTGCAGTGCTGTAGCCTTTGGAATGATAAGGTTCTCCCTACGTAGTTTTAATATATGTATGGAATAATATATATACAAGTCTGGAATTATCTGACTGAAATCTTTCTTCCATGTTAACTACCTGACCCTCAAAATGAAAGAGTTTGGAGTCCTAGAATAATTTTTGTGAAAAACAGTATAAGGATGAAGAAGTTACTGCAAAATAAATCAAGGCATGAAATTTCACACTGTTGAATGCTCCATCATGATTACCTATGTGTATGCTTCTATCTTGCAGTAAATTCTTACTCTTTCATTGTGAGGAGTAAGCTCTCTTGTGAATACTGTGGAAAAAGCATGTGCTAATAGGAAGTTGCTACTGAATAGATGAAGTGCAGCAAATTCATACCTTGGCTCACTCTGTCAGTGTGATTATTTGCCAGTAGTATAAGTGAGAAACATGCTGTACGGTGTGAATGTTATTTTTCAGAATGGAAAATTAACAGCTCTTCTTGTGCAGCCTCTTAAAAATGCATCTGTGTGAATAGGGAATCAGTTGGTTTTGATTTTCTGAAATCGGTTGCTGAAAGATTTGAATCTTCACCTGACCTTGGAAGAATTACTCTGCTCCACATCGAGTTCCTGTTGCAGAATAAGAGGGAGCTACTTGCTAAGCAAAAGGTTGAAGAAATTATTATAGGTCTGTATCCATCTCCTGCTCTTGTTTACTGAAAGCTGGGTTTAGTTGGCTAAAGTCTAGGTTTCTGATTTTCCCTTTTTTTGCTTATTCTCATCTTTCTTTCCATGTTTCTTTTGCATGGCAACTCTCCACTTCCATAATGAATGACAGTTATGGTAAATATCAAGGTTAAATTCACTTGCTAGGACAATTCCTCATTCTTAGTGTAGACTGCGTATGACTGATACATGTGGGATTAGAAGCATTTATGAGAAGTTCTGTGTAATGTTAATACTTTGTCCAAACCAATGTGGTTTTGTTTGTCAGTATTAAAACAGGTGGCATATCCTTGTTTGAGCAGCTGAATAACAGTTTCTTTTTCAGGTCTGTTGCACCTGTAGCACTGTAGTATTTTTTGACTGTCAGATCTGCTGGAAATCAGACTGTGGTTTATGAAGCATTGAGCTAGGTGCAAGACCCACATTTACATTGTTCAAACATTAAAATATTGATTCTCTTACCCACTGTTTTGAGGGTTTTTTGTTTGTTGGTTGGCTGTTTCTTCAGAAGCAGGATATGCAACACGGTCCTGGCTGAAACTATTGCTGTGTCAGTGCTGCTTGTTGTAGACTATGGGACAGCCTTTCTCAGATAGTTCTTAAGTGTTTCTCAGCGTGCTTCTTAAAGTTCTTGTAAAGTGATGATTTACAATATCTTTTCAGGTCATTATACTGGGAAACAGCTGTTGCCTGAAGCCTTGAACCGGCTGCACATCATCTTGTGGGACAGAGCTGCCAAGCATTATGAGGTTTGGGAACAAACAGTAGTGCTGTTACTTGTATCAGTGAAAACGAAGATCTGCTTTTTCTGACCTCTTTGGTATGTCTGTTTTTGGTCAGAGTGCAAGCTGTTACTAAGATCACTGTTCCAGTTGGAACTAATTTTGTTTTCATCCAGGTGGGTGCTGTTTCCCATTACAGCATCAACTTTCAGGTAGCCTCATCTCAGGGTTTGTATGTGGGAACAGTTATGGCCAGAATTGTGCCAAGAAACCTGTGCAGCCCATCATTCTCGTTCTGTCCTGGAAAGGGTACAAAAAACCTGAAAATATTCTTTACACTGAGCTGTTTATTTTATAATTTCCACTGTCTGACGATCAGTTGTTGCTTTAAGGAGCGTTAAGTGTTATCATTTGTACATTGATTTTCTTTTTAGCCTATATATAAAGTAGCTTTGGATGCTTACATTGTATCTTAGTTCATAGACATTCGTATTGTGAGTATATATAAGTTCTGCTATTCAAAACCAGATACCTTTTGATTCTGTCAGTATGTGGAGAAGATGAGCTCATGTTCTACTCTTGTATTTCTGTCTTATGCTCATTCTTGAATATATAAAGAAAAACACATGTGCCATTTTATTACCTCTCATCTGTGTAGTCAAGAAGGAATCTTGATAATGACACAGCTTTCTTCCTCCTAATTTTAAAATAAATTCTCTGTCCAAATTGGAACTATAGTTGGGAGTACCATCTTCAGCGTAGTATCAAGGTTCACAGTCTAAATGAGATAAACGCTTTTGTATTTTTCTCTTAGTTTCAGTTGCTTTGTATCATGAAGAGAGTTTGTTTTTTTTTAAACAATATTTCTGGTTTGTATTTTGTCATAAAAATGTCCTTTCTGGGTCAGAGGAATGACCCGTCTAGTCCAGTGTCCTATCTTTGATAATGGCCATAAGGGAAGAGTAGGGATAGGTAAAGCGTCGGTTGTCCTAATGAATATTACCTGTGTTGTGGGACCAATGATTGCTCTTCTAGGGGAAAGGTTACACTAGAATATACTTGATTATCTAAATCTTTCATTTCCTATGACCTTTTTTTTTTAAATTTGGGATAACATAGGCAGTTTAATCACTCAAATAAGGGTGTGTTTGTTTTTTGTGTTTCTTCTGTTGTTTTTTGTTTGTTTGTTTGTTTTTTTAAATTTCCTAGTCAAAAAGCTACTCTGAAGCTCTTCACTGGTACAATTATTCTGTCAGCTTCTACACACCTGGGCAGATAGATCAGAACTTAGCTAAGCTGCAGAGGAACATGTCTTCTTGCTATCTTCATCTGAAACAAATTGACAAGGTATATATAATACATATGTATACATATTTATTTATTTGCATTGTTTTTATTTTTGTAGCTATGTCATTGGGACTGAATTTACATCTTTTTTACTGTATTTTGCTTTGGGAGACAGAACTGTCTTTGCCTATCTTGCATCGTCTGGCAGAGAGATGTTGTTCATCATCTTAGCTGCTGTGGGGATCTCTTGTGTCACCTGTCGTTCTAATGGGGGAAACAGTCCACAGGTTGTGTGACCATGCCTCAGTATATCGCATTTCTTCTCAGATTAGAGGTCCTTCTCTCTTCAGGACAGATGAGCCTGGCAGGAAAAATGTTTGACATGTCTCAATAGAACTTCCCACAACAGCGTGTTAGCTCTCACCTCTGCAGAGAAGTGCACGTGCTTTACCAATCTAGGCCTTCTGGTTTGGGGGTGTTAAACTTCACAGTTCAAAGTGACAGAAGGGAGTTTAATTTTTCAGTATTCTCAGGGCTTCTCTTCTTTTGTGGTTCTGTAGCTCTAATTTTGAGGAATTGGCTTTTTCCTCAGTCTGGTCATTGTCGGCATTTGGTGCCATCTTCTGCTCTGGTCACTTTACTTTTCGTTCCAGGGAAGATGCCAAACCAAACTTCTTGAGTAATTATAATAAATATCAACAATGTAACCGTTAACGTTTCGTTTATCTTTTTAGCTCTCTTCTATTGCTAATCATACTACTGATTTCAAGATATCATTGTACTGATTTCCTTTAATCTCTTCTGTGAATAGGCTAAAGAGGCAGTTAAAGAAGCAGAAAGGTGTGATCCAAACAGCATCTTTACTAAATTCAGTGTCTATAAGATTGCAGTGATGGAGAAAGATACTGATAAAGGTAGAACTTAAAAGATAATGGGTCCACTATGAGGAGAAGAAGTGCCAAATATATTAGAAAACACTAAGCAGATTTTGCCTGTTCATCTTGAGAAAGACAATAGAGGGAAGCTAGAAGAGTCTATAAAGTCATTGAAACTGTCAAGCTGTAGATTTAAACTGTCAGAGTAGGATGCGTTTTGCACACAGTATGTGAGGTCTGGAGTCCATTGCCATATCTGATATTGTCTGGATGGAGCCTCTGGCTGGGAAGTCTCTAATATTCTTATGGGTAGAAGCTGTAGTAGCACCCCAGGGTGAGAATCATTGTATATTTACTGTTTCTAATATTCTTTTGTATGCATATACAATATAAAAGAAGGATACTGAGCTAAATGAACCTTAACGGAACCATTATTGCTGCTCTTAATTTTTCTGGACAAGTAGAGCCTGAAGTTACCAGAAAATAAATGAATTACTGAGATGACTTACAGAATGACATATCTCTGTAGACTCTTTCTTCTTTATAATGAGTTCTGCCATTTCATATTTTAATGCGAATTTTAGCTCAAGTAATGGAAGTTGAGAAATACAGTCTATCCTTACTTAGAATACAGAGTAACATGCAGAGCTTATTTTCCAATGAGTTCTGTGCCAATTAATTGTTCTGTATACATCTTTTTAATGACAGCATAATTTGTTCACATAATACAGAGTGGGAACCACAGCACAGTGTGAACATAAAAGCAGCAGCACCCTTAGCACAAGCCAAGATGTGGGAGCTTGGAATCACGCCCAGACAATGTATTAGAGAAAGTCTTCTGTCTTTAGTGACAAACAGTTATTTAGCAGAACAAAATTAAGGATGTGAGATAGGTTTCATTTGTATGGCATCCTTGTTTCCTTAGATTAGTAGCTTGGAAGGCCTTTTGGCACCCCTCTAGGAAGAAATGCATAATTGTGGAGAAGTGCTGGTATGGTCAGGTTTTCTTGTCTTGTTTTTTCATATTAAAAAAAAAAATTATAGCCTTTCATAAGTCGTTTCTAAAGCCTCATTAAAACAGTAAGTTCCACCTTCCAATTGCTTGTATAAAAAAAATATTATTTTTTCCCTATGTATATTTCAGCTGTGGAAGCAGTTATTGAAATGGGGAAGCTAGCAGAAAAGCCATCTCAACGTGAAGACAAGCTGAGAGTGGATGAAAATACAGGCACTAACCTCCTGAGTTTAGCTGCCCAAATTGCTTTAGAGGTAGAGCAGTTAATGTCTTTACTTTGCTTTATTGGTATAAGTAGGACAGCTGTAACCTTTGTAACCTGGCCTACTTTTAATATTTCTATGTGTTTCATGCGTTTCTAAGTATTTTGTGCTTCCATGACCAAGGTCTCACTCAAATGTGTGGTGTAATGCAAAGTAGAAATTGATTTGACATATAAAGAAATTGTATTTTTTAATATTTCTTCAGGAAAATACAGGATTCTGAGTTACAAATGTTGCTATCTGGAAGTGACGTGGGGTATTTCTGTGAAATTCTCCTTATCAAAACGTTGCATCTTTTTCTGCCTCTGGGATTTGATCTTTGATGTGCTGGGGGGACCTGTGTACAAAATACACATAAGTCAGCGATGAGAGACTGAAAAGCCACTTGTCCCTCCTGTTTGCCTCTTGGTTGGTCACTTGAGTGATGTCTGAACTGGCTGATTACATTGGCATGATTAGAAGAGGCTTTTGGTTGCCTTTTAGGGCTTTGTTCATAGCACTGTAAGTTATGAAAGCCTTGCCAGCCTGTACTGATCTCTCCTTAAGGTTTTCTCTTGACTCTGAGGCTCTTCTGTGCAGAGTCCTTTGTTCTTTTTCCTGCTCATAGACTGCACAGATTTTGGAATATGCTGTTGCTTTGAGTTTGTTTTTTTTTTTTTCTGGTGGTAACTGAGGTAGTGCAGTTTATACAAAGCATATTTTAATTTATTTTCAGAATGAACAACAAGTCGTGGCTATCAAGGCTTTGGAGTATTTGTCTGAATATTTACAAGACTGCCGACAATTATTTGCAGCTTTAAAGTGAGTATTCAATATATTTACAAGGAAAGAGAATTTTTTCTGGTTTCTTTTTCAAAAAGAATTTATTATATTGAGGAAGGTGGAAAACAGAGTAGATAAAAAGCCTGCTAACTAATCTTTCAATGCTGCAGATGTATGTCAAGCCTGAACTCTTAATATCTACAGATGTTCCAAGTCTTTCCCAAGCAAATAGTATTAATTGCTCTGAATTTTATGATTACATTGTGATTTAAACAGATGAGCAACAGCGACTCTAGTGAGATTGCAACAATATATTTGGTGAAAATACCAGTTTGTTTTTATCCTCTGATGAAGTGGTATCTTCTTATTGAAATATTCCACCATGTTTATAAAAACAAATATCATGAGACAGATGTGCTTATTCTAATATTTCCTTAAAGTTACTTTGTTAAAGTACATTTATTTACTTACTGTGACATGATTTAACAAAGCGATATACAAAATAAGGCAATAGGGTGGGAAATGGTATAATCTTATTCTCCATTTGACACTTTGAATTCTTCTGTGAGTTCCAGGGACTGATAGCATAAGGAAGAAAAGTGGGATCCTTTCTGGAAAATTAGGACAAAGTAAACTTGGAAAAAAAATTCTTATATCTTCGTTGCTTGTTTTTCTCGTATTTAGATGTTTGGTTCGTCTTATGTTGTCAAAGGTCATGGCAGAAAATGAAGAAAAAAGGTGCGTCCATTTGCAAAACCATTTTCTTGTGGTGGATATATTGTACACATGGTGTAATATTTTCTTGCTCGGCTTATTTTCTTGGAGAGTAATAAAGAGATTAGTTTTTATGCTAGTAAGAAGTCCACCAGCATGACTTCCCAACCTAACCTTATGACAGCACATAGGAACATCTTATCTACTTGATAGCCTTACCTTTAAATATTTGCTCTTCGCCTTCCTCTTTTTTTAATGCATAAGACTGGCAGGTGTTTCTGATGGGGAATGTGAGCTAAGCAACCGCTTTTAACTTTGAAGCTAGGAAGTGATATCTTGCAGAAGTTCTGAGTGAGAACGTCAGAGTGGGGCCTCCCTTGCTGAAGACTAGCAACTTCACAAATGGTGTTTTGGCTTAGAAGTAGGAGAACTGTACTGTGGGATTTTGCCTGTAAAGAAATCAGTGTAGTGTCAGTGGGGTTTGAAGTTTAACCCACAGCCCCAACAACTGAGAAAATCTCCTGCTGCACTTTTACAATGACCTTCACTGCTGCACATCAATAAAACTTTTTGCAGGCCTTCAGTACTCCTTCTGCATCTTGAAATGCTAGAAGTTTCTAATGCCTGAGATGTTTGTCAGGGGAAGAATGATTATATCCATAATTATGGAGGTGATGTATTCCAATGTAAATAATGTGTTCTGTTGTAAATGTTTTCTAAAACTTAATTTTTCCTCCATTCTAGAGATGAAGATATCAACTCAGTGCTGACTTACTTGGCCTTGGGTATGCTTTTGTTCTATTTACATTTTCTGTAGTTCTTCCATCTGTGAACTTTTTATGATTTAGTTAGGTCCCTACCAACCAAATGTTTAGACTCCTTATTTCAGTCTAGGTTCCCAGCTTCCCACTGAAAGCAGTGAAAATGAAAACTGGAGATTCAATGGTGTTGTGAAGTTGGGTCTCAGTGCTGCAGGTTTTTGCTATGGAAAGCTTGCACGCTAGTGTTGGAAAAACTGTTTCTAGTAAAGCCTGTACTTGGAAGCTTCTCTCAGACAAAGGGGCGGTTTCTTCTAGGGAGTTTCCCTTTAATCTTTCATAAGGCCATGCATGCAAACAACAGATATTTGGGTACAAGCCACAGCCTGGGTGACCTCAAGTGACAGTCTCCTACTCTGACTGCAGTGGCAGGAACAAAGTTAGTATCTTTAGTAGCAGGGCTACCACAGAAGGAAGAAGCTTGGTTTTGTCAATTGAATTAACAGTGTAACTTTCTACTGGCGTTACTTAAATGCCAATGGCAGTCTTTGCTGTTCTAGCTGTTTAAAAGGGAGCATTTTAAAAATTAAGTTAAGGCTTCGAAAACTGCAAGGAGTAATAGCAAATTGCTGAAAGATGGGAGAGGTTTGTCAAAATTGTTTCCCACTTTTAAGTTGTGCTGTCCTTCGAAAAAGAATTGGCTTGTTTGCATTGGAAAAGGTACAGGAGTTTTACTGAGGCCTTTTTTCCCTCTGAAGAAATACTTATTTTCACTAAATGTTTTTTTGCCCCTCTCTTCCTATCTTGGACAAGAAAGTTAATGAGATTGTAGAACTTTACACTAGCCAGTGTTACTGCAACAAGGAGATGAGAATGAAGACTAGAATTAAATTAATTAAAGGTTTCTTGAAGAAAGGCCTCAAACCTGTTATTAAATTTAAAAACCCTAAACTTTTTGTGAAATTAAGTAAAACTCCTCTGCATTAGACTGCAGTGTCAGTAAACCTTGAAGAGGCAGTACTTCTTGGCCTTATATATCTTATCTAACATGCTGTTTGAAGCACCTTTTGATTATTTTTTTTTGTAAGCCTCTCTGGTCAAGCATGTTGTATTTAAGTTGCGCGAATAACTCTTCATCAGGAATTATATGTGAGTTTTGGAAACCTCTGTTTTGTAGTGTAGCTATTAGACTTGGAAATGTTTTTATTCTGCTCGGAAAGTGTTACTTATGTATTGAACAACACATTTTCTGCAGCTCACAAGAGACTTGCTGAGTCTTTCACAGAAGAGAAATTTACAGGGGACATGAGGATCCTCGACGCTCACTGGTTTAGAAAAGTTGGTAGGTTGCACTCTCAAAATCTAAACTGAATCCCCTCCACCTCCACTTAGCCAGACCTTAAGGAAGAAAGAAGTGTTTAAAGATGTAGTAGATTTATAAAACTTGGCACCTCTGGCAGTCACTGCTTTAACTTAAAGTTCTCCTGATGCATTTTCTCTCTTCTGAAACTGTTTGATATGGCTCAGGTTTTAAGTCAGTTATCAAGAGAAATAGTCGCGCAAGGTCTATTTGGCTGATGGGATAGCTGATAACAGTATTCCCTTCACCACAGGAATTGTTGTATGTGTCCAGAGTTCGTTTTTCTCTTTATTAGCCCTTCACTACCAAGACTCTGTTACAGAAGTAAAATTGAAGATCAGGCAAATAGAAAGAATAATGCTCAGTTTAATATCTGAAAAAAGTACCCCTAAGAGCAATAAAAAAATCTTACTGCTGATCCTGCATATGCATATTCTGATGTAGGCAAAATGAGAATTAGGAAGTTGAGATGAGTGCACTAGTTTGGTGCAGGATGAGCTTACCTCTGCCACCCAGGCTGACTGTCTTCATTAGTTCCTTGAATCAGCAGTCCTGGAGTTTGCCTTCAACTACACTATATGAAATCTAAATAGCAAACATCATAGATAAAGTGTTTCCTAGTGGGAAATGCAGCTCACACAGAGCTGTCCTAAGCACTATCCGTAGCCTGTCTCTGGATCCTCATTTATTAGTCTCTGTTACAGTTTTGTTAAAGAAGTCAGTGCATTTGCTATCTGTAAATAAAAATATAAGCGTAGTGTAAGGGGCTGAAGCAATTTTTCAAATTCTTGCTTCTGCCAGAGCATACAGAAGAGAAAATAGTTGAAATCAACAACAGAAGACATCTGCCATGATGGGCTTTTGCACACATCCTCACCATGTAGCCATGCTCTAATAAAGAGTGGCAAAGGTCTAATTCAGTGACATGAATGTGATTGGAAGCTGTGGTGACCATGACCTTTCCAAGGCAGCATTCTCACTCACACAATAAACAACTTGGAGACTACAAAAATGTGTCCTAGGGAAAAAATGAATGTGAAAGTTAGAATCTGCAAAGTCACTGTAGAATATAATTGGGTCAGATTCTCATACATAAATCATTTGATTGGCTTTAGATGGCTCATCCATTTACTAATCAGAATTGTGTGTTTAATTGCCATGTACTTCACCCTGCTGGGGTAAAATGGAGAATTTAAAATTTTTTTTTCCTTTTTTTTATTTGTCTTGTCAATATTCTTCAACACTTTTATTCAGATACTAGTGTTGTTTACTAACATAAGAAAATGCTTCTTCCAATTTATGCCCTCGTGGGTAGGGTATGTGGTAGAATGGATGCTCGGTTATGGTGAAATTATTAAGACAACGTTCGAAAGCATGAATAAGCTATTTTAACAAATCACTAATAACGGTATTTCTTGCTGTTGTTAAATGAGCTGTTGATGATATTTTGAGGAAGAAATTGAATTGTGGAACGTGAACTGCATATTACTGGACTTTAGCTGGGCATACCCATAAGGTTGAAGATTTTGATTCTAGTCTCTATTTTTTATGTCTTTGTTAGCTTGGAACTTAGCTGTACAGTTCAGGGGCTACCCTGAAAAGATGAGGGATTTCTTTCTACTGTCTTTCAAGGTACGTACTCTTACTAATAGTATCTCTGATTGAGGAATATTGTCATCTGTCTAGTTCTGTTAGAAGTTACATCCAAGTATCAGGTATGTCCGTGGAGACATGCTTGTATCCTCTGAAGGTGGAGCACTTTTGTCAGGAGGACTTGTAATACAAAATGCGAGCATTACTGTCATACTTTACACTCTGTTGCTTAAAAATGTCGTAAGAGACAGACTTCAATGAGAACTTTCTAAAATCAATGGATTCTGATGTTTGGAAACCGTATCATTAATACAAACATGTTAAGTACTCGAGTCCTAATCTCCATACAAAACTTCTACCAACACTGACAGTTTTGTATGTGTTTTTAGAGAGGGGAGTCCAACACTACTTTACACTTTGTATTTAAGTAATCTTCTTGTGTAATCATACAAGTAAAATTGCAATATGAATATGTACTATTAATGACTGATTGCTAGAAATGTCATAGAAGAGACTCAGAAATCATCTATTCATGAGCAAATTGCCTTATATGGGCAGAATTCTCATTAGTTTTTCCTATTTTTGGTGTCAGTTGTCCCAGTTTTGTCCTTCTGACAAAGCTGTTCTAATTGCTCAGAAGACATGCCTGTTAATGGCAGCTGCAGTTGATCTGGAAATGGGGAGACAGCAAGTAACACCTTCTAAACAGGTAGGGCATTGCTCTGTTGACTGATTCTGTGTGTATCAGTGCAGCATTTTTTTCTTGTGTTTTTTAAGTCTTAGTTGTTTCACTCAGAACAGGATATTGAGAATGTAAGCACAGGAACCTTTCATAGTTAATTAGAATCAATACACCTAGTGCTTTCCAGACAATTGTAAATATTGGATTTCTGTAAAGTAGTTCTATTGACTTCAGTGGATTTGAACAGATTTATATCAGCAAAGGGTCAAGGCAGGACCTCCTCTTAGAGGAATTTCAGTTTACCTTATATGCTATGTAAGGAGTCTGCTGCTAAACATTGGTTGGTCAGGCAAATAATGACCGCATCTTTAGGATTAGGTCATTGCTGAAAGTAGTTGGTTGTGAGAAAGCTCACATTTTTTTTTGTTCTTTATGCATACATCCTTCTTTTTTTGGGGTGTTGTACTTACTGTGGAAGAAGATTAAGGAAACTGTACAGCAGTTGTGAAGGAAGCATGGAAGTCTGCTGTACAGTGATTGTTGTAGCAACTTACTTTTGTGGAGAGCAATGCACAGGAATTTGCGTTGTGGTATTTAGTGGTTTGTCAGTCTCAATAGCAAATTTTATGCTTGGAAGCTAAAATAAATGATGTCCCATAGGAACCCATATGGTTCTTTCTGGACCAATGGAACGTTCAGTGTGAAGAGGCTTTGTCTGAGATATGGAGGTCCTTGAAAAAGAGAGAGGAAAAAGAAACCCCAAAACAGTAACTGGTGTAGGTGATGTACTCATTAGGCTCATTCTTAATTTATTTCATAGTTAGATATGAACATCCTGTTAGTTGTGACATGTATATTCCTTTCGCTTTTAAAACTATAGAATCATAGAATGGTTTTGGTTGGAAAGGACCTTAAAGACCATCCAGTGCCACCCCCTGCCCTGGGCAGGGACACCTCCCCCCAGCCCAGGGTGCTCCAAGCCCCGTCCAACCCGGCCTTGGACACCTCCAGGGATGGGGCAGCCACAGCTGCTCTGGACAATTTGTTCCAGTGCCTCACTACCCTCAGAGTGAAAAATTTCTTTCTGATACCTAATCTGAATCTATGATAATCTAATCTATGACAAAAATAACTTCTTCAATTTTGTAAAATAGATGGAACTTTTGACTCAGGCCCTTCAACATCTCCAGGCTTGCAAGGAGATATGGAAAGTTCTGAAATTAACAGGTAAGCTGCAAAGTGTGTCTGTTCAGCACATGTAACTCTTAGATTTAGTCACTGTATTCATGAAAAATACAGGGCATATGGAATTGCTTTCTCAGCTGAAGAGTAATGAAGCAGATGTATGGCAATATGATTCAAAAAAATTGGAAAGCCAGCTACTGTTTTTTGTATGTCATTGCAGGCTTTTTATTGTATAGGTGCTGTTGAAGTATGGAACAACATTTCAGAGTGAAGTTGGGTTGACTGGTCTGTCTTAAACATTAGGAAACGCCAAGGTTTTTGCTCTAGAGTGGAGTCATTTTTGCACTGTTTTAGTAGTTTTACTAGCCTCTTCCTGTATAAGGCATTTCAGAATACAGGAAGTCCTGCTACCATACTTTGAAGTGCCAAAGCCCGTCCTCTCTTCCCTGACTATTCCGTGTCAATTTAGATCAGGTATTACTGGAGATGGGTGTGCTTTCAGCTGACAGCCGAGATGCTGACTGACTGTTAGCCTGGAGGATGCATGCTTCACTATTTTGGTACTATATTGGTAGAAAAATTCCATTAGGCATTCCTTGTCTGGCCTGTGGTCTAGTTTCTTTGCAGTTAGAGGTTTGGGACACTGGGGGGTTTCCATTGTAAGATGTATTAGTATTTAACTTTTGTCAAGAAATTTACTTGCTGTTTTTTTTCCCCCCTTAAAATTTCAGAATGAAAGGTTCATTGTATGGCCTGGATTTGGGATTCTCTTTGCCCTTTTTGCACTGAAGGCAAGATAATTCAGGAAGACTTCTTCCCTTTTAATTTTCCATCCTTAAAATCCCAAGAGGTTGATTATCTCAGGACAGGGACATGTTGGAGTTTCTCCTGCAGAGGTCTGTGGAATGGTAGCCTGGTGCTTCCTTTACTTCTTCACTAAACCTTGACTAATGTGTGGACAAATCTGTTGCTCTGGAGGAAGCTGAGAATGTCTTTTAAAACCAAAGGTCTTTGTGATAGTTCACTAAAGGATTGTTTGGCATTTGTATCAGGTTTACACCTTCCTAGCAGTTCTACTGTTCTCTCACCCTTCTTCTGTGTTTAAGGATTTCCTGAGGGCTTTTCTACTAGAAAGAGGATAAGTCCTATAGAAAAAAATTGAAGCTGATGATAACTTATTTCACACGCTGACCTTCTGAGCTGGTGCCCTTCTGTTCCTTCTTTTACCTGTGGCTTCCCTAGTAGCTATTACCTTGCCTAGGAGGCTTGCATGAATTTAGACAATTACGGACAATGCAGGTGGGGTTTTTTTGGCAGGGAGGCATGGTGGTTGGTGGGGTTGTGCTTTGGACATCTGAGGTTTCTGTCCAGGAGTGCTTCATAATTCCACTTGCTCTACTGTCAAATCTGAGTACCTTCATGATTTTCCTGCCTGTTGGATGCAAAATTTATACCTTATGGTATACCCTGTGGCTTTAAGAGAATGAATCATTACATACAGGCAATTCTGTCTCTTCTGTAGGAGATTTTGCTAAAGACCCAACAGACACATTGTTGCTGCTTTATGAATTTGAAGCAAGATCCAAGCTGAATGATCCAACACTCCACAACCTTATGGAGTCAGTGTGGGAGCAACCACAAATAGAGGTCAAGACACTAGAAATCATTGCATGTACGGACTGCATTTGTACTTTCATAGTTCTTCAAGTCATGAAAAACAGCTTTTGTTGCTCTTTCCTGTTCATTTGGGGTGACCAGGATTATCATGTATTGTGCAGCATGCAGAAAATGGGTCTAACCATATATATTTTGTCCTGAAGCAAAGTTGTTTAGGATCTCAGCAACATTATGAGATCTGTATTTTGAAATCCCATATTACATGGATGATGAACCAGAAATTTGCTGCATCCTTCTGTGTGTGGACCCTGAGGCATTTGTATAGGTTTTGAGTCTGGAAAAGATTATTCGGATAAACTTTTACAAACTCCAAACGGGCAAAGGCCGGAGAATGACCTGGATTGATTCATGCCCCAGTACAGAAGTTTTAGGATGTGGACTTTGGATAGATATGCAGTTTCAACTTAAAGTTAGTGTAGTTAATTTTTAAATAGCACTTTTGTATACTCTACCATACTTTCATCACAAAGTTCTAGTCATGCCTCCTTGAGAATCTAGAGTAGGATCCAAGGAAGATGAGTAACATTTAAAACTACCACAGCAGATCTTTAGAGGGGATTCTGTAGGATTGCGTAAACACCTACTTATCTCCCTTGTCTTCAGGGAGTATGCACCTGGGCTTGGAAACACCATACTGACATCCCACTGCTGCCTAATTTTTCCATCCAAATTTTCATGTTTAAGGAGACAAACAAAACAATACTCTTCACTTTAGACACTACCCCTCACCCCCAATATTTTTGCGTTACTGCACCAGAAGTAAAAAGCAGTAAGAGTACTTGTAAATTATGAAATCTACTGTGCTTCTGCCTTGTAGTCCTCATTGATGATGTGCATAGTAAGAAAGTAGCAGAGAAGAACTAGCTTGTGACCAGCCCAGGCATCCAGGCATTAAGCAAATCTCTTTTCAGTTGTTTATCACAAGGGATCTGGCAGCATGCTGTGGTTTATTTTAGTGACCAATGAGATTAAAGTCTGGCTCCAGTCATTTCTTTCTTCTTCTCTTCTTTCTTTTGCTTTTAAGCATTAGCAATGGAATCTCCAGCTCGGTATCCTGTGCTGTGTAAGAAAGCTCTCAAGTGCGCACTAAACCTTCACAGAAAGCAGACTGCCATTGATGCTGTGAAATTTAGGTTAGTGTTATCACATAGCTTTGCCATGAGCCTGTGACTGGAAATACTGCCAGGGAATAAAGCCTGCGGTTTGAAAAAAGTGGATTTTAGCTTATGTATAAGGTTCTGCTTCTTGCTGGCCAGCCAATGTACCTCTCAAGTACAACTGTCTAATGGATGTGTTAACTGCAATTTGTTTACTTGGCGTATTTTCTGAAACAATCATATTTCCAATAAATGAATCTATTGAGGAAGGAAAATGAAAACTGGATCCAGAAGAGGTCTCTGGCTGTTTCTTGTGGGGAAAGTGTTAATTTCAAATGTTACCCTGCAGTAGTAAACTAGGTATTTCAAAGACAATGAAGTGAAGAGAAATAAAGGGCTGAGAAGAAAGCCCTGAGTTGTAAGTTAGTGACATGATGCCATAGTACATAGGTGATTTATTTTGCTGGGTAACTGGTGCTCTAACACCTGGACCTTATGGAATCTGAAAAACAATCTGGTGTGTTTCCTCTTCTCACACTTGTGTCCCATAAAGGATTTTTTTTGTCCTTTCCGAGTTCCTTGCAGTAGCCACGGAGCAGAGGCGACTGGTAATATTGCCTTTCTCACTTCACACTGAGAAAGACAGACCTGTTTTCAGAAACCGTGTGTTTGTAACTGATTTTCTGAGGATGCTGACTACTTAGTTCTTATTGGTGAAGTTAGAAAAGGTACTTTTTCCTCACTGTCATGCGTAGCACCCTGTGTTACTTTAGAGCCCAGCAATGAAAACAATGAAGTACTTGCTGCTCTTGGGTCTCTTTTTGCATAGTTTGTAGGAATGAGATCTGATACGAGGAAAATGTATGTTTCTGCTACAAGAATATGAGTAGAGACATAAGTTAGTGTGCTGCTGATACTAAAAAGTAGTTGTTTGTGCACATGGTATTTAATGTTTCCTCTTTTTCTCTGCTTCAATTCTCAGCAAATGCTTACATAGTTTGATTAATCTTTCTTTGCCGACTGGATTAACGGACTTGGATGCCTGTGTACTGCAGGAGGTGTGGGACTACTTTGAAGATGCTCTGAGCATAGTCAGCAGCACAGTAAGTTGAATGGGAAAACAAGAGATTGGGCGACGATCCTGAGAATGTTTAAAAAAAATTCTTGTCCGACTGGGAATAATTAGTAGACTGAACATTATATAGTGTTATATGTGGAGCAGCTAAGACTTCTTCAGTAAAAGACACATAAGATATTTATGACTGAACTATGAATTTCCCTGGGTTTTGTAAGGGCTTTTTTAGAGACATTTAAGGCCAAATTTTTGGTTCCTGTTTTGGAAACATCTTGAGCTAGAACATCCGTCTTTGCTTCTCCTGCTTTCTAAATTCTTAAGCTGAATATGTTTTTTTTTAAATGCAGTTTACTTTTCCACATCACTTTAAAGCTGGCTAAAATTTGGATGCCAGTCTTGCTTTTTTCTCAGCTCTGTTTTGTTAAATGTATTTGGGAACTTACTACATTACTTTTGTTTCCAAATGACCTAGAACTAGATTCCTGTGCTGTCAGTACTTGTGACACCACGTGCCTTGTTTCTGTGAGGACAGGTATATGGAGAATAAAATCTTTCTTTCAGTAAGCATTTCTACTGCTCGTTTTAGGTCTGAAGCATGATGCTATACAGTGAAGGCAGTTCACTGTACAGAATTAGAATTTCATAGGTAAAAATCAGTTAAGGAGTATTCCTCTTCAGGATTAATGAAACCAATACTATGTTTCATAGCTTCATTCCATTGCATGGCTGTTTCTTTAGTCAGGTCTGAATGTATCTTTTTTTTATAAAAGTGGCACAAAGATATGCTGTTCCTGACATCCCCCCAGAAAAGAATGTCCGCATTCATGCCTGCCTTTCACTGAAGTTGGCATCTATAACTTTGATAACGTTCTTGTTGAGGGATACAAATGAGATGTTAATGTGGACTGATACTAATAACAGTGAAGTTTCACAGTGCTAAAGGGTTTCTTTTGCAGTCTTGCTCATGGCAGCAGGTGCTAATTGGTACCATGCTAGGAGAAGGACATTGGGACACCAG
Organism: Pluvialis apricaria; assembly: GCA_017639485.1. Classification (NCBI taxonomy): domain Eukaryota; kingdom Metazoa; phylum Chordata; class Aves; order Charadriiformes; family Charadriidae; genus Pluvialis; species Pluvialis apricaria. The sequence goes on along the minus strand of CM030017.1, from coordinate 24,839,693 downwards.
ATCAGTAGATTATCAGTTAGGAAGCTGGTACACCGCTCATGATTTATACCTCCTATTCAGAAATGGATGCTGTGGTTCAGAAATTCACTCTGGGCCCTCTTACGTAGGATGAGAAGTATCTATCAAAGAGGGAAAAGAAGTCCTTCAAGCCATTGCCACAGTGCATAGGGAAATTCTGAACACCTAAGAACTGTTCTTCTCATCTGTAGTGAGCAACTGCCCTGCTATTCAGTACTGTTTGGATAAACTGGAAAGTACTGTGGCAGCACGGTCAGCCTGCCTGCAGATAGACTGTTGGAAAACATGCTTCCATTCTAGCATCATTGCCAGTCCCACAGAATTGTGTTTTCTGACCTACCAATAGGTAATTGCAACATGACTTACCCATGTTGGAAACAGGCTGTTTGGTGGTAGTGCAGACGAACTGTGAAGTACAGGATGGCTCTGAAGAATTGCCCTTTGCTTAGGAGGAAAAAAGAAACCCAACTGCTTTCCCAATCTGAAACTAAACTCTAATGCACTCCTGACTTGTCAGGTTTAAAGTGAAGAGTCTATTTTCTGATGAGCTGCTGCTTCTTGTTTGCTACTCCAGGATGCTTACCCAGAGATGGAGATCCTTTGGTTGATGACAAGAGCCTGGAATACTGGAATATTTCAGTATACCGTTGGTAAATATAAAGAAGCTGAGCAGTGGTGTGGATTAGGAATGCGTTTCCTCAATCACTTAGGATCTCTGAAGAAAAGCTATGAAGGCCATGTAAGTGTAAGCAGATGGATTTGAGGATGTGGAATTGGATGTCTGGTCTGAATTTGAGATACAGATCTGGGTGAAGAAACCACTACAGATGATCTTTAAAGAGTTTCAGGAGAAGCATGGTACCTAAATGTTTTGGGGGAGCTTGGTGCTAAAAGATTTTTTCCAAGTGAGGCCAGAAAAGTTTTGGTAGCCATTAGAAAGAGTATTGTAGTGTCTGGAAGGATCATGTAGATGGCTGACTGGAAATAACCTTGTATTGGTGGCCATGGGAGAATGCTTGTACCTTGCCTGCTTTCACTAAAGTCAAGGTGCTGTGCCACTTTACTTAAATCAGCTGTTGCATGAATGCTTTCAAGCTTGGTTTCTTGTATAACCTGAAGTCTTAAAAATAGGGTTTAAGCTGATGCGAATAAAATCATTAAAGCCCATCTTTTCAGGTGTAGCTTAGCCACTTCCTGTGAGGGAGAAACTTCAGGGTTAGTACCCCTCTAGAAAGCAACAATGCTTTTTCTTACCCTGTCACAAGCAAGCTGCTCTCTGCAGTTTTTGACTGGTACTCCTCCCCTGATGGCAATGCAGCACAGCCTGACTGGTGTACGCAGTCATCACGCAGTCTCTTACCCGCAAGCTGGGCCATCAAGAGCTGGTTGCAACTTTTATACCACTTTAAGTACATCAGTTAAGACAATAAGAATTGAGATTGCTCCCTTCCACCCTCGACCATTCTGTGAATGGGTTTGTTCACTGATGTAAGACTCAGCTATAAACTATGCTTTATGTTGGTATAAATAAAACCACCTTTGTTAGGTTGCACTGATTTAACTATTTTTTCCTTAAACCACTGTATTTAAATCTGTGCCGAAATCTTTACATCAATGTGAAATTTGAGGTTTAGGAGCTGGTGGTAGCCTCCCACCTGTTCCCTTGCTTCTGTTCCCTGTCACTTTGCTGTATTATCTAGTTGAATGATACAACTTTCTGCACCCTTGTTGACAACTATGGTGTTTATATTCTCCAGATGATTGGTCTTTATAGTGAGGTTCTGGACAAATTGGACAGAGCAAAAGGGTTTCTTCCAAATGAAGAAGAATAACGAAAGTCACAACCGCAAAAAAGGAGGACAGCAGTCTCTCTTGGAAACGTTCTGCTGAATGAAAGAGGCCGTTAGCTCTGCGAAGGCATGGGGTCATGGGAGCAGTGGAAGAGAAACCAGGATGACGATGTTGTTGGCAATTCAGTTATGTACCTTTTAGGAAGTGTTTATTGAATAAATGTAGTTGTTTCCACTTAGGAAATAATTTTCATTCTCTGGATCTATATAACAGTTAGAAATAAATACTTAACTTTGTCATGAGATGTGTCTGCTGTTCTGTAACACGTTGGTGTAAAAAACTGATTTTAGTAGCAAGTGGCAATGAGAACAATAAAAGTATTCCAAGACCAGGCATCTCCTCTGGATGTCCTAGCTGCCGTATTACATAAATATTTATCAGATTGTTTAGTTTTCCATCCATTTCAGTATGGACAAGAATTCAGAGCTGTTTGCCAGTTTCACAGTTTAGTTAGAATAAAAAAGAGCAGGTACTGTTTAGCTCACAGAAAAAGCTAAAGCTTTGACCAGGCACTGCTGTTTACAGGCTCGTAGCTGTAACACACCGGTCACAGTTCAGCATGAAATCCCCCCAAATCCACGTAAACCCACAGTCTGGTGAACGGACAGATCTTAGTGCAGCTGGATTGAAGAGAGATCTCCCACCTGAAGTTCAGTGTGGGTAGTGAGAAGTGTGGAGATGTGCAGTGGGATTAAGAAACTTAATTACTTACATACAACTGTTGCTGTTTCCCTGGCAGGTTCAGAAGTCAGAAAAAACACGGCCTGAGTGTTGTCTTCTGTACCGCAGCACAGATGTGCTTCATGACACCTTTTGGTTTCCTGCCTCCAGGGGACAAGTTGTGGTTGCATTCTACCTGCATACGAGCACGAGGCCGTGCATCTTCCAGTGTGCCCAGCCCTTCTCTGGAAGGAAGCAGAGGTGACCGGAGTGGGAGGGAGCACGAGTGCACTCCCGTAAAGCCCTTTGAGTGCTTGGGGCCCAGTACTGCGGGTTCTGGCAGAGCTCCTATACTCCTTAGTATAGGAGTTTTTCTTTTAAAAAAAATAATAAACTAGTAGGCTGATAGGGTGCTTGAGCAAGAAAGGCAGACTCAGACTATCGGTTGCCTGCTTAGAAGATGAGGTAGGAATTGTAGCTGGTGGATGTACGCTGGATTGCTTCTCAGTTGGGGCTGCTGCGTTATAGTAAGCAGGTACAAGGCAGGTCAAAGGGAAGATGGTATATTGTCTTCCGTGTGACAGACAACATATACAGTTGCATGATTGATGATGGGCAAACATCCTGTAAGTGGAATCTTTTGCTGTTTCTTTAAGAGGATATTCAAGCATGCTAAGGAACACTGTAACAGTCATTTCAGGTCCTCTGGTTCGCTTACTGGAGAGCTAAAAGTGTTCTGCTGCTTGTTCTTTACAGACGTTACACAGAAGGCAGGGCTGATGGACATCAGAGTCTTTCTGCTGTAAGATCACCTGGTTTGAGGTTAAGGCTTATTTAATTTTGTTTTTAATATTTAAAAATATATATTTTTCTTGGAACCAGACTATTAAAGCCTTTTCAGACAGAGGACAGGGCCCCTAACAGCAGGATTGTGGCTATAGAAAAGAAGAAATTGCATTAGTCGTAGTCCATTCTGAAAGCCTGACGTGCTCTGGAGGAAGAACTCCGTAGTGTGCTCAGTGCAGTGGTCAGGGCCAGGAAGTAAATAAAAACGTCAGCTGCAGTGCAGTCTCTATCCGTGCTCCATGTTTGTCTTTTTTCATAGTCTGAGTAAACCAAATATTAGCAATTTCTGCTTTATTGTGTGCAGCAGGCACCACTTTTCGTCCTACGGCTGAAGCTGGAAACCAGCCCTTAGCATAGCTGCCCCATCCTGGTGTCTTTTGTGCAGCTGGATGCAGGGCTGTTTCCTGAAGGCAGGCGCATGCAGACGCGTAACCGAGCGGCATCACAGCAGGAACATGGTGCACTCGGTGCTCTGCAGTACTGCACCGGTAGTGCGAGAACAGGACTCCCTGAAGGAGTGAATTATATTGACAGTGGCAAGGAGGGAGGCATCCGGAAGCGTGCAGGCTCTGGTTGCCTGGGGCAGCTGGACGCTGGGTGCTGTGCTGAGACTGGTCCTGCCTGAGCTCTGCCCCCGTTTGCTGTGAAGTGTCTTGTTGCTCTGCAAGCTCCGCTAGCTAGAGCTATGTATTGGTAGGAACAGGAACGTACCTTTGTGGAAATAAGCAGGATGCAAAGATGAAAGCAAAAAATAATGATATTCAACTGGAGGTTATGGATATGTTCTTATTCCTGAGGTCTACCACAGGGCCTTTATTCTTCTGGCTGAGGTAGTATAAGCAGTGTTAGCTGCTTCCACTGAACTTCAGTGGCGTTCTGCTTATGGTACCCAGATAAGGCACCCAGGCTGCTTGATGCAGAGGGCTCCTGTGAGACACACATAGGAGGATGGGTCTGTTTAGAGTAAATACTCGTTTAGTGTACTCGGGTCTAATTTGGATCGCTGTGAGCTGCTGCTTTCAGGTCTTTAATGCACACTGTGCTGTCTGTTTAACTAAGAAACACCTTTGAACCCATAAAAAGCCAGGCCTCAAATGCCACGTAAAATTCTTTTGGAGTCACGGTTTTGGAGATGTATGCTGCATCGCATTACTGCAGGGACTGTAAATGATGCCACAGAGTCAAAGGTGTCCATTGCTGCCTGTAGTACTGCCTTGGTGCCTGCCGGGCCGACTTTAATTATTGTTCTCAGTTCTGACTTGCACAAACGCAAACAGGTAAAGGTGTCACACCGTACCAGATGAGAAGGTCATGTTTGCCCAGTAAGCGTAGCAGGTAATTACATGCCGCCATAGAAGGCAGTAAGCATTAAATGTGTTTTTGCCTACAGCTGGAATTGTTTGAATTTTTTTCCTTGGAGATGCTCGGTTTGATTTCTTTTATGCTACAGACTTTGCTAAGGAGTCCAGATCAGATCAGTTACAGACTCTGCTGATAGTACTTCTCGCCGCTTCCCTGCACATTTTTGCATTGTGTATTTTATTCTAGGTTTAGTATTGACCATAGGTTTTAAGTAGGGCAAGAATTCCTCTCCTAGTTGAAACAGGCCTTAATTAGCTGGCTTTCCAGTGACCATTCCCAAGGGGTAGTTTGTGTGCAACCACTCTGCTTTGCAGGTGTTTGTGCACTGACTTTCCTAGTGTGGATGCAGGCTGGTCTAGGGCTTATTTTGCTAGGCTAAATCATAGAATAGAATCATAGAATGGTTTAGGTTGGAAGGGACCTTGAAGATCATCGAGTTCCAACCCCCCTGCCACAGGCAGGGATACCTCTCACTACACCAGGTTGCCCAAGGCCACGTCCAGCCTGGCCTTGGACACCTAAATGTTGCTTTATAGTTCAGTAGCCCAGCTGTGGGATATAAATCTTTTTAAACCAGCAACAGTTGACCTGGGGAAAAAAAAAAAATCAGTGCTGCTCATTCCTCCCCCAGTCTTCTCTTTTTATTGATCACTCTTTTGTTGCAGCGTCATTTCAGCTGAGTCTGGGTGCTCAGCCTGAGATGTTAAGAGATTGCTCCAGAGGGTGGCATTGCAGCAGTAGTTTCTGATTTACACATCATTTTGGAAGCTACAGGGTGTGCTGGACGCTTGCTCTGCAACTGCAGAGTTCCTCCTTGCTTCTGAGAAGACAAATGTATCTTCTAGGGCAGTAGTTCACAAATCTCCCCCCCTTTACCTAGCCTGTATTTTATACCCTGTCTTTTTGCCTAATCGGATAATTTCTTAACTGGTTGGGAAGCAGCACCAGTCTAGAGGCACAAGGGAGACGCAATGTGACTTGGAGAATGGGTCCAGGGAGGGAGTATTTTTACTGCTGAGCCACTAGGAATGTGGCTGCAGGGAACCTGCCTGAGGGGAATAAAAAAAAAAAAAAAAAAGTCCTTGCAGTCCTTGCTGAAAAGAGTCTGGGAGTGGGGCAGGGCAGAGATGACAGAGCCGCAGCTGCTGAGCCCTGGAGCCCCTTCTGCCACCTCTCGCCCAGGGGTGCCTGCACTGGGAGCCCTGGCTCTCCAGCAGCTTTCCACTTGGGGGGCATCTCAGGCCACCTCCTACTGTACAGTTTGAGAAGAGCTTCACTGTTGTTAATGTCGTGGCTGCACTGAGCATTCTGGAGAGGAAGGAAGGAAGGGAGGTTGGTCTGGCCACTAGCGCTTAGAACTGAAGCAATCACAGTAATCAGAAATCAAGTTAATTGGAAGAAGGCTGAAGCTCATTAGAAGACTGAGCAGAAGCCTTTGTCAAGCAGCCAGCAGTTGACCTGGTCGGCAGGGTGAGGGAGGGGATTCTGCCCCTCCAGTCTGCTCTGGTGAGATCCCCCTGCTGCCTCCAGCTCAAGGGCCTCTGCACAGGAGAGACACGGAGCTGTTGGAGCGGGGCCGGAGGAGGGCCTGGAGACGCTGCGAGGGCTGAGCCCCTCTGCGGGGAGGACAGGCTGGGAGAGGGGGGGTTCAGCCTGGAGAGGAGAAGGCTCCGGGGAGACCTCAGAGCCCCTTCCAGTGCCCAAAGGGGCTCCAGGAGAGCTGGGAGGGACTCTGGGTCAGGGAGGGGAGTGATGGGATGAGGGGGAATGGTTTTACACTGAAAGAGAGCAGATTTAGGTGAGATATTGGGAAGAAATTCTTGACTGTGATGGTGGTGAGGCACTGGAACAAACTGCCTCGAGAAGCTGTGGCTGCCCCATCCCTGGAGGTGTCCAAGGCCGGGTTGGACGGGGCTTGGAGCACCCTGGGCTGGGGGGAGGGGTCCCTGCCCAGGGCAGGGGGGGGCACTGCATGGTCTTTAAGGTCCCTTCCAACCCAAACCCTTGCATGATTCTATGAAGTAGTGCACTGGAACTCAGGGAGGAAATGCCACCATCACCCCAGTGGTGAGCTGAGCACAGCCCCAACAAGGTTCCCCTCATCCCACGGTGGGGAACCTGTTTGCTTGCACTGTTAACAGATGCCGCACTGACTGACCAAACAACTTCACGTTTTTCCTTAGGGTTAAAAAACCCTAAAGTCAAACAACGTGATCCTCCTTTTGGAGGCCAGGGATGTAAATAAACACTAAAGGTCAGGCGGTACCTAAGAATTCCTCAAGGAGAGACATCTTTAACATAATGATAACTCTGCCTCCTCCACAGCGGCTGCTTCAGGGCCACGAACCTTGCTGTTACAGCCTGAGGAAAGCAGAGAAGAGCAGTCCTGGGAGGTTATGCTGCCAAGCATCATTAGCCAGAAAAGCCATATCCAAGACAGCTGCCCAGGTGCCTGCATCTTGGGCACCAACAGGGAGAAAATTTTTGAGAAAACCATTACTAAATTCCTTTACAACCCCTCTTCCAGGAGCCTCACAGATCCGGTGCTCCTCTGCTTAACAAGGGCGACGACAGTTCATTAACCAGAGCTGCAGGCAGAAGCACAGACATGGTTCTCTATGGCAGAAGCAGCTTATGGTCTAATTTTCTAGAAGTGTCTTAGTGCAGATTAGTTTCATGCCTGTTGCAGGCAGCTGTAGCAGGACATCCTGACAGAGAAAAGACCCCCCTCCTACACTTCTCAGTGAGACAGGACCATGAACAGGACAATGCTCTGCTGTTGTACGATGCAGAAGGATGTTGCTAAGGTTCTGGTAGGCAGAGCAATTTGTCCTTAGCCAGAAAAATAGCTCCTTAAAAAGCTTCAGAAGAGCAAGTTCTTTCCCTTTGTGCCACCCTCGTTCTCTTAGCATGTTGGTTACTCTCCCAGTGGTTTTCACCACCTTACAGGAGTTGCGTGATTTATTTGAGAACGCAACCCCGTGTTCCTTTCCCCACTGAAACCTTAGCGTTTCAGTCAGAGCAGATGAAGGTGACACATCATGAAGCGTCTCGGGAGGAGTGGCTGCAGATCCACATACCGTGACTCAGGAGTTACTGGAGCTCACTCTGTAGACGGGACAGAGAAGTCTGGCAGCTGCTGTGGCAGCCAGTAATGGACATTTGCATCAACATCATTCCAGATCCATCACTGTGTAACGAAGCGGTTTGATCTTGGGGAGTGGGAATATTAGCATCAGATCTGCTTGGGAACTGTGTAATCGTCCAGTGCTTTATGGACCACCACCACCACCAGACTGTTGATCTCACCAGTTAAAGGAGTTTCTAAACTGTTTCATTTGTCCAGTGAGCTTCATAACCTGTGAGCTGTCTGCAAACTGTATGCCCATGCTCAGTACAACACCCCTCTTCCCCTGAAATCTCGCTTCACTTCTCTTGTGTGCAGTTTGAAAGGAAAAAGACATTGAAGATTTAGAAAAACAAACCCCTCTCACCTTTTAATTAGCTCAGCTAAATGCCAAAGCAGATTCAGAGAGAAATGTATAATGATACCCCATTAGCTGCACTTGTCATCCATTGAACACTCCTGCACTTCAAGGTACTAGAGAAAGATCCTAGTTGTCTTCACAATTTCTTTCATCTCTCTAATGTCTAAACAGCACGTTAAACTGTAAAAAGATGCTCTATATTAGTTGGAATATATATTTACTTTGCTGTCTTTCTATCCAATACAGGAACAATTATGTAGCAGCATATAAACCCTAATCCTTGATCTGCATTTGTAAAGCACTCCCCGCAATTCCGGCTGTGACCCACACTGCACTTACAGTGCCGACTCATCAGACCAGCGTCAACCTGTGTTACAGCCCAACCGAAAGAGCTTTTCCCTGGCCTGGTTACAGCTGTAAATAAGCCCACTTCCTTTGTTTTCCTTTTTTTTTTTAAATTTTATTTCCTTTTTCTTTTAGGCAAGTTCTCAGTGACCACCTTATACTAAAAAAAGCAATTTTTTTTTTTTTTTTTTTTTTTTTTAAAACCACCGTCAACACTTAAAGTTTGCCATGGAGAGACCGTATCAGTAGTTGCTAAGCTCAGTGCCAAAAAACCTGGCACACAATGAAGGACTCTACAAGAAGGTCTCAAAGACAGCGTTCTTTGCAACTCTCTGTTTATTAAAAATATATGTCTCCTTGGAAGAAACACTGGTAACCAACTAGTGTTGTCGTGATCGATTCGATACTGTCAGCTATGCCATGGAGTACATCATCTTTTTCTCCATGTGACTTGGTAAGAAGGAGACAGGCTATTGGGGGGAAAAAAAACCCACCAAAAAAAAAAAAGAAAAAAAGACAGGAATGGTGTGACTAGCATCTTAAGGACTTCTGTTTCACTTACTCCACGTCTCCAGGGACTGACGTTTATAGCAGCCGGAGCAGGACCAGCAGGGCAGAGGGCTAGCTGCCGAACACAACCCATTGCCAAAGTTCACTCCCACTGGCAGCAGAATCCTTCCTGCCTGCCACCGCGCTCACGTCTCTTCTGCGGCACTGCTTTCTGTCCCAGAAAGCTGCCCGGTCCCTGCGGGGCTCCTCGTGATGCAGGACGAGTGAAGACAGCTTCTCACCAGCCAGTACTCGGACAGTCTTACAGCAGTTGTCATTCGCACCGAGACCCATGGCCTGTGTGCACCATGCACCGACTGACATGCTGATAACCGTTACACTTAGGAAAAGGGGACCAGCGTCCCATGCTGTCACTTTTCCCTATAAAATAGGGCGAGGGAGAATGCGCCAAGACTTACCTGCTCGTGCTCGTATGGTGGCCTCCTTTGTTCTGGTGCTTGGCGCTGTGTCTGAGGAACAGTGTCCGCCAGTTCTTTGTAAGGTGGGAACGCTCTTCTGCCCGTACTATGAGTACCCAGCAACACAGCTCCTCCTCAAAGGCTGCGCAGAGCTTCCCCCCAGCGTCACATAAGGCTCTGTTCCCATGAAGGAGCCCCCTTCAAGTGGGGAAGGCCAAGTGTCCTCAAAGACAGACATGTCTCAACTGTCTCGGCACCAATGGTCGCCTCCCTTGAAAAAAATCCCAGCACGCAGCAGATGGGTGCAGCTCCACATCCCCCTGCCAGTGCGGGGCACCCAGTTTGGTTTTCTAGGGTGACCTTGAGAGAGGGAGCAGAGCCCAATTTCAGAAAGAGGAATGATGCAGAGATGTCAGAGACAGAACCAGGCCAGGTGGCCACGCGATCGCCTTGCCAAGCCCCAGCTCCCAGCGCAGCAGGTGAGGTCCCCGCTGCACTGGGAAGGCCACCACTACCACCTGCACGCAGGAATTTGGCATGGAGTAGGGGAAGAGAGAGAGAAAGTTTGTCATTTCTGTTACTGATTTGGAAAAGCGTGAACGTCCATCCAAGGCACAGCTGGGGGCTTTTCCTGCCAGCGGCTACCGCAGAAGGGAACGCCAGCGGGCTGCCGCGAGCTACAGTGGGTCATTTCACCTGTGCCCACAGGCACCAGGCCAGCCCAACATCCCAGGCTTTCCGCAGCGACACAGGACAGCGAGTACATTTGTTCCATGTGGCTGGTAGAGTATTTCCTAACTAAACACTGCAGATCTCGATTCTATTTACAATAGAGCCAGCTTAAAAAATAAGTTAAAAAGAAAAAAAAAAAAAGATTCTGTACCCATTCAGTTCATTATTAACAAGAGAAAAATGGAATAATGGAAGAAAAACAACAAACCAAAAAAACCAACACGGCAACACAATATGGTTTTGGTTTAAAATCAGCATAAAAAAATAGAACCAAAAGGAAACCTCTCATGCAAACACATAAGGTGGTGTGTAAAACAATGTGCAATTTAATATGTAGTATCATCCATTCGCTTGCTCTGCAGCCTCCCGCTCAGTCTCTTGTCTCCCAGCCTCCCTCAGAGCAGCTGCTGCTCCTTGCTGGGTCACCCTGGACCTCTGGTCCTGTTCTGCGCAGGCAGCGTACCAGTCTCTGCTCTGCCTCGCGGACCCGGGGCGGCTGGCGGGAGGCTGGGCCCGACGGGAGACGCTTCCGAAGCACCTGGTACCGTTTTGAGCTCTTTATGCCCAAGTGGACTCCCTATGCCCAGCGGTTGGGACAGAGAAACTGAAAGAGCCTTGCAATAATACAATACCTTTTAAGAGAGGTCCCTCAGGTTTCCTAGTCCACATACATATATATATATATAATATATATATAATATCTCTCTCTATATTATATATAAATTACATATACAGATAAATAAAAAGCTTTCTGCTGCCTTTCTGTCGCACTGTTTAGAGCTGCTAGACAGTCACACTTGGAAAAATGCCCCTGGAGCTCTGATCCTAGCTCATGTGCTCAGAGTCCGTTGTTTCACTTGTCTCTTACATTAGTCCTTAGCCGCCTCCTCCCATCTTGATTCTTGGTTTAGTTAATAATAATAATAATAATAATAAAAAACGACCTTGAATGGGTTCTCATCTGTCTCTAATGGAGCAGTGGGAAGGTCCATGCAGGAACGGTGGGAACAGTCACGTGATGAATGAGTTCATCCCAACAAAAGAAACAGGACTAGAAAACTCAATTTTGCGACAATCTAAAAAAAAGGTGGTAGGAATAGTTTTCGTATCCCCCCTCCTTGGGGCAGAGGGCTTGGGTGGGGTGGGACTTCGGAGATCTTCTGCTCACAGGGAAGCAGGTGGGGGACAACTTCAGAGTTTCTCTGGGGACGGGACCCAGATGTAGTGCCCGGACTGGTCCTCAATAATCTGTTTGATTTTGCTGTAAATCTCTTCAAGAGAGTCTCCTTGTACGATGGCTGGAAGAGGAGAGAACAAGCAAGACCTTGAGCATCTGGCAGTGCTGAGCTTTCCCCGCCACGAGCTACAGGAGAGTCCTTCACTCCGCACCAAAGGGGCCGGTGTGGCGCGGCCAACAATTAACGAATGAGACAACCCATGTCAAAGGAGCTGTAGCAGGCGCACGATGACACAGAGGGTTAACCCAGCGTGTCCAAGGGGATTAGCGAGAGCTGGCAGAGCTCCTCCGGCATGTGAAGTGCCGGCTGGGTTCTCCACAACCGGCTGCTAATCAGCTTTGCAAACTGTGTCACACCACTGCGCCGTGGCTGCGGGCAGCTGGCCCCAGCCCTGCAGCTCCTCCACCGCGCTGACTGGGAGGGCCGCACGCGGATTAGCCAGCGTGCGCCGAGCACGCACCCCGGGGTGCCAGATTTGTCTGTCCCCTCTGCTCGGCTGCTGAGGGCTCCTCGAGTTTGTTGCCTCCTCTGCTGCAGGGTGGGAATCACAGCACGGCCAGGCTGGAAAAGGCCAGCTTACGGATGGCGTTCCCCGCAGTAACTGCCACCCAAAGACCAGCGACAGCCTCACTGCTTGGTGTGGACACTGTGCTTCCTACATCAGAAGGCGGCGATGCACATGGAGGGCTAAAGCTGTCTGGTAATTCAGCCAGCACCATCCTCCAGCATCTCTGTTCCCTCATTAGAAGGTCCTGGCACAGAACTTGCCACAGTGACCATCATTTTGCCTGTCACCCATTCCTTTCAACACCGGGTTTCAGCAACAAGCGGTCCTTCCCCAGGTCAACTTCAACCTCACCGTCCAAGCGTGTGATGGCGTGCTGAGGGTCTGGCAAAACCACGGTGCGCTTCCTTTGCGCTCCTCCTGGAAGAGAGGCCAGCAGCTCTGGAACCGCTGCCTGGGACAGGAGCTCTGGGGAAAGCTTTTCCCCAGTTTGCGCCCGTCCATTTGCTCAGCCAAGATCCAGTTTTGGAAAAGGTGATGCTTGGGATTTATCCAGGTAGCTTTTAGGTGGGTAATACAGGGTTTGGCAGGATTATCACTCCTCAACTTTAGAAGAAAGAGTTACTGCCCTGGAGGAAAGATGGAAGACCAGTTTCTCTGCCTCTTCGCCTGCCCGTGATTTTCCAGAATTAATCATGTTACAAACATTAGTTCCTTAACGCACAAGGATGCCTGTGTCATGAGCAGCTCATCTCTGCAGGCACAACGCGCCAGGCAGCCCCTGACTGGCTCGTCAGCAAAGACTACTTAGGAAGCCAGCCAAACTTCCAGTCTTTTTTTGGGAGATGTTTTGTAATAACTAAGGACAGTCTCCACCATTTAGGTCACTAATTTTTTCATCTTCCCTCTTTAAAATGACTCTATTCTCCTTTTGAAAACCACTTAACCTTTCCGCTGTGCAGGGAGTTTTATTTCCTGTAGCCTTTAGCACCCTGAATCTATGCTGCACTTCCCCTGCCCGGGGATTTTTTTTTTCTTTTTTTATTATTATTAAAAGTTGGCGATAAGCTTTCATAAACTCAGAAAATCCTGCCTGACAACTTGTCTCCTTCTCTAGAGCTGGCTGACTCTTATCCACTGATCTCGGAGCAGTCCCTTTGCAGAGCCCTGCTGGCAAAGTGCCGTTTCTTTTTTGCTTTGATGAAGCTGGACATTTTCCCATGACCCTGCAGTAAGACAGCGCTGGCAGAGAGGTCACAACTGCCAGCCGGAAAAATAAAAATCAATCAGATGGCGGCCTGCTCAGGACACTCACCTGTAAAATACTCTCCAAACTCCTGCTCGAGTTTCATGGCTTTGTCAAAGACCTTGTTGGCCTGTTCGTACGTCTGTCTCCGGTTCATCTCCCTGCCGTGTAGAAAAAATAGAAACTTTGCTCTTTTTCTTAGCAATGAACAGAAGCGAAAACAGCCCGTGGAGCCGGGGTGCCTGGGAAGCCTCTGCGCACCAGGACCAGAGCTGTGCAGGACCCAGCTCTCAAAAGCAGGACCCTTCCCCACACGCTCTTTGCTGCTTTGGCGCTTCATCTCAACTTCCAACAGTTCTGCCCATCGCCACCCCCCACCTTTCACCGTAGCACAGAAGGGGACTCACATCCAGACAACCCTCCCAGTTTGCAAGACTGCTGCAGAAGTCTCCCTGCTTTTCCAGAGCCTGTCACCACCCTCCTTGCCTTGGTTCCCTCACCTTCGTACAACACCTAAAGAAGCAATTTCACCCCTCCCGGCGTCAGAAGGGGTTTCCCCAGTCCCCTCTGTGCCAGCAGAGTCTCCTCCGATCTCAGAGTCCATCTCTAGCTACCGAATCTCCTCACAGGCAATATCCTCTGCTGCTGCTTGGAAGAGCTGCAAGCTCAGCTTTAATGTCCTTTCCAGCCTGTGGTCCCCAGGGCCAGGAGCAGCAGGACAAGCAGAAGGTCCCCCTTAGGCACGGAGGAAACGTCTCCCCTCTGCTCCCCAGGGCTCAGCCACTGCCCAGCTGGCACCCACCGCTATGGGCTGTCGGCAGCGAGCCTGGCTGGCCTCAGGGCCCAGGTGACATCAGGCACGTTTGGGAGCATTTTTAGATTTCCCACGGATAATCCTCTTTGGGGCAAACGAAGGGCTTTAAGCCAGAGCAATCCACGGAGCCTGGGTGCACCACGGCAGTAGATGTGGAGGGACACCACAGAGACAGTAATTGGTCCAGCTCCTCTTAACAAGGGACACGCCTGGCACCAGCAGCAACCTCCGCTGTTTTCTAAAAAGCGGAGGCAGCAGGCGTACAAACCCCTGACATGCCAGAGCTGCTCACCCTGGAGAGGCACAGCACACAGCGTTGCACTTACATGAGAGCTTCAATGGATTTTGGTTTGATGAAAATGGCAATGGGATAAAGTTGTGCTTGTTGCAACCTCTTGATGGCATTGCCAGACACGTCCAGGATGCAGTGTTTCCCCTGGAAAGGAGACAATCGGGATCAGACCGACCCACAGTCTACTCCACGCAGGAACCAGCTTGCTCGTACAGAGGTGCTTACAAAAGAGAGGAGCCACAGAGATGAAAGCCCACTCCCAAAACACAAACCAGCTCCCAGTGGCCTTACATTCCCCCCTGCTTAGGGCAGGACAGCAGCAACGCAAAGGGACCAAATCTTTCTCTGAACACGTGAAACAATTCATGAGCCGTCGGTACACTCCAGTACTCCCGTGGAGGAAATGCCGCTGCTTTGAGGAGGGCAGCCGGGCACCTCTGCCCTGCGAGCTCCTGAGCACGCGGCTGCTGCTGCCAGCGCCGGGCTGTCGGGTGGAGTTTGGGTGACAGAGGCACGACACCGAGGTGGAGTACTGCGGCTGAGAAAAGCAGCCACGTGGCTTGGCAGGACTCCGGAGGGAGGAGAGGCTCGAGCCACGCTTGCTTAATGTGGTTATAGCCCTTTGGTAACAACATGGGGAGAGGAGGGGAACCACCAAACGCGTCCGGGCTCAGGCTGGATGTGTCCCGGTCCCAGGATTGCCAACACTCACCCTCTCCGCCACTGCCCGCACTGACTGAATGCTGGTCCCGTACAGATTGTCGTTGAACTGCCCAGCCTCTATGAACTTGTTGTCCTGGATGTCTTTCTCCATCTGTTCGCGGGATACAACGAAGTGGTAGTCTTGGCCGTCCACCTCGTTCTCGCGCCGAGGCCTGGTCGTGTCTGGAGGAGAGGGGGCATCATGAGCAAACCCGGAGTGATGCACGCCAAACCTCCTGGGAAGGAGAAACAGCCCCCCCCATGCTCCCAGCCCCCTCCCCACGCCGCGGGCTGGACCCTGGCGAGCAGCAGAGCCATCGCTCCCCCCTCCCTGGCACCAAGAGCCACCCGGGACTTACGTGGCACGCAGGAACCAAACTTGTGTGGGAATTCGGAGATGAGATCGTCGTTAATTCGGTCCTTTGTCGGCCCCAGGATGATCACTGGCCTCGCATAGTGAACTGCGAAGAAGAGCCACAACCTGAGGCCCCGTCTGCGCTGTGGGCAGCTCACCCTAATTTTGGCATCAACCTGCCCTCTCCCCGCTGGCAGAGGGTGCTCCTGCTCACACGGGCACCCAAAGGTGCCGCCTCCCTGCCAGTTCATCTCTCTTCCTGGTCACGGTCAACATCTCCTTCCCATCTGACCCAAACCATCTGTGCAGCCCCGGGGAAGGTGCTGTGGGTCTCCAGGGTCGCGGATCAGCAAAGCTGCTCCCTCACTCGGGGCAGAAGCCAGACAACCAGCACAGCTGGGCGAGGACGCCACCGAGCTGCGGGAGCGATGGATGCCCAGGACTCTGATCCAGCTTCTGGCAACGAGAGACAGCCGAGGCTGGGACTGTTCAGCCCGTGAAAGGGTCTGCAGGGACCGAGCATCAAGCCGGGGGGGAGCTGCTCTGCCGCAGGGACCTGGCCCCAGCCAGGGAGGGATAATCCCATCCTCAGCTGGGGACTAAAGCCCAGCTCAGTTTTAGCTCTGGACCTCTCCCTTGGTCTTGCAGACCAGGTCACAACTCTTTTCTGTTGATTAAAAAGGGGCAATCAAGGCTAGGGGAAGCCCCGCACGGCTGCGTGCACGCCCGGCTCCCTGCTGCACGCCACAGACAAGGAACTCCACTTGCGTTCACCCGGCGTCCCGCCGGTGCGGCAGAGGAGGGGAGGAGGTCGCACCAGTCACCCTGGCTGTGCCGGGGACACGGGTGCCCACGCTGGAGCAGGCACGGGGCAAACTCAGCGCCAGGACTTACTTTCTTGCCGCGTCACTGGCTCGTACGACAGGATGGTGTCCTCTTGTCCTTCTGCAACAGAGCCAGGGAGAGGCAGGTGAGCGCTCGCAGCAGCTTTCCAGCCCCTCCGCACCCAGGAGGAGCTGGCTCCTGCACCTGCCAGCCTCCTGCAGCCCTGGGGACACCTCCAGGCTCCAGCTGACGTGGAGCGTGACAGGCATGCAATTACCAGCCCTTGATCCATGTTAATTATTCATGGCTCAGCTCTAGGTCAACCCTCTGCTCTCCCTCCCCACTGCTACGGGCTCGGGGCCCATTGGGACGCACCGTCCTCCCTGTGGGGTGGACAGTGGATGTGCTGCAGGTATTTAGAACATCTGCCGGGGATAAAGAGAGCATTGGCTGCAGCTGGACCCCCGTGCTCAGGCTCCAGGAGCTACCTACGCTACAGACCCGGCCTCTGGCCATTGCCTGCCACAGCAGGCATCAAGGATGGAGGACCACCATGGACGGGGAACCCACCACCCAGGCTGGAGCAGAGCCCTGCGGGCAGGAGCGAGCAGGAAAGCTGGCAGGCTCGCTCCTGCCCTCCAGCCCCGAGGAGGGAGCTGGCGGCAGCATCTTGGCCTCACCAGCAGGAAGGACCAGCCTCCGAACAGAAAACCACCACCGGGACAAGACAAGATGGAAGTGCCACAACAAGAGCACGCACACACACACACATGTGCACAGGGGTGGGAGAGCAGGCGAGATGCACACTTACTGGAACTGCTCTCGCTGTCACTGGTGTTTGATGTCACGCCCTCTGCAAAGCAACCAGAGAGACCCCCTTCAGAAGGAGCGTGGGCAGAGGGCACGGGGGCGCCCCGGCTGTCACCAAGCGCTACCAACCCAGGGCAGGACAGCACCGGCCTCCTGAAACACCTGTGCCCCAGCACCCGCTGGGACGAGCCTGCACCGCACGGGCAGGGCGGCATCTCTCGCCCTTTGCTGGCAGACTGGGGACGTGCAGGGCCGGGGACGCTTGGCTACTGCGGGGGAAGGCAGGGATGCCGGGGGGGGCCGCCGAGCAGGCGCTGGGCTTCCCAGGGCGAGGGAGGGCAGGCGGAGTGGACGGGGAGGAGGGGGCTGGCGGGGGGGAGCGGGTGCAGCATGCACACGGAGGGGGGGGGGACAGGTCCACGCCGGCACAGGGACAGGGGAGCCTATCTGTGGGGACGGGACTGGGACTCACAGAGACAAGACAGTGACAGGATGGGACAGAGTTCGGGGCTTTGCTTGCTCAGGCTGATCACAGTGCTGCGACCGCCCCGCAGAGGCTCACTGGCCGCCGCCTGCCCCGGCTGGGGGGGCGCAGAGCTGGGCGGGGGGCTCGCGCCCAGCCGGGAGCGCCGAGGGGCTCCCGCCAGCATTGTTCTGCAGCTCTGGGTACGCTGGCAACACTTCAAAACACTGCCATCGCCCCACTCAGAGGGGACCCATCACAGCCACCTCCCACTCGCGCTGGCAGGGGCTCCGAGTGCTAAACCAGCAGCCAGCCCAGCTAGGAGCAGAAGGAAGAGGAGGATGAGGAGGCACAGCTCACCCCAGGTGCAGCGAGCGGGCAGCCCTCAGCTGGGCACGCTTAGGGCACGGCCAACATCCCCAGGCAAACTCCCCCGTCCGCCCCACGTGCAGCAGCGGCAGCGCTTCCTCGAGCCCAGCAGCCTCCGCCGGCAGACGCGGCCCTCCCCGGCAGAGGAGCAGCGCCCGGGGAACTCCTCCTTCCCCACACCCAGAGAAGCGCAGCTGCCCCGGCCGGAGCCCGGCCGTTCCCCAGGCACCACCAGGCATGCCAGCGACGGAAAGTGAACGATGCGCATTGAGATTCAACTTACTCAGGTTCTTTGCTCCATAATAATCGTCACTTAACCCAGGGAAGTCCTGATTTCACAGACAGCGAGAAGGGGGAGAGGGGGAGAGAAGAGAGCGCAGGAGAGGGCAGTCAGAGGGATGGGGGAGACAGAGCCAGACCAGCATTAGTGACAGGAGTGCAGAATGGCCCAGAGCTGCAACTGCAAGTGAGGTTAAATGTTTTCAGAGCTGCCGCCATCAGCCCATTGCCAACATCTTGCCGTGTGCGGCCAGACCCCCCCACCCCGAACTCATCCTCTCTGCCAAAGAGCCCCCAGGGGCCACCCCGGGCCTGGCAGGACAGGGCGGCCACGGCAGCACCCGCGGGCACTGAGCGATCGCAGCCCCAAGCTGCTGGCAAGCGGGGCCGAGGCGTTTCTCCCGGCGGGGTGTACGGGCAGGGCGCAGCCCTGGGACAGCCCGGCCGCCCCGGGGGAGACGCAGCACAGCCGCTCCTCTACCGCGCGGCAGGAAGGCATGTTTTTCCCCCCCTGCGTGTGTTAGCTGCCCAGGCCCCAGTGCTTGCACGGGCTATGGAAACATGGGGGAAGGACCCCCCCCCTGCCACTGCAAGCTGGGATGACGGTGGCCGAGCACGGGGAGGCAGCGAGCGAGCTGCGGGTCTGTGACACCGGCTGGCAAAGAGCGGTGCCTGCCCCATCCCCGTGCCGGACATCTCCGCACTGCAGGGCTGGCCAAGAGCAGCGCCCCAGCGAACCCTCAGCTCCAGCACGGCGCCGAATGGAGCCCAACCACATCCAGGCACTACAAGAGATACTCGGACACACAGATTTAACCTTCACCGCAGGCCAGAGGCTCGCCCTGGCTGCTAAGCTCACTGGGAGCCGGCGCCAGCCTGGTACAGGCAGCAGAGGGATGCGGGCAGCCCCCTGCGCAGCCCAGCATCAGCCTCCTGCCTCTGCATCACACCCAAGAGAGCCACCGGAGGGGAGGGGATGCACTCGCTGGGCTGGTACAGGGCAGAGACACTGCTCCACCCTGCCCACCTCCTCTGCCCCGAGGTGCGAGAACCGCGGCTCTCTGGATGCTCCCGATGGAGCGGACGCAGTTTAGCATTGGGAAGGAGGAAGGGCTGGGTTCGGCGAGCAGCTCCAGTGCTCGCCATGTCAGGATATGGGGCACTGAACTGAATGCCCTGCCTTCGCTGGGAGCCCCAGGGCGCTGCCAGCTGAGAGCTGGGGATGGGGACCCCCCCCCGGCCCACTGGTGCGGCCGGCTACCAAAGACGTGCCTCAGTCGTGGGTGGGCAGCTCCTCCACCAGCGAGGGGTTAACCCACGGGAAGGGCTCTCGGATGGGAACACGTAGCTGTGAGTCACTCCTAGGGCAGAATGGGGGCACAGCCGGGACCACCCCAGCCCCTCGGGACCACCCCAGCCCCTCAGGACCACCCCAGCCCCTCGGCCCTGAGGGGGACAGGAGACCTCTGCAGGTGGGCAGCCCCTCGCTCAGAGGGGAGCAGCCCTTGGCAGGCGGAGGGAGGGAGCAGAGCCCGCAGCAGAGGGGGGAGAGCAGGGGGAGGAAGAGCAGGGGGTCAGGCGGGTGTGAAGTTGGATGAAAGGATGAAGACATTCAACATGAGAGAGAGAGAAAAAGAGCACCAGCCCGCAGCCGCTGCTTTCGTTTCAAGCTCCAGCTTCTCCCTAGCTGCTGGCATGACTGGAGCACAGACCCGAACATGGGCAGATGCCAGGACCCCTGGCTACAGAAATGTGCCGAATCTCTCCCCCAAAGGCAGGGGACCTAAGGATCGCACGCTTGCCCTCTCTGGCCAGCTGCTACTTACGTTCCTGTCCGCTGCTCTCCTGGGCCAGGTTCTCTTTGCTCTTGTAAAATGGAAACTTTCGAGAGAGGCGGAAACTCTTTTTACGTTTCGTTTTGATCGACTGAAGAACATGGAGATGGAAGGGAGGACAGAAAAAACAATGGTGTTTAACGCGTGTTGGAAAAATAAAAATGAAGAGACAATGAGGAGCTGTGTCAGGGCAGTCACCCTCAAATGAAATCATGGAGATTACATGAAAACTGTAATGCAGGAAAAAATTAAGCATGGAGAAAATATGTAGTAGGGATGGTGGGAAGCTGACGGGGCAATCGGCAGCTCTGCAGGGGTAGCCAGGCCGTTCTCCCTTCCTTGTCGGCTCGCTAAGCGCCCCGGGTGAGGGCGGCCACCTCCACCTGCATGAGCTGCCTGCAGTCAGCTCCCAGCGACAGGCTGCGGTGGGGTGGGCTCTGCTCCCCCACCACTCCAACCAGGGCTCCTTCCCCAGCACCTCTGCACCATCCCGGGCTCCTCTGCTCACCCCCAGCAGAGTCACGCAGGATTCGTGCCGAGCAGATGTGGGCCTGGGGAGGTCCAGTCATGCTGTTCTCTGCTTTGGGATTGCTCCAGTTGCCCCACCGGGAGCTGCAGCTGCTGGGACTCATCCTGCCACTGCTAGCTACCGGCTCCAAGCACCCGCTGAGCCCCAGCTCGGCACTTACCCTGTTGGACTCAATCATGCCAGTCCTGGCGTGGAACTTCACCGTTTTCAACCGTGCTCTCTCCTTCTTTTCCACCCTGATTGCAAGTTAGAGGGGAAAAAGAGCTGCTAGTCCCATACACGTGCCCTCTGTGCCGCCTGCTTGGCTCCCCAGGTGGCTTCGTGCACCCTTGGGTGGTGGCCCTATTGGCAAAGGGCAGCTCCTTCCCAGAGAGGGATGGAGGTGGAGCCACGGGCCCAGGGCCTGGGCAAGGCCAGAGTCTGCAGGAGTGGGGACAAGCCAGCCTTGCCGGCAGGGGAGGGATGGAGGGCAGAGATGGACGGGGCTGGCTCCGCAGACCTGAAGGCAGTGGCAGCCAGCTTCTCTGCTCCCTGCGGCTTCCCAGCTCATGGGAGCTGGGCAGGTTGTCAGAGGACACAAGGAGCACCCCACGGTCACTGCTGTGACTCTGCTCTCACTGGGAGCCCCAGACTGGCTAACTCCAGCTCTCCACCCCCGCGGGGACCACAGAGGGGGCTGAGCACTCCCCTCCTCACCTGGAGTCTCACCCAGCTTTGCAGAACATCTCCCCAGGGAGGCCTGCACGCAGCTCCAGCTCCCAACCAGGGTGCCCTTCGTGCTGCGCAGCCAGGAAGGGGCCGGTGGACTGGGACCACACGGACATCCCACCCCGAGCAGACCCCCGAGGGCCGCAGGGCTCACGGAGGCTGGGGAGCTCCAGGAGGCTCCTGCTGACGGACACTCACCTTTTTTTGCTGGGGATGACCCCAATCTGCTCGCTCTCGCCGTGGGGCGTGACAAGCCTGGCTTGCCACCACTCATCGTCGGAGGCGTTGATGACATGCAGGATGTCCCCATAGGAGAAACTGAGCCCCTGGCTGGGCAAGCAACTGTCCCGGGTCCGGTCGTAGTCAAACAGCGCTCTGCAGAGGAGCAGAGAGAGGAGCGATGCCTTCCCTGAGCACGGCCAGGCAGTGAGGGCAGCAGCACCACCGACCTCCAGGGCACTGTCACCTTCATACCTTAAAGGCTTTAAACCCAAACTTTGGGGAAATCCCCTGCTGAGGTGAGCGGCGCTGCGCAGCCACCAGCACACCCCTGCTGCCACCAGCACACCCCTGCTGCCGGCGGGCTCAGCACAAGCCCCGAGGTGCGCAAGGCAGGAGTAACAGCGCTGGACCAAACCAACTCGCTCTTGACCTTCACTGTGAGAGGCACACGAACCACAGACGCAGTGAAGGCGGCTGTGGTTAACGAGCAGGCGAACCTCACGTGGCCCCAAGAAAGGAGCAGCGTGCAGGAGGGCAGTGGGGAGCCGGGGCGCGGGGCTGCTCCCCACCACCCCTCCCCAGCGGCTGCGGGGCCGAGGAGCGGGACGGTGAATGTCAGACCCCACGGGTGTGTGGCCGCACAGGCGGGGACCGCGGGCGCTTTGAGCATGCACTCTATTTACGTCCAGGGGTACGTTAATCCGGAGCCTGTGAATAAGGAACGCATCTGAGGGTGTGTATATATATATCTATCTATATATATCTTCTTCCACAACTCATCCTTTTCAGACTCCTAAATACTTCCCCTGAGAACAGTTTATTTTGTTTAAAATTATCTACAATATTACACTAACCAGCTACAGAAAAAGATTATTGTGTGGGTTTTTTTTAAAACTAGAGGAGCACCAATACCCTTCCTGTGCACACTTCATCGCACGCAGCACTGCAGCCCGTACCCACAAGCTGCGCTCAGTGGCTGCACATGCAACTCATTCTACTCATGTCACGTCTCAAACTGCATTTGCTTTGACACATCCACTTTGCAACAAACCAAACCAAGGGAAAAGTCCCTAACAGCCCCGCTGCTGGCAGCACGAGCCCCGCGTTTGCTCCCGGGACATCGGCCCTCCCCGTCCCCCCGGCCTGACACGAGCCCAGGCACCGCAAAACACTGGCTGGCTGCTGGTTTAACCCCGGCACTGACGAGCCTTCCTCAAGCAGGAGAGACACCCTCAGCCCTGCTCATTACCCGCTTCCGCCGCAGGGACTCCTAAGGGGGTCTGAAAGCACACGGTGCGAATGGGAGGGCTGAGGACCTGGTGGCAGATCCCTGAGGAGCAGCAGAGCCGGGAAGGCACTTCAGGCAGATCCCTGCTTCGGTGCTGCCAGGGGAGCACTGGGCAGCAAAACCTTTCGAGTCACTCGGGAGTGGGTTAAGGCAGCCGATGACGAATGGGCTGCCCCAGAGCTCGAGGAAGGCTCTTTGGGACAAGACCCAGTGCAGCCCTACACGTCCAGGTACACCCAGCCACCAGCTCGCTCCCCCGTTCCCAGCTTGCTCAGGGCTGGGGCACCCCCCGTGCCGGGTTCCCTCCGCACCCAAGCACGGCCCCCCGGCACGCTGGAACCGGCAGCGAAGTACCACAGGGGCGCTTTGGCCGGAGGCGAGCAACCTTTGCAGGCAGCTCCCGGCCAAAAGATAAGGCTGACGTGCGGCCGGCAGGCCCCTGCGAGGCCAGCGCCGAGCCAAGGCCCCCAGGGAACTGGTCAGGCTGGTTCCCAAACCCCGGCAGGCTGCGGGGTGCTCTGCCCACACCCGCACCCTGCCCTGCAGAGCGGCGCTGGCCCCGCGTTGGCTCCCCGCCGCCTCCGGCAGCAGCCACTGCCATCCCCGGGCAGGCGCAGCATGATCCGCACAAGGGCCGGACACCTGCGAAGCAGAGGCCCGAGGCATTCGCTTCCCCAAGGCGCGATGCTCCTGCAGACCAACCCCTGGCTGTGCTGGTGGCCGGGTGCCCCCCGGGGCGCAGAGGCCAGAGGGCAGCGTGGCCGCTCGGCTCTGTCCCCAGCACGGGCAGCCAAGAGAGCAGACGGTTTGGCTGGCGGGCAGGGGAGCAGCGCCAGGGACGTGGCACGGCATCCTCCCGGTGCCCAGGCACAACACCCACCTGACCCCCATCACCGCCCGGCACGGCCCCAGTGCCGGCGGACTTTGCCCTGCGGCGACGCATGGACCTGCCTCGCCCCTGCCCGTGCTGCACGGCTGCGGCTCCGAAACACATGACGGGTGCCAGCACCCCCAAAACGGCTCCGGCAGGCACTCGGATACCCAACTCCAGCCCCGTCAACAGCATGCGGTGTGCAGTGCGGCCTCATGGGGCTGACTCAAGCAGTTGGGTAGCAAGTCCTGTAATTGATGTCCTGTCCGCAGCGCAGCAGCTCAGCTGGTTTCGGGTAAACTGTGCTCGAAACCACCCCGCCCAGAAGGGCTGGGGCAGCCCGGGCGGCTCTCGCCAGCAAGTTTGCGGGGTGTGCTGCCGCCAGAGCCAGGACAGGTTGGGAAGGGCCATTCCTGAAGAAAGCTCTCCCCGGGGATCAC
Source organism: Pluvialis apricaria (assembly GCA_017639485.1). NCBI lineage: Eukaryota > Metazoa > Chordata > Aves > Charadriiformes > Charadriidae > Pluvialis > Pluvialis apricaria. The sequence goes on along the minus strand of CM030017.1, from coordinate 24,815,632 downwards.
CCTCTCAGCAAGGTGCTGCCCAGCTCCTGCCTGTAGGCAGCTGGGTGTATGTGAGGGGACACAGTGCTGCGGAGGCCACCAAAGCCATGCGGAGGTATGTGTCAAGAGAGATGCGAGATGCTATAAGCAGCCCGGAGCTCACAGGCATGCCCCGATACATGCAGCACCTACTGAGGCAGGGAACAGGAGACTCACAGGCTCAACTCAAGGTGGACCCAGCCTAAAACCCGCTCCACCCACGAGGGTGGCCATGGGACAGCAGGGGAGCGAGGACAGGACTAGCAAGATGATGTTTATGCAACACAGCGTCCAGCTCGTTGCACGCCCCCACCACGGAGCCCCGAGATGCTAAATCAAGCAAGATACCTGCAGAGCCTCACGGGAAGGCGAGAACTGCAGGAACCCGGAGCTGCAGCTCTCCTCCAGGCCGGGCTTGCACCAGGTCCAGCAACAGCCTGAAGCCCCTCTGCATGGAGCAGCCAGGCAGTAAGAGACGCAGCTGAGGCTGATGCAGCCTTGGCCTTGTCACCCTTCCCACGGGGAAGGAGAAGCATCCCCTGCTTCCACCAGCAACAGGCTGTGCAGGGCAAGGATTTACAGGATTATTTTAATTACCAAGTTCAGATTACTCCTCAGCTGTCACCCCACTCATGCTGCGGCAGGCAGGTGGCAGGAGGCAGGCAGCGAGCAGGGGCTGCCCTGGCGATGCAGGACTTGCAGCAGTTAGAGCTGCATGGCTGCTTAACCCCTGCCTGCCCCGCGCCTGGCTCTGGACCAAAAGCGCATCGAGGGCTCAGAGCAATAATCCTCCTAAGAGCTCATCTCCCCTCCAGGCAGATCCTGCCGCGGGAATGGCAGGAGGAGGACAGGAGAGCCTGTTAGCAGGGAACGGATCGAGGAGAGCACCCTGAACGCTGCCCCGAGCCGCCCGGGGCAGAAGCGGCACTGGATGCCGGGCATTTCCCCATTTCCCAGTGGTCCCCAGTGGGTCGGCCTGGCCAGCTGCCGCCCAGGGCTCTGTTGAGACATCAGTTCTTCCCAAAGTGGAACAGGGCTCAGAAGAGGCACCGGAGTGCCGAACACCCAACCGTGGCGGACCAGAGCAAAAGCACCGCTCTCCCTGCAGCAGCCTCTGGGCTCCACGACGCAGCGCTCACACTCGCTTCCCTGACCTCCAAACACTCCCCGCAGCGGTGCTGCATGGCCCAGGCTGAACCGTCCCGGCCGGTGGGGATATACCCATCCCACCAGGCTCCGGCGGCCTGGGGCACGGCGGCAGGCAGGGCGGGGGGCACTGAGCCTTACCGGACATAGAGAGATCTCTTCTCGCTTGTCCGGAGCGAACCGGAACCGGAGCTCATGCTGCTGTTCATCATCTGCTCTCTCAGGTCGTGGATCTTTGACTCGAAGCGGCTGTACTCTGTGGGGAGAGAGGTGGTCAGTGCGGGCAGGAGCTGCCCCCGAGCGGGACACAGCCAGTAAGCGCCGAGAGAGGTGATACCTGTGGGGCACCTCGCCCGTGAGCCTATCCATCCCTGCGCACGAGCGAGGACGAAGCCAAAGAGGCTGCAGCACCCTGATGGAGTCCAGACAGGGCATCCAGAGTGGCCAGGGCACCGGCTGCTCCCAAACCCACCCCGAAAACCCACACAGACAGCTCGGGGAAGGGCTGCCGAGACCTCTGCTGCTACTCAGCAAGCCGCTGACCTACAGAGCGGTTCAAAACGCACAGAGAAAGACTGCCCCTCCAGGAGACTGTCACCCGCTGGCCGGAGCTGCCGAGTGGGTCCCCACCCACCGCCCTGCCAGCAGCGGAGCCCCTCTATCCCCAGCAGCCATGAGGACAGGGGGGGCAAAGCACGGCCCCCCACCCATGGAAGGGGAGCAGGGAGGAGGAATTCACCTCTCGCTCCTACATCCCGGCAGCAGAGACCCGCAGGAGGAGTGGGGGGACCCTCCAGAAGCTGCTGCCACCTCCCTGCCGGGCGGCTGGACAGGAGCAGTCACCACGCCGGCGCCTGCCACCGCGCCAGCCCGACCTTCAGCCGGGTGTAAAGGTCGGCCGGCAAGCAGAGGGTGGAGGCACCGGCCCGGCTTACCCAGGGCTGAGCGGAGAAGGTTTGCTGGCTGGCGACCAGCCGCAGCGTGGTGGCACCAGGGAAGCTGCTGGCACCGCCACAGCCCACCCCGGCAGCCCTCACCGGGTACCCTTGGTTTTGTCCCCTGGGCACACCCTGCAGTCAGGCCCCCACGTCCCAGCGCGAGGGCACCAGTCTCATCTCTGCTGTAAGACTTGGCTAGAAAGCCTTCACAACCCACTGGTTTAGATGTGGTTTGGGTTTGGGTTTTTTTTTTTGTGTGTGCGTACCGGAGCGCATCAGCTGAGCAGCGGAGGTGAGTGCTGGCAGCAGAGCAGAGCCCCAGCCGCGCCGGGGGGATTGTGCAGGCGGTGCCCGCAGAGCTGCATCGCCCTGGGGTAGCGGAAACAACGCGCTGCTAAGAAATGCACCGGGCGATTCTCGGTGCAGACACACACGGCACTGCGGTTATGGGGTGCTGCAGTTTCCCTCACTCTCCAGCCCCTCACTCTGCAGCCGGACCCGCCTGGGCATCCCCCCTCCTGCAGTCCCGCTGCCACAGATGCATTTTTACTTAAAGACTGAAAAAAAGACGATATACTCAACAGCCGCCAAGCGGCACACAGAAGCTCCACACGAAGCCCCTTCCCCTGCCACCGGACACCAAGAGGTACCGCGCATTGGGCAGCGTCAGCTGCTTCACGCGGAGGTGACGTGCAGACTCCGGCTGCCCCGCGCCGAGGGGCACCCGCTGCCCTCGCCTGCCTTCCTGCTAGCGGAGGGGAACGCAGAAGCAGCCGGGCACAGCCAAGGCTTATTTTATAAGAAAGCTGAATTCTGACACCAAAGCAGCACTTTTGCACCGGCCGACCTGCACCGGGGTTCTACGGAGCTCCTGGCAGAGGGAGGTGAGCTTCATCCCGCTCCGAACCTCTCCATGCCGGGGTGGACCACAGCATCTGCAGCGCAGCTCATTCTGCCCCAGGCTACCCGTGAGCTCTTCTATCCCAGAGGAGCATCCAACAGGAGCAGGTGCAGCTGCTCCACAAACCCTCTTTGGTACAGAAGGGCTATTTCCCCCAGAAAGCTGCTGAGCTGGGTGCTACAACCCCAAGCCCCAGCTGAGTTGTCCCAAACCCCACCAGGGCCACAGACTGTCTCTCTGCACACCCCCACACCGAGAGGACCGCTGCTCCCCGCCATGTGGGCTCGCATCCCTCCTGCGACACCCTTCTCCCCAGGAAGCCCGAGGTGGAGGCAGCGAAGGGCAGAAGCGGGTTTAGCCGCCACTGACATCAGGGTGGGGATGGCGGGAGGGCAACCTTTGGATGCCACCACCCTGCCAGCAACCGCGTCCCCTGCTTGCACCCCAAGGGCAGAGCTCTCAAAGTGCCTTGGCCAGGGCACTCCACGGAAAGGGACTTTCCAAATTTTGCTGGAGCTTCCACGCTGCTTGGAGGGCTGGGAAAAGCCTGCTGGAACAACCAGAAGCTCAAGCTGGGCTGGATGCAGCAAACTGAAGAAGGACACAGAGGCTGCTCTGGCTTTATCCCCCAGCGAGCGAGTGCAATCCCGTTCTAGGAAGGGTCTCCCAAGGAACCACCAACTCATGCTCGCTCTGACCGCCGGAGGGCACGGGGCAGAGGCGCAGCCAGCCCCAAAAGCAAACCCACCACCTCCCTCCCAGCGCACGGGAGGCAAGGTTACCCCAGGACCAAGCACAGGATGCTCCCAGCTGCCACCGGCCCCCCCTTATCTGTGTGCTGGAGCAGCCTCCCGGTTACCGGCACATAACTCTCCAGCATGCAGCGCTCCTGCCTTTGCTCCCTGGCTCACGGCCACCTTGCCTCCGCATCCTGGAAGAAGATCTCCCGCATGGCCAAAACTCGTCCGGGAAGCTTGCCCATGGCGCAGCAGGGAGGTGAGCCACGGCTGATCCTCACCTGCCTGGCATTCCCATGGGACCCAGGTGCTGGACGCGTTCAGGACATACTTATCAAGACTGAAAAATATGCAACAGGTGACTCTGGGCCTCTTGCCACAAGTGCCACCGCGGCTCTGCGCCCTGCGCTAGGAGGGGCAGGACATTTGCTATTCCCACTCAACAACTCGATAAAAACACCACTCCAACCTCCTGCTGCTCTGCCCTTCCCTGGGTGCGGGTGCTCCTGCAGCCGGGCCTGATCCTGCACCGGGGGCGAGCTCGGCGCCGGGAGCAGGACACAGCCGAGCTCACCCCCGGTGCGCGCGGTCGCAGACCGTTAAGATCAGGCGGGGACGACGGCCTGGCCTGCACCGAGGATCCCCAGCACCGGCACACGCTCGTGTGGTGCGGCTGCAAAGATACCCAGTGGAGCCAACACGACGGCGGATCTGCAGCCAATTCCTGGGCACCAGGAGACAGTGCAAGGGGAGACAGCGCTGGCAGAAAGGGAAGCGGCATGGGAACGCAACCCCCCAGCAGGCATAAAGCCTCCTGCGCATGCCCTGCTCTCTCTAGCACACAAACCCACCTGCCCAGGGCCAGGCCGGCTCTGCGGGGCCATGGGCAGAGCCCGGGGATGCTCAGCCACAGGCTCCAGCCCAGCCACCTGCCAAAACTACCCCCAGCTCCATCCTTCCCCTCCAGCCCGACATTTTATCGCCCTGACCTCGCACACCTTCCGGCTGCGGGGTTAAAGTACAGACACGGGGCACACGTGAGCGGAGGGGAGGATGGCCACGGGGAAAGCTTGGAGGCTTTCAAAAGCAGCCCTGGTGCTTTCCTTGGGGCGGCCAGCTCAGGGAAATGCCGTCACACAAGTTTTTGTGTTTTCAGGTGAGGAATTATCAAGGCTTTGTTGTGTGAGAGGGAATTGCCAAACCCAAGTGCTGGTGATAGCAGCCGGGGGAGAAGTGCTCAAAGGGAAGGGACCTCACAAGCAGCTCAGAGGCACCATCACAGGGAGCAGCCGCCTCCTCCTCCTCAACGGCACGCAGCAGTGGTCAGAGGCGCTGCACCAGGCGCAGGTGCTCAGAAGACAGGAGGGCAGCTCCTCTTTTTACCCTCCCCTGGTTTTGCTGCTGCTTCTTTCCACTCCTAGTGCCTGGCAGGACCCCACCACAAGGAGGGCATCTCATCCCGCAAGACCTGCGCAAGCAGTCCCTCTGCTCCCTGGGAGCCCCGGGGAGGTCAGACGCAGAGCACGCGTTGCACCCAGCCGGCACCCCACGGGCAGCCCTGCCCGTGCTCCCGCAGGACAGGTGGGTGCCATCCTCCACCTCTGCCAGAAGGGAGGAACATCTCAAAGCCCCTTTCCTCTAGCATCTCCTCTTTTGGGTGTCCTACAATCCAGCTGTCCTGCTTTTTCCACAGCCACAACGCACACAGGAAAAGCAAATATTTAGGAGCACACGTCCCCTGGAGGGGACACGGCCTCACCCGCACCTGGGGCTCACACCAGGGACACCTTTCTCTGTGGCACCCAAGCCTTCAAGCCTCTGGAGCGCCGAGGTCAACCCCCAAGACAGAACAGTCTCCGTGTTTCAGAGCGGCAGCGCTGCCTCCCAGGATGGCTGGAGCCCGGGTGCCACTGCCAGCACATGCCAGGAGCCACCGCGGACCCGGAAAGCCACCGGCTACAAAGCACTGACATTTCAGCCTCAGTCTAATGGGGTTTCAAAACATTTTGTCCTGTTTGACATTTAGGAACCACTCTTGGTTGGCGCCTTTGCCAAATCTCAAGTGGCAAAGGGAGCCAGAAATACAAGAACATTAAGTGCTTCCTGGAAAGAAAGAAGGAAAGAAAAAAAAAAAAAAAAGCCAAAACAAACAAACCCACAGCACACCCCTGAGCGGCACTAATGGCTGCGACGGCATCCGCCATGGGACGGAGGAGGAAGAGCGGGGACAGGGACCCGCAGGGCGACGCCACCCAGGAGGCACAAGGCAAAGGGTGGGCGAGGGGTGGCACGTTGGCCTCGACGGCGGGGACGGGAGCTGCTGCGGGAGCGAACCAGCGGCGCCCCGGCGAGACACCTCCACGAGGGGCCGTGGACTGCTGCGTCCCGGCACGGTGCCGCTCGGGACACGGTCACAGCCCCGGGAGCAGCTCCCGGCCCCTCGCCCGCCGCTCGCCCTGCCAGCCCACGGAGGGTCTCGGTGGGCAGCTGCCGGCTCCCCTCCCGCCGCGGGCCACCCCCGGCTGCCCCACGCAGCCCCCAGCCGCCACCCCCGCGGGACCACCCCCCCGGCACCTCTGGCGAAGGAATTAAAGGCCCGGTGGTCGGCGAGGGGGGGGGAGCGCAGCGCGGCAAGCGGGATGCTCGGAGCTGGGGACGAGCCCCCATCCAGCGCCGAGGCCCCGGTTCCAGCCCCGCCGGCCCGGTGGCCGCAGGGGGGGTCCCCGCAGCCCACCGCGCTGGGGGGGGGGGGGGGGGGGGAGGGGGAAGGCACACCCCCACCCCACCCCCCCTCCCCTCCCCCAGGACGAGGGGCGGCCGCCGCATCCGTGAGCACCACCGGAGCACCCCCTCGGTCCCCGGTCCCCCAGCACGGCCCGAAGGACCGCACCGAGCGGGGCCTGGCCCCGCGACGCCCCCCCTTCCCCCCCACCGGAGAACCCCCCCCCCCCCCCCCCCCCGGCGAGGCCCCCCGCCGGCCAGGCCCGGCCCGTGGCGTGTGGGGGCCGGCGGAGCGCCGCTCACCTCGGGCCGGCGCTGGGGTGGGGGGCGGCGGCAGCCCCGGAGCCGCCCGGCCCGCACACAAAGCCGCGCAGGCACCGCCGGCGGGACGGCGACGCCCCGCCCCCGCCCCGCGGCGCCGACCAATCGGCGCCCGCACCTCCCCCGCCGGGCCCCGCCCCGCGCCAATCGGCGCCTCGCCCGGCCACCCCCCCGCCCCGCGCGCCAGCCGCCGCTCCGCCCACCTCATCTGCATGCGGCGCCCCGCCCCCGCCCCCCCCCCCCGCCCCGCCCCCGTTCCCCGTTCCCCGTTCCCCATTCCCCGTTCCCGGTTCCCCGTTCCCCGTTCCCCGTTCCCGGTTCCCCGTTCCCCGTTCCCGGCGGCGGCACCTTCGGGCCGGTACTGCGCGATGATGGTCACCGTCTGCCCCGCCCGCTTCAGCGCCGCCGCCGCCTGCTCGTGGGTGGCGTTGCGGAGGTTCACGCCGTTCACCTGCCGGCAGAGAGAGCGGCTCCGCTGGACCCGACCCACCCGCGCCCCGGCCCTCGGCACCGCTGCCCCCGCCCCTGTACCGGCACCCGCGGTACCCACCCTCTCAGTGCCTCGTCACCCAGCCCCTGCGCCCCCTGTACCACCCCCGGTACCGGCATCTCCAGTACTGCCATCCCCGGTACCCGCCCCCGGGCACCGGGGGTGCCCTCCACCGGCAGGCGGGCACGGACCCGGCCGGCCACCGCTCCACCGCAGGGCAGATCCCGAGCAGGCTGCTGCTCCCATTCGACGCACCCAGCGGCCACGTCCGCACCGGTGCTGGGGATGGCCCCTGCCGCACGGTGTCCACGGTGTCCCGGGACAGATGCCCTGCGGGTGCCCGCCCAGGGCTGCGGGAGGCCCCGCCGACTCACCGAGAGGATGCGATCTCCCCTTCGCAGCTCCCCGCTGAGGTCAGCGGGCCCTCCGGCCAGGATGAAGGACACAAAGATGCCCTCACCATCTTCCCCACCGACGATGTTGAAGCCCAGGCCAGTGGAGCCTTTGTGCAGGATGATCTTCCGGGGCTCCCTGGACAGACAGACACAGGACAGGGAGACATCAGGATGAGCAACAGTGAAGCTGGTGACAGGGTCAGCTGTGCCCAGGCTTCCCGGCACACCGACGGGGCTGGAGTCACCCTAAGCGTGACCTGGCGCAACTCAGCCCTCGGCACGGAGGAGGCTGATAAACTGGGAGAGCTGTGAGCTGTTGCACGAGTGACATGAGACAGAGCACGGATGGAGACAGAGCATCTGCCACGAAATCACGCACAGAAACATCGGATTGTGAGGTGGCATCGGATGCCGTGAGCCCGGGCACTGAGGACGGCGTGGCCGTGCCAGCAGTGGGGGATTAAGCACCTCCACAGCCGTGGTGAGCGTGACCACACACCCCCACACCCCCCACGCCACAGGGTCCTGCCTGGCTCCACAGAAGGCCTGAATTTTTCAATGATGACTTAATTCTTTCGCAGCTCAAACAATAGGGAGGCAAAGGCAGAAAGACTGCCTGGCATCGCAAAAATCCTGCGTCAATTTTCATCTGGGAAAAAAAAAACCCCAAGTCTGATGGAAACAATGGCAGCTCCCAGCTCAAGAGCTGGAATAAAATAAGAAGGAATAAATGACACCAGACAATTAGCACAGGCTAGTGGTGATTGTAAGCCAACATGACGCTGGGGACTACCAGCACATTGGCGGTGGTGATGGGCTGGATCCTGGGTGCCGTGGCAGGTACTGCAAGGACTGAGGGCCTGCCAGTGCTCTCAGCAGCCTGATCAACCCTGCGCCTGCCAGGAGCAGAGGGAGATCTCTGGGATGCTGTAGGAGAGATGCTGGAGCGCCAGGCACGGCACTGGCCAATGCCACCTGCGGTGGACCCTAAAATGCCGACAGACTTGTGCTAAGGGGAACCTGGGGCACGGGGGTGGCCACCCCCCCCCATGGCTGCTGGCGACAGCGGGGGAGGGAGTGGGGCTCGGGTGGCAAGAGTGGAGCGGGGACGCAGAGGAATAAAGTTTGACTGAGCAGGCAGCACCAAGCCCTGCAGCCTGGCAGCGTGCCGCCCAGGCCACTCTTGCAAGAAAACATCTTTTTCAGCCCCCTGGGCCGGGCTGGAGCATCACTGCCATCACCAGGGTGGATGGGAGAAGGTTTTGGCACTTTCATGGACGCAGGTGGCAGCATTTACGTCCAGGGACACGTGCCAGCACCCCAGGAAAAGTCTCCCACCATCCTTCCCCATGGGAGAGTCCTGATGGGCTGAATGGCACTTAGCTCCAGGCAACCACCTTATAAGGAGCAATAGGAGCAGGAGACGGACAGACAGCAGCGCAGGATGCCTTGCAAGAAGGTCTTGGTGGGCTCCTGCCCTGCCCAGACCCCAGGCTCAGCACAGCCCGACCCTCCCGGCTGTCCCAGCTGCTCCTCTCCCTGTTCCCGTGCCTCCCACCAGGCACAGCAGCATCCCGGTCCCCTACCTCTGGTCACACTCGCTCCTGTGATCTCGCCGCTGCCTGGAAGGGGACAGGGACGGCTGTCCCCTGTAGGACATGGACGACGAGACATTGACGGTGAACATTGCGGCGCGATGGCGGCCGGGAGGCGCGAGGGGCAGGAATGTTCTGAATGCTCTGCGCTGCGGCCGCCCCGTGCTGCCTGTCTCTGCCTCTCGCCCTGCTGCTGGGCCGCCGGCTTCCCCGACCCACACGCAGGGTTTTTTATGGAAGCGCTGAAAGGACGCAGGCTTCGCTCTGCTCGACCCTACAGACTTAACTCCTTCCTGCCCCTGCAGGCACGCACAGCACAGCCCTGACCCCGGGGAGCACCCAAGCAAAGGCAAATTCGCAGCCTGGCTCCCTGTGCCCGCAGCTCCACACCCCCCATGCAGCCCCCCCGCCTTCAAACGCAGAGGTACGGCACGGCGTAACGCCATTTCTGATGGCCCAGAGGCTGAATCTACCTTGTGACCTCCAGAAAATACCTGCTTTACCCTTATGACCTTTGGATGCATTCAAGCTCTGAGCCAAGCAGGGCCGTAGCACGGGGCTGGGACACACCAGGACCAGGAAGAGAGCAGGGAAACACCATGGAAACGCCGTCGGGGTCAAAAGAAGCTCAACCCCAAGTCCTTAGGATGCCACCAGCGCTAGGCTCAGAGGGGGCAGGGAGGGCTGCAGCCACCAGTCCCTCTGCAGCAAAGCTGTGCCTGGGGCTAGAGCTCTGCCAGGGGAATAAATGGGTCAGGTTTCTGGGTCTGCAAACCCTGCCTCCACCCAGCTGATGAACTTGCTCTGCCCCTTGGGTTTCGCTGCTGCCCAAGCAGAGTGCAGGAACCGCCACCCCAGCTTGGCACAGTTGGGAAGCATCCCCAGCACCCATGAGGACCAGGTGGGCTGGTGGAAGGCAGAGAGGAACCAAGGAGAGAAAATGAAGCCCCATCTCAGGTCTCAGTCATGACACGCACTCTCCGCTTCCGTCCTCATCCCGGGAGGCAGGGCATGGATCCTGCAGGCAGATCCCATGCTGGACGCTGCAGCGTTAACACCGGGACCTTGGCACAGAGCGACTGCGGGGATCCTGTGGGGCTGTGCCGGGTCTGGGTTGCTGTGTGGAACTCACTGGAAAACAGATGCTCTGGTCCCCGGCCCTGGGTGTTGCAGGACATGAGGGTCGCTGGAGCCACGTCCACACCTGCATCAGCACTTGTGCCCACGGGAAGGGAAGAGGCTCGATGCTGGATCCAGTCCAGAACCTCTGCTTCTCCTGGGAAATGGCTGGCGGGAGCCTCCTGGGAGGCAGGAGCTGCTTTTCCAGCGGAGTCGCTGCCTTTCCCCACAACAGTAAGATGCATTTGGAGAACACTGGTCCCAGTGCACAATCTTGGTGACGCACGAGCCAACAGACCCATGGCGATGAAGCTGTCCTGGGGAGGTCGGTGATGCGCGTGAGGATTTTGGGGCTGCCCCGGGATGGATGCGGGAGGTGCTGGGCCCACTGCAGGCTGCGAATCTCGCGGGGAGCAGGGACAGTGCCCGGGAACAGTGACCGAGCGGTGCCAGCCTGTCTGCAGCGGGGCCCTCTGCAAGGCAGCACCATCCTCTAGTGGCCACCAGCATGTGCTGCACCAGGGCCACTGCCAAGCCGCCACCGAGCCATTGCTGGGCCATTGCCACTGGGCCGTGGCCAGCCCAGGCTGGGCTGCTCTCTCCTCTCTCTGGCCCGCAAATACGGACGCCGGTGCATGTAGGAAGGGACGCCCTGGTGGGACCGGGGTCCCTGGTGAGAGACAGATGGTCTGTTTTCCCAGCGCTGGGACTCAGTCCCTTCTGTGGTGCAATGTAATGGCAGAAAATTGTTCCTCTGTGTGGCATCGTCCCTTGTGCCCTGATAGCACAGGAGCTGCTACACCCAGCAAAGACGCAGTGCCAGGAACAGGCTGTAGAGCCGGCATCACTGGTGCTGAGACCAGGCAGCGGTGCGGGCAGAGGCCAGTGCTGGTCACGGCGCACAGAGGCACCCGGCCGCGGCTGAGCACCAAGAAGCGAGAAAGCCCTGGGCGAAGGCGAGTGCAGCCACTCTCCCGGAGGACAGCGGACCTGATGCAAGTCAGGGTCTCCCACTCCGGCATCTCAAGTGCCCCGCAGAACGTGACAAGCCCAGCCGTGGCTACGGCAGCCTCCACTGCAAACGCGAGCCTGAAACCAGCCTGTGACCTCGCTCCTCACCGCGGAGCCAGCCCTCAGCCCAACCCGAGCGTCAGTCCTAAGAACACAGCCTGAGCCCTACAGCCCTGGCCCCGGGGGTACCAAACCCGGAGCAGGCTCAGCGCCGGCCCCGGGGCTGTTGCAAGCAGAGGGCAATCTGGGAGCCCGGATACGCAGAGCAGGACCAGCCAGGTCTCGCTCTCCTGTCCTCAGCCTGAGGCTCTGGAGAAGTTTTGCCTTTAGGCTCAGAGCAATGTCTCCTTTGTGCTCCTCTTTATTTCCTGGGTTCAGGTAACAAACCTGCTCGTGCAGTGTAAATGATGCCAGTGGGGAAACAGCAGCCGTGCCAGGGCTGTACAGGAGGCTGTCAAGCCCGGGGCTGGCAGCCAGCAAAACGGCACCCAGGTGCAGGTGGTTTGGGATGCTGGGCTCGGGGAGCGTGGGAGGAGGAGCCCTGCTTGTCCCCAGAGCTGTGTCCCCCCACTCCTGCCCCTCACCCCCAGCACAGCTCCGCTTGGGGACAGCCCGCTCGCAGCCTCGCACCAGACGGCACCACAAGGGCAGGGAACACCGGGCATTGTAAAACAAGGAAGAGAATGAAGCTGAAATGCAGACGTGTAAGGCTGAGGGAGGAGCAGGATGGGGAAAGGGGAAAGGGGGGGATGCAGCGAGCGACACAGCAAGGCACGTCTGGGCGGAGGGGTGAGCATAGACTGAGCCCTTTCGGCTGAGGGTCTCTGCACCAGCAGCAGGGATGCAGTCAAGCAGCCAGGGAGGGAGAGAGGGAAGGGGAAGGAGAAGGAGCAGGGATTAGGGATGCTCATGCCCGGTACTCACCTTGTGAAGTCCTCATCCCCAATCATGTGCCGAGGGATGGGCGAGTACCGCGACGGAGTCACCTGGGGAGGGACTGGGTAGGCAGGCTTGCTCTCAACGCTGCCCAGGTAGCCCAGACTGGAGTTATGGCTTATGTGGTTGTCAGCCAAGGCTGAGAAGGCTGCAGGGAAGGAGAAAGGCATCAGGAGCAGGAATCCATCCGCAACGTGGAGGTGGAGACCAGCCCAGCGTTGCCCGCCGCCCCGGCATGCTCCATGCCCCCAAGCCCTGCGGTACCCGGGCCGCTGCGCCCGCGGCTGGCGGCGTACGTACTGCTGGCGTAGTCGGGGGGGCGCGTACATGTCGTTGAGGTGGATGTTGCCGGGCTTAGCCACTTTCAGGTACACCATGTCGGAGGTGTTCTTCAGGGCAGCCACTGCCTCCTCGTGCCGCACGTCCTGCAGGTTCGTGTTATTCACCTGCCGGAGGGAAGGGGCTGGGTGACATGGCCGCAGGCTGGAGGGCAGGGGCCGATCCAGCCCTGCGGGAGCAGCACGGTTTCCCGTGGGGAAGGTGCCAACAGGGGCCCATCTCCATGGGTTTAACCCTTCTGCCCGCAGCCGGTTCCCTCCCACAGCACCGTCCCAGTGGGGACCCCAGGGGCTGCTGGAGGGAGGGGGGCTCGGGTTCTGGATCGGCACTGCGGCACGGTGGAGATGTCTGCGAGCATGGGGCTTACCGCAAGCAGCCGGTCCCCGATCTGCAGGCGCCCGTCCTTCTGGGCAGCACCTCCCTCGATGATCTTGGTGATGTAGATGCTGTTGTCCCCGGGGATGTGCTGGTTCCCAATGCCCCCCGCGATGCTGAACCCCAGGCCTGAGGGGGAGCGAGAGCGCAGGTGAGGGGTGAGGGACAGACAGATGGACGGAGCCCTGGACTGGTACCACAGCCCCCCGCCTTCACTAGGCTTCCCACCCTGCCCCAAACCTGGCAGGCAACGGGTCACCCTGCTGCTGCGTGGGGACAGCCCAGCCACCGGGTGCTGCACCCTGGGGCTGCCCCACGCCCTGTGCCCCACAGCACCCCCGCTGCCGGGCCACCCTGCGGCACCCTGCACTGTGGCAGTGCCACCTCCCATCTCACATCCCCTGTCATGCTGCCTTGCACCCCACACCAAGGGGTCACCCTACGCTGTCCCGTGGGGCAGCAGCGCACCCCAGTCTTGCGAGCAGAGTAAGGGGTTCACCTTTGGGGCCCTTCATCAGGTTGACCTCCATGATGGTCTCTGGCGGGGGCTGCCGGCGGCGCACCACGAGCCGCACCACGGGGCCGGCTTCCTTCAGGGCCTCCACGGCTTTGCTGTGCACCACCTCGGAGACGTCCACGTCGTTCACCCGCAGCACGCAGTCGTTCACCCTGCAGGCACAGGGTGGCCCTGAGCTCCCCTGGGGAACCGCCAGCCTGGGCCACCCTCCTCTGGACACCTCTGCCACCCTCCTCCGGCTGCGCAGACCCTTGTGCGAAGGAGAGCTGCTCAAGCTGGCCAGATCCTGCCCTGCCGGGGTGACAGTGGGGTCCCTCCCGAAGCGGGAGGCAGGGGGGGCTGGTCCCCGCACCGCGACCCTGGTGTAGATGGGAGACGAGGGGAAAGGCTGGATCCTGCCCCGGGCTGCAGGATGGGAGCCGGAGCCTGGCGCAGGGAGGGGAGGAGGGGTGGCTGCAGGCAGGAGGCTGGTGGCAGGGGACCACGGGCATCCCTGCATGGAAGGGACCTGGCTGTGGGGAAGGGACCGGGGCGGGGGGAGCAGGGACCATGGCAGGGGAGGGGGACAGGAGCGGCCTAGCAGGTCCCCGGGGAGACGCTGGGTGACACCCTGATGGGGCTGCTCCCAAGGCCCTGTACACTCACCCCAGACGGCCGTCCATGGCTGCCGCTCCCCCGGGGATGATTTTGGTGATGAAGATTCCCGGGTCATCTGGAATGTGGGGGTTGTCGATTCCTCCCGCTATGCTGAAGCCGAGGCCGGAGTTACCCTGCGGGAAATCAAACACCGCGTCTTTCCCCTGCAGAGAGGGCTTGCCGCTGGCCTTCCCGAAGCCGTTCTCCCCCAGCGTGGCTGTCTGGGGCGCAGGAGCCCTTACAGCATCTGTCACTCCCCAGGGTGCCCGGCTCAGGGGGCAGAGGGATGCGCGGCCGGAGGGGAGGCCGGCACTCATCAGCCGAGGCGCTCAGTGCAGCAGCACAGAGCACCGACCAGATGGAGCGGGAGAGTGGGAGCCGCCGAGGACCTCCCTCACTGCCGCGTCTCCACTGAGAGACTCTGAGGCAGGCAGTGAGCTGGGGGAAGAGGGGGTGGTCCTTGGCGGAGAAAACCTCCCCTTGCTGGCTGCTCCCCAGGAGGAGACACCGATGCTGCAGCCCGCACGGAGCAGCGGGGCTTGTGCCAGTCACCAGCATCCCACCCCTGCCCCTGGGATGCAGCCCCAGCACAGAGCCAACCCAGGGACCAGCAGTGCTGGTGCCAAAATCTGCAGGATTGGGTGGAGGGGGCTGTCAGGATGGAGTGAGGTCTCCAGTTCTGCCTCCTCATCCTCCCGGACATGCTCGGAGCATCATCCTGCTGAAGTCTGCCCGGGGGGGGGAAGGCAGGGGCTGTGCTGTGTCTCCAGCCCCATCCCAGCAGCATCCCAGGATGAGCGGCCACCGCTCTGTGCCACCTCTCCCACTTACAGGATCGCCAGTAGTGACACACTCACAGGCGCTGCTTCCAGCTCCGTGCTTGATGCGAGTGGACAATTCCTGCTTTTTCTGCTCTGCCTTGAAAATCAGATGGCTCCTCGCCTTGTTTTCTCATGCGGAAGAGCTGACACTTAGTCACATCCTATTGTGCCCACCTCTCTCTCGTACACAAACGGGCTCAGGCCAAGCACTCTCCCGGCAGCCCACGGCCCCAGTTAGGCGACGGGGAGCTCTGGGGGACCTGTGGCCAGGAGGGCCACACCTGAGCTCAGGCTCCCCGGGATCATCTAGCACCAGCAGCAAGCTGGGGCTCACACTTCTCCCCAGCAATCTGGGCTCAGCATCAGCTCTTGTGGTGATGTAGAGGTCTCCGCTCTGACTTTATGCCACTCACGACACAGCACATGGCATGTACGCAATGCTCCCGGACGCTCTCCTGCCGGCTGGGATTTAGCTGGCACATGACGAGCAGGCACTCAACAGTGAAAGGCCTGAGGCCGCTCTCCTTTTTTTAAGCTGGACTCTGGTTACCCCGTGCCCAGCTCCTAAAAGCTGCTTACTGTCACCGGAGACCCAGCCTGGCCCCAGCAAGGCAGGTGACACTGTGCAAAATGGTCTCCAGCCATTCGTTGTGCCCGTCTACGGAAGGGTGCGCTCCGGTGCTAGCTACAAAACCTGGAAACGATCCAAGAGGTGTTTATTTTTATTTTTATAAGCCTCGAAATGGAGTTCAAGGGATTTCTTAGCTGGCATCGGGGTTGATGCAGACACAGGGGCAGCTCCTGCTGTGGGCACATGTATGGTGGGTAAACCCAAAGCCACGTCCCTCTGTGGATGGCGTTTCCTCAGTTATTGCCCCCAAGATGCCACTGCATTTGTCCTTGCATTTACAACAAGGACAAGAATTAATAACAGTGACAGACCAGCAATTTTGGGGTCATCTCTGGGAGCCAAACGCCCCAGCAAGGGGACAGCCTCACCTGCAGGCACCAGGGTGCTTCTCCTGCACTAAGATGGGGCTGTTGGATCCCACTGGGGACCGGGGGAAGGGGAAGGACCTGGGTAAGGTCCATGCTGGCCCTGGCTGCTACGCACTGAAATTCCCTCATGGTTTCATGCTGCTGGAGAGGGAATTTCTGCCCGGGGCTTTGAAATGGGGGCAGCGACGAGTGCTGCCTCTCCGTGTGACCCTGCCAGCTCCCCCCTTGCTCCCGCTGTGGGCTTGAGGACAGCGGATGCTCCGAAGAATCCCTGAAAACAAGGCTTTTGCCTCTAAATTGGGCCTGGAGCAAGGAGCACTCAGCCCAAAAAGGAAGCATCCCCTGGGCCGGTTTCGTCAGGCACGCCGGGGAAGCGGTGGGTGAGGCGGCAGCCCCAGATAACCTTCCGTCCACCCACCTCCATGATGCAGAGCCAAGGGGAGGAGGGAGATGACTAAAGGCAGAGAGGAACAGAATAATGAGCGGTGCGTCTTCCCCTGCGACGCCGGCCACGCGGCAAAGCTGAGCCACCCGGCGCGGCAGCGAGGAGGAGCAGGCAAGGTATGCCGTGGAGTGCCGCGGCCATCCTCCCGCCCTGGCCGTCCACACGCGGCCAGGGCTGTGCCCACCTCTCCAAGCAAACCCTGGGCCAGCTTTTCCCACTCCCTCTCCATCCCTCCATCCCTGCTGCTCCCTGGCTGCCGGGGAAAGCCCACCCTGCGCAGTGCCGGCTGGGGCCCCAGCTAATTTAAGCATGGCTGGTGTGGTGCACGCCATCAGACAAGAAAAGGCTCGAGCAGAAACTCCCCCCGTCACGCTCTGGTTTACCAGAAAACCCGTCCTTGCTGCTTAACACTCCCGGGCTGTGTACCCCGCAGCGATGGGGGCTCTGGCGGTGGGGAGGCATCGGCTCCCCGTGTCCGGCTGTGGGGTGCGCCCACCCGCCTGCCTGCACGAGTACCCCCATTTTCCAGCAAAGGCGGTGACAAAGAGCCCCCCCCCCCCCCGCCCCCCCCGCGCTCCGCGCTGGCGGGTTTGTGGGGGCGAGGGTGCGAACGAAGGAGAAGCCCTCCTCCCTCCCTTCTGGAGGGGTCTGTGGGGGGGGGGGGGGGGGGGGGGAAGCAGCGAGCCCACCTCTCGCCACGCTGCGGGGGCTGTGCGGGGAAGGCAAGCACGACCCCCCCAAAAGCCTTCGGAGAGAGCAGGGAGCAGAGACCGATCTCTCCCCGTCAGCTGGCGCGGGGATGCGGGGGGGGCGGCCGCACCGGTGGGAGGGCGAGTGGGCAGAGGCAGCAAAGGCTGCCGGTGGGTGAGTAAAGAGCACTTACCCTTTCCAAGACGATCTCCTCGTATTTGAACATCCCATCGCTGCCGTTCACCTGGGGAGAGGGAGACAGCGCGTTACAGCTCTGTGCCGGTCCCGGGGCGGGGGATTTACTTTTCCCCTCTGAGAGCCGAATATCAAGAATCCAACCTAAAAGCTGCACCAGCACTGCTGAAAAAAACCCCACCACCTTAAAACGCAATCACTCGAGCTCGAGCCTGCCCTGGAATTAAACCGTGCACTGCTTTTCTTTCTGGGCATGAGCCAAAGCCCACTGACTTTAATGCACTTCAGCGCAAAGCCTTTATTCTCCCGGCTCATTTCTCCAGCCATGAATAGGAACACAACGGAAGGCACAAAAAGAAATAACGCCTTTGTTACGCAACATGTAATTAACCTCGGGAATTCACTGCTGCAGGAAGGAAAGAAAGGGGGTCGGTCCATTTAAAGGAAAAAAATAATGCCTGTACATAATAACATAATAAACACCTTTAGCAACTTATATCTTTTAAATCTTTTAGTAGCATGACTGTGTTAACAGGGAACTCAGAATAATTTATTCTACCAAATTAGTTGGGTGCAAAGGAAACGAAATGCGAGTGTGGGGCACAGTAAGAGGGGAAAACATTGTGATGCCCTTAAATAAAAAAATGGTGTAGCCTGTCTGAGTGCTGTACCCCATACTGACCCCCATGCTTAAAATCTCCCATACCCAGCGTGTCAAAGCAGGGCTCTGGGAAACGTAACAGCTTGAAGAAAAGGGATGCAACTGTAGGCTCTAAAGTAAGAAATGGTAAATGCACAGGTCAAAAACTTCCATTTTCCCCATAAGCAACAATGCACAGAAAAATAAGGCAGCAGTTTCACTCCACGTCATCAGGATCAGGCCATAGATCAGGTCTAAAATTTAGCAAGATTTGCAAAGCAATTGGCTATTGGAAAATCCAGAGCTGTTACACTCAGCAGCCCACAGAGGCACAGCCTGGCCGTCCTCCAAAACCCCACAGCGCTGGGTCATTAGACAGAGGGGACGGCAAACCTCGTTTATGCTAAACCCATCATCTGACACCATGGAAGGAAACTCAGCAAGGCGGCTGTGAGGCCCTATTTATGGGTAGGAAGGGCAAACAGGAGTTTTTCCAGGTGGGAATAATCAGGTGCCCAGGTGGGAGAGCAGTTCTGCATGCCAGGATCCAGCACGGGGCCGTGCCACCTGCGACACATGCAACCCTCATCCCCTGTCTGGTTCAGCCCTGGTGAGACCAAAGCAATCCCACACCCTGTTGTGGGTACCGTGCTTCAAGAAGGATGAAGTTGGAAAGAGTCCGGAGCAGAGAGATGGAATGGGGGCTCCAGGGAACATGAGCTGAGAGGGGTTGTTCCTCCTCAGATGTGCTCCGTGCCTGATGCCTCTCAGCCACGGGAAGATTTCAGGGCACAGCTCAGGGTCGGGACATCCAGATGCTCCAATATTCAGATGCTCTGATCCTCCCAGCATGTTGCGAGAGGCTTTGATCAGCTCTTGAACAGGACCCCTCTGCAGAAAAGCACTGGGAGCAGTGGGATTAACCCACAGCAAGATCCCCGGCAGCCTCGGAGAGATGGGGACGCGCGGTCGGTGCCACCTCCTGCCACAGCACCGCCCTGGGCTGTGCTCCCGCGGGCAGCGGGGCATTGCTTCTCTCGCCACAGGCTGCCCCTCTGCCATGGGTTGCCTTTGCCTCCTCGCATCCTACTGTACTGACTAATCCTGAGTGGAGCCGGCTCGCTGGCCCGCGCCGCCCTCGCAGCCACCCTCGCTGCAGCCCCCGGGCTCATCTCGTCTCCGCAGTTGGTAGCCCGGTGCGTGGGGGCGCGGCGTCGCCTCTCCCCGGTTTTCCAGCAACTCGGATTCCTGGCACCCTTCGTTACTACACACATTGTCCTCTCCGCTTTGGCATTCAACACAGTTGCCACACAGCCAGCCATATGCACACCCACGGCCGCAGAGGAACAGCACATACATACCTACAGGATGGGGATGTGCAGAAAACTTTGACAATCTGTGAGCCGCGGAGAGAGCCAGCAGCGCGCGAGCCCCGCCAAGCGCGCGGCCGCTGTCGGCAAGCGCCCGGAGTGCAGAGACACCCCGGCATGCAACCCTGTCAGACACCCCGCTGCCGGGCAGGTGAGTTTGGGGTAGCCCCACTCCCCAAATCTTGGGGCTGCCAATGCTGAGTGGTGTTTTGCATCGCTCCCTGAAAGCCAGCGGTGTCGGCGCTCTCCCGGCGCGGCGTATGCTGGCAGCAGCCTGCTCCAGCCGGGCACACCAGGGTCAGCCAGGCCTGACCATGAAGTTTTAGCTCTGATTATGTTTCCAAAATCCATGCAACAGAACGCCAGTTAATTGCATAAGGAAGCCAAATGGAGAACTTAATATATACCACGTAACCAAGGGAACGAGCCAACAAAGCAAACGTTCCAGCATCGGAAAATTGAATACCAGTCACTCACTGACGGCAAAACCTCCCCATGGCACCCACCGGAGCTGCCATGACCTGGCTCTGCTGCAGGCTGTTCCCCCTCTCCTTCACCGGTGCCCTGCACTCCTCCCCAGCTCCCGTTCGGGGCCATCGCAGCGCCGCTGGCTCGGGGAGATGCCCGGCTCCATCGCCCCGGGCAGGGAGAGCACACCCCATGCTCCTCCCGTCCCCCCACGTAACGCCTGCAGAGCTGACGGGGGTGTTAGGGGCTAATTAGCTGTTCCCGCGTATCCTGAGCCTAAGCACCGTCTGATTTCTCGTGGAAAAGAATATTTTTTTTCCAAGCCTTTCCCAGGCAGAAAGCCCACCTGAGGGCTCAAGAAGGGGCTCCCTTTGCTGGCCTTCGCCTCCCTTTCATGTTTTGATCAGCAGGGAAATAGTTAGTGATGATGACATTTAAATCATCAACAGAAGGCTGCAGAGTTAACACTCATTTGATAAACAGAAGAGCACACACCTTCCAGAGCTACTGCAAGCTGTCTGCAGGCTCCGCCGGCCAACACTGCACCAGCGCACGTGGAACGCACTTTGCAATTTGCTGGAGCGTCAGGATTTTGGTTGGTGGCTTTTTTTTTTTTTTTTTAATAAAAAAAGGAGGCCAAATTTAGAAGGCTAAGATGGGGTTCCTCAAACCCAACCCTTATAGCCCACCAGGCTGCAAGAGAAGGAAGGATAACGCTGCCCGCAGCCACTTTTGGAGCAGGATCTAGCCCGTATCTTGGGGTTAGGACGGGATGGGGACAGGCACCGGGACCTGGTGGTGGAGCAGCCGTGTGCCGGCATAATGAAGAATCTGAAGGCTGGAGGGTCAGCCCTCGGTGGTGCCAGCCCTACCTGGGGGTGGAGGGCGCCTGGCGATGCCCCACGCCTCCCCCAGCAAGGGGCAAGGAGAGCAGCCCCGTGCCGGGGCAGCGGGTGCGATGGGCACCTCCCCTCTGGTACGGGCACCGGCAGCGCTGGCGAGGGAGAGCTGTCCCTGCCCGCACATGGCAGGGGGCCCAGAGAAAATAGGTCAAGAGCTCCCTCCCTTCACCCCCCGCCACATCCATGCGTCCTGCCGCAGCACTGAGACCTACTGACTCGCTTCCAGCTAACCCCTGGCCTCAACCCCGTCGCGTGCGTTGCCCGGGGTGTTGGCAATGCGCACAGAGTAAATAAACGCCGTATTTCTGGTCAGCCTTTGCCGGAGGACCATGGGGACGACGAGCCTGCTGAGCTCGGGCAGAGGGACAGGGTTTGCAGCCTGACAGCCCCAGCCCACAGCTGCGGCGGCTCCGCAGCCACGCTGTCCGTGGGAACCAGCAGCAGCACGTGCCACTGCCAGCGCCTGGGACCAAAGCGTGAGGGTGGCAGTTTAGTTTGAATTTTTTCTGGGTTTTTTTTCAGCCTTAGAAGTAAGTTTTGTCCTGCTCAAAGGCACTGGACTGTGGTGGCCATCTCTGCTGCCCCCGACCCTGCACTGACCGTGGCTGGGGACCCTGGCAGCAGAGTCGGCACTGCACAAGGAGATCGCCTCTGTGCTCACCGGTGGCAGAGCCTGGGGCTCCCATGGTGCTTGCTCGCCAGGATCAAGCCTGGGAAGCACTTGGCTTCATCACACCTGGCTTTTAGAGATCAAGGAGGTGGTGGCACCTCGCTGCTGGGCAGTGGGGCACCAAAGGAGGGCTCCAAGGACCTAGGCTATGAGACCTTCAGCTCCACAAAGGCTTCGGAGTGGCCTTCTTTGCTCACTTCGGGACTGCCTGGCAGCAGTTGCCATGCACCCTGGGCAGCGAGAAGTTGTTTCAGCTTCAGAGAGGCAGCTCTGAAATGCAGAGACCTCCATCCGCCATGGGAACTGGGCTCCTGATACTCCGTCTCCCCACTGTGGACCTGCTGGGCAAAATACACCATGGGATGAAACCGTGAGCAATGACCTAGAGCTGGCACAGGTGTCTCCCCTCAGCACCCCTCCTCACCCTTCAAGGGATGCTTTTAATACAGCAGGAATTTTATAAGGATTTATTTGGGGTTTTACACCCTGGGGGTGCTGGGCTCCACACAAGCTGCAGGCAGCAGAGCCGAGCCCTGGCCCCGGTGGTGAGTGGGACCTGGTGCTGCAACTCGTGCCTTACGGTGCTGCTGGTGCCACATGCTCTTGGGGATGGAGGTGGGTGGACAGAGAGAGTGAAATGTGGAGCAGACTTCTTGATAAACAGCCGGGGCCAAATTCAGCCCAACAGCTAGTCCAATGCAATCAATGGAGCTAGAACAGGAAGGAACTAGACTACATCCATCTGTTTATCATTAAGGAAAGCATTGAATAGTTAAGTAATTAAAGACTGGAAGATGTGACTTTAACCCTTCCAAATACATACTGTACCAACAGGCTTCAGCTTTTGGGTTTGTAAAAAAACATGCTTCCAGACTTGCTGTTTTGGCGTGCTCTTCTGCAGCAAGCCCCTGGCGTGGCTCCTCTGCTGACCCAGGAAACTGCCCAATGGGAGGGTTTAGGGTGCGTTTTCCCGGGAGCCTGAGGAGCCCAGCTCCCCGGAGAGGGAAAGGATGCAGCAGGGCTCATTTCTGTGCTGGTATGACATGTAGTTGAAGGTAAGAGAGTTTTCAGGCTGGAGGCTGGGAGGAATCAAAGTGAGGTGTCTCCCCTGCCCTGGGCACGGGCTGGTAGTCCCTGTTCCACCCAGCAGATGACAGCCACAACCTGCCCCTTCCTTTTAACCACTGCAGGGCAGATCCCCTCCTTGACCTGTGCTGCTGGGGTTGGGTGGCTGGGGTAGGTGACTGCCGTCCCCAGGGTGATGCTGGTGCCTGCCAGGGATGCAGAGCAGCCCCCGCGACCCACCCCAGGGGCTGCAGGAAGGGAGCTCCCATCCAGCACAGCAAGAAGGAGCTGCGGCCAAGGCACAGAGAGAAGGGGCGGACGGGGATATGGAGCTAACGAGGTGGAGGGAGAGGGCGTGGGAGGGATATGGAGTTAACGAGATGGAGCGGGGGGAGGCAGCCAGGAGGGCAGGAAAGCGGAGTGCACTGTGGTGGGAGGAGGTGGCCGCTGGCCCCACGGGTGGGCTCCCTGCTGCTGGCTTCTGCAGGGCTCGGGAGCCTGCCCTGGGTGACAGAACCTGTCCTCAGCCTGCGGGCTCACCTCTCGCTGACCGTGGGCACGCAGGCAGGGAGGAGGGACAGGCACGGCAGGAGCCAGGCGAAGGATGTGGTGCTGGTGGCCGCAACGGCGAGTAGGCAGTGTCCCCCCAACAGAAGGAGGGTACAAAACAGAGGTGAAAGCAGACTTTCCATCCAGGAACACCTCCCTTGTCCTGCCCACAGCACACCCCTCACTCGCCCCAGTCCAACCCTGTGGCACGTCCTTCCCCTCCAGGAGACATTGCCCTGTTTCCAGTTCCCTGTAGAACGGCACCAGCTGGGTGATCATGGCGAGCAGGCTGAACACGGCACTGCCCTGCAGCCGGGGTGCCCAGCACGCTGCGAGAAGCCTCCAACCCCACAAACACCCTGCCATGCCGTGCGTCTGCGGAAGAAAACCTTTGGGGACAGCAACTCTCTTCTGCCACGTTCATACAAGGCTGCTGGACCCAGGACCACCACGCTGAGAGAGGCACAATCGCCCTCCTCTCCAATGCCAGGTGGCTTCGGTTCGGTACCCAAGGCATAATTAAACCATACAGCCAGGGTTGCAGAGGTCTCAGCTGAGCTTCCCTTCCTTTTCGGAGCCCTGCCCAACCAGCCCAGCCCAGCTCTGATGCGCACTGACCCCTCCACAGGCTGTGGGCTGAGCTCTGCAGTTCTTTAGGTTCAACCACCAGAAGTCACCTGCAGCCCTCCACCGTGACACCAAAGACAAACCAACCCCAGCTCGGGGTCCTGGTGCCACTTCGTTAATGTGGAAGGCAGCAGAAATTTGCTGCATCGGAAGAAAACCAGGTGCAAAGCACCCAGCCCTGGCAAGCTGTCAACTGAGCTCCCTTTGGGGAAAAAAAGGGGAGCACCCCACGAGCATGGAGCCAGTGCTGCAGAAATCCACACTTGCCACCCTGCTCCCTCCGTCCCCCCCGGCAGGAATGATTCGCAAATGTTCTGGGAAGGGAAGCAGCAGTGCACAAACCCTCTCTGCAACAAACCCAGGAGGATTATCTTTATGCTATGCCAAGAGCGCCAAATGCACTGTGGCTGCAAACACTCACAGTCACCAAGCACTGCTCAGCCGCTGGCAGCCTTCACTGGGAGAGAAGCAGCATCTGATGGGTCCTGCTGCCCTGAGGACCAGCGGGTGCGATGCCAGCAAGCGCCCAGAGAGCCCTGCCTCCCCCCTGAGGGGCCGGGGGTGCCGAAGGGGGCTGAGGCAATGCAGGAAGGTAAGGGATGCCCCAACAGAGCCTCGCAGCCACCCTGCATGGGTAACCCTGAACACAGCCACAGTGCGTCCCTCTGAGCGCCTCCTGCCTCGTACCCTCTCTGTGCTGCCGTGCCCAGTGTCACTCGCTGTTAGCCATGGCTCTGCTCAGCGTCACCCAGCCCCAGCGATGTTTGGGGCTGAGATGTGCTGTGGGGACGTGGTGCAGGTACCAGGCTCCTCTGCCACCTCTTCGGGGCCTCCTTTGGCTGGAGGAGCCTTTCCTGCACTGCCGAGCAGGGAAAACACACCGCTTGTTCAAAGGAAGCGAAACAAAACCAGGAGACTTACAGAGAGCCCTTGTTCCAGCGAGTCTGTGTTCACGATAATGGGAGCAGAGTTGGCCTGTGAGGAGACAAAAGCGGGATGTCACTGAGCTGAGCGATGAAGCCAGCCCTTCGCGGTGCACTGCCTCTCCCCTGGCTGTGCCACCACAGGCAGAAGAGAGCAATTCAGGAAGGGCTCTGCCTTTGTCCCTCCTCCAGGTGCCCAACAGCCCTGAGGCAGAAGCAGGGCCACAGCATGACTCTGGGCATCGGTCTTCTCCTGAGGTCTGGTGTGCCCCCAACACCTCATGGCCTTGGCTGCTGGAAAGGAGAGAGGGAAGACTGGAAACTCTCCCAGCCTCAGTCCCGCCAGCACCAAAAGTTACTTGAAGTCCACATTACTGAGGGATTAAGGAAACAGGAGTCGGGAAGGAAGCCTTTCCGAGGGAGGGGTATATTGCCAGCAGACCAGCCCTGAGGCCTTCACGCACCTTCCAGCAGCTGCTGCCGCCCCACCTAAGCATGGGGCCACCATGCCCTGGGAGAGGTGGCAGCGTTTGGTCCCTCATCCTTGCTACCCCTGGGTAAATCCTCTGCTCGGCAACCTTGGCTCATCCCCCCCCCACCACCACCACATGCATCCCCCCTCGCTTGCGGGGGCTCCCCATAAATCTCTCCCCGGGTCCCCCTCCTCCTGGGCTGCCCTCTGCTCCTTAGCTCGCTGTGCACTGCAGAAGGGACGCCGGGGCAGAGGGCAAACGCAGGCAGGGGCAGGCAGGGAGGCCTCAAAGGGAGGGAGGGAGGCCCCAAAGGGAGGGAGGCCCCAAAGGGAGGCAGGGAGGCCCCAAAGGGAGGCAGGGAGGCCCCAAAGGGAGGCAGGGAGGCCCCAAAGGGAGGGAGGCTCTGCCGGGACGCGCCCCGGGCAGCCGCAGCGCCGGCGGACGGGGCCATCCCCCGGAGCTGTCCAGCGCCCCAAACCTCCTGAAGGCGCGGTGCCGCCGCCCCCGGGAGCGGCCGGGCCCGGGCAGCTGGGGAAGGCGTCTGCCTCCAAGCGGGAGCATGGGGGAAAAGAAGCAAAAAAAGCGAGGAATTTAAGGTTAATAACAAGGCCGACGTTCCTCGCCAGCGAGCAGTGCAAAACCGGGAAGTTCAGGCGTGAGCCAAGATTCCCATCATCATTGCAAGGCTCCTGTGGAGGACGACAGCCAGAGCGAGATGGGGAAACGCTGAGAGACAAGAGCTACGAGGGGAGGTGGACCCTCTCTGCCTTGGGGCATCAGAAACTTCAGGCAGGGTCAGCAGCAAGCAAGTCAAGGTGTGGACTAGCGCAGCAATTAACAGGAACCACCGCCTGTCCTGTAAGGTGGGTGGTTGCCTTGCACAGCCCAATGGCCTCTGGAGTCTGTGATATTTTCACAAGAGCAGGCTACCTCCTCATCGCCCTCCTCCAGGTTTATACACCCCCAACAGAGACCAACCTCCTCCCATAACCCAGCACGACAGTCCCCACCATCTCCTGTTTTAGTTGACCATATTTCTGGACTTTTCACTCTCCTTGTTTCATAGGTGGGAGAGTTAGGGATCAACCAGATTGTGGTTTAAATCTTGCTCTGAAAGGTTCTGCTCTCATATGGATGGAGCAGGAGGTAGTTAATTTGATTTATTCAGATGCTTTCTGATCTTTCCTGCAGCTGTAACTATTGGTTACAAAACCATAGTTTTTATGGCAATTAATTCTCTAGCTCAGGCAAATATGACCACTTCCAAGCACTCCTGCCAAACCCCTCCCACACACATAAGAGAATCGCAATTTTCAGGTCCAATGTCTTGGGATCTCCATGGCCCAGAAGCAATGTTAAGCTGGGAATATCCCCTCTCTGGCAGTATGCAGTCCTTGTATTTAATCCAGATAATTTGTGAGATAGCATATATTAAACCTGGCACTGGCTTTTATTAGTCCCCAGTGCAATTCTAGGAAGGGATTCCACATTTCAAGGCAAAAAAGCACTTCTACTGCCAGCAATTAACAAACGATGGATGTTTGAACCTCGATGTGCCAGAGGCCAGCTCTTATTAGATGAGTTTCCAGGAAGGATGCAGAAGAGGCAGCCTAAGTGAATGTAACCCATCACGTGCCCCATGATTTATGACACGAATTCAACTCCACAAATGATGCTTTGGATCCCTCCCAGGCAGAAGTGGTCTGTATGATAATGTTATAGAGGCTTTTGCAGGTCCAGCCTGAGTCCTCCACTGAGCCCCACTGCAGTCAGTCTCTTTGTAGAATAACTAATAGCCCACAAATCACACATCACATTGCCTCGCTCACACACTGGTGAGCCCTAAGGACATATTTTGTCTAGCCTGCTCACTGCACACTGAGCATCCTTCGCAGCCATTCCACACTAGTGATTTTTACATCTCAAAATACTGCTAGGAGCACAATTTCCCACTCAGGCTCCAGATGGGACCCAGGAGATGCCGAATGCGAGTGGCTGCTTAAAACAAAGTCACACATGGTCAGGAGGAATTCAGACCAGGAAATCCCCGCTTGCCTCCTGTGGCCAGCTATTCCAGCTACTGCAACAAAGGTGCTCGGACATTAGCTCTGGATTCCACTTGCAAATATTCCAACATTTGCATCTTGCCTGTTCTACTGCAAAGTCAGACAAGACCTAAGACTCAGAAATAAGCAGAGGGACTGAAAATGAAAAGCCTCTGCCTCCCTCCATCAAGCAGGCACATGTGCCATGCCCTCTGCTAGCCAGGGGAGGAGAAAGAACATCATCATTTTTTTGCTGGGCAGCAGGAACATGCTGGTGAATTAACCATGCCCTCAATTCTATAGGGAACGGTAAGTAATTTATGCCCTAAGGAGCAGGGGGTTGCTGCACACAGGGAGAAGAGGGAACAGGGCTGTGCATTCAGGTCACATTCAATGGGGGCTGTCAGATCTCTTCCATCTAAACCGCTTCATCACACTATTATTATTTACCAAGGCCTGTTTGTGCTTGGGGGTTTTACAAAAGGTAAGAGCAGAGGACCAAGCCCTACGGTGCTCGCCCTGTGGCAGCAGCACCACCAAAGCCCAGCGGAGCTACTGGTGCCCCAAACTCCCTCCACCAGGCCGAGGCGCAGGAGGCTGCAGAGATCCTCAAGCTCAGGGGCTGGAGGCTGCGGAGAAGGTGGGACTCACAGAGGACCTTGGGGAGCGAGGGGCATCACTGCACAGATGCAGAGATTGATCTAGGCGCAAAGCCAGCGAGGCAGAGGACAGCTGTTGGGAAAATCTGGGCAGCAACAGGAGTTGAAGGGAATAGTGGTGAAGGGGGATGAGGTTTGAAGGTCAAGATTCAAGAGCTCTCTGGTCCCACGGGAGCTGAGAGAAGGAGAGTCTTGCATTCACCTGTGTTGAGGCACCCAACACTTGAGCACTACGCGATGGTCCCGGTGGCAGCAACAGCCCAGGAGCTAACGGAGGAAGCAGCAACCTGCCCCGTGCAGTCCCCAGCGAGGGGCTGGGTCCCTGCAGAGGACCTGGCAGAGCCCAGAGCCCCTCTAGGGGCAGCTGCCTGTGTGGCTAAAGCCAGGACAGGAGGGACGTCTCCTCCCTGGCAGCCCTCAGCTTCCCCCGAGGCTGGAGCGATTCCACTGCAGCATGTGCAGGGAGCAGCAGGACAGCCGGCAGTGCTCAGATGCACCTCAGGAGCAGGATGCAGCCTTTCAGATGCACCTTTAGATATCACCTCTGGGCAGTCATCTGAAAGGGAACGCTGCTGTTTGGGCTGTATTTCTGACGGGTGACTGCCCTTGGCCTCCCAGGGGCACCAGCACAGTCACCTGGGGGCAGCCAAGCCCCAAATATGTTTAGGTATCACCCTTCACCTGTTTCTATTGCTGTCATCTGCTGGGGCAAAGGTAGGAATTGCAAAACATGATGATTTTCCAAAACTTCCAACCAAAACGAAAGCTGCAATTACATGTAAATGGAGGAGGTTTGTTAGCTTGCTTCCATGGGCCGAGCCTGGCGCTGCGACATTTCCCCAAGGACTGCTCTCAGGGCTGGCACATGGGAACCGAGCGGGGACGCTCTGAACTGAAAGTTCCAAGGTATTTTTTCCAGAGCTGAAATCTCGAAGCTTTGCAAGAGCTTCACATCCTCCACAGAGCCGGCACGGGGGCAGCCCACAGAGGTCGGGAATTACATACCTCCTCCAGACAAAATACATGCACTGCAGACATCCCAGTCCAACGACAACTGGATTGTGCCTACGTATAAACCCATTTCCATCTTAAGGAGCAACCGGACTCAAACAGGAGCCTCCAGAGCTGACAAAACCCAAACCTAACGCACAGAGCTGGTCTCTGCAGGGGGCCGGTGTGCCCCATGTGTCACGCACCGAGGCATGCGCAGGATAGGGTGACTATTTGTGACACTGGGCTAGTGCATGAGAAGCAAAGTACTAACTTAATCCTTTATTTCTGCAACTTTCCCTGACTGGAGGAGAGTGAAAAGTCAATCTGCCTTTTAATATCCTTTGCTTCGTATCATCTGAGGTATAATAGTAACACTCAAAAGGAAACAGCTCTGGAGATAAGAGAAATTCAGTCTTTACATCCTTTTAAAAGCTCTCAGGGGCAGAGGCCAAGCGGGGCGATACCCAACAGAAGCATCTAAACCGGGTGGACACACTGGGCTGCTTGTAGCCCGCCTCCATCTGCTTTGATTTTTTTTTTTTAGAGGGTGTTAAGCCATGGGGAAGGCTGTGCATTTACAGCTACGAAAGCAGCTGCTCTGTGGCAGGACCCCACAGCGCGGGGCGCTAGCTGTGAAGACGCAGGTACCAGCGCAGGGATGCCGAGGAGTGGTGCGATGCTGCCGCGGCAGCGGGGTCGGCTGCAGGATGCCCAGGCACCAACAGGCTCCCGCTGCTGGGGGGAGCGGGTTCGCACCGAGCTAATGAATTAATTTCACAGGAATAAGCCCAGGTCCTGCTGGCGCAGCACACACGGCAAGCCCGCGCTCACCACCGCTCACCCTGATAAGCACCGACACGCTCATCTGCTTCGCGCCAGACTTCCCTGCCCTTCGCACAGACGCTGCCTTTCCCAACTCCAGGGCTGCCTCCTGCAGCTCCCAGAGCCCAACGCGGAGCCGCCAAAACATCACCTCCCAAAGCACCTGAGACAACACAGCTCCTCCACAGCAACCTGTGGGCACTTCCGAGGTCGAGGCAGGATGGAAACCCACTCCTCAGGCTCCCAGGGCCCGAGATGAGGGACAGGACGACCCCCGGCTCTGCCTCTGCCGCGGGGCAGCTGTGTGGAGCAGAGGGGCGCTGGCAGCCTCCCCCCAGGTTCCTCCGAGCCCCCCCCCAACGCCTGCACACCCACAGACCCCTCGGCTTTCACCCGGCCGTGCCCAGGAAAGCCACCTCACAGACCTCCCATCAAGAAACAATGCACGGCCCGTCCCTTCCCGGACTGAAGCCAGGCCCCCAGCTGGCCCACGAGATACAGGGCTTGTCCTACATCTCAATACCAAATTCATGCTTTGGCTTTCCTGTCCCTTCCCTTCTCAAGGGGAGAGGTACCACACCGCTGCCAGAGGCCGGTCCTCTTCTCACAGCTCCCTGTGCTCACCTCTTTCTGCCTTCACGGGCTCTTTCCATGGTGGCCATAGCCGAGGGTGCCAGGGAGCATCAGCGGGCTGCAGCGCCCGCGGGAGAGCCGCATCCCTCAGGGCTCCCGTGGGCTGGGACAGGGAAAGGGAGCAAAGGAAAATGGAGGCTGGAAACTTCTGGAGGCTGAAGAATTTCAGGGCCAGAGATGAGTCTTTAACCGGGCTAGACGAAGTAACCCCCTTTGCATTTTTCCCTCTCACCACGTTTTTCTCACCACCGTGGGGGAGACTGTTGGTGACACTGTTTGGGCAGGGGGAGGCACACACCCCCCACCCAGCAGGGCGCTGCAGGAAGGGGAGCGACAGGCTGAGCCTGGCCCCATGCCCTCCTCCTGCACAGCTCGACACGTGGCACGAACCACTTAGGAAACGATGCTGGGCCGGCCATGGAGCTTGCGGGTGCCCACACCCCCGTGTCAGTCCCGGCTAGTCAGGCACCTGCTGCCGCCCGCGGCCCCGTGCTCAGCTCCCGGCCAGCCTGCTGGCCTGCGGGCAAGCGCAGCCCTCCTCTCCAGGCTGCCTCCGGCAGACATCAGAGCGGGGCCGCGGCGGTGGCGTGAGCAGGCTCGGGCAGCAGAGCCCCTGCCCCGCAGCTGCGCCTCGGCACCGGCTCAAAGCACCACCACCGTCTGGAAACGGGGAACGCGGGGCTTGAAAGCTCCCTGATCACAAGCATCTTTGGCAAAGCTGCTGGAGTGCCCAAAGTGTAACGCGAACACAAGCAGCTACTGAGGGTTTAATCTTTGTTTTGGTGCTTTTTTTTTTTTTTTTTTAAAAAGTAAGCTTAAATAGGGACTGAAAAAAGCCTTCACTCAGCAGGGAAAGAAGAAAGCTTCCCCAAACAGAAGCTCTGTGGAGTCTAAGTTTCCATTTAGCAATCATTAAGGCCAGTGTGTTCACACTTGAAAGTTAGACATCCTGTTCCAGGCTCAGCCCGCTAAAATAAGTGACCCAATTTGCAGAGGTGCTGGGCTCCGGTAGCCTCCCTCTGACCTGGTGGTACCAAATAAAATTGACTCAATTCCTTTTTTCACAGGAAGTTATTATCATCTGAAAGACTCACGTGCTTTTCTTCCCCCCTCTCAGACAAATACATATGTACAGGGGGGAAAAAAAAAAAAGAAAGAGTCAATAAGGGTCAGTGTTACAATAAAGACTTCTTTGGTCCCTGGGATTCAAATATCCTGTTTTCAGGAAGTTCCGGTGCACACCCAGCTACAAAGAGTTAAGAAACATGTTTCTGTGGGACAAATGCAAACCAAGATGCATCAACAGAACCCCAAACTAAATTCCAGTTAGTACAAAGGTGACAAGAGGGTATTTAGGGTCCAGGGTGCTCTGAAGCACCACGTCCCCCAAAATAATTACACCCTCTGAGCAGTCCTTCAGCGAGCCCCATCCAAACGAGCTTCTGCAGACTAAACTGTGAACTTCATTTCAAATTCAGGTATTCTGAACTTGTTAAATGCTGTATTACAAGTTTTCATCGCCAAGTCCCTGATATACGTTCATAGCACATTGTTGGATTTGCAACAAGGGCCCTTGAGGGATCCCTGTGTCATCCCATCTTTGCATGTGTCAAAACCAGCTGCGAGCATTAGCACAGCCCATTGCACCCGCAGCGCTGGCACGACCTTACAGTGAGGGTTATGCCCATTCCCAAACCGCAGCTGCAATGCTGAGCCAGGGACGCACCGTCCCTCCCGCCAGCGCGGGGGGGTTGGGATGGCAGGCAGAGTCCCCATGCCTCAACCACACCGAGCTCCTCGGACCCCAGCGCAGACCAGTGCTGGACTTGCTCTCCCCTGGGACGCCGAGACCACGGTCCCCTCGGAGAGCATCCTGCACGGGGCTGTGTGCCGCAGGCGCCCGGCATACAGCCACGGCTGATTATGGCCTGATTAGTCTTAATGACTTCCTCTCTCTAAATGAGCATCCGCAGCTAAGGAAGGAGCGGAAGCTCCTCTCCTCCCATCACGGCATACGACGCGCCGAGGAGCTTGCCCGAACAAGGCAGCTCTCCAGAGATGGCGACGGCTTCGGCTTTGCTTCTACCTCCCACCCACCTCCACACCTGCACGAGACCTCTGGTATGGCCGTCCCCTGGGTTTCCCCCTCGTGCAACCCCCCGTGGGACCCCTCTCCCTCGAGCACGCCCTAAGGAGGGCCAGCAGATCCCCGCCAAATCCCCGGCACTGGTCAGGACTGGGCTCAGGCAGGTCCCAGCCATGTAACACCCAAAACCATGGGGGAAGAGCCAGGTGGAAAGCGCAGGGAGCTGCGGAGGCTGAAGGTCTTCCTGCCACCCCCAGGTTCTTCACAAGGAGCCACCTCCTCCACACTGGCTACAACCCTGCGTTTCAGCCCATGCTTCGCCTCACCAACGCGCTCTCCTCCTCCTTCTCTGGCAATGTGGCAGGGCCACGTCCTCCTGGTTTTGGTGGGTACTCTCCTCTTCTACGTGTTGCGCTGTTTGGGTGTCTCCCACCTATGTGGCTTCAGACACTGCCTTTACAGCAGCAGCTACATCTCTACTACGGCCAGTTTGGACACCAGCTCCAGCACCTCTCCCTGTACCGCTCCCAGGGTCCCTCCGGCAGCTCGACACCCCAAAACCAGCAGTGAGGTGCAGCTCCGGGGCCACGGTGTGTGCATCTGGGCTGGCTGGCAGGCAGCGGTTGGTAATCCGGCCGGAGAGGAGCTCAGCTCAGTCCTTCAACTCCCCTCTCTGATTCCAACGCTATCCCTTACCGTATTAATGGGATGCATCGGAAGGGTGAGCAAGCACAAGCGCACAGTCCCTGTCCGAGAGATTCACGTGCTCAAGGGAAGGGGTGGAAAAATCTTACAGATGAATAAAGAAATCAAGGAGATAAATGTCCTCAGCTATCCACTCCTAAATGAACTCTGTATGTTTTGGGAAGGAGCACTGAGAACAACTGACCCTCCTCAGCCCCATCCAGGGGACGGGTGACAGCAGGACATGGGATGCTCCGGGGTGGGCGAGGGCAATCAGCTCACGCGGCATCTGGGTGTTAAGGCGTAAGTTTTCCCAGGAGACACACAGGGAGGGGGAATGACATTCTAAAGCATTAACTGTGCCTTGGTTCCAGCTGGGCGGCAGGAAAGAAAGGTCAAGACCATCAGAAATATCGGCTGCCTCCCCTGTCCGCGGGGCAAGAGGCTGAGAGCGGGCGCAAGCCTGGATTTTGGGGGAGGAGAGCAGCTCAGCGCCTGGTTATAGCAACTCAACTGGGTGATGACGGCAGGATCACCAGACGGAGATGCCCAAGAAACAAGCTGAGAGGTGAAATCAGATGGAGGGGAGATATATTAGGAACAGACACGCAGATTTACACATCGTGAGTGAGGAGGTGACAAACAGGTCTGTGGGATGGGAATCAAACTCTCACAACGAGGGAGTGGAGTGAGATGAGGCGTGGTGGAGAGGGAAGACCCTCCCGGGACTCCAGCTGGCGGGAGGACACGCTGGAAGAGATGCTGGAGGTGGAGAGAGGGTAGAGGGACCCACCAGAGACTGCAGAGCAGGGTCCCAGCAGACGGACAGGGTCAGGAACAGACAAACACCGCATTCAGCGACAGAGCCAGACGCGAAGGGCAAGTTTCACTACAGTTGTAGCTACATTTAGGTTGCCAAAAATACCTTTTACAGATTGGCTGTCTTTAATTAAAAGGATGTCTCCTGTGCTCCTGGCACGATGCAGAGCTCGTCCTGCCACGCGGGGCTCTGCGGGGGCCTTTCCCACCGAGCGGCTCCTCTCTGCCTGCGTCCCCCTGTGCCCCGCCAGCGCGGGGCAGGTCAGGCAGCGGTGCTTCCCCCCAAATGCCCCTTCACGGCGCAGGAATGAAGCGAAGGAGGAAAACTTCACCCCCTTCCTGTTTTGGCTTCTCTCCTTCCCTCCAAACGCAGAGAACGCTTTCCTCCTCTCTCCTCCTCCACCTTTCAGTGCAAAGATTTAGCTAATTTCTTCTATGAATAGCACAGGAGTAGCCATAGCAACATCACCCTGCCAACCTCACCACCTCCACTGCCTCCGTGTCCCCGGCACCCCGTTCCTCTCACCCTCCCTCGCACCTCCCCAGGGAACATCTGGGGCTTCAGCCATTTCCCACGAAGCAACCCGCATTTGGCTTCCCGCCTGCCCCCGTCGGCGCGCTCCCTCCCTCCTTCCCTCCAGCCACGCCTGCCCATCGCTCAGAAACCCACCCCGGACCCCCACGGCCTCCCCAAGGCTCTTTCCTCCCCACCGCCCACGCCCCAAGAATCAGGAGCCCCAAACCCCGCCACAGCTGAAGGCTCGTGCTTCTGCCAAAATGGGCTGCCCTGCGCTCACCTACTCCAAGTACTACCCCAGCGCACGGGAGGAACTGTAACAAGCAATGTTTGTGCGTGGAAAAAAAACCACCGCTTTCGGTGAAAGACTCGCTGCCCAAGACAGGCAGGGAGGACCCGTCCCCGCCTCCCTTGCCTGGCCACGGAACACCTCTGCTGGGGGGGCCCCGCCAGCCCAGCGCGCCCTGGGCACCTGCAGGCGGTCGGGGACTCGTTGCGATGCTACTGTAATCCCCCCCGCACCCCCAGGAGGGAGAAAGGGGCTGCGGGGGCGGGGGGATAGACAGACACCAGGACATCGCATTTCTGGCCAAGCAGGGCCACCAAACCTGGGGCAGCCCCGGGGGCCGAGGGCGCTTCCCTCCCACACGCCGGGGAACTGCACTGCCCCGGGGTCCCTTCCCCAGCAGGAGAGGGGCTGCCCGTGGCCCAGCCCCACCAAATCCATGGCAAAACACCGGTGAAACCCTTGGGAGCCTCACGGGGGACCCCACTTTGGCCACCGTGCCCAGCAGCAGGGACCTCGGGGTGAACTAAGCCGCAGGGCTGGACCTTCCCTTTTGGGATGGAACCGCGCCGGCTGGTGCCGGACCCGCAGCGCAGGGCGAAGGGGCTCGGGCATGGCCGGGCATCTCAGCGCTCCTCTCCCGAGAGCTCGTGGGCGTCAGTGTGCACGGAGAGGAGGGGTTTGAGTGTTCTGCTCCTCTAGCGCTGCACATCAGGGATGCTTCCCCGGATCGCGCTGCCATTCCTCCCCCAAAGCTGGGAGTCCTCCTTTCACCCCAGTCTGGCAGGGCAGGACTCGCATCCCCTGCCAGCGAGCAAGGGGGGACGAGGAGGGCGCAGAGCCAGCCAGAGGGACAGCCACGGGAACAATGGAGGACAGCAATGACAGCAAGCGCAGGGAGCAGGGACTGATGAGCAGGGGGCATGGATAGATAAGGCAGAAGAAATGGAAGAGATCGCAGAGGGGAGAAGAAAAGCAAAGCAAAAAGAAACGAGAAACCTAGAGCTCAGAGCTTTCCTCCCTCCCTACGGTCAGGATTAGGGGTTCTCAGTTACTGGCATTGCCTGAGCAAGCTAATTTGTGTCCTGGAGAAGGGGAGAGGCAGGAGGAGAGAACCGACGGGGCACCAGAGGTGAGAGGAGGTGTGGGTTGATGCTGGGACCGTGCCGTGTGTTGGGCAGCCCGCGTGGGCACGTCTTACATGCCACAGGGCTGCACACAGGGTCTGCGAGTACACATGATGTCAGAGAACATACACCACCATATGCAACCGTGAGCACGTTTCCGATGTCAGAGCATCCGCGCGCGCAGGCGGTGTGCGCTCTCCTCTGCTTGCGTGAAGAAGCGAGGGGAGGGAAAAAAAAAAAAAAAAAGGCTTAAATGAGAGGCGGTGTAGCTCCCCGGGAGGTGAACAGATCCCTGCTTTCCCGGGGATGCCTCCTGGCCCCGAACACCCCTTCCCACCTCTGCTGCTGGAAGTGCTTCCAGGGACAGGGAGCTCATTTAAAGGGGCAGCCCTGAAAAATGGCAGCCCTACCTCTAGCCAAGGCTCTCGAGGACGCGGAGGCTGCCTCAGCTCCTGCAGAGGAGACCAGCTCCACATCCTCAGCATCCAGCCAAATCTACCCCGAGCCCGACATCCCCCAGCCTCCCAGAGCCAAACCCGCCTGCCTGGGCACAAGCCATGCCCAGCCGTTTCCATTTTACCACCTTTTGTCCCTCTGCCCACCACTGGCCTGGGAAGAACATGGATTCCTGATGGCTCAGCCACTTGCACCCTCGGATCAGAAGGGGAGCGTTGCTGAGGTATTTGCTGCAAAGCTTTGCTCATTGCATACATTTGCTACACACCAGGGAGCAATCCTGCCTGCTCTGATACAGGCAGCGCACATGCCACACACGTCATATTCTACATGCAGACCCCGCTATGCTCACGTAGCCTCACACACTGGCATCCTCTGTTGCTTGCAATACCGCGAGGAGCTTTTGATTATTTTTTTCCTCCATCTTCAGAAAGGCTAAGGCTGAGCAGAGATTCCCAACATGGACTTTCAGAGCATCCCAAGCCCCCGGGCTCCATGGCAGCACCACAAAGAGACAATGATTTCTCTTCCACCATTGCGAAAAAACATGAAAGGCTCCCCTGCCCAGCCTGCCACGGCAGCGATGCAGCTGGCATCGCTTCCTTCCCAGCCTGCTTGCAATCGCCTTACCAGGAGCCCTGGGCCGGACCTTTCATGCAAGCAGGAGTGGAAAGGAGGGAGCAGACACGCTTCAATTCCCTGCTCCCACCCAGCTCCCTGAGCTTGCTGCTCTGGATGGAGGGAAGGAAAAGAGACAGCGAAGGGAAGATGGAAGAACGCTTGCCAGGAATCAGCAGGCGAGAGAGAGCCGAGGCTGATTTTGATGCAAAGAGTGGCAGAGAAAGAGACAGAAAGCAAGACCAGGCTGATAGGAAGGTGGCTGGGTTTTTGGGTGCTTTCTGTAAACATCATCTAAGCATAGCAGCTTTTAATCTAATTATTTCAACCAGAGCTACAGACTGAGACAGTAATGAAGAAAAAAACAGAGGAAGGGAAGAAGAGGGTTGTGTTTTCCGAGGGAAAAGGAGGAGAGAATTCCCATTGATTCTCTTGTGCCTGCCTGCTACAGCATCTTGAAATAATAATTAGAAGGATCAATAAGAAATAATGTGAGGTTTGAAGATAATGAATGAAAGAGGCAGAAGAAGCAAATTGAAATGCCTTTCTCTAAAGCAGGGTAAATTATTTTTCAGGCAGGGTCTAGCCTCCATTTTAATGCTTTGCAAACAGCTCCAACCATTTTCTAAGCTGGCTTGTGGGTTCAAAACAAGACTGGTCTCTCCATTTAGGGGAGAAAGAGAGACACAGCCTGAGAATGGGTCCTGGAGGAGAACACTAATAAAATGAACGTGTGTGGGAAGAAATGGAGGCAGTGAAATGGGGCAGAAAGCACACAGCGAGCCAGCGACCAGAGCAGGGTTACGTAATGATCTCGGGGAGCGGGGACGTAGCAGCAGAGTGAGGAAACCACAACTCAATGGAGAGCGGGTGCCAGTTTGGGAGCGCTGGCAAGTGGCACCATGAGCCCGTGAGGCTGCCCGGCGGGCAGCACGCCCCACGCATGTTAACCACAGTAGGACGGGACACCCTCAACGCTGCCAGAGTTTCAGCCAACAGCATCGTAAGCAGCGAGGACCTCGGGTGGGGTGTCCGAAAAGCATCGCGCCTGATGCCCACCTTGTGCTGAGCGAGACCCAGCTGGCCCAGCTTGGCCCTGGGGAAGCTGCTCCGATGCAGAGCTCCTACATCGGGCAGGACGGCGGCGGCCAGCCTGGGCGACGGCGATGCCAACCCGAGCGATGCCGGTAGCCAACCCGAGCGACGGTGACGGCCAACCGCGACAACGCCAGCATCCGCCCCGGCCACCCGCGACGCCCCGGGGGTGACGCCGCACCCTGCCACGACCCCGCCGCTCTCCCCGGGTGACCCCCCCCATCAGCTGCCCGCCCCGTCCCATCCCCGGGAGCCGCCGCCCGGGGGGCTGGCCCGTACCTGCTCGTACCAGTCGCGGCTCGAACACGTGCACTCGGGCCACCAGCCCGGGCCGCTCCCGTTCACCTTGGGCGCGTTCTTCCCCGGCGGCGGCGGCGGCTTCAGCGCGGCGGGGGTCGCGGGCGGGGGGCCCCAGCTTGGCCTTGCCGCGGGCGGCGGGCGCGGCGCCCCCCGGGGCGGGCAGGGTCTGCGAGCCGTACCCGCCGTAGCCGTACTGCTCGTGCTGCCACTCGCCGTAGGAGGGGGGCTCCATGCGCCGCAGGGCCGCCATCCGCGTCACCTCGTAGCACTCGGGGCACTTGCAGCAGTGGTGGTGCTTGTGCATCGCTGCCCTCACACCATAGAGCCGGCAGGGAGGGAAGGAGGGAGGGGAGGAGGGAGGGAGGGAGGCGGCGCGGAGGGAGGGAGGGAGGGATGCTCGGGGGGCGGCAGCGGCCCCCGCCCCGCGCAAGGCGCGCCTGCCGCCGCCTCCTCCTCCTCCTCGCCCGCTCGGCGCCCCCGGCCCCCGCGGGCGGAGGAGGAAGAGCAGGAGGAGGAGGTGGAGGAAGGGGGGTGGGGGGGTGGTCTACAGCGCGGTGATCTCCGCGGGGGCGCGCCGCGGCATCGCCCGCAGCGCCGCTCAGTCGCGGGGCAGCGGCTCCGTCCCGCTCGGCTGCATGGGGCGGCGCGGTGCGGTGCGGCCCGGCCCGGTTCGGTTCGGTTCGGGAGCGCGGAGCGCGGCACCTGCGGCGGCGCGAAGCATCCCCCGTCTCCTCCCTCCCCCCCCTCCGGCGGCCAATCCGCGCCGGCGGAGCCTCCGCGCCCCCCCCCCGGCCTCCGCCGGCCGCGCTTGCCCCGCCGGAGGGGACCGCTCCCTGGCAGGGGGGGGACCGGGGAGCCCCCGCGCTCCCCCCCCCCGCGGCGTCCGGGAGGACGGGAAAGGAGAAATCCTCCGCCTCCTCCATCACCTGCGGCTGCCCTCGCCCCGTCCCCGGGCAGCTCCGTTCCCCCAGCCCCAGCACGGCGCTGGGCGGCCCTGCCGGCTTTGTTGGCTGACACCAAGAGGTGGTCACTTCCCATCAACCCTGAGCCGCACTGGAGTATGAAATCATCTTTCCAGACCCGGAGCGTGGTCACTGGCCCCGCGGCAGCATCTCGGTTGCATCCCCACGTCAGCTCTCACCCTGCTTTGCTGGAAATGGTACTGCACGCGCCAGCACAGCACCCTGGGGTTACTGCCGCTGCCCTGGGGGCCGCAGGTGCATTGGGAGTGTAGAAACCCCAGGGACCTTTGCTGGGCCTTCCACCTCCTGCTGTCCGGGGACGGATGGTAAAAGCAGAGTGGAAATGCCCGCAAGGGCGCTGCTCGCGGTGGAGCTCAGGCAGTCCCTCACCTCTTGCACAGGAGTGCCAGACTGGAAGAAGTTCAGAAGAGAGTCACCCAGACAAATTGAAGGGTAGAAAGAAAAAAAAAAAAAACCAACATTACAAAAAACCACATCTGACCAGTTAGAACCTGAACCCAGCCTCCTAATGCCTAAGGGGTGTAATAAACACTAGGGTGGGTGAAGAATTATTTGAAGAAATGGTACATAAACATATGGAAGAGCAATGAAAGGTGTGCAACGGGGCGCCCACTGGATACGGGTAATGGAATGAGACAGAAGCGAGAGGGGGCTGCAAGACATGGTGGTTCAACACCCCAATTCAGGCCGCAAGAGCTGCAGGCTCCTACTGGCCTCCCGCAGCCGTCACGCTATGGCCCTGCTCGCAAGCGGGGCTGTGGGAAGAGGAAGCACGTGACGGCTGGTCAGACGGACGCCCCTGCCCGCCCTTGTTTCTTTAGCTCTTTAAACCGCAATACAAAATTACTTCTGCACTTCACCACCACCAATGGCTCCCACAGTGTTTGCTCCCAAGTGGTCAAGTGAAATAGTTGCTTCTGGGCAACGGGGAGGGTGCAGAAGACATCCCATAATTGGGATCTGTGTTGTCCCCAAGCCCCACCGCGCGGTGCAGAGCCTGTCCTTTCCAGCTCTGCCTGCGCTTCATCGCCTGTGGGCTGCTGGGGTTACCGCCGTCACAGGATCGTGTGCTGCTCCGTGCTTAATGCCACAGAGCGGTGTTGTGGCTCAGATACGTTACAATGAAATTTCCCCAGCTGCGCGCTTAGGACAGTTGTAATGTTCCTGGGTCAGCCAGTCTAGAGAGCCTGTCCCCACCACGCTGGCCTCGAGCGGCCGAGCACCGCACCGCTGCTGAGCCCTCGGAAACAGCTCCGCAGCTCACCCTGCTGCTCCCAGGGGCTCTCGCTGATGAACGGGCAGTGGGGGGACCTGCGCGCTCCTTGGCACTGACCCAAAGACGCCGCAAGATGAAGCCAACAGATGCGCGTAAGAAAGCGCTTCTACCCTGCAGAGCTCAGTGCCACAGGACACTGCGGATCCCCAGGCGCGCACTAAGGCAAGGAAGGATCGGCTGCCTGCACGCAAAGCAAGCTTGTTTGGAGCGATTTTAAACAATGAAAAGCTGTGTTTGCGTGCGTGGAAGGGAAGCATGCAGTGTTGGCATTAACAGGGAACTTTACACTTCAGGCTCTAAGAAACGAAGATCATCTCCACATCTACTGCTCCCTGTGCCACCTCCCAGAGCACGCGGCGCCGGCCCTGCAGGAGGACGCGGGGCCGACGAGCCCTGTGCTCCAGGGAGATGCTGTACCTCCTCGACAGCCGGCGTGGACCAGGGGGCTGGGGGCTGTCATCCGTGGGGAGAGGGCACCTTGCAGCAGTGAGGTGGGAACGAGGGGAGGGACTGGGGCAGGAGTGAAGCTGAAGTAGGGCATTGCTGCACCACAGCAGAGCAATCAGCCCTGTAGAAGCAGGCAGGTGGGCAGTGTCTCCTGCATGCCAGTAAAAGGACATGAAGTCCATCTTGGCTACCCGCTATCCCCCACCCAGTGGCACCTGTGAGATCTGAGTCACTTCATCAATGAGATGCGCGCGGAACCTGTAACACAACCACAACCAACGACTGCTCCAGCCCAGCGGCGAACCTCCCGCCCACCGCAGTTCCCACCCTAGCGTGGCACAGGGCGCAGGGGCCATGCCGCGTGCAGAGCCCCTCTGGCCACCCAGTGAGGGCCCCTCCACCACCATCAGCCTCCACCAAAGCCATCTTTGGGCCAAGGTCAGGCAGGAGACCCACGTCTGGAAGAGGCTGACTTGGGTGGGAGGAGAGTACCGGGGAAGGGCACATGCAGAGTTTGTAATCCCAACTGCTTGCACCCGCCCTGCTCCAGCCACGTCTCCGCCATTCACTCTGTCCCACGGTGGGGGCAGGCAGGGACGTGGGCATTCACCTAGCAGGGACGCGCGGCAGCAAAGGACAATACCTGTTAGGGAAAAGTGTTTTAATAATGAGCTGAGTGAACAATTAAGAGAAGCATTTTATTTCCACCCCCCCCACCCCTCTCCCCATGGCAGACTGGCGTGCATCCCCCACAAGGAAGGTCTCTGGTCCTCTCCACGCTTGGCCTCCAGCAGCCCCACAGATGGGGCAGCCGTGCACGCACTGGGCAGCCCCAGACGGGAGACACCCTCGCTGCCAGCCCTGGAGTGCCAGCATCGCTGCCTCCACCCCACTCTGCTTGCCAGCTTGCAAACTCAGGGACGGCTCCACAATCTAAAACCCTCTGCTGCTTCCCCCAGCTCTCCGATCTGCTAGTGGCTCCTCGCCACCTGCGAACACAGGGGCCTTCAGCCTCAGCCGCCGCAGCGCTGATGGAGCCCTGCCCTACCTGCTTGCAGCTCCCCTCCTGAAAACCCGTACGTCCCATTTTAGCTGCTACGAGAGTTGTTTTAATTCCTACTCATTTGTAGTGAACCGCGTGTGCCGCCTGCTAGCCCCAGTTAAAAGGAAAAAAAAAATATACAAAATCCCTGGTTGCTGCCGCCTGCTTGCAATGCTCCCTGACACTGCGCGGGGCTGGGGACGCGTTACCGAGATCAGGAGAAGGCTGGGGCTGGCCGGGGCATCCGCATCCTCCACTTCTCCAGCTTGCCTCAGTGAGTAGTGGTGTTTGGCTACTGGGAGCGGCACTGTTGGAGCCCAAATGGCATGGGCACCTGCACTGGGGTGCCCAGACCAGGGTCTGGCAGGGACGGCGCAGTGCCCAGTGCCTTCAGGCAGCTGTGGGCATCTCTTCCCAGTGATGTGGGCATCGAGCAGGGCTAAAGGAGCGGGGAGCTGATTTCCAGGCAGGTGCCTTCATGGAGAGAAGCAATTCGAGGAAACCAAGAGCTCTCTCATCCTCTACCCTCTTCCTACCAGAAGCCTGCCCGTCTTATTTAAATTCAGCTTTGGCAGCTGCTCTTTTTACAGGTGCTAATTTCAGCAAAGTGTCAAGAAATCCCCGGAGATGGTGCTATTTACATGGCACGAAGGCAGCACGGAGCTAGTTTTTATCTGGTGTTGCCGGCATTTCAGCCCCTGTTGTCTCTTCCTTCCTCTCACATGAAGCCCTGCGGGAAGAGGCAGGCAGGTGTGAGGGACCAGGAGCTGGGGGCGCGTTGCACCTACGGGCTTTCTGGGAGCAGAAGACGGGGCAGGCTGAAGGCAGCCAGCTCCTCGCAGTGACAACGGTCACGCGAGCGCTGTCACACTGCTCCTTGCCTTTAGCCCAGGCGGGAGCTGGGTCCTGCCAGGGGAACCGAAGCCACGCGTTAGCTCTGAGCCCGGGTGCAGAGGGGGAAGGTGTCACCCTTGTAACGCTGGGGGAGGAGGTGGGGGACACTTTTGCATGGGGGAGGTACCTTCCTCGACCGCAATCACCTGCAAAAAGCTACCCGATGTCCAAAGCGCAGGGGAAGCAGCGGAGTCTGCAGCCACCCGGCTGAGGACGGGGGCGAGGAGCGCCAGGAGGTGCGTGCGTGGGGAGGGGGGAGCAGGCCATGGGGAGATGAGCCGCCAAGGGAGGAATCAACCGAACGCGGCTCAGTCTGTCAGTCGGCTCCTTAGCACTACAACAGACCCCCATCCACCGGTGATTTGCAGTTTGCTGTGTCTGGGGCTCGTCAAATGAAACTGGAACAGGCGCTCTGCAGAGCCACTGGGCAAACGGGGCTGGCGGCGCCCGTGAGTGCTGGAGGGTTTGCGCAGTCACGGGTGAGCGGGAAGGGGCAGAATAACGAACATCTCACACTGAGACTCTTCCTCCCTGCCACCAGCAGCGATTCACGCCAGGAAATGTGCAGCGGGGATAATAATAACCAGGCATACCAAGGGACCGATAGCTCTCAGCTCTCAGGGCAGTTGCCAGAGAAATTATTCTCCTCCAGGGCAAAACCATTTTCATTCTATTAATGATTGATGATACATTGCCCAGTGCCACTGCGCAGTTCCCCCATCCTCACCTGTGGCAGCAACAGTGTGAGGGTCTTCAATAAACACCACCGGCTGCTTTCTGCAATTGAAATTGCAGCCATCTAAATGTCTTCCATGGCTGCACTGGTGGGGGAGAGGAGCGATGGAGACCTGCAGCAGGTTCCTGCAGCAGAGCCCAAGCTCCCTCCCCATAAAGGAGAGCCTGGAGGCTCTATTTAATAGCAATCAACTGCAGCAGGCTTTATGGATTTCCTGACAGCCTCACAACGCCCACAGCCGC
Organism: Pluvialis apricaria; assembly: GCA_017639485.1. NCBI lineage: Eukaryota > Metazoa > Chordata > Aves > Charadriiformes > Charadriidae > Pluvialis > Pluvialis apricaria. The sequence continues at coordinate 24,771,840 of CM030017.1, read as the reverse complement.
TCTCCCCATCACCCGGCAGAGAGGCTCCTGCCTTGTGCTGAGCACTTGAAGCACGGGCTGGCCGTGGGCTGCCTTCCTGCGGCACCTCCCTGGGCGCGAGGGGGGAGCCTTGCTGCTGCACAGGCACGGCAATTACAGCACTGCCGCGTCTTGGGCTCTGTGGGCGCCCAGTCCCTGCGCGTGCCTCATTGCCTTTAGAATAAAGCATATTTCCAGCCTGATGGAGCAGAGGGAAGGTTTGAAAATGTGCCCAGGGCACAACGTCACCACTCCCGGCCAGAGTCAAGGCAAGGTATTTCAAAGTCTCATGTCTTTAAGAGAATCGGTTGGTATTTTTCTGGCCCTATACCTTGACCTCCAGCCAGTTGTGCCTAGTGTGACCCCACCAGACCATCCTGTTTCCCTGCACCTTTCCCTAGTCCCATGCTGTCCCTGGGTGTGCTTACACACTCAGAATTAGTGGCAGCCGTACACACCCCGCTCATGCCATACAAGGCTGTCGGAGGTCTCCCAGCCTGCTCTGCCTAAGCAGATGTGTCCTTGGGGCCACAGAGCCCCCCGAGTCAGCTCTCGCGAGCTCCCCATCAGCAGCCACCCCGGCAGGAACCAGGCCCACGCTCGGAGTGGGTCAACCCGTGGCTCTGAAAGGGCTGCAAGGGCTCAGCACCGCTCTGCTCAGATCTGGGGCTGCCCTGGGCAGCACAGCCCTGCCCAGAGGGACCGTGCCCCACACCCAGGGATGCCCTTTCCTCCATTATTCCCACCCTGCGTAGGGGGCGAGAAGGGGAGCTCTGTGGACCCACACTTTCTCTCCTTTGCTTGCCCAGCCCTGCTCCAGCCTGCCCCTTCCAGAGGGAGCAAAGCCCATCCTACATCTGGGTCGGGGCAATCCCAAGCACAAATACAGGCTCGGCGGAGAATGGCTGGAGAGCAGCCCTGTGGAGAAGGACCTGGGGGTGATGATTGATGAGAAGCTCGACATGAGCAAGCAGTGTGCGATCGCAGCCCAGAAGGCCAAACGTATCCTGGGCTGCATCAAAAGAAGTGTGGCCAGCAGGGCGAGGGAAGGGATTCTGCCCCTCTACTCCGCTCTCGTGAGACCCCACCTGGAGTACTGCATCCAGCTCTGGAGTCCCCAACATAAGAAGGACATGGACCCACTGGAGCGTGTCCAGAGGAGAGCCACGAGGATGATCAGAGGGATGGAGCACCTCTCCTGTGAGGAGAGGCTGAGAGAGTTGGGGCTGTTCAGCCTGGGGAAGAGAAGGCTCCGGGGAGATCTTATTGCGGCCTTCCAGTACCTAAAGGGGGCCTACAGGAGAGCTGGGGAAGGACTTTTTACACGGGCATGGAGTGATAGGACGAGGGGGAATGGCTTTAAGCTGGAAGAGGGCAGGTTTAGATTAAACATTAGGAAGAAGTTTTTCACTTTAAGGGTGGTGAGGCACTGGAACAGGTTGCCCAGAGAGGTTGTTGAAGCCCCGTCCCTGGAGGTGTTCAAGGCCAGGCTGGACGTGGCCTTGGGCAACCTGGGCTGGTGGGAGGTGTCCCTGCCTGTGGCAGGGGGGTTGGAACTCAATGATCTTCAAGGTCCCTTCCAACCTAAACCATTCTACGATTCTATGATCCAGCAGCCCCCGCTGCCCCCAGCCGGCGGCTCGCAGGGGTACCGGTGCCTCACGCGGGCTGTGCTGCCCCAGGACACGCTTCCCGGCGTGGGAACCTGCCCAGCCTCGGGGAGAGAAACGAATGCTGGTGCCCCTGGGAGCCCCGCACACCCGCGGCGGCGGCGCGGGCGCCCGTCCGGCCCTGGCCCTCCCCAGCGCCGCCGCGCTGCCCCCTTTAAGGCAGAAAGCGCAGCTCGGGGATTTCTGAATGGCTGTCCCCGCCCCCGGCCCCGCCTGCCCGCCGCTCGGCCAATCAGCGCGCGCGCCGCAGGGCCGCCGCCGCCGCTCCGGCCGCTCTTAAAGGCGCACTGCCGCCACCCGCCCGCGCCCTCCGCCGCCCGCGCGGCAGGAGAAGACGCGACCGCTTCGGCAGCCCCGAGGTGACCTTGAGCCCGGGTCCCGGCCGCGGGGGGGAGGAGGCGTTCCCGAGGCACCGGCACACCCGCACACACGCCTTCCCTACGCACGGGAGCGACACACCAACAACCCCGCACCTGGGTGACGGATGCCAGCGAAGGGGGATGTGCCGCTCCCCTCCCGCTGGCTTCGGGGCTTGGTTTGGCCAAGCGGTGGTGGGGTCGCAGGGCCTGGGCATCCACGGCCGGGGTGAGCTTCACCCCGAAGGAAGCACCGGCTCCGCCACCGAGCCACGGTGCGGTGAGAGCGGGCGGCTGGGAGAGGGGTTTCATCACCGCGCTCTGGCTGTGAACCAGGGCGGTAAGGCGGGAGCGCTCCCGCACCACCACAGCCCCAAAGCTTGCAAAACCTCCCTGCAAAAACACCCCGTGAGATTCAGCTACGCAAAACCTACCGCTGCGCCGAGGGGAAATAGCCACGCGGTACCCGCCAGGGCGGCGGGAACGGCCAGCGCAGCACCGGGGCCACCACACGCTCGCGAAGCAGCGGGGCAGAGCCTGCCCCTGCCTGCAGCAATGACCCCAGCTCCAGGACCAGCCCGGGGCTCCCCCCTGCACCGCAGCGCCGTACCCCCTCGCTCGCTCTGCCACAGCTCCTCCCGCGGGGTGTGAAATGATCTGGTCTAAAAATACCCCTGAAAAGGAGGGGGGACGGCCTGGCAGGACATTGCCATGTGTCCTGGACACGTGCAGGTGGGAAGCTGGTTGTGAGGCTGGGGAAGCGACGCCGGCCAGGCACGATGCTCTCCGTGCCAGTGCTTTGGGTAGAGGCTGGTGTGCCTGAGCGGTGCCAGCCCCGAGAGCTATCTAGGCCACAAACCGCCGGAGGCCTTTGCCCGAGTCTCAATACTTGGAATAATTTTTAGGTGCAATGCCAGCGAAGGCTCCTGCAAGATGCTTTGTCCCTGCAGGCTGCAGGGCTCCGGTGGGCGCTGCCCCGGAGCAAACCCTCGCTTCTCACAGCAGGGCACAAGGTCAGCTTGGAACATCGGCACTGCTGCAGCCATGCACCGTCTCACCTTCCAGAGCAGGCAGAGCAACACAAGAGGAGGCAGCACACAGCAGATGGCACCTTTCAAAGGGCTCACACTCAGATGCACAAGAGGGATTATTCCCAAACCCGCACTCATCCACTCTCCTCCTTCCCCTGCAATTCCCCTGGCTCCTACCAGTGCTGAGCATAATGGATCTCACAGTGTAGTTTGATACTGATCCTCCAAATCCTAAAGACTAAAAACCTTCATGAGCAGCTAGCGTGGCTGCTCTATTTATAACAGTGCTGGTATTGCCTCTGCCACCAGAATCCTGACTTCCGTCCAGCCCGATGCCATTAAGATGCAGCGATGTTCCCCCAGCTCCAGCGCTCCAGATAGAAAGCAGCTGGCCTGCCAGGCTCTGCCTTCAAGCTTGGTTTGTTCTCTTAAAAAATGGCAAGGAGAGCCCGTTTGTTTGGCAGTAACGCACCCAGGAGATTTGTCCTCAGCCTCCTGCGATGCTGGGGTGGCTGCGAGGGGGAGCGGAGCGTGGATGGGTGGAGGTCGGGGCGGCACATCCCATGCTGTGGGCACGGAGGCGCTGCTCTTTGAGAGCCCCTGGTTGGTTTGTGCTGCAGGAGACGGGCTCCAACGCTTCACTTCGGTGTCAGCAGGAATGCGGTCGGTGACCCGACAGGGCAGAGCAGGAAAGGAGGGACCAAGGTGCTGCACTGAAGCTGCACCGGGTCATTTTGGCAACTTGATGAGCAAAGCAGAAAGAGAGCCCGTGGGGATGGCGCGGCAGCTCATGGAGCTCCTGGCCACCGCAGTGGTGGGGCTGGCCCCTGCTCAGTCCCCAGCCTGCGGAGATGCCTGGGAATGGTCTCAGTTCTCGCTTTCAGAGCTACGCCTGAAACCCGCCAGTGTGAATCTCAGTGTGTGAGTCGCCCCAGCAGCCGTGCTCCCCTGGGGACGGGCAGACACGCGCACTGTACAGAGGCAAACAAAGCAGGAGCATGAATCTGGAGGGAGGATGGATGGACTCCAGGTTTGACGGGATGACTCTGGAGCGTGGCCCTCTGCAGGACACTCCCCAAAGCCTCCCCCTCACCGTCCCCTTTCCGCCACTGCACGGGCAGCACTGCGCGCGCTCGCACCATCACGAAATAACTTCAAACAGTGACGATGACTTGAATGAATGGATGGACCAAGAGCCCTGTGTCCGGCGGGGCTTTCCCACGCTGCGCAGTCAGAAAAGCCTTAGGGTCTGCTGAGGATCTTCCTTTTGCTGCTGGCTTTAGACAGCAATAGAGTAGGAACGGGTGGCCACATGTGAGCCTTTGGTTTGATAGCCCGGTGGCTCTACTGACTTCTTCATCCTCTGCTTCTCCTGAAATTAAACATACTCTCAAAGGTGCACGGGGATGTGACGGCGGGGAGGTCCCTCTGGGAGCTGGTTGCTCCTCTGCTCCCATCGCTTGAGCATTAGCCACTTCCCAGGATTTTGGGGTCGCAAGGCTGATGCTGCTGGGCTGGAGCTGAGATAAAGCAGTGGCCGGTCTGGCCTCCAGCGACGGCTTCGGCTGCCTGCCCAGCCAGCCCGCAGAGAGGCCACGGGGTGGTGGGGGCAGCAGGGCACGTGCAACAAAGCAACCTCATGGGGGGCTTCCTGGGGGGACTGCATTTGTTGTCAGACATTTGCCCCCATCAGGGAACTGCTTAACCTCCCTGATGCTCCTTGCAATCGCGAACAGCTACGCGGTGCTTTCCCTCTCACGCACCTCGCGCGGAAAAGGAAGAGCGGTGGGGCTGCAGGCAGGGCAGGGGGGGAGCGGGGAGCTCGCAGCGGGCATTGCCGCAGCTGCAGCATCCGCCACGCGCCAGTCGCATCCCAACCCGCTCCCGCCAGGCAAAGGCGCAGAGCACGGGAACGCCCTTCTCTTTGGCCAAAGGCAGATCGGGAAAGAGGAAAAAGCACTCGAGAGAAGGACGGGCGAAGCAGACAGCCGGTCGCCATGCTGGCGGCACAGCCTGCCTTTCTCTGCCAAATCCCCCGGGGAGCTCTGCGAACCTTTTTGGCGCTTGAGCTGTGGGTTATAGGGCAGACGGACGCATCTTCTTCAGTGGCAGGGAGGGCTCCTAACACCCTGCCAGGGCGTTTCTGTTGAGCCGGGCTGGGTCCTCCCTGGGGACGCAGGGAGGGAAGGGGACGTTTTTGGCCTCAGCCCAGCAGGGCTGAAGCACAGCCTGCACCTGGCACGCTGCGGGCGCGCTCAGCGGCATCCCACGCACCCGCAGCCTGCGAGAGCGGCAGCACCCTCTGCCAGCGAGGTTCCCCCTTCCCCGGCGATTTCAGAGCACGCACGGAATGTCTGTCCTCTGAAGCAGTCTCGCTTGCTCTCTCCATCACGTTCAGACCGGCTGTTGCTCAGCGTCAGCTGCTGGGCAGGGCAAGGACAGAGCCGCGGCGCTGGCGTCGGGCAGCGAAGCACCGAGACCCTTGGCGGGCAGGAGGGAGGGAGGGATGCAGGGGCAGGCGACGGCGGGAGGGGTGGCACGGCACCGGCGCGATGACAGGGATGAAGTCAGAGTGGCTGCAGAGCCGTGCTGGGAGGCAGGAGAGGGTGGCAGGGGAAGAGCAGCGCTGCTTCGCAGGCGCAGAGTTTCTGCTCATCAGTGGCATTGTTCCTCTTTCATTTATCTTTACAGCTGGCTGCTCGCTGCTCCCCGTGCGGAGGATGAGAACGGCGTTTACTGAGAGAAGCAGCCTTCCTGCCAGGCTGGGAGCGCAGGCGAGTGGCACCGGCCACGGGAGAGTCCTCGTGGCTCTTCCCGCTACAGATGCACACGTGCCCTGAGCAGCCCTGCTGGGGCAATTGTAGGGCTTGGGGAAAGGTTGAAACGGAGGATTCGGCAAATAAAACCCCACGAACCCCAGAGCTCAGGCAGTATTGTGCCTCTGAGCGCCTCAACAGGGCATTTCAGCTGGCTGAGTCCCTTCGCGCTTGCCCTGTTGGGGGCTGAACGTCCACTTTCCCACGGAGGGATGGTTTCAGCCCACTACGCCTTGCCGTCGGGAAGCACACGTTGCTGCTGTATTTACGGGTCCCGCTTCCTTTGCAGCAGCCATTTGCACGCTGCGGGGCTACACGGAGTGCACACGCGTCCTTGCCAGCAGACAGAAAATTTCCTGTTCCTGGAAGCATTTGTGCGGAGAGGCAATTTATTTCTCATGCGTCTTCCTGGCTAACGCAGGTTACGGTGGCTTTTGCTCTGCTCTCACTGCCGGGGGAGAGCTGCAAGCCGGGGAGAGGACAAAGCCAGGACAACAGAAAACTTATTTACATTGATGGCTGCGATAAGAGAATTACACTTACTTCAGGCAGGACAAGGCAGTTCATCATCTTGCCTTTTATCAGTGGCAGGGTGTCCGCTAGAGCTCTTGTTCCAGGGCTGATAGCACCAGGGGAGAGCTGCTCTGCCCTGCGGCTACTGCCCTCCTGCGCTAGCATTAAACATCACCCATTGTAAAAGCTTCCCCGGTTCTTCCAAGTACCATTTGCCATCTCGGGTGTGTTCCTGAAATCCACTTTGAAAACGCCTGGGGCAAAAAGCACACACCAAAGGCTGGGGAGGAAGATGTCGCGGTGGAGTTGGGCAGGAGCTGGGTGCGCAGGTGTCATCCAGCCCCGACACTGTCCTGCGCGCTGGGGCTGTCGAGAGCCGATGCAGGAGGCAGCGCTGGGCAGGAGCTGAGGTGTCCTCAGTGCCTTCAGGCAGGAGTGAGGGATGCGAAGCAGGGCCCGCGCTGCGGTCCATCGGCACGGCCGGCCCCATGTCACGGTCCGGTTCACTGACATGGGGGACTGCTGGAAATGCTCCCGCTCTGCCGGGGCAAGGCCTGTGTTCAGCGATGAAGACATCTCGGGGAACAGGCTCACCGCCGTGCCAAAGGCATCCGTTTCCCAGCCCAGGGGCTGCCACAGAGGAGCAGTCCTCGAGCCTGCAGCTCTCCAGCACCGCGTGGTCCCAGCTTCCAGGAACGCTGCTGGCTCTCCACAGAACGCCGAGTTTCAGGCAGGACGATGGGCACAGCTGAGCCCAGCACCGAACGCTGCCACCCCAACGTTTTTTCCCCTCCAGGTCCCCGCTCTGCCTGCAGCCAGGCTGTGAAGTGAAGCCATCCTCTGGGATGAAAGAGGCTGCCGATGAGAGAGCCCTGCCAGAGCTCAGCTCTCCCAGAGCCCCCTCCTGCCACCCGGGTCCCCACCGCCCCCTCCCTCTCGGGGCACTGACCCCCAGCTCCGGGCCGGCAGCCGTGGTCCCCATGGACCAGTGACCCCGAAAGCACCAGCGCCCAGCACCGAGGACCGGCTCCTGACCCGTACCGACACAAGCCAGGAAAGGAGGAGGCTGAAAATAAAAAAAGCTTCAGAAAAGAATGACAGGAATTATTTCAGGGCTGGAACAACCTGCCTCACACTGAGCGAGTGAAGAAGCCAATCTGTTTAGTTTATCTAAGGGAAAGTTAAGAGGGAACTTAGACGCATCTATAAATACCTACATGTTGGGAACATTTCTGATTGCCACCGTCCTTTATCCTAGCAAACAAAGGCAGCAAAATTTCCTGGGGCTGGGAGCTAAAGCGAGAGAAATCCAGGCTAACAGCAAAGTGCAGATTTTTTAATGGGAAGGATAAATAACCATCGGGCCAGCCAGGGTAGGGACACAGCAGATTCCCCATCGCATGAAGTCTGAAAATCAAAGCAAGGCGGCTGCTGCTAAAGGAGCCATTGCAACTCAGCCAGACATCTGGGGCTGGGTGCAGGAGCCACTACGCTCCACAGCCTGGGACAGTTAGGATGAAAATCCCCTAAAATCTGACTTTTCCCGACTGATTCGACTCTCACCCCTCATGGGTTTTGCCCCGTGACTCCCCCATCTGTGGTCACGGTTGCGTCCCACCGGCAAAGAGAGACAGGCGGCCGAGCTCATCCTCCCGTCGTGTTCAGAAAACCACCATCCCGCCCTTCCAAAACCAGTTAAGAGTTGGTGAACATTAGAAAACATAGAGAGTAGCAAGAAGAAAAGGAGAAATTAAACAGCAAGGGAAAAAAAATGGGGTGTCACCCATTTTATTGCAGTCCAGAATAAGAAGGGAAACATTTAAAAAGGAGAGAAAATAAGCACAGCAATTTTCGTATTTAAAATATTTCGGAAGAAGACTTTGACTCAGCAAACAAGCATTATTTCAAACTATGCCAAGGAAAACAACATTTTCATATAATTTTAAATCTGCAGTGAGCTCCATCCATCCCGGCCATTTCATCCCTCCCAAAAGTGCATTTTGCCCTTCGCTCGTCCCTAAAACTCCCCTCAAATGTGTAGCCCAAACGATGCGCTCGCACCAGGAGGAAGCTGAGATTTATGATGCACATCCAAATAAATGGCGTTTCCAGGTAAATAAGACAGCAGAGAAAAGCTCCCGGTACGCTGAGGAATGGACCTGCCATTTAAGAGCTCAGAGAAAAAAAACACGGAAATCTGCAACGTGGGAGTGTGCCAGCGCTGGGGGGCGAGAGGGACGGGGCTGGGAGGATTTCCAGCTCCACGCAGCCTCTTTATTTCTGTGCCATATCCCCCTGCCCTCCCAGCTCCGAGGGCTGACACGGGGCCATGGTAAATCCTAACGCAAAGGGATGATCTCGGTGTCGTCCAGCCCCTGGCACAGGTAACTGCGAGATTTCCCAGCCTGAGCATCACCAGAACAGCCACGAGGAATCCCTGCCAGCCCCAGGGGAGAAAAATGCCTCCCCGTCTCTGTCCCCGCGGCGCTACGGGCACACGGCCCTGGTGCTGTCCCCTCAGTGCCAGCCGCCGGCCGGGCTGGCAGGGTGGGACGCAGCGTGGGGCGCACGGAGGCTCACCTGGGGCAGGGCGCTGCGAGAGCCGAGCACCAGGCTGCAGACGCTGGCCGGTGCCTCCGTCCGCCGTGCTGTCACCCTCACCAGCCGCGGTGGCGTCCCCGGTGCGCTGTCCCCAGCCCCTGCGGGAAGCCTCCGCTCACCATCCCGGGACGGATCCTGAAACGAGACAGGGGGGTACATGCGGGTAGGGCAAGCCAGCTGCCTCCAGGCCCCCCCCACTGCTTCTGGAAGGGGCAAAATGAGCTTTCCCCCATGCAGGGGGCTCATAGAGCCTTCGGTGAGCGTCCCACTGCCCATGACAGCCTGCCCCAGCCCTGGCCCGTGGGCAGCGGGGTCACTGCAGGGAGGCTGGCAGGCAGGGGACTTCGGGGCTGTCCCACCCAATTTCGTGTTTCAGCAACACAAGATGCCTCAAACACATTTTTTTTTTGGAGAAAGGAGGAGGGATTTGATGGCATCCATGTGCTTGGGCTGTATTCGGTGCAGGGACGCCCCAAGACCGGCTGCTTTGTTGGTCCCCCCGGGGCGCAGGGCACTGTGGGGGGAGCAGGAGTGCCCCTCATGCTGGCTGTGCCAGGCCCTCGGCTGCCTCCCCACTTGCTTCCACATGGATTTTTAAATGTCCTTATTGACTGTCACACCTCCTCGGGGCCCCACGGGCTGGTCTGGCTGCAGAGACTGGTGGCCGTTGCCAGCAGAGCTCACCAGCGGGTGGATCAAGGCTACAGGAGACCCAAAAAACCAAAGCGGGATCCCACTGGCTATGGTATGACATTACTAAAAAATTTGTTCATAAACACAGACCAGATGTGCAGGTTTGCCTTCAAACAGAGGGACTGTCAATGTGAAGGGGGTCAAGAAAAAATGGGATTAAAATGGTTCCTGAGTCAGAGGGACACAGATACCTCCTGCACTGATTGTGGGCAGTTTTGTCCCCCCTGTTCTTGATTATCAAACTCCTTCAAAGTGTTCCTCCCTAGGTGACATCGTTCAGCTCCATCATCCCTGTGTGCCACTCAAATTTGGTGTCCCCACAGGTATACGGTGGGAAGCCAGTTCAGTCTGTGAGGCAGAAATACGGTGTTTATCCGATAGGATTATTTCACTGAGGGGAGGACCCCTCCAATTTCTGCATTTCTGCACAAACATTCCTGTATCCTCAGTTCAGGGGGATCCCAGAGCATCCCTTGGGCAGGGCATGAGGCAGTGAGAAGGGGACGGGATGAGGGCCCTGCAAAGGCACAAGGCAATTTTATTTACCTTGGTGCCTTTGAGACAACTGAGACCCTACTGCTCAATTCCTGCCTCCCCACCTGGTGCCGGATCTTTTAAAAGGCTGTTGAAAATTAAAGAGAATGCAAATAAGAGAGACAGAAGTTATCTGAGAGCTGGAAAAAAAAAAATCCTGAAAAGGGAAACTTAAAAGACTCAACCTACTTCACTTATCAAAAGCAGCCCACGAGGTGGCTGGATCAGAGAGCCGAAACGTCTCCGTGGGAGACAGCGTCTGACGGGAGCAACTAATCCAGCTGCAACAGCAGAGCAGGAACCAGAGCTGACGCTGAAGCTATTTGCATTAGGAGTAATTCAATTAACACTTGTGAACCAGAGAAGTTGCCTCATTAATGAGACAAGCTATGACAGAGGAGGTGTGGAAACACTCCGGGTGTGAGCTGGCCGGGCCGTGGTGGCCAGCAGCCTCCCGTGCCTGCCGCTTGGTACAGGAGTGCCGTGGTCTGGCTCCGCAGCATCGCGCTGGAGTGGCTCTTACCTCGGGGAGGTTTTGGGGCTCTCTGGATGTGACCACGGCACCCGGCTCGCTGGCACCATGCTGCTGCCTGGCTGTGCCACCACACGCGTCCGGGCTGGGAGGCTGCAGGGGTGCGGAGCGCAGCGTGAAATCGTAGAATTCATGGATATCTGGAAAAACAGCATGAGAAACATCCACAGGACTGGGAAGGCAGCTGGATGCCCGCATCCTGCGTGGGGTGCAGCATGTCTGCCCGCCCGCTCTGTCCCCATCGTAAGTCTGAGCCCTCTGTGAGAGGCTTGCCCCGGGGTGATGGGCTGGGACAGGGCTCCGCTGGCTCCCCATCCTTGCCACGCTGCCCACCGTGCCCCGCCGCAAGGCAGGCGGTGCAGTGGGGTGCCTGGCTCAGCACGCAGTGCGCCGTGGCTGCGGAAGCCACAGGCATTTCCATGGCGCAATGACCACACGCTTCACAGGGACTAAGAGCAAACCGGCCTCAGCAACGTCCATCACAAACCCAGCCCATCCCGCTCTCCTCCAGGCTGTGCCAGCCCCATGCGTGGTTCCGTGTCCCTCTGGCTTCCAGAAGCCTCCTGCGCCAGGCAGCCTGACGCCGCCAAGCTCTTCCCTCCCCAGCGCTGCTGCCCAGCGCCCCTGGCCTGCGGAGGGACCACGGTCCCCCAGGGACAGGCAGAGAGGGCAGAGGGCACCAGGACAGCAGGCTCGTGGTGTGCAAAAGCTGATGGCTACAGCTGTGTTATCTCCAGCTCCTTCCCTGAGAAATTCCCACCTGGCACGACACTACCTGTGCGCTGCCACAAGCAGACGCCAGGTATCCTCACTCTGGGCTCCAAGGACCCGAGTCCGCTGCTGTAAGTCCCAGTGGCTGCGGAGAGAGGCACGAGGACGGGGTGTCCCAGCCCTCGCTGCTCCAGAGACAGTTACGGGGTGACAGCGGGACCCGAGGGCAGCTGCCGCTCGGGTGTAGCTCCGCAGGGGCTGTGGGAGCCCAGACCCTCTCCTACCCCCGCCGGGGGCATTCTACCCTCCCCTGGTCACAGGCGGAGGATTGCAGGGCTGCAGTGGGCTTTGCTCCTCCCTAAGGAAGCCCCCGCTGCCACGCGCTCAGGCAGCTGCCGCCCCCCGCAGCCCCCAGCCCACCTCCATGGCCGGCTCAGGCACGGACCTCCCCATCCAGCACCTCTACAGGAGCAACGAAAGCCAATATACCCAGTGCAGAAGTGTTTAATTTCAGAAAGGGAACTACATCAAAAGCGAGAAGCTTTTTTACGAAGAAACCAAAAGAGGTAACAAAGAGGGTAAAACGTTGGTGGGAGGCACTGAGGCTATTTAGAGAGACCCCACCGGGACATCAGAGCAAACACCACAGTGCCTGGCCGGAGGATACGGAAAAAGCAAGAGGGAGGGAAGCAAGGCTGGGCTGCAGGGGAAGGGAGGCTATTAAAAGCGAGAAGACATTCATCTAAACAGCCAAAGCTGCGTCCAAACGAGAAAACCAGAAAGGATGGTAAATGCTGCCAGGTTAAAGGTAAAACTCGAAAAGGTCGGCCAAAAGAGTTCGGTAAACGCCGTGCAAAAGGCATTAAAAAAGTAATAAATCCCTTCAAGCACCTGGGAAACAGGAAGCCTGGCGGAGTCGGCGGGGCCAAAAAGTCACAGCAGCATAAATAAGCACTTGGAGCGGGGAAAGCCGCAGCAGGAACCGGAGTTCGTTTTCTGTACCCGTGTCCGCTGCGGCGGAGGCTGGAGACCCCCTCTCCTGCCAGCAGCCCCGAGGGCAAGCGGTGGGTCTCGGCTCGAGGGGGCCGTGGCCGTTCCCCCCGCGCTCCCTGTGAGCTCGGGGAAGAAGCGGCTGTTCTGGCCCTTCAAGCGTGTGATTTCTTACCTGAAACTGTGCCACACCGAGGCACCACGGGGTATTAAATGCCCACTTTCTAAAGATTTCCAAAGGAAGTCTGGCGAGCGCTGGGCAGTGCAAGCAGGGAGGTGCTGAGCACTGCCCGAGGCTGTTTGCCGGGGAGGTTTTCACAGAGCAGGATCGCACCCCCAGGCATAAGTCCCCATCCTCTCCCCGTGCCCACGCACTGCAGCAGCGCAGCCGTGCTGCAGATGGGAGGGATGGGGAGCAGCCTCAGCCCCCGTCGCCCAGCTCCCAGGGGCTGCCCGGTGACCTCCCAGCCCCAGGGAGAAAGCCGGTATAAATCCCGGCTGCCGGCAGAACGGCTTTGTGCCCACGGGGAGCCCAGCCAGGCAGGGCAGCCGCCCGAGTCCAGGGAGCACCGTGCTGCTGCCCGGCGTCGATGCCATCACTGCCAGGCTCTGTCCTGTGCCCTGGGAGAAAGGGCACAGGGGGCAATGACGGGAGGAGTGGGAGTCCCCAAATCCAGCCACCCCACCCGGGGCATCCCCCTCCGCAGCCCCCCCCCCCCCCCCCAGGTGCCGAGCACGCTGCTGGCAGCCCCCCCAAGCCCTCCCAAATCAGACATGAGGTCACGGCGAGCAGTCACCACACAGCCACACAAACGGGACTTTGTTTTCGTGCAAAAACATCTCTCCCTCTGGTTATAAAAATAGTCATTGCGTAACGGGATAGCAGGGGCTCCTGGCCACGCGGATTACGCTTGGAACGCACAAAACTTTGCACAAACGAAAACAGGATTTGAACAGTCCCGTCGCGGCGGTGCACCGCTGCCGGTGTCCCCGTTTGTCACCCATCTGCTGCAGGAACACAGCCTGGGGCAGCCAGGCTGGCAAGGCGGCTGCGGAGCGGGAAGCTTGTCCTCTGGAGCCTCCGCTCTCTCCACCTCCAAAACCCCCAGCCCGTTTTGGACGCTTGTCGGGAGAGGGAATCGTTGCTGGCACCAGGGGTTAGCGGGGTTTCACGACTGGGGACGGGGTTCAGGCAGCGAAGGGCGCAGACATGACGGGAGCACATTTTAGGACACACATGCATGTGGCATTAAAGATAGTTTAAATGTGTACTGGTTTGCTTCTTTTCTTATGGGAGTCACAAGTTGCACACAAGTCTGCCTCTCCTGCGCACTCTAAGAGCAGCGCTACCTGAAAAGCCTCAGTAAGAGGACATTGGGGTAGCAAAAGATGCTGCTGCGTGTTCTGCCTTACAGCTGAATTTCTGTTCGATGACAGTGTAAATCCGCTCTGGATCTAATAAGGAAGAGTAACTCAAGATTTACAGAGATTGGAATTTGTGTAACAATTTCCTCCTGGGGTCAGTATGTCAAATAAGTGTCATAAAATATTTCTATAGCACCAGCATCCGAGGGCTAATGCAGTGCTGTTGTGCCAGCCGGCACGCGCACTTCCAGAAAATGACATTTCTTCCCTGAGACGTGCGCTGTCACCAGCTGCATCACCGCAGATTTACCCCGAGCAGAAACTCCAGCCCCGCTGCCGTAGGGAGGATTCACACCTACGGCCGCCACAGCAGACCTTCCACGCAAGCTATGAGTTTCCATCCTTGGCTACAGGCTAATTTATAAAGCGAGGAGTCCTCAGGGCTGGGAATCCTCCAGATTCCTCCACTTTTCCCCCCAGGCTCCTGTAGCCACCCGGTGAAGCCGCAGCCGCCATCCCCAGCTGGAGTTTTGCACACAGGGAAGCGCCGTGGGTGGGTGACAGCCTGCCTCTCCTCCTGCCTCTGCAGCTGCAGGGCTCTCCGGGAGGCACCTTTTTTGGGGGTAAAAGGGGCCGTAGGGGAGGGTTGGGGGCCCGAGCAGCCGACAGGACCTCACTGGGGTCCGCGCCAGCTGCCGCTGGGGCACGGGCGAGGAGCGGAGCGCCGGAGGGCTTTGGGGAGGAGTGCTGCCCTTTGGGCTGCTGGCAGCCGGGGCAGCCGACGCACACAAACCCCGCCTGTCCGCCCCGCTGCGCCCGCCGCCAAGGGCACAACGGCCCCTTTCAGCCCTGGCTCCGCCAAGCAAAGGTCAGGGAGCTGCTTCGGCGTGCGAGCCCCGTCCTCCCCGGCGGCACGAGACAGGGCCAAGCATCTCCCCGGGGGGCTCTGGGGAGCAGAGGGAACGCAGGGTCACCATCGCCCCGGCGTCCCCAAGCCCAGGCTCCTCAACACGCCCCGTCCTCGCCGGGCTGTCTCCCTGCGAGTCACACGCTTGGCTCTGCAGCCTCAGCGGCAGGGAGCGAGGGGCCAGGAGGAGGGAGCCAGCACAGTCTGTTTTCCCCTCTGCGCCGCCAAGGAATTTCATTTGCGCGGAGCAGGGGCTGGCGCATTCCCGCACGGAGCGGCTCCTGCATCGCTGCGTCGCTGCGCTGCGCTGAGCCAGCCGCCGCGGGCCAGGAGCCGTCCTGGCAGGGCCAGCGTGCCCCAGGGCACGGGCAGCTCCGGGCAGAGGGAGTTGAGTCTGGCACGGTGGTCACGAGGATTTAAGGGGCAGAAAACGGTGCATGTGCAGAGCAACGCTGGGGAACGTTCACAGCCACAGATACATCCAGCCCTGGGCGCCACACAGGCTTTATCTGGGATAAAGCAGATCCTCCCCTGGAGCTGGGCAAATTAGGGCTTCTGGAGCCCACCAAATAGCTTACTCTTTAAAAAAAAAAAAAAGCATACAAAAAGCCATATCCCTGGTATTTTTCATGTGGACCAACTTGGAAAATTCCATGATGTTTGGCACTTCTGGTAGCTCTACTACAGCATAATGCATTTTGGTGTTCAAACTCAAGCCAGCCAACGCATGCCTTAGGAGAGCATCACCTGCAGGAGCACACGATCTGAGGACAGGGATGTACCGCGCTCACGCCTTCATGTTCCCCAGAGGCTGAAAAAAAAGCAGGCCTGTGTTGTTGAAAGGCTGCAAGAGGAGGCACCTCTGCAGGCTGAGACCTCTCCGGAGCCAGAAGCATCCGGGCTGGGAGTATCTGCGCTGGGAGGCGTACCCATGGCACTCCTGCAAATCCTCCTCCCTCCGATAAACCCTGAACCAGCCCCGTGACTCCGAGCAAACTTCAGACAGAGACACGGCAGCCTGCTGGGAAAAGGCGTGGAGGGGTTGTGTGTGAAAATTAAATAAAATAGAAATTTTTTTCACCACCCTCAAGAGCTGTCACCGCACTCCAGCGGGTCTGAACCACGGACACCGAGTGACCCTGGTGTGTGCAGGCACAGTGAGCACGCAGCCGGACACGGCATCACCCGTGTCCACCCAGGGATGGAGGAATTCACAAACCCACACTCCGGGGGCGGGGGGGTGTGTGTGTGGGTGGAAGTAATGAATGCAAATTCCTAGTTAGGTAAACATATCTAGTGAAAGCTCGCTCTGGCACGGGGAACTAATATCCTGTTAAACCAGTTGAAAAGGTCACCGGCGATCAAGCGACACTCCCTCGTGCCAGCGTTGAGAGGACACCAATACAGACGGCTTAAAGCAGGGAGCAGGGAAGCCTGCGCGGCATTGGTGTGCCAGCGCGCAAACTGCAGCCAGCGCGGCGTGCGCGGACGGGCTCTCTCCTCCACGACACTTTCGCACCACTATGAACAGCTCTGGGCTTTGGGAAAGCTGCTTCGCTGCCTTCACGCGGCCCCGGGGAGGGCTGGGGCAGCACACAGACTCCAGGGGTGTTGGGCTCGCATCAGGTTTGCTGAGGCGATCACAGCCCTGCTAGGAACCACTGCCTCCAGCGTGGGGCTAATTGTGGGCTGAGGAGTATTTTGAGAGCGGGTCGTATACACGAAGAGGCGAAAGGAGATGCACGCGGGTCCCTTCTGCCCACAGCCCCGGGGAGCCCTCCCTCGCACAGCCGCCCCAGCGCAAGCCCTGCACAAGGACATGCTGGGGCTGAAAGCCTCCAGGTGATGCTCCAATAGCAAGAACAAGGAAAGGAGAGGATAAAATAGCTCAGGACACACCGCTCATCCCATGATTGTATGTCATTTTCAAAGGATAACCTGAGGTGTAGAGGGGCTGCTGGCAATGCGGGGCTCTGCGGGCACAGAAATGGGTCTCTGGCTGCAGAGGTGTGAGGAAAAGGTGAGAGCTGCCACGAGAGAAGAGCGATGGTGAGGGGGAGCAGCAGGGCTGAGACAGCCTTGGGTCAAAACACACCACGAATGAAGCACAGACCGCACGTGGAGCTCTGCACCCTGGGGCCCGGGTCCTCCTCTGGGGTGCAGAGCTTCTGGGGTGCTTTCCCTTCCTCCCCAGCAGGGAAACTCAGGTTCTCTCCCAGGAGACCCGGGAACAGAAACCGCCAGGGCTGTGCGTGCTTCCCCGAGGCCCACAGCGATCGGGACTTAAGGAGAGGAGCTGAGCGGGAGCTCCTGCCCCTCTCGGCACGCCGCAGCTTCTGCAAATGGTTCTCTGGGATTACCTCCAAAACCAGCGCCCTAAGTGAACCCGCACAGCCAGGACCTGGTCTGCTCTGGCAGCGAACGGAGCCGAGCAACTTCAGAGTCCAAAACAAAATTTTGTTTTTCTAAAGAAAAAAATACTTTGCAAAGAAGGTGCATTTTCAAATAACCTTGTTCAGCAAGATAGCTGTGTGTCCTGCATGGAGAAGCTGTGTAGTGCGGTGAGACTCCAGCTGTGTTTGCCTAAATCCACACGGGGAACTTTACACTGCACTGAAAACGGCCCGTTCTGGTGCCCAGCCCCAAGACGAGCCTTGCTGGCAAGCCTGTGTCTTGTGCAAAACGGAGCCGCTTGCACAGAGCATTATTCGCAAGTGCTCATGGGTCTAAGCGCAATAAAGGCCAGAATACCCCAAAAAGTGCTGGGTACGCATGGATTCTCTCTCAAGACAGAAAAATTTAGTTTCCTTTCGGGTCGGCAGCAGGAATGGCAAAGCAGCAGGTTGTGATGGGGCTGAGGGGCGCAGGGAGGAGCGAGGCCCCGTGGCGGAGTGTCCTCGGTACAGCAGCAGAGCTGGGACCCCAGCGGTGACTGCGGCCACACCATGCCCGCACTGCGCAGAGGGTGCTGGCGGCGTGGCAGCATCCTTTAGCGGGTGCTGGATAGATCTGGCACGGCCTGATGAAGAAGGCTTTATCCCTTGTCCACAATCATCCGACCGAGGAATCACAAACATGCAGCGACTGCAGCCCCGACCCCCGGTATCTCCTGCCCAAGCCCCGGAGGGGAAAGACGGCCCTGGTGCTACAGGCAGCCATGTGTTTGCGCGGGATGTACCCAGCCTGGTCAGTGCCAGGCACCTGCGCAGGATCGGGCCCCCAGGAGAGCCCACTGACCGCAAAGCCCCAGGGACCACAAGGCAGGGGCTTACCCAGCAGAGCCTGGAAGAGTTCACTTTGAAAGATGTGCGAGACTTTTCCAATGGAGGCCTTTAGCTCCTGCTCCTCCGGGGACTGCAGGGTGCTTTGGTATCTGGTGAGAATCTCCACGGCCCGTTCGGTGTCTGCAGAGACAACACAGGAGTAACAAGGCGTTAACACTGAAGGATGGACAGACATCTTCAGGGAAGGCTGGAGTGCAGCCTTGGAGCGGAGCAAAGGGCTCACCTGGATAATGCTTCAAGTTACCTTCCAGCTCTGGATATTTCAGAGTCAGACAGCCACAAAAGCAGCCTCCGTACACAACCCTGGGAGAGCTAACCCTGCCACGAGGTGCAGAGGGACCACGGTGGAGAGCCGGGCAGGGGCCGGAGGGGAGGTGGTTCTGCCTGCTGGCCCTCCTCGACCCTGAAAATGGGGGCTAAACCCAGGTTGACTCACCTCCGAGCCCCATGGCACCGGGCAGCGCGAGCGCCTCTGCCACCTCCCAGGCAGAGACGCCATCCAGGTGCTGGACACGTCCCGGCTGCACAGGGCTATGAGTACTACCACAGGAGCTGCAGTCTCCCACGCGGGGCCAGATGGCTGCAGCAAAGCTGAGCGTAGCCCCGCTCACGTAGCAGGAGCCGCTGCAAACAGCTCAGCCACAGAAGCGGCAAAACTTGGGTTTCTACAGGGTGAAGCATAAGAATTGCTCCACGCAGAAAGCAGCCTTGGGTCAGCCGGAGACACAGCAGGAAAGGAACGCGATGCCTTGGGGTGAGGCCAGGAAGGGAGCTGGAGGCGGCCATGAAGCAATGCTTTGGTTAAAGACTGGGTTCACCACAGCTGTGAGACAACTTTGGACCTAAAATAGCAAAGCTGTGATGTCTCTGTGCCAGGACACCTCCACGCTTCCCTGGGCAGCCACCCGGAGCCGCCAGTCCAGCTCCAGCCCCAGATGTGACCCATCTCTCAGGCGGGTGGGGAGCTCCCGTGGACCTTGAGCCTGGCCCAGCCCTATCAGTGAATATTTCCCTTTGTCACCCAGGCAGCCCGCAGACAAAGAGCGTCTGTGTGAGGAGGCAGGGGAGCCGTCCCGCCACTGTTGGGGACTCATCTTTTAACCCAGGAACTCATGCAGAAAGGATGACCCTGCTCATCCCAGGGCTCTCAGCAGGGAATTCAGGTCATGGAACAAGGGGGCCTGTGTCTGCTAGGGTGCGTGCCACCTGCTGTCCCAGCTCCCCCAGCCAGCTCCCCTCCCGGCTCCTCCTTGGCTCAAGGGGGTCCCGCCTTGTGTCACCGGCCCACACTGACTCATCCTGGGAGCAGAACAGAGAAAGGAGCCTGGGGAAGTGTGAAAAGCTCCCGCTTCAGAGCTGGGCTCCACGCTGGCTCTGGGAAAAACATGGATGTCCCCAAGCTCCAGATTTATTGGGCTTTATGGGCATCCCAGCCCGGTTGTTATCACTAAGGGTTTCCTTTCCTTCCATCAGACAGCGGCTTCAGACGCTGCCCAGCATCCTGCGAGCAGGGTTGAGTCATCTTCGCCCGGTCATTCCTGACCTTAGCAGCAGAAGCTAAAGAAGCAGGTGGAGAACCAGGGCCGCCACACCAGTACACAAAGACTATGAACCTGGTGTGACCGTCCCACCCCCGTCCAGGCTGCACAGAAAGAGCGGCACGCACCCTGTGCTGACGGCCACCAGCACCAGGTGACGGGGGGGCACTGGCAGGGCAGTGCTGTGCCCCCCACGCAGGGCAGGGACCAGAGCGCCCTTCCTGCAGCACCCAAGAAGCGGCACGTGATGTCTGAGGCCCATCTCAAGGTACAAGTCCCGCTTACGGGAGGTCGCTCCTCGCAGGGCCCCCACCCGCCCTCCCCGCAGCACCCAAGGGTGCTGCACGCACAGCATCCTGCGGCCGCCCGCTCCGAGCCACGGTGGCACCAGGACGTGTCCCACAGCCCGGGGCGGGCGCGTAGTTGGGGTACCCGCTCCTCGGGTCTCAGCCCCGGGGGTGCGCCGGGCAGGGGAGGGACGGAAGGAGGGAAGGAGGCGCCCGGGGGCAGCGGGCGCGATGCCGGTGCCGGTACCGGCCGGGCAGACACTTGTTGAGCGCGGCGGTGCCCGGGGCCGCGGGCAGGGCAGGGCAGGGCACGGCGCTCCTTACCTTCCCGGCGGATCATCGCTCCGCCGCGGCCGGCGGCCGCTCCGGTCGGTGCCAGCCCGTGAGCGGCGGAGCCACCGCCCGCCCCGCCCCGCCCCGCGGGAACGGCCCTGGAGCCGCCCCCCGCCGGCACCGGCGCCGCCCCCGGCAGCGCCCCGGCACCCCCGCTCGGAGCCCGCCCGGCGCCCGGGGCGGCTCGGCCTGCGCACCGCGGGAGTCCCGGCGGGCACAGCCGGCCCGGCCCGGCCCGGCCGCGGCGCGGAGGAGCCGCTCGGCCCCGCTTCCCCGCGCCGGCACTAGGTGGCGGGGACGCGCCGCCGCTCCCCGCCCGCCCCGGGGCCCGTACCGGCGGGGCCGCGCCTGCCCCGGGTGGGTGCGGGGGGAGGAAGCGGTCATGCCCGGGGTCTGTCTACCGCTCCGCTCTTTTATTGGCAGAAATAGGTAGGAACAAGTCAAACCGACCCCGTCCCCCTTTTCCAAGTTCAAGGCCCTGCTGCAAAGTGACGGAGGCCGAGTCCCGTCCCGTCCCGTCCGTCCCCCGCACCCCTCCCCGGCTTTGCAGGAGCGCGACCGTGGTCCCGTCAGCCCCCGACACCCTCCACCACCCCACCCCTCCCTTTTTGCCCCCCCCCAGAGCAACAGGCAGGCACTGCTGCATAGGGGACCAGCAGTCTGGCCCGCAAGCATGAAGCCAGCAGCAGCAAGGGCAGGGCTTGTACCCAGCATGGGGGTAAGAAGAGCTCAGCTCCCCCTCCATCTTGCGAAAACAGCCCCCTGCCCTCCCTTCCCACCCCCCTCTTCCTATTCCTCAAGCCATGGGGCAGGGCAGCAGCCCCGCAAAGGGGGTTTCCCCGCACTGCCTGCGGAGAGGCTGGTGACAGGCAGAGGCTGGTGACAGGCAGAGGCGGCCATTCCCCTGCACCAAACAGCGCCTAAAATCCCCCACCCGTGTCCCAGACCCCGGGGCAGAGGTCTCGGCCCCAGCGCCGCCGGAGAAGCGCTCCGCCCGCAGGCACCGGCCGGCCCCGGGAAACCCTGCAGAGGCTCCAGCTCCCTCGCCGGCCGTGGGAAGGGAGAACCCAGTTCCAGGTCCTTTCAGCTGGGGGCAGTTGTGCACCACGCAAGGAGCCGGGAAGGCCACGGGGGATGGGAAGCTCAGGAAGGAGTCCGCGAAGGAGCGGAGGAGTGCTCCCGGCTTGAGCCGTGCGGGGCTCCGGCTGCCCCTGCCCGCGGCTGATGCAGGCCGGCGGGGTCACTCCTGCATCAAGCTGTTGATCTTTGTGAGCAGCACGTCCGTCTCGGACTCTGGGGACACAGAGAGGAAAAAAAACCAGTCACGGCAGCCAGCCACCATCCCACAGCGACAGGCAGAGCGGCCTGAAAAGCAGGTTTGAGAAGACATGGCGAATGTGGGTTTCCCCAGCGCTGTTTGCTTAGGGCAGGACAGGAGCTCCCTGGGGTGGGATTCCCTTCCCTCCCCCGGCCATCCCAAACCGCTGTCATTTTGGGCAGGAGAAAGCTGCCTGCCTGCCAGGGAGAGTCCCGCAGGCAGAGCCTGCCGCCGAGGGAGGGGAGCTCGCACCCACGCACACTCACCTGCTGCCCGTCTTCTCTGGGAGCATTTCCTAGGAGATGGAATAGGATCAGCGTTAGCATGTCAGTCCAGCCCCAGGCTCCCAGACTGGGGGGCCCCACGGGACACAGTCCCACAGGGATCTGCTCTCCGTGCCTGCAGCACTGGGAAAGGAGCAGGGCCAAGGTCCCCCAGCCCCAGCCCGGCAAGCCCCGGGGGCCAGAGAGAGCAAGGAAGCGTGAACTAAGGCACCCAGCAGCTTGAGGACAGGTCAGGCCAGATTTTTAGCTGCAGCCTGGTGATAAAAGCTGCCTCCACACACTGCTGTCTCACTTAGCCAGGCAGGAGAGGACCCCCCGAGGATCTGAGTCCAGAGGGGGGTGGCAGCAGACGCGCCCAGGTTTGGGTATGTACCAGCCCCCCAGGGCACACTACGGCCTCCCTCGGGAGGGGGAAAGGGATCAAACATACTTCAGTATGAGGAAGGCCCAGAGGATGGCAAGAAGGGAAACGCAGTCTACAACAATCCAGATCATGAGGTACGTGCTGCTGGGCTGCAAAGGCAACAAGACAAGCCATGAACGCCAGCCGGGGTGGTGTGCTGGTGGCACAGCCCAGCCTGCTGTGCCAGCAGTCCCTTCCGCAGGGTCACACCAGCACAGCACTGAGCAAAAGCCACCCTCCACCAGGCAGCTGGCTGCCCGGGGCTGCTGCAGAGAGGGACCCACAAGCGCCTGGGGCACAGGGCTGTGGGGCAGGGTGAGGGATGGAGGGGTCACTTACGAGCAGCCAGATGGGGTGTTCCATCTCCTTCAGCACCTGGCAGGCGTTGGTGGTGACAGAGCTCACCCCAGAGCACCACAGCACAGAGAAGAGCCAGGGCTGGTTCACCACGTATAAGTTGACAGAGATGTTGTCCTGGCGGTACTGCCTGCACGGGGACAGCCGTGGTCAGAGCAGCAGACAGCAGGGTGCCGGCACACTCAGCGTACAGCCAGAGAGGACTGTCTATCTGGGATGTGATCCAGCATTTGCAGCCACATGGAGCAACTGTCTGGAGAGCCAGAGCCAGGGCAGATTTGCTGGCAAGGGAGAGGACTGCAGCCAGCTCCATCCCCTGCACCAGCCCTGCCTGATAAAGCATGTTTGTCCGCAAGGCTGGAGCACACACCCTGCCCTTCCCAGCACCGAGCCGGCACTCAGCCTCAGCTGGGCCCTGGGGCAGAGCTGGGACAGTGCCCAGGCCCCGCAGCTCCCAGGCTCCTGGGCACAGGGCTCTCACCTGATCTCCTCAGAGCTTATGTCCTGGTAGGGCAGATTGACATGCAGCAGCGGCTCCTTCTCATTCTGGAGTCTCTTCCGGCCGTAGACCTGCTGAACGCCTGGGGCTTGCTGTTTGACCTGCTCCCTGAACCCATCCGGCAGCCAGAGGACCTAGGCAAGAGCCAGAGAGCACATGCAGAGGAGAGGTGCTCCAGAGGGTTTGCTCTCTTCCGATGTTTCCTTGCAGGTCCAGACACACATGGCCTACTCAGACAGCTGCTTCCTGCCCCCTCTCCACACTCAGCTCCTCCATGAGGATGTCTGCCAGGACAGTCTCCTAAGAGTTCCTCCCAGCCAAGAAGTAAGCACAACAGACCCCACTGAGCAGTTCCAAGCTAAGAAAGCAGCAGCAGATACGTCCTTTCTGGGTCCCTGAACAGATCAAGCAGTGCACCCTTCTGGCCCCAAGTCTGCAGCAAGAACGCACCTTGGATCAGCACTACAGTACAAGTCTTAGCTGTCTCCCTTCCTGCTCTGCATTCCCAAAAAACCAAGAAGGGAAAGTGATTTGGGGGCTAATTCATCCCCTCAGGGCAGCACATGTCCTGTGCTGCAGAGGTTGGATGAAGTGCAAAGGCAACCCAGGAGGTTGCAGCAGGAGTGCACGAGCCGCAGGGAGAGGTGTGGCACAGTGCGGGGAGGTGGACGTCTCAGCGCTGTTTTCCTGCTCTTGCTCGCACTGTTGGTCACCTCCCTAGACTGAGTCACTGTTTACACAACCAGGGTGGCTAGTGCTGGGGAACCATGGTATTTGGAGGGGTCTGAAGCCGCAAGCATTAACCCCTAATTGTTGGCAACTTGTCCCAGCCAGAGAACCCCACACCTGGACCGGGTTCCCCAGCAGGGATCGCATACGGGGACGTGGCGTACGGAGCGGCAGGAATGCTCCGTGGGGCTGGTGGGGCAGGGCTGTGACAGCGGGGCCCACCAGTGCTGGGGCAATGGCCAGCTCACCTGCTGCAGTGGGATGCCTGACTGTAAGATCACTTCCAGGGTGGCATTGACAAAGCTCTGGTAGTCACTGTGGTTCTCAGGCCGGAGGTCGAATATGATGGAGATATTGCTCTGCTTGGCTGCCTCTAGCGCCTGTTCCAGGGATGGGATCCTCTGTTTAGTCACCTGGGAGCGATCGTCAGCAGAAAGACTCTGCACAGTGGGAAATGGCCTCCGCTGCAAGGGTGAGAGAGTTAGTAACCATAGGCAGACCACCTGTAAGCTTCCACCTCCCAAACTAGTGCCTGTCTCTGGCTCTCGGTTTCCTACACTGGCCTCTCCGCATGCCCTCCAGTGCGGACAAGCACAGGGATGCTTCCCCTGCACATCCACAGGGCACCTCTACCCTTCTCCCCACTAACAGCACAGTTCAAGCAGCCCCAACACCTGTGGGCATTCAGAGCAGCTCAGCAGTTGGTTAGTCACCCTCTGGGAAGAGCCTTGCCACAGCGGCCTCCAAGCCCAGGCAGGCTGCGCAGCTCCGAGCAAACGCATGAGACATCTGCCTTCAAACCAGCCACCTCTGTGACTCAGCTGAGGAGTCAGAACAAACCCCAGCTTGGGGCGTAACCGCACCCAAGGGATTCATGCAGGCGTGAAAGTGCTTCTGCACCCTCTCCAGGTGTCTGCCAGGACCAGCGCTGCAGAGGGAACTCTCCCCCGGGCAGGGCTCATGCGTCACCCTCACGCGCACCCATCCCCGACCAGCCACCCCAGGGGCATCCTGACCTCCAGGAACCAGCTGCCAGCATCCAGCTGCTGGAGGTCTGTCCAGTTGAAGGCGGTGCTGTTCAGGGCAGCCCTCTCCGGGAACACAGCCTGCACATTGGTGGTCCTGGTGAGTTCCTCGTCATGCATGAGGAACGGGACCCCATCAGCACTGGCAAAGGAGCAGAGAGGGAAGCTCTGTGTTGCACGCTGTTTGTCTTCTATCCCTGCCCTGTCATTTCTGCCCCCTCCCAGCCACCCCGCTAGGGTAACCCCGACCCTTGTGCCTACTTGTGGTCCTCTACACAAAACGGTGAGTGTCTGGAAAGCACAGAGCACCTAGAGACCAAGCCAGGAACCAAGTAGTTCCTTGCTCACTGCAACAGCTGTCCCCACAGCAGGATTGCAGGAGATGAACTAGAGCCAGGGTCTTTTCCAAGCAGTGCCCCTCCCCTGATGGTGCCTCCCTCCTAATGCCCTGGAAGGTAACCTGTGTGGGGAGGAGAGAAACCCAATACCTCTCCCAGATCGTTGGGACACCAGGCTGGAGCCAGTCCCATACTGGGAAGGTGGGAATGGCAGAGCCCTTTGAACAGAGCTGCCTCCAAATTCAGGCTATGTCAGTCCTCCAGGTGTGTTCCACAATGCCCCATGCGGGAGGTGACATCCCAGGATACACAGGCCCCTTCCTCCCTCCCTCCGAGTCCCTGCTGCCCCTTTACCTCACCATGACGTCTGTCTCAAAGACTTCCACATCACAGTCCACCGCCTTGTGCAGTGACATGAGGGTGTTCTCGGGGGCCAGCTGGAAAAGGAACAGCGTTAGCGCAGAAGGCACAGGCGGGAAGGGGCAGGAGGCAGGCACTCACCCTGCCTGGCCGCATGCAGCAGCTTGGCTGGGCTCTAGGGCAACCACAATTCGATGGGTGGCCCTGGTAGGGTTGGGGATGGAAAAGGGCTGGGTGTAAACAGCCAGAGCCTGCCTAGTCCTGCTTTTCAGCCCACACTACGCAGCCAGGCTTTCTGCCGAGAGTCGCCTGCTCCTGGTCCAGCAGCGCTCAGCAAGCAGCTTTGCCCTGCGGCTGCTGCACCCACCCTCCTCGCCCTGTGCTGCCCTGGCTGGTGTGGGGACCCCTCTCTACTGGGCTGGCCAGAGCTCACCCCAACCCAGCAAGGGTCTGAGGCGGCGGTGAGCCCCAGCCAGGCACAGCCTGGCTTTTGCTGGCAGAGCAGCCTGCCCCGTCCACCCTGACCACTGTGCCAGGATGCTGCCGGTGCTGGTCACTCACCATGGGGGCTCCTCGGTGGCCAACCAGGGCTGGCTTCGGGGGCAGTTGGTTCTCCTCCATGATGCAAGGGGAGGTAATTCCCAGGGGAGCCAGATACAGCGCGATCATCACTGTGCAGTACACAAGTAGCAGAAACACCTTGAGACCTGCAGGCAGAGACAGAGAAGATAGAGGGGTGAGGTACAGAGGAAGTATTTTGCAGGCTGTTAGGAATAAGCCAAGGCTGCTTCACCTGGCATTAACTTATGGTTGCCCTAGGCCAGGCATTGCATCCCCAGCCTCAGGAACACTGCAGATTTATTCTTGGCCCACTACATGTCCTTGCACCCCAACCCAGCACTTCTGCAGGACTCGGTCTGCCATCCATAGCCCTGCCATCCACTGCAAAGCAGCGAGGGCTGAAGCTGCGCCAAGGGCTGGGTACGAGAAGCAGCAGCCAAGAGCAGGCATTGCTACCAGACTGAGTCCTGAGGACCCGTTTCCACTGCACTGACCCTCTCTGTGCACCACTCTGCCACCAGTGACGCTCAGTTGGGTGGTAGGAAGCAAGGCACCATCCGAGTGGGGAGATGGAGACCTTGGAGGGGGATTACCTGTGCTGCGGGTGCGGTAGATGAAGCTGGCCAGGGGCCAGGCAAGGAGTGTCATTCCCCCCACGATTCCAATGTGCAGGAAGGGACCTGTTGCCTGGGGAGGCAAAGCCAAGGTGTCAACCAGCACCAGCCCAGCCCACCCCCAAAATCCACATGGTCCCATGTCAGGGATCTGCCACTGCAGCCAGAACCGCTGGAAGAGCCATAGTGCCAGGGAGGGAAGGGCAGGCTCCTATGGGGACTAAACAGATGCCCCGCTCTGGTCCAGCCACCGTTCGTCACTCTGACCGCAGCTGCTCCAGGCAGGACTGCAAGAGCAGGAGAAGCACCTCGCCTGGCCAGGCAGCAGAAGTCAAGGGCAGGGCGTTAACCCCCATGGCACACAGCCATGCCGGGGGCTCCAGTCACCACCCTTCAGCGTATCCCCACAGGCCAGGTACTGGGTACAGCGGGGGAGTCTCTGGTATCGAGGTGACTCACCTGCAGCGAGATACGTGCACTTCTCCACTCCTCCGCCCACTTTATTCCCAGCCCTGTGAAGGCTGCAGCTACCACCAGGGCAGTTAAGATCAGCAGGGTCTGTGGGGCAGGGCACAGGGCAGTTAGGGGAGCGCACAGCATCCTGCAGGCCAGCTGGGCCCTGCCCTGGCAGGGCAGGCAGAGCCCTCACCCCTTCCTCCTGAGCCCCTGCAAGCCCTGAGACCCCACTTCCCCATTTGGGTTTGCAGTTGAGTTCTGTACCCCACGCTTTGAGCAAGGGGAACATTCCCATCAGAGACACGTGTCTGGGAGACTACCAGCTGCAGCACAGCTCCGCGGGGACACACAGCCACCCAGTGGGGTGACAGCAGCCGTACACTGCCCCAGTAGGCAGGTCACAGCTTCCCACCCAAGGTGCAAGGGCAGCCAGGGCAGGCACCATCTCCCTGCACCCCCAGTCTCTCACCTTGTGGAGCCAGTGTAGCTTCAAGGGCTGGCCGCACAGCTGCAAGCACAAAGCAAGGACCTGTGAGAAGAACAAGATGTCAGAGCTGGGCTGTACCCCGCACCTCAGCGCTCTAAGGGCGCAGGACTCAGCCGGGGGGGCTCTGGCCATGCTGAGGCTGACACAGCGCCAGCAGGGCCAATGCTGCTGGCTCCAGCCGGCTCTGCAAAGGGCATAGCAGCCGGCCTGCGCTCAGCACAGCTCCGTACCCCCGCGAGCCCAGGCCGGATCAGCGGGGCTCACCAGCAGCGCAGCCGAGTAGGTGATCAGCACGGCCGTAGCTACGAGCAGGACCAGGGACCAGTCAAGCCACAACTTCGTTTGCTTGAAGATGTACCTGCCAGCAAAGGGGATGGTCAGAGGGGCAGGGGGCACATGGGGAGCAAGGCAGGAGGTGGGATCCTACTCACTCATTGAAGTTGTGGAAATCATTGAGGATGATGATGGCAAAGTAGAGCCACACCAGTGTGAAGAAGAAGACGCAGAAGAGGAAAAGGAACCAGCTGCAGTCGCACTGAAAGCCAAAGAGGACAGCTATGCACACACCTGCAAGGCACATGGACACTGGGCAGGCTGCTGAGACCCCTGGGGAGCACCCAGCCTGCAGCAAGGTGCACAGGGGGTCACAGCAGGCACTGGCCGCATGGGTCCAGGCACCGAGCTGCTCCACGGGGAGGGAACAGAGCTCCCCAGGAGAGCTCTTTTGGTGGACCCACGCTACAGGAAGATGGACCAGCATCTCCAACAAGCTAAAAAGCTGCCTAGGCCAGGCTGGGGAGGACAGCCCCTGTGGCAGGACTGCCTCCTTTCCCATGCGGCAGCCCCTGGGAGCAGGCTGGGACCTCGGACATGGGAAGGAGCAGGGAGCCAGGTCCTGTTCCCTTCTAGCTGTGTGATCTGTGGGCTGGGCGGAGAGGGGTGCTGTGCCTCAGAGCTATCGTTACAGCAGGGAGCCTGCTGACTGCTCCTGCCTGCCCAGCCGAAGCCAGGTCCAGCTTCAGGGTCTCCAGCCCCCCGCCCAGGTGCCATAGGTGCTGAGCGGGACACTCGGCAGCCTGGACCAGCTCGCACATTCCAGGCAAGATGGGACAAGCAGCGGCACAGCCACTCCCATGGGAGTTGGAGACCTCAGAGAATCCCAGGGCCTCACCCCTCTCAGGTTATAAACTGCCGGGGACACCCCCCATCCGCAGGGGCCGCACCCAGCCCAAGAACCGTGCCTCCCACGTGCCTTGCCAGGCACTCGGCGCCCCGGGACGTGCCCGCCGCGCTCAGCCCTCAGGGAGCACAGCGCTCAGCTCCAGGCACGCGAGAGCCATGCCGCAGACGCACGCTGGGCTGGGCAGGGAATGGCCACGGCTCAGCCGCACTGCTGCTAGCGTGCTACGCTACCCTTCTCGTCACCCAGCAGGAACAGACAGCTCACCCTCTCCCTGCTCCAGGCTAGGGCAGTCCCTGGACAGAGGGGGTGCCAGGTAGCACCCCAGCTCTCTTGGGGCTCAGGACCAGTGGCAAGGGGTCAGCAGCCCAATGTCTGGGCTGAGTCCCCCCAGCCAGACACCTTCCACACCCCAGCCACCCGCGCAGGGGCTGGCCAGCCCCAGCTCAGCATCACCCGCGGTGTCACCTTGGTGGTTCTCAGGTCCTTCCTCTTCTCCTTCTTGGCAGTGATCCACTGGCAGCTGTAGAGGCAGAGCAGGCAGGTGGCACAGGGGCGGCAGCAGCCAGGGGGGTCTGCCATCGTGCCACACTGTCCCAGGCAAACAGTCAGGCGTCCTGCAGGGGATGCACACAACGTGTTGGCACAGACCTCTCGCCCTCCTGCCCCATGGGGATGGGGCACTGCAGCGTCCTGGGTCCAGGTTCCTGGCAAGCGGCTGCCGCAGAGCCCCGGGAGGTAGCGGGGATGCTGGCCGTGTCCCCAGGCAAGGCGTGGTGCCAGGGAAAGCGGGAGCACGGGGTGCAGCCCAACCTGTTCAGCAGGCTGCCCTGGGACCTCAACGAGCTGGAACAAGCCTGGAGTTGGCAGGGAGCAGGCCCTGCTCCCCAGCCCAGGGTTCGGCACTCTGCCTGAGAGCCAGGAGCACCATGCAGGCTCTGGGGGCCATCAGCCTTGCCGGCCAGGTTGACACAACCTTGCACCCCGACTCCCCAGGAGTAGCCCTGCTGCAATGACCATGCCGCAGCCCGAGGCTCCTGCTGCGCAGGTTGGGGTATGTACAACAGCCTGGGAAGTCCCCGTCCTCCTCCCTAAGCCCAGGTCCCCGCTGAGGCAGCACCATCGTGGCAGCCCACCAGCTCGGCTCACACAGCGAGGGGTACCCAGGGACGCTGGAGGAGCTGCAACTGAGCAGGCACCAGATGGTTGTTGGTCCAAGCACTATGGGGGGCAGAGATAGGGACAGTCGTGGGGGAAACCCACTGCTACAGTCACGGACATCCAGGTTGGGTGCAGGGCTACCACTGGGTTCCCCACTCACTGGGAAGGGGAGAGGGCCAGGATGCTTTGCTGTGCTTCCCAGACTCCTGGTGCTCGGCTGGAGGAAGCAGGGAGCCCCAAACCAGGTCTCCCTTTATCTACCCCAAGAAGCCCTACTGCTTGCCCTGCTGCGGAGCTGCTCCCCCTCCTCATCCCAACCTCCCCAACAGGCCAGGCACCCCACGCAACACTATCATCCCACAGACGCGTATCAACCAGACGCATTTCCCTGAGACCACTGAGCCAGGTACAGGAGCCAGCCAACCACATCCTCCCAGCCACATCCTCTCCAGTGTTGGGGGCAAGGGTGTGCCTAGCAGGGCCACGTTCCATCCTAACCTGGGCCATGGAGAGGGAGAGCAGAGCTAGCCCAGGCCCTCCCAGCCCCAGCCAGCCACACCAGAGCGGCTCTGCCATGCCCTGGCTATGGCCAAGGTCAGCCTAGTCTTCCCCTGCGACACAGCAGCACCCCAGCACAGCACCGTGCTCCCAAATACCACCAATGTCGTGGTCTTCAGGGCTGGGGTGCAGAATCTCCCCCAGGACCCACACAGAGCAGTGGCTGCTGGGGCACACGCAGCCAGGTACCAACCCAAGAGCAGGACCCCTGAGCTGCCAGCTGGCTTCTGCAGGCTGGGGGAGGTCTGGGGGCTGCCATCGGCAGGTCCAGACAGCCAAGGCGCAGGGGATGCTGAGCAGCACAGCAGTACCCACATCCACTGCCCCCTCCCTCTTCTAGGGATCAGATCAGCAGCTGCGATCTGCTCAGTGATCACGCAAAAGGAGCCAGCCCTAACACAAGAGCAGGAAGCCATGGGACCGGACAGTTTCCCTCCCTGGTGCCCAGAGGCTCCGGCTGCAGGCTCATACGCCTGCTGTCACCAGAAGCAGAGGCACCGCTTCCATTAGGGAGCAGCGGGCTCAGCCAGCATCCCCTGGGAATTGCCCTGTGCCCGCCTCGCTGCTCACGCAGGCAGAGCACCGGTGCCAGCAGCCGCTGAGGGAAACCTTGCTACCCCCCTGGCTGGTTCCCACGAAGTGTGCAAAGTACAGTAGGAGCGCCTGTGGAACTTCAGCACTCAGCTGCTCCAAGAGGCTGTTGCTGCCAGGACTGGAGCTTGGCAGGGCAGCGGCACAGGACTGGCCACAAATCTATGCCAGTGGTGCTATCTGGAGGGTTTGGAAGGAAAATGTCACCCTGTTCCCCAGGTCAGAGCATGATTGCAGCAGCGGCACCAGTAGTTATTGTGCAACACACCTGGGCACAGGTCCCACACAGAGCTGGACTGGGCACACAGCAGACCCTGCTCAGCTCCTGCTCCAGCTCCAAGGGGGATCTGGAGGTCCGTCAGGAGCCCTCCTTCAGCTCTCACCAAAAACTCCCATAGCACACCCCCAGCTGAAGTGTAGGGGGCCCAAGGGGCTTGAAGGGGTGACAAACCCACCCATTACTACAGTCACCAACACAGCAGTGTGCACTCACAGCCCCACAGAAACCTTTGTGCCCCAGGGGTGCTGGCACAGGACGAGGTGGCCATGGGCAGCGCAAGAGCCCCTTGCCCACACAGAGCCAAGCCAGCCCAGGCTGCATGCCACTGGGCAGGTCAGCTGGAGCTGACGTCCAGCCCTGCTGTCCCCACACCTCACAGGAGGGAGGGCAGAGCTCTTGGACCAGGTGTGGGGAAGAAGGTGACCCCAAATCAGCAAGAACAGCACAGGCTGGCCCAGACCCCCCACTCCCAGCCTCATGCCCCACAACTCCCCCATGCAGTCAGCCCTGGGCTCCCTGTGCCCGCTCCCCGGAGCATGGAAACAGCATGGGCAGCCCCTTTCCTTCCCCACCTCAGCTGCGCACGAGGCCAAGGACGATCACCCCCTGTACCGCTCGGCCAGGTCTCCCGCAGCTCCCGTGGCAGTGCAGGACGGCTTCCCCATGGCACGGGCTGCCACCCCGGGGCAGCGCGCCAAGCGGGCAAAATACCTGCTCCCTGCAGACGTCGGGTTCCTGCAGCTGGGACGCCGGCAAACCAGGTGAGTGCTGGGGCTGGGCTCTCAGCTGGGCGTCCCTGCGCAGCAGAGCCCTGCTCGGCTGCCTGCTCACACCCTCCTGGGTGTGTTTGTGGCCCGGCAGGGCTGCCAATGCCGCCTGCAGGTCTGCACAGGCTGACAGAGGCGGGCTGCCCACGGCGGGCAAAGCGTGCAGGACCGGGGGTCAGGGAGGGCCCCCGCCAGTGGCTTTGTGCCCTGCCGACCCCGGCGCAGTCTCTGCTTGGTGGCCACTGGGAAAGCGGAGAAGGGGCCCAGGGGGGCGTCACGCGCCGCAGCACAGAGGAGTTTGCAGGCAGCCCACGCTCCAGACGGATTAAGGCTCCAGGGAAAGCTCCGGGAGCAGGGAAGGCAGATGGAGGCAGAGCTTCATGCATCTCTCTGGGCAAGGGGCTGTGGGAGCCCCTCTGTCAAAGGGAGACTTTTCCCTTCCTTGCAGAGGAAGCCTGGGACAGACGCATCCCAGGCCACCACAGCTGGCCCGGCCGGCACTCACTGGGGTGTGCTTTGAAGGCAGGAGCATAAAGGTAAAAGTGGTTTCTTGTCTTGAGCCAAGAGAAATGCTTCAGAGCCAACGCATCCCAGCTTTGCTAAAGCAGGAGATGAAAGCAGGCTCCGAGACAGGGCCCTGATGCCACCTGCAGATGGACGGGGCGATGCCCTCCATCTCCCCGGCTCCAGGTCCCAGCAGAGGCCCAGTCCCTGGTGAGCCGGGATGCCAGGTGGACGCTCGGACCTTTCCATGTCAGTGACTTGCTCCATCATTACCTGGGATCTTGGGGGACCTCTGTGACCTCCTGCCACTCGCAAAGGAGCTGAGAAAGCTGATGGCATCCTGCAGTGACACAGCAACTGCCAGGCTAGGCAGAAGCCTCAGCGCTCACCCTCGCAGCTGACCCACACCATTAACAGCTTTGGCACAAATCTGAACAGCTCCATGACACGTGCTGATCAAGGACATCTGCAAGGCCTTACCAGCAGAGGGTCTGGAGCACTGCAGGAAGGGCTGTGCAGTAACACCCATCGCTCAGTGCCCAAAAGAGTGAGCCGAAAGCTTTGCAATGGCCAGGAATGGCCCTGGGACCAGCAAGCAGCTCTGCACCCCAAATTTTGTCAGCTGTGAGCAGCTAGTGGCGAGGTTCACCTCCCGCATGCACTGCCAGCTCCAGCGCAGACCGACCGCGGTGCCACGGGGCAGAGCAAGACCATGGGCAAGGGTGCTCCTGGCGGGACTGTGCCCCAGGATGCAGAGCCCATTTTGCTGCACTAAAGATACTTAGTGTTTGGGACAGGGTTGCGGATTACGAGGAGGTGAAGAAGTGAGCACTGGGGAGGGGTGAAGGACCACTGGAGCCAAGAAGCAGCTGAGGCAGCGGGCAGGGGAAAACTGTGCACGAATAAGGAGGCTGAGGTGATGCTGGAAGAGGAGGGGTTGCAGCAGAGCGCCCGGAGACCCCGGCGCTGTGGAGTTTACGGGCGTGAGACAAAGCTGACGGGAGAGATGCCCCTCAACCCCGGCGGGAGCAGCGGGACCGACGGCTCCCCGAGGGATCCCCCGCGGCCTGACCGCGCCGGCCGGGAGCCCCCTTCCCTCTCGAAGGCCAAACTGTGCCCACCGCGGCGCGGCGGAGGGAGCCAGGCCCGCCCCGCCACGGGCCAGCGCGCACGCCCCGCCGCCTCTGCCCACCAGGGGGCGCTGCCGCCGGCGCGGCGCCTCTGCCGCCCCGCGCTCTATGGCCGCGCCGCCCCTCCCGCCGCGCTGTCGGCGCCGCTGCCGCCTCACGGCTCTGCCCGGCGGCGCCCGCACCCGGGGCAGCTACAGGGAAGGGGAGCGGCGGCAGGGCCGCTCTTCCCGCGTGAGCCCTCCTGGCAAGCGGCAGCCGTTTTCAAACGCAGACAGCCATATTGAGCGAGGGCAACGGCGTCGCACCGGTGCCTGTCAAGGGGCGGAAGCCATTTTGAGTACTGGCACGGGCGGCAGGCCGCCTGCGCACTGCCCGGCCGGTGCCGGCGCGCGGCCGCCAGGGGGCGCGCTCAGCTCGCGCTGCCGCCGCCGCCAGCGCCTCGCTCCGCCCCGGCCCCGCCGGGGGGCCCTCAGGGCAGCCCACCGCGGGCCGCGCCCCCGCCAGCAGCTCGCCTGGGAGGCTCCTGGGGCTCCCCCTGCCACGGAGGTGGGCGGCGGGCTCGCCCCGCTTGCAGCCCTCGCCAGGAGCTGCCTGCCGCCTCGGGTGACTGGGGCTCAGGTGGCTTTTATGTTGTAAAAGGCCAACGGAGGTGACATACAGTGACATCTAGTTTGCTTCTGTCTGCATTTTAGGTCTTCCTGTGGTTGATGGTCACACAATAGGAGTCAGCAGCTCACCGAGCTGAACGGCTGCAGGGTGAGGGACACCTGCCTCCCGCCCTTCAGAGAGCCCCAGCGGGGAGCGGGGCCTGGCCGCCCCGGCCTGCTCCGCCGCAGGAGCGCAGGTCAGGGCCTCACCAAAAGGAAGGAGCCGAACTTAGGGATGCTTCGCGGCGGAGTCCATCTGACTGCCATAAACAGGGGCATCCTGGGCATACCCTGCTTGGCCAGCGCAGAGGCTTATCCCACCTCCAGGAGCCAAGTCACAGTTGAACAGTTAAAGCTGACAACCAGAATGCATAGCCAAGCTAGCTTAGCTCTACAGCTGTCTCATCGTGAAGTCAGAAGTGCCAGAATTAGTTGGGAAGAAGACAAAGAAAATGTCCCTGTCAGCACGGTTGAATCAGCTTACGCACAACATCAAGCAGTGCATTGCTGTAAGTAGGGCTTGTGCCCTGCCTTCACGCATGAGCAGTCTCACCCGTAAATGTTCTTTTAAATTCTAGTAAAGTTATAAAAACAAATGCACAGAGGAAATGGTTTAAGTAAGCAGGAAAACTTGTGTTGGTACATTACAGTTCAGCTGAAGTTATCTGCCTAGACTTTGACTTGGGGAGCAGAGAAGGTATTTTCAACATATAGAAGTGACTTAATGGCTTTATGTTAGGTTCTTGTTTGTCAACTGAACCAGTCACAAACCAGTCTTTTCAGAAAAAAAGATGTAAGCCACTGTTTTAATTACTTCGGTTTTTCACTATACTGCAGGTAATCTACAAGAAATAAGGCTTTTAAGTTTGACTCTTACATAGAATGTGTTCCCTTCATGTAATCTCCCTTGGGACTCAAGACCTGCGATAAAAGGGTAAGGCAACACAGGTTTCTGTAACCATTATTTCACACTCTGTCAGCTTGTAATGGACAACAAAAATTCAGTGTGTCACCATTCCTCTGCTGTCAACACTTTAAAAGCCAGTGGCACAGACTGCTCTTCCACCCCAGTTAGTAGCTGACCTACAAAAACTGACAGGCAAAGATCTCTTCCAGAGATCATGAATCCAAAAATCCCTACTTGCTGATAGTCTGCAGTAATATAGAACTTGCTACATTTTGAAGTTATTTTGCATAGGCACATTAAGAAATTAAGTTGTTAAAAGAACTACTCAGAAGGTAAAATGCCTACTTAAGGGAGAGTATATGGATCGTGGCACTAGTCTCAATGGTTAGGTTTACTTTTTCCTAAAGGTCAGAAGCTTGTAAGGAATTAAAGTATGTGGTGAACAAACTTTGGATCAGAGACTTTTTCCCCCCAGAAGCAGGCTAGTTAAGGAGATCAGGAGTGCAGATTGTGAGAGTATTGTTTAGCATGAGAAAAAAACACCGTGGAGAACTTTGAGCTCTTACCACTGAGTTTGTATGATAAGAGGCAAATCACTTGACCCAAACTTTTCAGGGGTGGTCCTTATAGTTTTCATTTCCTAAGTACTTGAAAACAGCATGGGGCTGATTTTCAGGAGTGCTAATCATTCATTGTTGTAATTGAGATGAATGATAGGAGCTCTGAGGATCAAATGCTAACGAGTGTTAAGAGTTCAAGCTCCACTGTAACAACAGATCTCACTGTACCAGTGCAGCGTTTAGCCCCACTGTTTTCATCGGAATCTAACACCCCTCAAGGGTTTGTGGAGATACATTTATTAATGTATAGAGAGCACAGAATTTTACAAGAGCACAGTAGGAAAGCAGAACGTAATCTGTTCAGTAAGCGTTATGCAGTGTATATGGAATTAGGAAATGATTTTTTTTAGGCAGAGTGTCGTGGAATATCTAAAGTTGATAATAAGGCAAAGAAGACTTTTCTTGCCCCGCCCCCCCCAAAACCGAGGAATTCAAACAGGCAAGTCTTGCTTTCATTTAAAAAAAGTTAGTTACCAGATTCTGGTATTTCTGTCAGAGATCTATCTTGTAAGGTTTACATGCTATACTTCATCAATGATTTCAAGGACTGAGCTAAAATTTTGTTCAGTTGTAGCTTTTTCTTTTTGGAACTTGAACTAGTTTAGAATTTGAAGATGTTTATCATTTGCTATTTCCTAATTGCCTTATTGCATACTTAACTGAAGCCACACAATAACAAACTGAAGCCAAATCTTAAGTATTCCATTTAAAATATGATAGAAAGGATGCTCACAGGGTATAAATTGCTCGCATGCAATTTTGCATCTAAAACTGCATATTTTTGGTTTTTGTTTTATCTACAAAGGAAGTTGACTAATTTAATTATAGCAGAACTGTTTTTTCTAGTTAGTCTGTGTCCTTTATAGGGATCATTAGCTTTACTGGAAGTTAAACTGGAGGTATAACTTACTGAGTGGGGCAACACTGATACTCTGCGGATCTGGTTCCACTTGCTCTGCATTGGAAAACATACTTGAGCCATATCAGTGGTTTGTGTTATTTTCTGACCAATATTTGTCTTTTTTTCCAGAAAAAAGTAATACTTCCCTTGTCTGTAAGCATAAAACATCTTCTCTGCCACTTACTTGTGGTGCTGTACTACAGAAGCTTTTGTACTTAGCCTGTTTTTTATTGTTTACTAACTTTTAGAACATACCACTATTTTTGCACTGGGATAAGCCTTTGCTATGGAGCATTTGCTCCTGATGCATCTCTAATTTCTGTTCAGAGTTATAGTTACTGTAGAACAGCATTTTCCCCTCTTTCAGGATATAAAAGCAGCAGAGAGATCATTATGTGAAGGCATGCTAAGGAATACAAAACTATTTGTTGCTTAAGCTGCCTTTCTTTTCTCATTGTTTCAGAAGCCTTCCGTGAAGTCGTTACTGTTAAGCCACATAGTGTGTTACAGCAGTGCCGAGGAGCTAACAGCAGTCTAGATAGGATAAGACTCTGAATCAGCATTCATGTTAAAACCAGGCTTAAGTACTTAACAATGAAAAGCTCAGCTCTCAAACTAGTTTGACAAGCACCTGTTAGGATACAGCCCAAGCTCCCGAGCACCTAACTTGTAAGTGCTTGTTTTGTATTCAAGTATCAACACAGACAGCAGTTGCAGTCAGTCCTTACTCAAAAAATACTACTTCTGATTCCTTACTCCCCTTATCACTCGTACAATTCTATCCTTCCTACTCTATAAATCTAGGCAGAGAGAACAAAGCCCTCCTGCATGTCTATTTTACTATCACTTCCTCATTGTCAGATGGGTTATTTGAGGATAAATAACACTTCTGAGAGTCATGATGTACTGCAGCCAGCAATACTTCCATTGTACTTGCAGCACTACTACGTTTTTCCTTCTAATACCTACAAACTGTTACCAGATAGCTTCACAGAACTATTGGAGTCTTTCCTGTTGCTTTAAGGGAGACAATTAATTTTTATTAGACACTTCTATAAAGTAACTTTCCCACCCACACAACTTGCCTGCATCCCATGTTTTACAATTGCTATTAATGTAAATGCTTAAAAAAAACCAAACAAGAATCCAAAAAAATCCAAGGCCCCAAACTGGCACACTTACCAGACAGAAGCAGCTTCTTGTTTCAAACTCTTTAGTGTACATGAGCAGCAGCTGTTTGCCATTGCCAAATTTATAGGAGCAGCCTCCAGAGCACTGTGCTGAGGGTAGGTTTATATAAAGGGCCCTTGCTAGGGAGTGGTGAGTAATATGGTGGGGAGGTGGTGTCTGTATGTCTTTAGGTGGCTGGGGGTTTAGCTGTGTTGTAGTGGAACCAGTATGTAGAGTTGTTAACAGAGATGTAGTTTTTATTTTAGAAGGTAATATGTTGGCTCTAGAGTAGTTAGTTTAAGTTTTCTCTTTCCTGTTAAGTATAATTTCTCAGTTATATTCATTTAAGGCTTATTTTCTTGTGCCTGTGTAAGTTTTTTTTAGTTATAAGTATCTTTAGGTAAAGGATCTAGCTAAGGTCTTGTAGTAGTTACAGGAAAAAGTCTTTAGTATTGTTTATCATCTGTTTTCTTACTTGGCTGTTTGTGTTGGTTTTGGCTGGGGTAGAGTTAACTTTCTTCATAGTAGCTAGTGTAGGGCTATGTCTTGCATTTGTGCTCAGTGTGTATTTTGGATATATGTGCTCCCTATATAAATAGGGCTTGGTGGGGGAACAGGAATAGGTGATTGCTGCTTGGGAATAGGCTGGGCATCAGTAAGTGGGTGGTGAGTGTTGTATGTCACTTGTTTTGTATATTCTTTTATTGTTATGATTATTTTCTTTTTCTCTGTTCTAGTAAACTATTTTTATCTCAAAAAAAAAAATCTGCTCTACTGTTAAACTCCATGGGTTGCAGGAGTACAGCCTGCCTTATCTTTGTCTTCACCACAGGCTGGAGGGGAATCACTGCTCTGGTGCCCAGAGCACCTTCTCCCTTTCCTTCACTCACCTGGGTGTCTGCAGAGTTGCTTCCACTTGAGTTTATGCTGGAGTTCCAGCACAGCAGCAATACCCTGGGCATCTGCCAGCCCAGGTGTATTGCCATTGCTGTTATCAAAATGTTCTTAGGCACAGCAGAGTAAGATGATCAGCAGTTGAGCAAGCAGCAAAAGCAAAAAGCAGCCACTAATGAGCATAAGACTCTAACTTACAGTAAGGCGACCAAGCATAGGAACCTGCCAATTAATAGCTAAACAGCAATAACAGCTATAAATTTGATCTAGTGCATTCCAATTAAATCTGCTATCTTGAACCCTCTGAGCCCTGTGTTGGGTGCCAAAAGGGATTGTTGTGGTTTAACTCCAGCTGGCAGCTAAGCGTTGCACAGCTACTCGCTCACTCTGCTCTGGTGGGATGGGGGATAGAATCAGAAGAGTAAAAGTGAAAAAAGTTGTGGGTCGAGATAAAGACAGTTTAATAAGTAAAGCAAAACATTCATTCCCTGCTTTCTATCAGCAAGGCAGGTGTTCAGCCACCTCTAGGAAAGCAGAGCTCCATCATATGTAATGGTTACTTGGGAAGACAAATGCCATAACTGTGAATGTCCCCCCCTTCCTCCTTCTTCCCCCAGCTGTACATGCTGAGTGTGATGTTGTATGACATGGAATGTCCCTGTGGTGAGTTGGGGTCAGCTCTCCCGGTCGTGTCTCTTCTCGACTTCTTGTGGACCCTCAGCCTGATTGCTGGTGTGGGGAGCAGAAAAGGCCTTGATGCTGTGTCAGCACTGCTCTGCAATAACTAAAATGTACCTGTATTGTCAATGCTGTTTCCAGCACAAATCC
Organism: Pluvialis apricaria; assembly: GCA_017639485.1. Classification (NCBI taxonomy): domain Eukaryota; kingdom Metazoa; phylum Chordata; class Aves; order Charadriiformes; family Charadriidae; genus Pluvialis; species Pluvialis apricaria. The sequence continues at coordinate 24,732,092 of CM030017.1, read as the reverse complement.
AAAACGCAGCCCTGAGCTAGCTACTGTGAAGAAATTTAACTCTCCCCCAGCCCAAACCAGCACGCTGTTACAGTTACCTACTGTGGGTGTCTATAAGGGCTCTGTTTTGGTAAATTTGTGAATTTTCTTCACTAGTGCAAAGGATTGTGGGGGATTTCTAGCTAGTGGTCTGCATTTGTATTTTTTTCTCTGTTTTCTCAGCGCTCCTATGTAATCAGTATCTCTGGGGCTTGGTGTCTAGCTGCCACTGGTTTTTCATGTTCAGTGCTTACGGACAAAATGCTCATGTTTGGGGGAAAAGGTGTCTGCCTCTCAGACTGCAGAAGGTGTTTGTGCAGTTGTGAAGGTAACACTTTCTTGACATCACATGTTGGTTGGGGGGAAAAAAAAAGAAGGGTTTTTTTTTTGCTTTGAAGTTAGGAAAGTGCAAGTATAACCTTTTTTTGTCTTGCCTTCTGTGAGACCTTCTTCTCCGGAACCTAGGCTGTGAAAGATGCTGCTTTTTTAATTGGAGTGGTTGACAAGCACGGAGAAGCTTGACATCGTGGCTGAGCTGTTCTGATGAAGTCAGAACAGCTATACTAGAAAGTATTGCAGAAAGCTATTTGTTTTTTTGTTGTTTGTTTTTTGACGATGGAAAACTGAATTTCCTGTGGTGGTAGAGAAGCTCAGCTGTAAGGCAGAATTTAAAAATCTAAAAACCTTAGGCTGCCAAAGCCCCTTCTGCAACGGTGCTTTGCCTTCTACCTGAGGGACCTGCTGCAAATGACTGGTTCTGGCAAATTAGAGCTAGGTCTTGTAGCTTGTGCAGGTAAATACTATCCAGAATCAGCATTTCTCTGCGGTCAGCTTGAAGTTGCTGTGCCTGTTTGAACCTTTAGAACAGCTAAATATCCTTTCCAATGAGCAAAGAGAATGTACAGTGGGAATCTATTAACAGCTTAAATGACTTGTACTGGAGTATCTCGAATCTGTGTATGTATGGGCTGTCTCTCTCGGAGGTGCATTCTTAGCTGCTTGGGAAATGATTTTCAAGTAGGCATGTATGTCATCCTTTCCTTTAAGCTTATTAACTCCCAGCTTATCTGGAAGCCCACCAGCTTATTCCTGCTAAGTTTTAACTGATGATTGGAAATGGCCCTAGAATAAAAAAAGTCATTCTTCTAGGTTGCTCTGCTTTTGAGTCAATAAAAGCATCATGGATTGAGATGTTATTAAGACCAGGTAAATAGTAACTTTGAAGGTAGTGGTAATTAAAACAGCATGTGTGTATCTTTGGGACTCAGTGGATTCAGGTGAGTGGGATATGTAGGCAGGAATATGACACTAATGCCTATCTATAATGAACTTTATGCTTAATTTTTTTTCCTTAGCTGCTTCAATAGATTGGAGTATTATAAGCAATTAATTTACCATTTGCATATCTCTTCAAGGTGTTCTTTGAGCTTTTTGAGTCTCATTAGCTTTTAGTTGTGCACTGGCTAGCTGTCTGTTTACTAGGTGGTCATTTGCCTGATTGGTTTTGCTTTCTTTTGTTAGTGTTAATTGATGGCTTACCATGGATCAGCTTGCATCCAGACATGCATTTGAAGAACTTCTGGGTGATTTCCAAACAACTGCTCATTGTTCTGCACTTGTACCTCTTCAATGATGGTTGTTACTTTGTCTGGTCCTTTTTTCCTCAGCTTGCCTATATTTCACCCAAATGCAGAGCTCATGCACTTAACTCGCTTGTGCAGTTAAAGGGCACACCAATTGCTTTCTCCCACAATGTAGCTTATGATAAAATCTCAATTCACTTTTATGCCTTTTGCTAAGTTGTTCTTGGGTTTTGCTGTTAATTTAAGTATTTGATCCTGTATCCAGAACAGAATGTAATTTGCATTAGGAAATGAAAACAGACTTGTAACTCTTGTCTCCTATGTTGCAGCAGACATGCACTCACTAAGAACTTGTAGGCATCCCTGTGAAGTGCTCTCTAGATAAGATACTTCATACAGAGATCTAACATCTATTCACAGAACTTACCTTTATTGTAAGAAGGTGCTTGAGTGCTCAGAAGAGGTTCTCTTCTTGTTTGGCAGAACTGGGCTGGTCCATGACTTAAAGGTGCATGGTAGGTTTAGAATTTGTGGAGTTCATGAAGAGAGTGCTCTGCCTTCTTGATCACTGCAGCGTGATGCCGACGTGGGAGGATTTGTTGCTTAAAGTCCTTATTTCCAGCACTGGGAAGAAAAGAAGCACACCTGGAAAAAAGTCTTAAGAGCAAGTCCTGAGAGGACCTTCAATGGTTGGAATGGATATCGAGATGAAAAATGCCACTCTGTAAGTTTGCAGCTGTCATACTTGGAGCTACCATCACAGATTGTACCTCATTGCGCTAGATGTTGTACAGCTATAGGATGGAGGTGATTGTTGCCTCAGGTACTTGCACTTGTTTGCCTTGTCAGATACAGTTACAGACAGATGGTTATGAGGAACTGAGAATCTGCATAGCTCAGCGTGAAGGGCATTTGTCTTGGCACTCTAGCTGTTTTGTCACTGTCACGCTTTGTTTCTAGGTTCTGCAGGATTATACAGAAGCTGAGTGAGTACCGCCTGTATTTGAGACAGTCCCCACATGTGAAGGCTAACATGGGAGAAAACAAAACGTGCTTGTTTGCAAAACAAAAGAAGTGGTGAGAAGAGTATAGGAGAATGCATTCAGGATGACTATGAATGGAACAAGCCCAAAATAGGGATGCAGCAGTGACTGAAGCTTAAGCTGAGAGTTCTCGTTGTGTGATAAAATATTAGGAATAAACCTGCAAAATGTAGATGGATATTGCTGGGGCCTTGTGTCCAGACTGAGTTGTGTGTGACACAGGCATTCTGCTCCTGAATGCTGTTGGTAATCGGTGGTTTGACAAAATAGTGGAAAGCTTGCAGAAAGCTTTTGGGGTATTGTACAGCCCTCCTGGGGACTTTTGAAAACCCAGGATTAGATGCAGCTGTGATCTAATCTGTGGGCAGCAGAGGCTACTGTGTGGTTCCCACTCCAGTGCAGTCCAAACTTGTCGCTCCCATGCTTTGTGGTGCTACAGGGGTGCTTGCTAGGTTCTCCTTGTCATCTTCGTTCACTTTTGTGATCACGAATTGTTATGTTTGAACTAGACAGCTGAATAAACTTTGGGGAGTGTTAGACAGATTAGGCTAAGAATCACTTAAACAGTGCTATCTGCAAGCTCTGCCTTATTCCTGTTCTGCTATGTTGTAGTGTAAATACTGGTGCTAATTTGCACGGTTTTGAGAGTCACTTTTGTAATATATAAACTACTCTTTCAGATTCCTAATTAAATATTACAAGTATCCTGACTAGAAGTGCTTTAATCTAATGAGAATACTACTTGAGGTTACTGCTGCCAGAAATGTATATTTCCTTGAGTTATTCAATAACTCTATTCTAATGGCATCAACAGCTGGACTGCTAAATGCTGCTAATGAAACCTTTTTTCTAACTACAAGCATGTTATGACATCAGTCCTACTCTAAATATTGAGAAACACAGACTTTGCAAAAACAGTAGCAGGTGAGAAATTCAACCCATGTTGAATTCCAATAGACATTACCAGAACTTGACAGCATTATTTGAGAGAATGGGTTTTGCTACAAAAGCACAAGTCAAAGTATTTAATGATTCAAAATGAGGGACAGAAGAGGCTTTTCAAAAGAGCGCTATGTGGCAGAGGAACAGTCAATTCACTGGAACAAAAAGGTCAGAGGAGTGAGTGAAAGTGATCAACAGCTCATTGCCCAGACTGCAAGTATCCTTTCTTTAGGAAGCAGCATTGCCACGTCCTGGCTGGTGGTGGGGAAAGCTACTCTTTGGCTGATTATGGAGCCTGGGAGTAACGTTATGGTCTTAACCTTGATTTAACTGGCATAAGTGGCTATGCTGTCCAAAGAAAAAATCTTAGGATCCTGCACTTAGAAGCGATAAATGATGTAGTTAGTAGCTGTGCATGTCAGTGTGAAATGAGAATTGTAGAATTCTTGGAGGAAGGCATTTGGGTTCTTTGGTTAGATTACAGCTAGCTGTACACAGCAGCAGATTCAGCAAGTTAAACCAGCAAGGTCAGCAGGTCGGGAAGCGGCTAGAGTAATCCATGCATGCAGTGAGGATATAAGTAACTTCCTAAATAAGAACACAGTTTACAATGCTAACTTGTAAACAGAAAAGGCAGTAACAAAACCCATGAAGCAGGGAGAGGGGCACTGGATTTGTCTGAGCTGCTGTAAGAAAGGAATCTCAGTGTCCACGATCCAGTGGGTAACCCATTCTTGGGTGACTGTGGCCTGTTTGTCAGTAGGCTGATTTGAGTAACTGATCTTGGTTGTCCTAATCCCATGCGTGTTCTGTTCGGTTGTTTGCTTTGACAGGTAGCTGATAGGTCTCTATTCCAGCTGAAGGCATTGTGCCTGGACTCCTGGTGGGGCATAGCAAGGCTGCTGTGCACTCAGACGACTATGTAAAAACGTTCTCTAAATTATCGGTTCAGATTTGTAGTGTCTTAAAGTGAAGCTTTTCATATGGTCTAAAGCAATGAATCAATTTTTTTTTTTAAATGCCCATCTGTGCAACTCACCTGCCCTAACTTTGCTGTCACTGAAATTCCCAAAGGTGTAAGTGAAGGGTCCTGAAGAGCAGACAAGTTCTATCGCCAATACCAGAAATAAATATTAGAAATAAGTGCTCTAACAACTGCTAGGCTGTGCTAAGCTTTACTGCACAAAAATAGCTGTCCCAGTTTCATCTTTCTTGTTTCTCTAATAAGTGTAAGTGGTAATTAAAAAAAGATTCCATTAAGAATGCCGGATCTCTCATCCTCTCTGTGTGTACACACACATATATAGGAAAGGAAGAAACTGTTTGAAACAAAGCCCTTTCTGCAGCAAATATTTGATTTACCTGGGAGAGAGTTTACCTTGAAAGGCTGCTCAGAACAATGGGCTATGCAGCAATGTGATGTTTTTTGCATGTCACATTCTTAGTTTTAAGATTATTTGGCACATTTGCTTGAATCAAGCAAAGAATGGCAGTCCCATCCCATCTGGCATGATGCATTAATTTTCAGCACACTGAAGGCAACTCACTGGTTATACGCAGGTTTCCTTGTACCTTTCTTGCGCTTTGGGAGAGCACGGTGAGTATGAAATTGAGTTAGACTGAATAGTTGCCGTCTGAGAGCACCTGTAGAGTGTCGAAAAGCTGTTGATGCTCTGCTCTTTTAGGCTGATATTAACTAATGCAGGAGATGCTAGTGAAAGTGAATGTGCACAGACTTTAAATAACCTGAGCATCTCCTCACCCTACAAAGCTGCTCATGCGCAGAGGCGATGCCACTAGGTTTTAGTCCCACCCCTAAGGTACAAAATAGAGACCCAGCATTCTTGGGTTTCCTTCCTTGTTCTGCTCGGCTTTCTGGCAGAGGACATCTAGTTTAGTTTCTCAGTGACCTCTGTGGGAAATGGATTTTACATGGCCTAAGGACTCGCCTTCAAACATGGCCAAGCCACTTGGAAAGTGGTTTTGACTGGATAAGGAACAAAGCTAAAAAAACATTGCTTTTCATCTCATGGACTCCGTCAAACTAAAAAATATGTCTTTTTCAGCAGAAGTTTCTGCAGTCTCTGAATCCAGCCCTGAACTTTTGAAGTCCAAGCTGCAAGATGTTTTGCAATAAAATATTCTGTTGCTACGGTGGTGTCTTACTACAGCTGAAATTTTCTGTGCATCATTTTATGGACGGAGGAGTCTTGACAGGCTTCTTTCATAGGGTTGTTCTTACTATATATGATATACCTATGAAGTAGTTTATAATGCTGCCTAAAATTATTTATTAATGTGGCTTTTATGCCCAAGAAGCAAAAATGTGCCAGAATTCTCTAAATAGGTTTGATTCTACTGTACTGATGTATACCATATATCTTGTCGATGTATTGTTTACCTTCCCACATTATGCTGGAAGCCTGAAATGTTATTTAGTAGGGAATAGTCTCACATGACCTAATAAAAAAAAAATTGGCGCGGTAATATTTACAGTAAAAGGTTCCAACATGTTTTTCCAAACTGTGTAGGAAAGCGTCTCTTTAATGCTAAAGTATGTTTCTTCTGGAGAGCAAACTAGTTATTGCCTTGATTTGAAAGTGTCTATATTTAGGGCAGGAAAGAGTCCAATATTTAAATTCTCCCAGAACCTACTATCAACAAGGTGAAATCCCACTTCTTGTTTTAGTGTTGCCAATTGGCTTGTACTTGGGGAGCATTACAGTATGAAAGCTTTGTGGCTAGAAATGATGGATGGTTGTGCAGTTGCGCAAATTGTTTTCCTTTTGAGCTAAATAAAATCCAGTGCTTGTTAATCTAAACAGCTGATACCCATATGCTAAATAGGATTCTGTCCCTTCTTTACCTTCTCTTTCCTGATGCAAAGGTTGTGGGAGAACAATTAAATGATACGGCCAATTTAGGCAGGCAGAGGTGCAGCAAGTTTTTAGGTTAACCTCATCTTTAGTGGACTTTCCTGACTTTCAGTGTAGTAATACAATCCTTCAGAACTGGTCAATCTGTTGTCTGAATCCAGTGGTGCAGAGGCACAGCTGGCACTGGTAAATGTGCCTCTTCGGCAAGAAGGGTAAGCTTCTGTCCCACGGCTGGGGAAGGGAGTCACCTAGTCACTCCATCACAGCCGTAACAGCAGTTTGGGCATTCAGGCTCTGCGTACTGATGTGATTTATTTTTTAATTCTCTTCCTTTGTTCTAATCCCTGATCTGAAGTTCAAATGAGTTGATGTTGACATAACTGGTAAAGAAATGACTACCATGGAACTAGGACTTCAGTGTTAAGGGTAACATTGGAACAGTGACATAGAAAAATATTCTATACATATTTGCTTATGAAATCTTACATTAAAGAAAACTGAAATGATGACCTGTGAATGATTCAATGCCTTGTGTCAGCTGTGATTGCGTGGATTAAATCAAATGGCTGAAACAGATAGTTGATGGAAGGCAAAGGAAGAGCTTCAGAACTGAAGTTCTTGTAAAAGCAGGTGGGGTGGTGTTCAGCCTCTTCCAAACATAAACATTTGAAAAAAATCCTCTGTGTCTTAGTTTTGTCATTTGAGGCACTTTGGTAAACCTTTGATTGAAATATCTCTGCCAGAGAGCGTTCATGCTGTGCATGATCTAGGACACGTGGTTGTGTCTCACAGGAAAAGCAGTTCTTGATGTGGCTCGAGAGAGTATGATGGTTCTCGGATGCTAGGAGGTAAGCACATACACTGTGGAATTACTTTGCATTTCCAATGTCCCCGGAGTAAAGGTAACACTCAACATGAATCTATTCAGCCGATCAGTTACAGGATTTCAAGTACATGCAAATGTCAGTATTTAGCAATTACTGTAGTCAGTAAATTACCCTAATTGAAGGGAGGTGTATAAAAAGATCAAAGAGGCTATTTCTGCCTTTAATCCTTTAAGGGTAGAAGACACCATGTAAGAGGTGAAGCTCTGGAAACCAGCTAGGGCCTTCTTAATTCCGGAGACCGCAGATTAGAGATCATACTTGATCTTTAAGTCAGGCCGTGGAGTTTTGCTTATCTGTAGTGTTCTGTAGGTTGGCATGTTGAAGGAGTTAAAGATGATAATTATTTAGGTACTGTGTCTTATGGGCAATGCTGTTTATTTTGAATATGTACTCTTACATATGTATGCCTTACATAAAGTGTTTTGAAAGTTCATGTAAAATTTATCCAAATTTGAAATAAAGGATTAGGATTCCACCTGAGGCAAACTGTTGGAAATTCAGCCAGCCAAGTATCTCTTGATGCTTAGAAAAGAAGATATGCAGGGACAGTCTTGAATACAGTTTCCCTCAATTGAGGGAGCAAATCTGTTCGTGTCTCTTTGCCTACTCTAGTATACCTTTGAGAATGTAGGGACTGAAAATAATTTAAAAAAAATAAATCTCTCCTTCCCTATCCATTGTGGTTTTGGATTTCCTTCTTCCTACATTTCTGTAATGGAAGAGCTAATTGCAAGTATACAAAGGAGTCTGCTGAATCCAGCGAAAAATTTTGTTTTAATGTTGGGGGTGTATGCCAGGAACCCTTTAACTTCTCAGAACAAGACTCTTGGTTAATGCATATATTTTTAGCTGTTTAGGAGGATTTACTTAAGTAATAATGTATGTTTAACTACTTTGTGCATTATGTAGGTGTTATGTATTATGTTAAGTTCTGAATGAGCCTCCAGGGTTGTTAGTCACTTAGTTAACAGAGCTAGTTAAAGTTAACATGACCTTTAATTCTGTGAAATATCCTAATGACTTGTTTCTGAAGGTTTTTTTCCTTTGTGTGAGGTCTAGATAATTGTGTTGCACTTTCTGTTTCTGTAAAAAAAAAATAAAAATCTCTGGATGGATGTTGTTAATAGGAATGAGTATATGTTATGTTTCAGTATTCTTATACCTGTGCTTTTGAGATAAGCAAGTGGGAGATGTGTACTGTGAAGAAATAGGGTATAAGGAGGGTTATCTTGAAATGCACGCTGAGCTTTTGTTTAATCTGTTATAGCAATGCTGCCAATGAAAGATTGGTAATGTTGATTTATATTCCTGATTGGATGTAATATTAATACATCTAATCAATAAGCTGAGGTCATTATTGCCTTTTATTTACATTAAACCATTTATAATCAGCAATCCATTTATCTTGCAGGAAGAGTAAGGCTTCTGTGAGCATATTTTGTCTCTGTATGTACGTGGGAATGAAAAAAAGCAAGAACTTGAATATTCCTACCATAGGGTCTTGCTCTAAATCTGTTGTGATGTATGCAGCGGTAGCAGGTAACAGTCTGACTGCAAACACTATATCAGGTGATTTTTTTCCTTTCAGGAAGATAGTTGTATTCAGTCACGGAGGGATGAAGCATTTGGAGTATCTTCCTAAATGGCAGGGGACCTGTAACCCAGATGGTTCTTTCTGGTTCTTTGTTATTTCCTACCCTGGTGTCTTGTGTCAGCGAAGTACCAGAATTGTCCTTTCCTGTTCCCTTTGGAGAAAGGCCTGGCTAACCCTTTTACAGACCTGAAGGAAATCCTATGAGGAGTGCAAATGGGATTGTTGAGAACAGAGGTGCTTTTTTGTACAAGAGCGTAGGCCATTCCTGGTGGTGATCCAAGTCAAGGGAGTGTTTTTGCCAACCTGTGTTGGCAGTGAATCTTCCCTTGCTGCCTCTTGAAGTGTGTGGTATGGATCCTGCTTGTGCCCCGGGCACCTCAAATCTAGGAGGCAGTTGGTTTTTGCCTCTGTGTGTATACAGTTGTGTGTGTGCTTGAAGGCCAGGGCCCTAAAAAGCAATGACATCCACATTCTAAATTTCAGTCTGTTTGAGCGTATTGGAAGAAACTCGCCTGAGATTAAATGGAATGTGAAATAATGTTTAGCTGGGAAATATATGGATTTACTGCTGGTGATCAGAAGGAGAACAGTTTCTGATAATAAAAATAAAGCACCATGTTGAGGAAACTTAAACAGATACTTAGTGATGCTTCTGTATACAATGCGATACGTGCAAATGAGGTTGCCAGATGGCACGAGACAAACTCGCACAGATCCTAGCAAAATAAATTACGCTTCTTGCAGTGAAAGTCAACAGCAAGCTGAAATACTTATAATGCATTCTTTTACAGTAATAGAATATTCATAAACAAATAATAGATTCCAGGCTAATCTGTCACTGCCAGAGGGAGGTGCCAAAATCTCAAGTCTTGACAAAAATTTGTCCTTGGTTATTTAATTTTTCAATTCATCATTAAGCAATATGAATAATAACTCAAGCCCTTATTTGAAGGAAGTTGGAACTCCAGTCTGCTCTGCTTGAATAGAAGCCCTCTAAACAAACATGGATAGGAAATTTCAGCCATACATAACTAGAAAGAAATGTAAGTAATTTTGGAAAGCTGCCAGGGCCTTAAATTAAAGAAATTAAAGAACTAAAACTGATGAGATACTTATTCCCTAAGCGTCTGTACAGCATCAAAAGGCAGATTATATTGATTCTTCTGACTTTGAGAAAACATTTGCTTTTAATGATGAAATGAATTTTTTTTTTATTCAAAGGTTCTGTGCTTCAAGGAGCACCATGTGTTATTGCTTGCATTATCGCTTACGTTATCACTTGATTGCACTTGGAAATTAACAGGATGAAACCATTTAAAATTATACATACTAAGGAGGATACTTGCTCAGCTCAGTTATTAATCTGTGAAGGAATAGAGTATTTTATATTAAAAATAATGCTATATCAAATTAATGGTTTTTTTCAGTGTGTGTGATAGGCTGGTGAATTCAATTGCATATCGGTGTGGCTTTTTTGAAAGAAATAAGTCTGAGTAATTGCAGAGGAATTTGGTAGTCTCCTCACACAAGTGACAGTCTTCCTACACCTTCCCACCTCATCCCTGGGTATGGATGCGTTGTGCCATTGCGGTTGGCAGGTCAGGCCTGGTGGAAAGCAGCTCTCTGCAGAGATACGTGTGTGTCCCAGCCGATGCTGCTGGAGAACCCGAAGTTGGGGGAGGCTGAAACTGTTCTCCAAAAGGCTGGCGTGGCCTTCATGCAGGAAAGAGCAGGCTCCTGGGGAAAAGTGTGAGAATGAGATGGTTTGGCTGACACCCCTGGGCCAGGGAGGCAGGAGTGGGAGCTCTGAGCCGGACTCAGAACAATGAAGAGCACTTGCTGTAGGCTTAGCCTCTGGCTGGTCTTGATAGTCCTATGGACTCTGAGCACTACTTCTTAGCAACTTTGTGAGGTGCAGCCTCTTCTGACTCATGGAGCATCAACATCACATTGGGGATCTAACTCTCATACTTCCTAAAAATATTCCTGCTGTAAATGCACCTTAAGACCCTTAAATGTGAATAATTTAAATGTAAGGATCCCCAAAAATGGAAATAGATTTTGTGGTAGGGAGCTGGCAACTTTTCTGTTCCAGAGTCTGGTTCTTAACCCCAATTCAGTGTGTGGTCTTTAGTGAAAGCAGGGAGGTGCCTTTTTCCTGTGATAAGCAAGTATCTCTGCATAAAGACTTCAGGTTAGATAAGCCTCAGCACCATGTAATTAAACAAGGGTGCATGCAATCTAGAGGGTCCTGGACTGCAGAGACCTGCTTGGGAGTACAAGCTATTGCTGGCAGTATGTCCCTACGGTCACTGCAGTGCCGGGGGGTGGGTTTTGGGAAGGATGCTGCTGGCAGGTGCAGCCAAGCGTCCTGCTGCAGTGGGCAGATGGTGGTGATTCACTTCACAGCTCGAAGTAACCGTTGGGGATGCAGGCATTATCTGGGATTTATGTGCTAGCAAATGACCGAGCATCTGATCTTTAAATCTGTTTAAATACCTAAAGATCAAGTCTCTCTAATGGGATTTTAAAAAAGCACTTAACAACAGTGTGAATTTCTTAGTCACTGAAACCGATGAAACCAGTATCTTTTGGTATCTTAGTCTAGTTGCTAGGCTGTGCTTTTAGTGCAGCGCTCTGCTCTTTCCAATGATCACTCTTTGGAACAAAGTGGTGCTTCTTGATACTGTTTTCCTGGTCAGGGGCTGTCGTTCTTTTTCTCCCACTAGAATGGTGTGAGCATGGAAATGCAGAGTGAGCCAGAATGAGGGTACCAGCTGAATGTTGCACTAGTGCCAATCTAGCTCGCTAGCATTATGGCATCTCTAAAGGTACTAGTGCAGCTCCACAGTGTGCGTCCTCCTCTTCTGCATGTGCTGGGACAGCCAAAGCCACAGGATGATCGCACTTGGCTGGGCTCTTGCATCAGAGTTCTTCCATATGCATGGAAAAGTTTCTCTGCTGAGTATCTCTACCTATCCACACTACCACGGAGCTAGCCCCTCCTGTGGAAACTCACCCTGAGATAGCGAAAGATTGAAGCTGTTTTGCATGGTTTCTGGGAAATGTGAAGACACAGGGCTGGAAATGGAAGCTGAAGGGTATGCTGCCTGGAGGGTGGCTGAATTTTCCTGTTTTGCTCCGTTTGTCTCCTTAGCTGTCTTCCCTTCCACTTTCCTGGTTCGTGTAGGTAGTGTGGTTGTAGAAGCATGTCCCCAGGAATAGGGCTCTGTAGCTGGGTTCCTTCCCTTTGGGTGAGTAAAGGTCCTTAAGACCATCCATATCATCTACTAGAGTGGAGACAGCTGCCGGCGCTATATAGTTGCTTTTATACTAAAAGAGCACTTTTCTGATACCTGTATATCTTGTGCACCAATTAGCATTGTTTTCTATATAGATATGAGAGCATTGAGGGTAAGAACACTTCTCAGCTCCTTAAGTTCCCTGTATATCCCTATTCCTTGAGTGTTCATAGTAGGCAAACCACCTATCCACAAGTTTTCCTGCAACACAGGCCCCATTCCTGGAGCATATGGTCTACCTGTCACTAGGAGAATGACATAAGTGGATTATTAATGATATAAACTACTTTGAAACTAGCTGAGCCCTGAACCCAGTGCAACAGTTGCTGTATTACACTGGGGTCAGAACATAGTGGTGAAATACACTGTGTGTTAACGTAATGACGGTATAAAGGCTAAAAGTACCTGCAATGTACTAAAGCTCGTAAAGGGGCAGCAGAGGAAAGGTAACAAACAGCAAAAAGAGCAGGCCCTGCTTGTTCCTGTCCTTGGGTTTGCTGTTGGGGTTGTGATGAAGCATCAGGGCTGGTACTTACTGTTTTGCCAGAGACGTCAGGCCCATCTGAGATTCCCCACTGTTTTATTTTCCTTTCTTTTGGCTTTTGGTTGATTTGCCTCTTAACCTTACACATTACACCTGCTATTATGCACTGTTGCTAAACTGCAGTTCAATTTACCTCATTTTCTGCAAAATGTTTTGAATTATGTTGACATTGTTCAGCAAACCCCCTGTGTTGTTTCTTAGCTTTTCAGCAGTGCAAGCTGCCCTCTGGCTTGCAATGGGGAACCAGACTCGGGGCAGCATTGATATGTTTTCCCTGTTTGCAAGGCAGGGAAGACACAGCCAGGGATTTTAACCTCTGTTCTATTAAGCCATTGTAAAATATCATAGACAATCTTCAAACACCGCTGGTGAGAAACTCAGGGGTTTCCGAATATATTGTTGTCGCAGGAGTCTCTTGAGTAAATTGTTGAATAAATTGCATTCTTACACTGCGCTGCTGGACTACTGAATAAAAAAAAAGCGTGTCTATGTGCTACTTTGATATTTTTATTAGGATTAGCAGGAGATTTGGGAACATTTACTTATTTGTCCTTTGTTGTACTTTATTGTATATTTGTACTGCACCATACCGTGCTAATTCAAAAATCCCAAAGTGAGTAAAAAATAATGTACTACTCTTGCCAGCAGAGTCATTGCACGAGGCACTGGACTGCTCCCACCTGAGATGGTGAGTGGTTCTGAGTCATAAAATGATAATGGAAATTTGATGAAGGGTGCTGAATTTACAGAACTAGTTATACAGTGTTGTAACATTGTAATTTACAAGGCAGACTTTTTCCTCTTGAAACACAGGATAACAAATTGAGAGGTTTTCTTCAGCTCTTCCAACAACCAGTGATTAAATTTACAGAACTGCTTTTACATTTCTCAGCTCTAGGTGCTATAATAAAACATTTTATCACTGACTGGGTGGTCCCCTGTGGTACTGAGCTGTATGACAGTTTTGAGCATGAGGCCAGCTGCTGTTTTTATTTCCGACTGCATCTTCACAAGGTGAGTTGCATGCAAAATCAACAGTCTCTTATCAGGAAATTTTGAAAGATTGCATAGGCTTTTATTTTAGCCCTATGGTGATATATAACTTGGAGTAGCTAGCCTGAGAACAGTGATGGACTATCATGACTGATCATAGCTCTGCATCAAGAAGTCTAACAGCTGGTAGAGAACGTGCATACCCTGAAAGAGATGCTACTATGTGCCGTTAGACTGGATGAGGAGGGATTTCAAGTGTGCATTTCATTTGTATTTGGAATGTTGCTCTTCAGGGTTTGCTGTTCCTAGCAGGCATCTACCAGGGGTTCAGGATACCCCTCAGGGTAAATAAATTCTGTCCTATTAATCTTTTTCTTCTTTTCTTTAAATAAATTCTTGTTAATGAAAACTTCCTCCACCTCATTGTCACATGCAAAACATGAAACTCGCTTCTGAAGTGAGTGCCTAAAAGCTGGTGCTGGTGGAGTATTAGCGTGGCATAGCGTGTAGCATAGCGTGTTCTCATGCTGCGAGAGCGGGGATTCTTGAGGGAATGGCTGAGTGAGCAGCTGCTCACACGATACAGTAGGGAAATGGCCCTTCCTGGGGAGTGCGGGGAGACGGCCATTCTCACACTTGTTTATTCCAGCCTTTTCACTTGTATAAATTCTATTCAGTGAAAAAGCTGGAGTGAAGGGGGGCTGTTGGAGGAGGTCAAAGCCAGGGCAGTTGTTGTGGCCTGTCTGCCTAGAAACCTCTGTAAGCAATTAGTCTATGTTTTGCTTCTTCCAAGTGCTTTGCTCTAACCTGTAAGCAATGCTTCAGGTGCTTGGGCTGTACCAGGACACCTGAGATCTGGTATCATGCTGTGCAGATACAGTCATGGCTGTAGGCTAGAGCTGCTCTCCCTTGAGTCCTTGCAGGCGCTACTGAACAAACTCTGCTTCTCACAAGGTAAAATACCAGCGATCAACTATGAAGCAATATCCTGTGTCTGGCTTATAGGTCCCTCTGGGTGTGAAGTTAGCAGAAACTTTGTGTCTCAGAGGATCTTGTCTCTGTGAGAAGCGGTGGTTCCTTGCTCTATGTGTCTGCTTGGCTCCCTACCTGGAGAAACTGAGCACATACCTATTTCTGTAAGAAGTGTCTGTAAACAAGTAATTCTCACAGTCTTTGCAGAGGGTTGAGAAAGGTGAACAGGATTATGAGAAACTACGAACTTTGAGCAAAGCCTTGGTGTGAAAAAGAAGAAACAGAAACTTCTTGGAACTGAGATCTTTCCGTTACTTTATTTGGTGCACAGTGTCTTTCTGTCCTGCTAACCGAAGGCAACGAGTTCTATAACCAGGTTATAAAAATCCTTCTTCCAAACACAAAAGGAAAAAAATAACTAAACCCCAATGAGCAACAAAAATCCTCTGCTGTCCTTTAAGGCCTAAATGCCCTTATGTCACGCTGGGGTAGTCTCCGTAGCCCAACAGGAATCGGTCTGTAGCCAGTCCTTGTGACATCTCCTCATTGCTCTGCCTGTCCTCTCGGCTGCTGGAGTGGGCTGGGCGTTGGGCCCTGCCTGCTCCTTTGCCCCTCTGCATTGCTATGTCTTATGGTTTGAGACACCCATAACAGTTTATTGCTGTTTAGACAATCATTCTCTCACCCGATGACCCCTCCCCACCCAGGAAAAGGGATTGGGAGAAACAAGGAAACCTGGGAGTTGAAGTACAAACAGATTTAATAGAGTAAGATTAGATAATTAACATTAATAGCACTAAAGAGCCCATATTGATCCTGATACCAATGCAGGGTATGCAAAGATTATACTCAGCCAATTATATCAGCAGGAAGCTGTGCACTGCCAGCACTGCGGCTTCGGGAGGAAGGGGAGGGCTCAGGGCTCCGGCACCGGGGCAGGGAGTTCTCAGGACGGCAGCCGTCACGGGAGAGAGAGAACTCCTCAGCAAACTGTCTGATTTCTATGGGATGTGCCGTCCGTGGTATGGGATAACCCTGTTGGGCAGCGTGGGTCCAGTGCCCGGGTCTCGCTCTTCCTCATCCCCGCTCCTGGCGAGCTCGGAAACACCGAGACCTTGAAACCCACACACCATAGCTGACTACAAAGTAAGTATTTCCACAAATTCAGGCACTAGAGTCTTCTAAAAGTGCAGTTTTCCCAAGCGTTAGAAGAGAAATTAGTCCTGTGTCGCTCAAACCAGGACACTATGTTACAGAGCAGGGCAGATTCTCTGCCAGCTCCTTGGAGGGTCCCCAAGGCCCTCTACACACCTGGAAACCCAGCGTGGGGTGAGGACCAGAGTAGCCTCCTAAGGAACAGACCACTGGTGAAGTGGGAGTGTAGTCCTTGTGACAACTGCAGTGTGTCATCCTGGTAGACGCATGCCTTGCGGTGTGAGAGACGCAGTGCCGTGTCCAGGAGCCTGTTTAGGCACCTTGCTGTTATGCACCACATGGGCGAAAGGTGAGAAAGTTAAGTCAGTCCAGCTGTGTCTTTATCTACATGGTGCTGACAGCTTTCTGTTGATTAGTCTCTGTTCAAAAGTGTGCAATTTCTCACCTACGTTAATTGGGGTCTGAAAAAAATGGCTAAGGCCAGGGAGGAAAGCCGTTAGCTAATCTATGGCTTCAGTGGGAAGTTAAGGGAAAACTTACGGTTTGGGCATTGTTCCACGTAGACTCAGTGGAGAGAAACAAGTGTTCTCTTTCTGTAGCTAAGGCTAATGTATGTTTCAACAGAAGACATCTTTCACAAAAGATAATACATCTACCTTGTATAATCAGCAGTTTTGCCAATTACAGCTTGGAACACTTTTCTTTTTAGGGACTCAATTCTCTCTATGAAACTTTTTATACTGCATGTCACCTGATAGATTAATTCTTTTACAATTTTTCATGCAAAGCTTGTAAATCACACAAGCAAGAGGAGAAAAAATGCAGAGCTCAATCAGGAAATTGAAAGAAAAATACAAATGACCCACATCAGTCTTGTGGGAAAATGCTCTGATCCAGTGGGCCAGCTGCTAGCGGATGTGTCGACTCAGCTTGTGCGTGCACTGAGGTTGCAAGGACGTTAGGGTGCCAGTAATCAACATACATCCACGTTTGTGAGAATGGTAGAAGAGAGCTGGCTCTGCTCAGTTAGGAAATCTCTAAATGTCACTTTGCAGTTTCCTCTTTGTTGTACTTTTGTGAGGCCCAGTTAGTGCCTCTTTTCATCATCCTTTTTTCGTTTGCATTTTAAAACACGCCCCTGCCAATTTTTCAGGTTCATTCTAAATTTTCCTCCTTTGCCTGTCTCCTTGACTTTGTGCTCCTCCTCTTGACTTTCTGTGCCACTTTGAGGGTAATCGTTCAGGTGAAGCCAAACATTGCTCCTCTTAGCGGTGTTGGTTATTCAGGTTGGCTCTTTCTGATCCTGAAATGTGCAGTGAATCTGCAGCTGTGCTTTGGGTTGGTCATACATCTTCCACTTAGAAAAGCTTCACGACTGACACTTCTCAAACTGTATTTTAAAACTTGCGTTTTTAAAAAGGTGAAATCACAACGTGTAGTGAACTGGGTAACGTGGCTAGGTCACAACCAAAACCTCCCGTATCACCAAACGAGAATCAGATTTATCACTGAATATAAAATGCAAATCCTATAGTCTGCACGAAGTGTCTTTTACAGAACTTGGAGAGGAGGTCCATATGGATGTTCAAACTCAGTGTAATGAATAACAATGTGGATTTTTTAATAATCCTGCTATTTATCATAATTTCAAGCACCAGAATTTCTCTTGTCTGATGTGTACACAAGTAGTTTTTCTTTTCAATTGCATGTAATTGCTTTACAGGGTGTTTAATTCCTTAAATAACCTGCATATGTGATTGAACAAAGGGCTGAACAAAGGCTTGGGTACATAGTTTGTCCCTACAAGGGAAAATTTTACCACTTTGGGCCTATAATTTCATACTAAAAATATAGAGGAGAGAGGAATTTTTTTGGAAGGCTTTTCAGGTATCTTATAAAAACAGTAGGATAGCCAAAACTTCAGAGATTATATGACCGAGACGATTTAAGAGACCTTTCTTATCTGTGTCCATTGGATCAATATTGCTACTTTCCTATCATTTTGATGTATAAGAATTTTTTTAATTTCTCACAGTGAATGGTCAGTAGTATATTTTTCTAAAGTTCACACTAATGGTTTCTGTTGTCCAGGAATGTGGGCAAGTTCACTGCAAAAGTGAAAATCTTGCCCTTACTGATGTCAGTGGAGAAACCCATAGCACAGTAAGTGCTGCCTCTGCTCTACCTGCACACTTGTATCCCTCTAGTTAAAACCCCGCTGTAGTCTGCCTTCAGACCGCATGACTACATGAACTTTTTGTGAGAGAAATTGAACAGTTGAGAATTGAACGGAGTTGGACAGTTTTGTTGAGATGCAGAAATCACTTGGCACATTTTTGTACTCTCGTTTAAATCAATGCTAGGCTCAGAAGTGGATTCCCACCTGATTTAATGGAGTGAGGTAAGAATAGAGAATTCTGTGACTCACTGTAACAGCAAGTATGGCGGAGCAACGTTGCAGCTGGCAAACTTGCTAGTTAAACATTCACCAACCATATCAGGCTATAGTCAAGGACAGAGCTGGTGTAAATTTTCATTAGTAATTAAAACATTGTTGTGAACGTGTTTACTCAGTGCTTAGATTAATAGCAGCACTCATGTTGGCTGTGACCTCACAGTGAGAGCTTCAGGGGCAGATGTTTTGTTTCCTTGAAACCTGTTGTAAAATTAGGGACATATTGATTAAAGCTCTTACTCCTCAAAGCACTTGAGCATGCGCTTTGCACTGGCCATGTGCATAAGTCCATTTTTATTTAGCGTGATACGTGCTTGAGGGAGACGTCTCTAAAGCAGAGAGCACAGGCTGCTTACCTGCCCCATATACTGATGGAAATTCCCCAAGTGATGGGCTGAACAGAATAGCGAGGTCTGGGTGCGTTTATCAAGAACAAGGTTTCTTTACTCAGCATGAAGTGGCTATGCAAGTAAGTAGCTGCGGTCCATCAAGTGAGGTACTTCTGGTACGCTATCACAGTATCGTCAGGGTTGGAAGGGACCTCTGGAGATCATCTAAGTCCAACCCCCCTGCCACAGCAGGGACACCTACAGCACATTGCACAGGACGGCATCCAGGCGGGTTTGGAATGTCTCCAGTGTGGGAGACTCCACAACCTCCCTGGGCAGCTGTGCCACTGCTCTGCCACCCTCAGAGTAAAGAAGTTCCTCCTCATGTTAAGATGGAACTTCCTGTGCTCCACTTTGTGCCCGTTACCTCTTGTCCTGTCACTGGGCACAACTGAAAAAAGGCTGTTCTCGTCTACCTGGTGCCCTCCCCTTAGGTACTTATAAGTATTGATAAGATCCCCCCCCCGAGTCTTCTTTTTTCTAGACTAAAAAGCCCCAAGGCCCTCAGCCTTTCTTCATAAGAAAGATGCTCCAGTCCCCTCATCATCTTTGTAGCCCTTTGCTGGACCCTCTCCAGCAGTTCCCTGTCCTTCCTGACCCGGGGAGCCCAGAACTGCACACAGTGCTCCGGCTGCGGCCTCCCCAGGGCAGAGCAGAGGGGGAGGATGCCCTCCCTCGCCCTGCTGGCCACACTCTTCTTGATGCACCCCAGGATGCCATTGGCCTTCTTGGCCACCAGGGCTCATTGCTGGCTCATGGTCACCCTGTTGTCCCCCAGGACTCCCAGGTCCCTTTCCACAGAGCTGCTCTCCAGGAGGTCAGCCCCCAACCTGTACTGATGCATGGGGTTATTCCTCCCCAGATGCAGTACCCTACTATACCTATACCCTACTATACACCAGGATGATTGATAAACTCTAAACTTTAACAGATACAGAGAAAGATGACCGAGGGAATGGACTGCCTGTTTTGTAAGTGGCTGGAAAAGCTTGGCCTGTAAAACTTAGCAGGAAGAAAGGTGAGGAATATAGTTGCTTTCTTTGGTACATCGAGGAGTTAAGTACCAGAGAAAGAAAAAAGTCAAATTAGAAGACAGCATTTCCACAAGTACAGGTGGGTACAAATAAATAAGGTGTAATTAAATCTTCCTCCCATAATAATCAGCCTAAAAAATATTAGCCCAAGAAGGTCTGGGAAAGACTTCTACTAAAGGCCACGGGGACACAAATTTTAACTGCTTTTGAGATGGTATTTGGATAGTTCATGAAAAGGAGGGTATGATTTGGTGCCTGCAATAGCGGGGGCTGATTCTCAAGGTCTGGAAAATTCTGCAGTTCTTCACTGTGACAGTCAGTATCTGTTTGGGATCCATAAGCTAAAATGCTCTCTCTTATTTCTTGATCTTTGGATCAGAGCTAACTAAACTCTTCAGCTGGGAGCTGGGGGAAAATGTGAAGATTTAAGTGCCTTGCAAATGCTTCAGTTACTATTAAAAGAGGCAGTAAAAGATTATTGTCAACTGCATCTGGCCACAGCAACTGTGGGAGATGCTAATATCTTTCTCATTCCCAGTATTTTTTTGAAATACCAACACAGAATAACACTACTTGGAGCTGTGTTATTCCTCCCTCATTACGTGCAGCTGGAACCAGCTGAAGAGTTGCTTTGGAGCCAATAAGGCTTGTTGTGTGATGGCCCTTTCCAAAGTTTTGGCAGCACAGATGCGGATTCTAATGTGCTCCGCAGGCTCACACGGGCTCTGAGCATCTGACACCAGCACCGTGTGCGCTGGGAGGGCCATGGGGAACGTGGTGACTTGGCCAAGTGTGCTTGCTGCGGCCTCCGGACAGCCATGCTGTTGTTGAATGTTCAGGGGCTGTGATATTGAAGATGACCTATGAGTGAGAGGTTACCCCCAAAATTTTGCGGTTGGATGTTGAAATGATCACAAGAAAAGCATTGGCCCTAGTGCATGCAACAAAGGAAGGCCGGGAGTCCAAGGGAAGAACTGCTCCCAGGCTTCATGTTATGCTGGTTAGAAATTGGTTCAACGTGCACAGAGGCAAAGGGGAATGGCCCAAGTGCCAACAGCTCTGGATTGGAAATGGCTAATTCTGGATTGGCTATAGCTAGTAGTGTTTTCTCAGAGCGCGTTAAGGGTGAAAGCTCCAGTAGCATCTGACCACAAAGTTGTGCTCTCCAAGGACGTGGCTTCCTGCACGGAGAGCTGAAATGTTGCAAATGTTAGCTTTCGTCACCCAGGATGAGGAAATTATACTTAGCAGTGGTTTTGGGTACTCCCTACCGACCCATTTGTGCATGGCTTTTAGACAAATAAGCACTGACACGGGGAGTGTCCTTCATTGTGGGTTTCCTGGTTGGCTCCACAGCAGTCACCTTTTGGCCGTGTTTGCTACTGTCTAATTAACTCCTTCTTCAGAAGACGAAGATTCTCCCTCCTAGCCCAGATCTCTGAATTCCCTTATATAACAAAAATCAAGCAGGGGCAGAGGTGATTGAAGACATCAAGCAGGAAGTAATCTAAAAGTGAAAGGAAAGTATTGATCTACAAAGTAGCAAACCTTATACAGGATCCTTCTTGCTAATGACAAAACCCATTTGGCCTGATGCTGTTTTTCTTAAGCGGAGAAGCAGCTTCATCCTGAAGTGACTGGCTGTGCTTGAGTTCGGTTAGTCTGTAGCTGTACTGACACCTGCACCGCTGACGGGGAGGCAGGGTTATTGGAAGATTGCTGTGGTGCGCAGCCCAGGGCCATGATTGTTCAGCAGAAGTTGGCTCTGAGGTGCCAGTGCTTAATGCGCTTCCCAGTTACTCTATGACAAAAAGACAAATACAAAGACTTTGGTTAGCTTAGGTTCCTAATTAAAAAGTGGGAGTTTTGGAGTGGGAAGAGATATAATCAATAAAAAAAGCTAAAAAGCATTCCTATAGTCCAAGCAGCGACTTCTGCATGGAGTGAATACCAAGAACGTGGCTACGCTGAATGTGCTGCATGGTCTCAGAGGAGAACATCTTTCAGCTACTTTTGGCCCTGCTCGTTCTGGGAGCTGAATTATTTATTTGTTATTGAAGGACTTTGTAATGTTTTAAATCTGCTTGCAGGCTTATTTTTGATTCAATTACTTAATTCTACACCATTAGTGATGATGTGAAGTTGTTCCTGTCCTTCAAGGGCATGTGTGACATGAAATTTCTGGGGTTTATAACTCAATTGCATCTTAGCCATTAATTGCATTAAAACTGTATTTAAATATTTAAAGACTGCAGACGCTACTTTACTAGTGAAATGTTTTTGTTGTCTGCAAACATGCAGGTTCTCTGATTAAAATGATCAGTCTTGTCTTCAAGACTAGAAGCTGCTGCTGTTTAAAAAAAATAATAAATTGAATATATATACATATATTCATACACTTCCTCCCTTTCACAGTCAGTCCACCATCATGAAACCTGTTCAACCACAAAGGGAATAAGAATAATATATTGATAAATAAAATTTTTCTAACTTGAAATTCTGGCTTCATCCACACAAAGTAATTTCTTAATGTATAATATCTGTGCTTATCCCATACGACAGGGGCTGACCTGCTGGAGAGCAGCTCTGTGGAACGGGACCTGGGAGTCCTGGTGCACAACAGGATGACCATGAGCCAGCAATGTGCCCTGGTGGCCAAGAAGGCCAATGGCACCCTGGGGGGCACCCAGCAGAGTGTGGCCAGCAGGGCGAGGGAGGGCATCCTCCCCCTCTGCTCTGCCCTGGGGAGGCCGCAGCCGGAGCACTGTGTGCAGTTCTGGGCTCCCCGGGTCAGGAAGGACAGGGAACTGCTGGAGAGGGTCCAGCAAAGGGCTACGGAGATGATGAGGGGATTGGAGCATCTCTCCTATGAGGAAAGGCTGAGGGCCTTGGGGCTTTTTAGTCTGGGGAAGAGAAGACTGAGGGGGGAATCTCATCAATACTTATAAATACTTAAGGGGAGGGTGCCAGGGGGATGGGAACAGTCTTTTTCCAGCGGTGTCCAGGGACAGGACAAGAGGGAACGGGCACAGACTTGAGCATAGGCAGTTCCATCTCAACCTGAGGAGGGACTCCTTCCCTGTGCGGGTGGCAGAGCAGTGGCACAGCTGCCCAGAGAGGGGGGGGAGTCTCCCACTCTGGAGCCATCCCAACCCCGCCTGGACGCCGTCCTGTGCCACTGCTGGAGGTGCCCCTGCTGTGGCCGGGGGTGGGACGGGGGGAGCTCCAGAGGGCCCTTCCAACCCCCACCACTCTGGGGTTCTGTGACAGTGTGCTGCTTCTCCCTGGAGGATTGTTGCTTTTTTTCTTGTGTTGGGTTTTTTCAGCTACTTCTAAAGGGCCCCAAGCTCCCAGGGTCTGGCAAGCTGCCCAGTAGTGAGGCCTTTGCTGTTCTGTTGTATAAAAAGAGAGATGTATTTACTGTTTGTGGCTTTTGCTTCTTGTACTATTGCAGTATCAGTAAAAATACTTCATGTAATAGGAATGTTGTTTCACTCCTGAAACTATTTGGGCTCACACGCTCCTCTCTTGGCAGGTACACCACTTGTGTTAAGAACACTTCAAAATGCTTTGCCAGGATTTGTGTACAGTGCCAGGGACGTGAGCTTTCATTTTTTCTTCATCCAATCTTTGTTTTCAAATGTGGCTAACGTTTTTCTAATAGAAATGTGTCCATATTGGATTTTGTGCTAAAGAAATCACAGTTTGAATGCTACAGTGTATTTTTTGTGCATTCTAACAACTCTAACTTTCTTACTGAGAATAGCAGAAAATAATTAGTAATCAGCAGTGGGAGTCTAACATTATAATTCTACAGCTGTTGTGCAAAATAACTTCGTACGTATCTGGTGGGAACAATTAGCGAAATAACAAGGAATAAAAATTATGCAGCACAATTGCAGAATTTGTGAACAGAGCAGTAGGTAGAAATTGATGGATTCTTTTGGTTTGTTGCCACTCACATAAATGAAAATCTGAAAAACCTGTCAACGACAGAATTGTGATTATTAGCCTGAAAGTTGTGACAGACAAAGTATAATAGGGGAGCTGGCTGCTCAAATCTAAGTGGAAGGAACATTTTCATGGGGTTTGTATGGGGTAGGCTGTTTTGGAAGCTTTAAGCCATTGTACGACAGGCGGGATTCATTTGGTTGAATAGATCCTAATGCTTTGAGCTGCCAGGTATGTGCTGTAAAAGATCCTGCTGTGCTTTGGCGCTCTGTCATAGCTCCTAGTAATGATCTACCCCTTGGGCAGCCGATGGTTCTTTTCCCACTCTTATTGGATATCTTTTGATTGAGTAAAACAGCTTCAGTAGCAGCATCATGTGGTGCTTTTTGATCAGTGTACTGGAAGAGTGTTATTGCTTAAATAGCTTAAGATACCGTACTACAGGGCTCCTAAAACCAGCAGTTCTGTCTTAACTCTAAGCTTGACTATATTGCAGATCTCTATTTAGTGCTCTAGCTTCATGGGAACGCAGCTGAAACTCTATCTCAACATAGCTCGTAGTAGTTAAAGCCACTGCATGTGTCAAAGGAAATGGGATCAACAAATGAAGTGAAAAATATGTCATTTGTAAACAGAATTGTGAAAAAGAACTTGCCTTCTAGCTCATCTGGATTGTGCCATGTGGGACCATATGTCATTTGACCTTTATTTCCTTTGGCTAAGTAGGTTCAGTTATGATGAAAACAAGTTCAGAAAATGGATCGGATTGCAACACAGTTTTGGTTAGAAAAATCAACAAACCTTTTGGTTATTCTCTGAAATGTTCCTGTAGTTGTATTTGTGCTTTTTGCAATACCTTCTCTTCAGTGGCTACATCTTTCTGCTTCACAGGCACGGAAATTTAAGGTTATAGGTGCGTATTGGGCTACTCTGTTAAGTAGCTTGGGTTTTGTGTGGGCAAAATGCTTGAGCCCTGTGGTTAGAATCCATGTATTTAGTACTGAGATTGTTAAAAATATTTCTGTTATGGGATTTTACGGTTTAAATACATAGTCCTGGAACTGGGGAAAAGCTCATCTTTTACGGAAATGTTGCTTAAAATGTGCAGTCTGTGATGTGGCTTGTGAGAGCTCGCTGAAAATCGCACAAAATTCCTAGAGTGCTCTGGACAATTTTGCCTCTGGATAATGAACTGTGTGACATCTCAGCCGGGGTGTGCCCTGATGCGTGTTCTGTGCTTCGTGCTTCCGTGTAGGGATCATTCAGTTGTGCTCCCGACGGTTCCTTAATTGAGTACGTAAGTTGCCGACTGCCCAAAGCAATGAGTGTGAAATGTGATGGAGCCGTGGCTTATCTCCTGAATTGTAAGAACAGTAGAAAAACTAGGCATACCTTCCTGGGTTTTGCCATTGCATTTTATTTTAAGTAAATTGCTCATTTTCTGTCTGCATGTTTTTAACCCTGCTTCATTCTACTTTGCTATCAAAGCAATGCTTGTCATAAGAAAACCTGATGCTGTATGAATACAATTTAAGTCTCCCAAAAGGGACTGCATAATTCTGAGCTCCTAACTAGGCAGATAAGTCCTGATCAGTTTTGCCTAGTAGGAGAAAAAGTCTTCCCCAGAAGAGAAATTTTGCAGTTTTCATTCAGGGAAAATACTGCAGAAGATGAAACGATGAAATTCCAGACACATCCACAGCGACTGCGTGGCCTCTGGATGTACTCCTTCCTCTCTAGTTGTATGAAGCTGCTGTGGGATTTCTCGCTGTTCCTTGGAGTGCTGTTGAGTGCAGAGGAATCGCACAGATTCCGGGGAGCTGAATCCATCTCTTCTGTGCTGTGTGTGAGTGTCAGTACCTGTCATTAACATCCCACTGATTCTGCACTGAACTGCTGTGTCTGGATAATTATGTTCATGGGACAGAAGCTGTCACCAGTCATAAATACCTGGTGTTTTGGTGAAATAGATAATGCAGGTTCTTAGGCAAGAACAGCTTAAAGCTGTGTCTGATGCTTATGGGTTGCTTCTTAACTGCTGGGAAGCAATTGAAATATCAACAGAACTGTCACTGGCAGTGCTGCCTTGAGTCAGCATTTGCGAGGCTAGTCTACAAGAAGGTGAAACGCATTTGTCATCTGCCTCGCTGAAAAGAGCGCCTTTCGAAAAGTAAACAAAGTGGTTTGCAATGCAGGCGGATCTGCTGGTCTGAAAGGGTTGTGATGAGCAGCACAAGGTCCAGCTGGAGGCCAGTTAGCGGTGGTGTACCCCAGGGGTCAATAATGGCGCCAGTAGGGTTTAGTATCTTCATTAATGACCCGGATAACACCACAGAGTGCACCCTCAGCAAGTTTGCAGGGGATACAAAATTGAGAGGAGTGGCTGGTACACCGCACGGTTGCACTGCCATTCAGAGGGACTGGGACAGGCTGGAGAAATGGGCTGACTGGGCTCTCATGAAATTCAACAAAGGGAAATGCAAAGTCCTGTACCTGGGCAGGAGTAACCCCATGTACCAGTACCAGCTGGAAAGCAGCTTTGCAGATAAAAGACCTGGGGTTCCTGGTGGACACCAAGTTGACCATGAGCAAGCAATGTGCCTTTGTGGGAAAGAAGGTCAACAGCCTCCTGGGCTGCATTGGGAAGAACATTGCCAGCTGACCAGGGGAGGTGACCCTTCCCCTTTACTCAGCCCTGGTGAGGCCACATCTGGAGCACTGTGTCCAGGACTGGGCTCTCCAGTATGAGACAGACATGGACATACAGGAGCGAGTCCATGAAGATGATGAAGGGATTGAAGCATCTGACATATAGGGGGAGGCTGAGAGAGCTGAGACCGTTCAGCCTGGAAAAGAGAAGGCTCAGAGTGATCTTATCCACGTGTGTAACAAATGCCTGATGCAGGGGGAGTAAAGGTGACGGAGGCAGACTCTTCTCCGTGGTGCCCAGTGAAAGGACAAGAGGCAATAAACACAAATTGGAATACAGGAAATTTTTTAAGCATAAGTTTTTTTCTTTTTTTTTTTTTTTTGTGAGGGTAATTGAACGCTGGAGCTGGTTGCCCAGAGATGCTGTGGAGTCTCCGTCCTTGGAGATATTAAAACCCCACCTGGACAAGGTCATGAGCTGTCTGCTCTGGTTGACCCTGCTCTGTGCAGAGGGTCCGGAGGTGCCTCAGCCATTCTGTGCCTCTGTGATCCTGTCTGCCTGGGTACAGCCATGTGCCTAAACTCTCCTGCGAAAGGTAGCAATCCAGTAGGTGTGCTAACAGCTCTAACAATCCTGTTACATGAGTAATCATCTCCACTTAGATTTGTAGCCCTTTATGTTTGAGTGACATTAGCCCATTATCCTATTGCTAATCATTTCCACGTGGTAGGAAGTGATGAAACTTTTATTTAATTGGTTACCAGTTAATGAGCATTGCAATTAGAACACTTGTAGCAGAAGGGAGCATAGCTTCATTATATACAATATACAATTGCAGTAAGCATGAGAAATAAGAATTTCCTGAGATAGGCATGGCATGGAGGGAACTGTAGCTGAAACCTGACCTATTTGAATTACTGTGTTAATGAATCCTGGAGTCGCACTTACTCGTCTTGCTCTCTTTTAGAATAAAATAATAAACTGCTGATTTATACCACCTCCTCTACTTTTTTATTAGTAATCACACATTTTTCTGTGCTAGCAAAGAATTTTTCAAGGGCTTTGTGGATGGTGAGGAAGGAACTACCACGTGGTCCTGGTCCTCTGGTTATGACTGTAATTACCTGTGTGGGAGCACAGACTCTCGGAGCAGGCTGGATGTGATGAATCTGCAGAGGTTTCCGACTAGATGCCTGCAGTCTACTGAGGAGCCTGAAGAGGAGCAAGCACTTGGGCACTCATGGTTATTTCTTATTAAATTAGGTTCAAGTTTTGCAGGAGCACTAGACTAGATGACATCTCTTGGACTTCAGGGATATCTCTTGGCCCCCATGGACATCTCTTGGATAGTTAATGCTTCTGCAGTGGTTTGCACCTGTACTGCCAAGCTGCTTTGTCGAATGTGTGTTGCTGTTGTGAAGCTCTTTGGTCTTCTGGCACCTCCACTGCAGGTGTCTGGGGAACTCTGCAACTTTTAGGCTAAATCTAGTTAGTTTGTGTTTGCATAGTTGTCTTCAGTGCTGCTAAATTTTCTCCTCAAATTTAGTACGTTACAGCAGCTGGACTAGCGCCCCTATCATTTCTCCCAAAGCACCGTTGTACCTGTAGGTGGACCCGCTGTTCAGATCCATTAGCACGAGATTTTAACACTTCTGTACCACTTCATTTTTGGAGTTGTGGTGCAGAGGTCCCAGTGCTGAGCCTCACAGGGTTTTGAGCTTTGCTTACATGATGAATGCAGTTGCTCTCCCTTCAGCGTTTGTCTGTAGTCTTTTCCCTTGTGTGTGTATATTGTCCTCTGCTGAAAGTAGAACAGGACACAACTCCAAGTGTTTGTGTGTGTACATGTGTGTGCACACATATTATCAAGCTGTGACGATGATTGTCGCTGCAGTTGTGAGCAGCTGTTGGTGATAAAAGCTGTAGTGCCTTTTGCAGTTCTAGGATTTTAGCTGAACAGTTAAGGCAAAAAATAAGCGTTTGTTCTTAACGATTGTATACATTCCCACTGTGCTTTTCCAGTTTTTTTTTCTAAATTGCAAATCTATGTTGTTATTGTATCTTTTTGTTTTTAAAAATTATTTATGCATTGTGTATTGAAAGTGAAAAGTGAACATTAATCTTGAAATTATTACTCAAGCTTTTCCGCATATTTGCATTAACATTATACTGGTTTTCCTTGACTCAGGAGCTACTTGTTATTGTCTGTCTACTTTCAGCACAGGATTACACAGTGTTACGGTGTTGGTGGATAAAGGGAAAGCAAGAGATGTCGTCTACCTGAATTTGTACAAAGCATTTGATACCGTTCCACATGACATCCTGGTGCCTAAATTGGAAAGACATGGATTTGACCACTGGACCGCTTGGTGGATAGGGAACTGGCTGGATGGTCACACTCAGAGTTGTGGTCAACAGCTCAAGGTCCAAGTGGAGACCAGTTATGAGTTGTGTTCCTCAGGGGTCTGTACTGGGACCGGTTCTGTGTAACATCTTTGCTGGTGACATGGATGTTGGGATGGAGTGCACCCTCAGCAAGTTGGCTGATGACACCAAGCTGTGTGGAGTGGTTGACACGCTGGAGGGGAGGGATGCCATGCAGACGGACCTGGACAGGCTGGAGAGGTGGGCCCATGCCAACCTCGTGAAGTTCAACAGGGCCAAGTGCAAGGTTCTGCACATGGGCCGGGGCAATCCCAAGCACAAATCCAGGCTGGGCAGAGAAGGGATGGAGAGCAGCCCTGAGGAGAAGGACTTGGGGGTGTTGTTGGGTGAGAAGCTCAACATGAGCCGGCAATGTGCACTGGCAGCCCAGAAACCCACCAGAATCCTGGGCTGCATCCCCAGCAGCGTGGCCAGCGGGCGAGGGGGGGACTGTGCCCCTCTGCTGCGCTCTGGGGAGCCCCCCCTGCAGCGCTGCCTCCAGCTCGGGGGGGCCCAACAGCAGAAGGACACGGAGCTGTTGGAGCGGGGCCAGAGGAGGGCCCGGAGATGCTGCGAGGGCTGAGCCCCTCTGCTGGGAGGACAGGCTGGGAGAGTTGGGATTGTTCAGCCTGGAGAAGAGAGGGCTCCGGGGAGACCTTAGAGCAGCTTTACAGTATCTGAACAGTGCCTACAGGAGTGCTCGGGAAGGACTTTTTCCAAGGGCATGTAGGGATAGGATGAGGGGTAATGGCCTCAAACTGGAAGAGGGGAGATTTAGATGAGATATCAGGAAGAAATTTTTCCCTGTGTGGGCGGTGAGCCCCTGGCGCAGGCTGCCCCGAGAAGCTGTGGCTGCCCCATCCCTGGAGGTGTTCAAGGCCAGGTTGGACGGGGCTTGGAGCACCCTGGGCTGCTGGGAGGTGTCAGCCCAGCTGGCTGGGGTGGAACGAGGTGGTCTTTAAGGTCCCTTCCAGTGTAAACCATTCTATGATTCATGGAAGGTCTGATAATTGCATCATATGGATTTACTCATCATTGTGAAGTAACTTAAGATTCTGGCTTCACTGTTCATTTGTTGACTTCTGATCTTTTTTTTAAATGAGTTGAGTAAAAAAAAATAATAATCTTCCTAGTCTTAAATGCCAGGCTGGAATACAGTAATTCAGATTTAGTATTTAAATGTGCTAGATGGAGACTCTGTTATTTGTTGTTCTCTAAATTACCTCGGAATAACATGGAAGTAAACCATCTGACTCTCCAATTGCTACTCAGGCATTCACAGTCATCTCTGAGTTATTCATTTCGTGTGGAAATTGCATCCTCATTAGAGGTTTTTAAGTAATGCTAATGAAATTGTTTTTGCTGTGCGCTCAATATCATTACAGATTTGAATTTTGGGTCTGAACTTTCTTTTTTTTCCCCCTCATATTAAAAAGGACCTTTTCATCTCCCTGAAATGAGGTACATTGCCACCATCCAAATTACATTGGCTTTCAAAAATTATTTTTTAATATAGTGGCTGGATGAAAAGGGTGTTTTACTGCATGTAATAAACAATCAGGAAGTACATCAGAGGTACATTTTAAGTGCGTTCAGAAGTTTTCACGGAGTCTGTAAGATTGTAAGTAAATACATATGCTCACCTTTTTTGGGGGAATTGATTGTAAGCCAGCTTTTTATGAATCTTGACTGCTGTTCTTAGCAAAGCCTCAAATAATTGAAAAGTCAGTGAACTTTAGTTAGTGAAAAATTTACTAAATGCCTCAAAAAGAGAAGAAAGCTGCCATCCAGATTAGAAAGTTCCAGTTAATGGTGATATGAGATAAAACTCTTAACATTGAAAAATGTAATGATAAACTTATCTAATTAATAACTTCCAAAAAAGTTTTGAATTTGTTTTGAAAGACTTCCAAAAGAGAGGCATTTAGCTATTTTAATTTAGTGGCAAATCTTAAACTTAGATTCCTTAGGCAGGATTTGATGTGTAGCCGAGTGATGCATCATCTTAGACTGGATATTAGGAAACATTTTTTCACGGAAAGGGTTATCAAACATTGGAATAGGCTGCCCAGGGAGGTGGTGGATTCACCATCCCTGGAGGTGTTTAACAAAAAGGGTAGATGTGGTACTTGGGGGCATGGTTTAGAAGTGGTTTTGCCAGGTTAGGTTAATGGTTGGACTTGATGATCCTAAAGGTCCCTTCCAACCTCAGCAATTCTATGATTCTATGATCTACTGGACTTCGTCACCCTGGAGGAAAATTAGGAAATGAGCTTGGTGAAGAAATGTGTGTCACGTCATCTTCATGCTCCTTTGTTTTTGTGCAGGTGCCGGCCCTGGGCGCTGCTCCCCTGCAGTTCATCTGAGTCATCTGAACGATCACACAGATATTACAACATCCACAAGCACAGGCACTGGGAGAGGATTTTGGGATGAATTAATGTGCTCACAAGATAACTACCATCCCTCTTCACTGCCTTGGAGAACTGGCTCTGGTAGGGCCAGAGTTAATGCTGGATGTGGAGATCTTCCTTCTAAGCAGGGATGTAACTTGCTACCGTCTGATGATACAACACAGCAGGAAAGCTGGGTTTGGTCACTCCTTCAGTTGGGATAAAGATCTTGTCACGTGTTACAAGACTTGGCTGTCTGTTCACAGCTGTGTGTGATCTTTGCCTCCACATTGGGCTCCGCAGTATTTCTTTCAGTATCCACGGAAGCGCAAGGAGATGAGACGGAGAACGCAGCAGAGAGTAGCCAAATCTAGAAATCAAAATGGGGCAGGGAAAGGGAATGTGCTCCAGCAAGCAGGGAATGGCACTTTCCACTTAGCTGAGTTGTGTTGGGAGCTGAGGCGCTTCCTATGCTTTTCTACAGCTGGGTGGCAGCATTTCTGCAGCGATTTGGGTGTATTGTAAGTTTTTTTGTAAAGATTTTTTTGAGGGATCAGATGTTATGTGCTGATTTCTCTCAGCTGTGATTATCCTTTTTAGAGCAACATAAAACTCTCCAAATCTTTGTTACATGTCTGTAATAGTGAGTCCTAACCATGCTACTGCAAATATCAGTAGGTGCAAGATTTTACAAAATGAACAGGAATTTATAAAACCATAGTGCAGAGATTTGCCTACTGTCCACCCTCTGTCTCCTGGCATTTGGTTGTCTTCCCTTACATTCACCGTCTGTGTTCAGGGTTCCCCAACTCAAACACCAGTTTGGTTCATTTACACACAACTGCGAAGATGAATTCAAATGAACTGACTGCTTCAAAGATCTGAACTGATCCAGTGTCCTCCGTTGCATTTCCCATTTATCTATGCCACTGTTCACCTTCTGCATTAGCAAATGAAATCTTAACTTCAAGGCTGAATTTGGCAAGCTTAAACTTTAAGCCATTGAATTTTGTTATTACTTGCATCAAAAGGAAAAATTCCTTACCATTGTATTTACTTCGTTGTGAAATTATTATAGTGTAATCACATATCCTTTTTACATCTCTTAAGCTTTTTTGCCCCTTACTGTGCAATTTGCTTTTCTGGCTAATTTTTATATCTGTCCTTTGAACTCCTTCCTGTCTTCCTTTGTCTTTTGTATAACTCATTTTTTGAATGGATGTGATTTTCTAGCAACGTTTTACCAGTGCTGTATACAGAATCGCTGTCATTACCCAGCTTTTAAAGGCTATTTTCCATTTCATGACGGGTGCTCCAGACGTACCATGAGCTCAGGCTGAGGCAATCACTGTGTCTGTGTGCTGTAATCCTGCCACCATCTCCTGGTGCTTGGCTGTGTTAAAACAGTTTTGGTTGGATTGTGACTATTGAGGAGGCAATTCGGATGGTCCTGTATCAGTGACCTGTCTTCATTTATTACCCTACTGAATTTTGTGTTAACTGCAAACTTTCTCAGCAAAGATTTTATGTCACTTGTAAAAAATATTGAACAGCACTTGATCAAGCACTGATCTCTGGGACAACCACCAGTGATGTTTACCTTAACTGAAGCTTTCCCATTAGCAACTCAATTAAAGACCTGATACTAAGCAAATTTTTAATCTATTTAATGTATCCTTTTATTACGATTTGGTATCTTTGTTGAAAAAAACCCCCACCCAAACCTCAAAACTTGCATTGTATTGAATTAAATCTAACAGCTTGAAGGAATTCAGGTATAATATGTCAAAATAGCTACCTTGATCTACCAGATGAGTAATCTTGTCAGCTCTAATAGGTTTGTTTGAAAAGACTTAGAAAGGCATAGAACAACTATGAAACCATATTGACTGTCATTAATTGCATTTTAGCTTCTAATTCTTTTTTGTTATGAGGCTCACAGTAACGATTCTGTGGGAGGAATATCATGTTATCCAGACCGTAACTCCCTGGGTGTCCATCTTGTCATTTTTACATCTTGAAACTACCTCGGGAGTCCTTCTAGACTTGTGAAATTCCTCAGTTTATAGGACTTACTAGACGCAGGAGTTTAGAAGGCTTCTTTTCATCTAAGTGGTGCTTTACAGATTCATAGATGCAAATGTTCTGGATGTGCTGATTTGAATATGCATGGTCTAAGTGGGTTCTTCCTTCTGTTACAGACAGTAACCTTTGTATTGGGTGGCTGATCAGCAGGATACCTGTGTCTCTGTTTAAAAAAAACAGTTCACAAGTGTCTGCTGTGCTTTTCCGTAGTCTATATCCCTGTTTAGGATTTTATCAACTGCATTTAGCAATATGCCGTGTCTGACTTGAGATTCCTTTTGTTCTTACTGTGTTGTAAAATGCTTTATTTCCCTTAACTGCTCCAGTTTGATTTTCTCTAACCGTGTTGGCTACTGATATCTTATTGGTCTGCTTTTATTTGCCATATTGGTTACGTATGTTTGAATTCATAACTTTTATTTGGCACCGGTAGCTTTCCTGTTCCACCACACTTAATAGGTTTTTATGTTTTCTTTGCTGTTTTCACAACCTCTGTCAACAGAAGGATTGAGTTGCCAGTTTCTATCTTTTCACATTGGTGTGTTCATGGCTTTCAGACCCATCTTCTATTTTGAGCGTGGCCTTTTAAGGCAAATAAATGACTATTAATGCACTGCAGAAAAATACTGAATATCCATAACAAAACTGCTCAGCTGTCCTAAAGAAAATTATTTCTCTTATGCACAGACATATGATTTATTTTTTCTTTTACTAACCCAGCAGGTTAGGATTGTGCTTTCAATAAAAATGGCTTAGCCAAAGTAATTAGGATTTGTTGAAATCAGCAAGGATAAACTTGATAATGAAGGAGACTAAATTATTTTTTAGGGTTTTGTCTTGACTGTGTTTTTGTTAGCAAATCTAGCTCAATAGCTTGGAGCCATTATTGCTGAAAAGCCAGTTAGTGGCTTCATCAAGTCTCGACTGAATACGGGCACCGTTTGTACGATATTGAATATACTCCAAACCCCTGTCGTCTTTGTGATGCACTGGTCATCCCACGGCCTGTGGCTCAATACAGGATGCTTTGAATAATTATTGAATTAAATGTATGTTCTAGAATGAACCTTTTGCTCTGTTCCCAGGCTGTGAATATGATTCTTTCTATCTTGGCAAGCTCAAATTTCTGTTGCTTTTTCCTCTTTCCTGCTGGCTGCTCAGGAATGCCCTCTGCTCCAGCTGCTTGCCAGTCATTCCACAGCAGACCGGCTTTTCCTCTGGGAACTGGCTAACCCATTTAACTCTTCTAGGCTCTTGCCTTTAGCTGCAGCAAGGTGCTGGGCAGCCACCATCTGCAGGCCTTGCTGTATCCATAAACGCACCCATCTCCGTCAGCGCGGTGGGACTCCACCGCGGCCGTGCAGTGGGAGCTGTGGCTTTCCCTGGGTGGGCTGTGCGGTGCTCCCGGGCAACGTGCAGAATCACGGCATCGCAGGCCATCAGGAAGATGCCTGGCACAGATTTGGAAAGGTCTGCGTGAGTTGTGGCAGTGACTCCTGTGGACTCCTGGGTACGTAACTGGTTGATGTGGTATGGAATGGGCAAGAGAGTCCTGTGGGAACACAGGGCAGAGTGGCTAGTCTGCATTCGCAGGCCAGTAGGAATGGATATGCAGTGTGAAACAGCTGCTGCTCAGGCCTTGATGTCCATGCTAGATGAATTTCAGGCTGTTGTGGGTTTTTTTTCAACTTCAGATTAGCTCTATCCTGGGTTTGTGTTGCAGCTGGAGTGGATTTCTAGGCTATGTTCAGCTGAACAGGAGTCAGTTCACATGCTCTGAGATGCCACAGTGCGCATCAGAGCACTCTAAGTGGGGATGTTCATGAGGTTCAGTTCAAAAGTGCACTCCTGAGTCAAACGAAGCACAAAGGTATGCTCAGTAAAGTTCCTTGGCACTGCTGCAGTGTGAATGATTACTGGGATGAATTTCTCAGGCTGTAATAGGTATCTCTAGTACCCCTGTGTGGCAATTACAGCGCAGTGCTGAGACTGCTCTGAAGGTTTTTCTGCCAGGCCCAAGTTAAATTGGAGTTTGTATTTGGTTGTTACTGTTTGAGTTCTGTCATGGTTCAACCCCAGTCAGCAATTAGGACCACGCAGCCTCTCGCTCACCACCCCTTCCTCCCCTAGAAGGGTAGGGGGAAAAGGAGAGGAAGGGGAAAAAGCTCCTTGTGGGTTGAGATAAAGACAGTTTAATAGAACAATAACAAAAAAGAAAATAACAACAACAATAATAATAATGGTAGAAGAATGTACAAGACACAAGTCACTCTCACTGCCTGGTGAATTGGTTGCCCAGCCTGACCAGAGCACAGATCACGGATTCCCCGTGCTCCCGGCCAACCCCCATTTATCTACTGAGCATGACGTCTATGGTACAGAATATTCATTGGCAATTCTATGTCTGTGCTCCTTCCCAGCTTCTATGGGAAGCTGAAAAAAGTCCTTGACTGGTATAAACATCACTTAGCAACAACTAAAACAATACTCATTGTTGACAGTCCTTTATACTAAATCTGAAAACACAGCGACCACTAGAAAAAAGATTAACTCTCTCTCAGCTGAAACCAGAACAAATACATAAAACCAAATTGCAGGAACGTAAGTATTTGGGTGTTGAGTGACAGTTCCTCCAGTTCATAATAATAATCCAAGCCCATGACAATTAATCTGCCTAAAAACATATTTGCTTCATAGATATCTCATATATATATATTATCTAAGTCCTACTCCTATAGAGCATCGTATTTAATGTTCTCCTTTTATAGTATACCTTAGCTTGCAGCCATGCACACTAAGTAATGTGTTATTCACAGGTAGAATAATTGTATAAGCGTATATAACTGAGGATGTGATAGATCCTTTACGCAGATGTTATTTCTTGTTTGCTTTTCTGTTGTAAATGAGTCTTTGCCTTCAAGAATGTGGGAGGACTGTAAGATGCCAGCAGTGGTAATTGTGCAATAAATTGGAGAATAACAGAGCCTGGCTGAGCCCTGTGCTTCGTCGTCAGCACTGCCGCCCTGCTGCAAACGTGGCGTGAGGCCGGGGTTGGGACGGTGCGGTGGATTAAGCTTGGCTGGGAGCCTGACACCCTCCCAGCCATGCTCTAGCTCACCCTCCTCAGCAGGGCAAGGGGAGGAAATAAGATGAAGAAAAGCTTGTGTGTTGAGATAAGGACAAGGGAGATCACTCACCAATTACCGTCACAGGTAAAACGGACTTGACTTGGGGAAAATTAATTTAATTTATTGCCAATTAAAAATAGAGTAGGATAGTGAGAAACAAATACAAACCTAAAGCCACTTTCCCCCCACTCCCCATATCCTACATATCTCAGTTTCACTCCTTCATTCCTGACTCTTCTACCTCCTCTCAACCTGAGTTGCGCAGTGGGATGGAAAGAGGGTTGCGGTCAGTTCATAATGCTTCACCTCTGCTACTTCTTCCTCCTCATGCCATTCTGCTGCTCCAGCATGGGATCCCTCCCCTGGCACACAGCCCTTCACAAACTTCTCCAACGTGGATCCTTCCCACAGGCTGCAATTCTTCACCAACTGCTCCAGCGTGAGCCCTGTCCCCGGGGTGCAGTCCTTCAGGAACAGACTGCTCCAGTGTGGGTCCCCCAGGGGCCATGGGTCCTGCCAGGAAACCTGTGCCTGTGTGGGCTCCTCTCCATGGGCCACGGGTCCTGCCAGGAGCCTGCTCCAGCGTGGGCTCTCCATGGCTGCAGCTTCCTTCAAGGCACATCCACCTGCTTCAGCACAGTGGGGCTCTGGGGTGGATATCTGCTCCAATGTGGTCCTCCATGGACTGCAGTGGGACAATCTGTGTCACCATGGTTTTCTCCATGGACTGCAGGGGAATCTCTGCTCTGGTGCCTGGAGCACCTCCTCCCCTGCTTCTGCACTGCGCTTGGTGTCGGCAGAGCTTGCGCTCTCACATTTTTTTCCCCATGCTCCTCTCTCACAGCTGCTGCACAGCATTTTTTACACTTTCTTAAATATGTTACCACAGAGGTGCCACCAGCTTTGCTGATGGGCTCAGCTTTGGCCAGTGGTGGGTCCATCTTGGAGCCGACTGGAACTGTGTCTGCCACGGGGGCACAGTACTCACCCCCTGCTACTGAAACCTCGCCACGTAGACCCAGTACAGATGAGAAATATCTGTGGTCATCGGAGAAACCTCTTGAGGAAAAGAGCATCTTGCGCTTCCATTGATGCAGGCTTTACCATTCTAATCACATATATCCTCAGGGCTGACTAAACTCATGTGCTTTATGTGCTTTGTGTTTTATTTTTAACACAGCGCTTGAACCGCCCCCTCCCCAATAACATGCCCCCATGGACCTGCCTAAATCTACACACAAATACTCAAATGAGGCCACGCTTCTCTCTCTCCTGACTCCTCGCAGGGTTTGGTTTGTGAATTCCGAAATCCGATGGGTGGATGAGAAGAATACTGATTTGTATTTAATTTATTTTTAATCAGCTGAGGATTAGTTATGCTCATGGCATGTTTCTCTCCATGCTCAAGCAGCTTTTGTCCAGTCTGGGAATTCCCAGTCACTAACACACACCAGAAGGAAAGATTTGATTTAGTAGGTGCAGTCTCTCTTTTAAGTTAATATTTTGGCATGGCACTAAGTGTTGGCT
Organism: Pluvialis apricaria; assembly: GCA_017639485.1. Lineage (NCBI taxonomy): Eukaryota > Metazoa > Chordata > Aves > Charadriiformes > Charadriidae > Pluvialis > Pluvialis apricaria. Next base: position 24,694,147 of record CM030017.1, on the reverse strand, counting down.
TTTTTTTTGTCTGTGAGGTGCCAGATTTTTGTAAATAATGTGCTTGTGACTCTTTTTCAGAAGAACCTGGTAGCCTTTGGACAAAGTCCATCTTGAATATTCATTTCCTGCCTAATTCCCCAGTTTTCATTTCAGCTGGATGTGACAATTGCTTCACTAAAGTTATTGTGCAGTGTTACTGAGGTGTTAAATACATTTTCACCCCGAAGGTGGTTGGATTTCAATATCAGGATTTCTTTAATAGGATGTTCTGTTTTGGAAATATTTCTCTTTAATGGTCCTCCTGCACCTAAGTCATTGTGTTAAATAAAAATATAGCAGGCAAGTTATAATAGAATAGGTTTAGTGATAATTAAAGTTACCTGTACTTTGATGGGAGGTGAGATCTAATCCCTTCCCTCTTTAATTTCTGTAAAATGTAAAACTCCCCTGACTGGCTAGGGAACTGGTTAACAAGGAAAAATTTATGGAATGCAAGTGCTGATAGAATTATCCCACTTGGCTGACTTTTAAGAGTCAGTTTAGTTGCTGTAGGAGTGTCAGCTTTGTCAAAATGTTGCATCATGAATTGATGTGTCTTTTTTGAGTGAGGTTTAATAAAAAATGAAATGAACTTCCAGTTTTCTGCAGCTTTTTTCAGAAGTTGAATTGTGCCATAGGTAGCTTTGAATTCCTATGGGATTTTGTAGGGAGAATAGAAAACATCATTTGCCAGAGAAGACTAAATTCAGTATCTCTGACGGCACCCCAACTTATCTTCAGATATTGTGATTTATCTTCAATATTAAAAAAATATCGACATGTTGCTATAGTCATCCCAAACAAGCTTACTTTTTAGGAACTAAACAAATACTCAGTTGGGGCAGCCTGACCAACATAATTATGTTGCAAATTTGTAAGGCAAAAAAATATATACTGAAAGAGAAATGCAAACATAGACTTAAATAATAAAAACTAAGATCAGTTGCTACCTATTTAAATAAAAAATAGGTGTATGGTGCAAATCTTTGTGATTCTATTGGATAGGATGCTGGGCAAGTTGTTGAAATACTCGGTCCCATTGATTGCAAAACCAGCAGTGAAAACAAAAGTGAATGAAGTAAGGACTCTCCTGCTGGTAAGGCTCTGACAAAGCTTTTGTTTAATGCAAGAGGTATTTCTGCTTCTTCATTGATGGAAGTGATGGAATGGATATAGAATATTTTGTTGAAGAATTGGAGGCTGAACCTATCAACATGCTTAATAGTTTGGAAATGTTTTAAATTAACTACGTCACATAATCCTAATCCAAATATGAAAAAGCTGAAGTCCTTTATCCGGTATATACAACAGGGCAGATTCTTCTTTCCCAAAAATGTCCAATATCTTGAGAGTTGTGTACTTCTGAGTCAGGTTTCTTATCACGTTGGTACTTTCTGCACCCTTTAGGTAAGAGAAAACCTTCCCAAGGAAAGGGTTTTGAGTTGGTGATGCTGTTTTTCCTTTCACAGTTTCACAGTCATGGATTTTTGAAAGAATTTTACAGATAAATGTTTTTCTTGTTTAAACCTTGTCCTACTTGTGATGATGCAGCTTTCACTGTTGTCACAGGCTATTTATCCACTGTCTTCTGTTATGAGATATCGCACAGTGAAGCCTTAGAGTTGTCACTGGGCGATACCAGTTCTCGAACTGACCCTTTCAGCTTAATGGTAGATGGACTTTAACTCGTCAACTTTCCAAACTTGTCTCAAGTTTCAGACAGCGACAGGATATCCTGACACATCGCCATAGCATTGGGATTCATTTCAAAGGAGTAAAAGTACGTAGGAGTTCTTGCTGACAATTTATAAATCAGAGCGGTAAATTTTATTCTAGTGAAGGAAATTGAAAGGAAAAAAAAAAAGCATGAAATAAAAGCAGCAGTTGTGCAGCGAGTGTGCCTGGGATGAAGCTGTTACCTCACATGGTGTTTCTCTGCGGCGTCTCTTGGCAGTATCTCAGTCCTCGGCCTCTGTGGCTCTGCCTTTCAAAATGCATTCTGCTCCGGTACCCCTCTCTAATTGCACTTGAATGTTATCAGCATGCTGGTGAGCACTAATGAGTCTTCAAAGCAGTATGTAGGGACTTCCACTTCCCTTTTGTTCATGCTAATTAAGTTAGGGCAATTTTATATTGTGCCTTGATTAATTCTGGGAATTTGTAAGAATGCAAATGAAACATTGTTTATCTGGGGCTGAGTTATCTTTTGATATGCAAACACACTTTGATACGCTGATTTTCATGACCACGGATTACCTTCCTCTTTGGGAAGGCGGTTGAATTACGATTCAGCTCCTCCCTGCACAGATGTGGCTTCCGTTGCTCATGTTTTTCGTGGTTTCATAATTGTATACAAATTCCATGCTGTAGCTGAACAATGTTCCTGTCAGTTTATCAATATCAGGAATTTATCTTATTTTCTACAGGTCTACCTATGATCTATATTAGTAAAACAGATGACCAATGTGGATTCTTCTTAAACACAGAGTACCTTTATGTAACAGAAGTTCACTGATGAATAATACTACGTAGTCTTTGCTTATAGTAATATTGCTTCTTGGACGTCTTTGAGATTAAGGTAACTACATTCTGCCATGAGCTAAAATGTTCTGAAACAGTAATGAAGCATTACATTAACAAAGTAGAAAGGTGGGGAAGAATTTAATATGCAACGGGTTTTTTCAGGTTTATACCTGGGAAGGACATCTCTCCTGGAACAGAGCTCTGCCCTTTGCTGGCTGTCTGCACAGTTATTTTTTATGCAGCTTTCTGCAGCTCCAAGGGACCATACCCCAAACCGTGCCACTAAGTTCAGAGTATTTTTATTTCTTTGGTTTTCATGGTCATGTGTAGCTCATGCTTTTATTTACAGACATACTGGAATCCCGATCTGAATTTTTATTATGACCTCAGGAAACAGTACTTGAAGATGTCACGCATAGGTTGCATCTGCCCTGATTTTAACTGCAGTTCGGCTGGACCAGTGTGGCAGGGTTTCTTCCTGGTGGCAGCTGTCTTTTCATTCATTAAAATACTGCTGTGCCATTTGGGGCCCTGTATCCATCTTGCTGCTGTTACACGAATATGTCTCCTTACTTTTTTTGAAGTCTCTTGTGTTTCTTCTTGTACCTTGAGCTGTGCCCTGGTGCACTGTTCTGGTGACAGACCCAGCTAAGAGGGACACAGATTTTTGCACTGCCTGGGGGATACTCTTACCAGTTATAGGAGTCTCCCATTCAGCACCCATTTAAGGCAAAGCCAGTTTAACTTAAACATCCATGCTTTGCAGTTGAGCTAGCCGAGGCCAGTGAGAGAGAAGTGCCTGGCACCGACAGTGGTAAGGATATCCTCCCCCTCTGCTCTGCCCTGGGGAGGCCGCAGCCGGAGCACTGTGTGCAGTTCTGGGCTCCCCGGGTCAGGAAGGACAGGGAACTGCTGGAGAGGGTCCAGCAAAGGGCTACGGAGATGGTGAGGGGATTGGAGCATCTCTCTGATGAGGAAAGGCTGAGGCACTCGGGGCTTTTTAGTCTGGAGAAGAGAAGACTGAGGGGGGGATCTCACCAATGCTTATAAATCCTCAAAGGGAGGGTGCCAGGGGGATGGGAACAGTCTTTTTCCAGTGGTGCCCGGTGACAGGACAAGAGGGAACGGGCACAGACTTGAGCATAGGAGGTTCCATCTCAACCTGAGGAGGGACTCCTTCCCTGTGCGGGTGGCAGAGCAGTGGCACAGCTGCCCAGAGAGGGGGGGGAGTCTCCCACTCTGGAGCCATCCCAAACCCGCCTGGATGCCGTCCTGTGCCACTGCTGGAGGTGTCCCTGCTGTGGCCGGGGGTGGGACTGGGGGAGCTCCAGACGTCCCTTCCAACCCCCACCACTCTGGGGTTCTGTGATTTGGGGAAGTCTGCAAACCTGAAGGCATGAGAAGCTCTCATACACTGAACTGAGAGGTGATGCTGCTCAAATGGCGCCTCAGGCTGCATATCTATGAATCCTTGAGCAATTCCTATTACCACTGCACAAGTTGCAATGGTGGCTCGAGCATCGGAGCACTTTCTTTTGGAGCTGCCCAATTGGTTAAAAAGGTAAGTACACGCCTTTAGTACAAGGGTATAGATGTGCCCTTAGGTCTTGGTGTAGCAAGACAGTAACACGTCGGTTTGTTTAGAAAACCTTTTTTAAATTTTCTGCAGAGCATCTGCTAATGTCAAACCTGAGTATTTTCTTTCAGGTATTTGCCCTCCCTTTCCTCCTCTGCGGCTGTCATGGTCCCAGGATATATAGTGATCATCTGCATTCTGCAGGCCTTCATCTTGACTGGTTTGGCTCAATTATGCCTAAGTCTTAACTCATTTTCTAGAGGAGTCTTTGAGTAAAATAGCCTATAGACCTATATTTAGTGAATAAACAGTTTTATAAATGCTATTTTTAGCATATGTTTGTTTATTTTTCGTGAGCGAGAATGCTACTGGGAGCTCCTACGGGATCTGGTTAATGTTTTTTCTAAACAGATAAGACAGATTTTAGATATGAAAAATACACACTCGTTTGGTTTCTTTGTAGCTGACGACTTTGCATGGTGCTTCTCACTGGAAACACATATGGAGGACTGTTCATGATGCTATTTTAGTTCTTGGTTTGTCTTTCAGTATATGTTGAGTGTTCTATTATAGGCTACAGAGCTAGATAATGTGTTCAGCGTTGTGGATATAATAAAGAAGAATCTTGTAAAGCTTTTGCTTTCTAATTATATTCTATCTTAGCCCACAATGTGTCCATACATCTCATCCTTATCCTGAAAGACACCCTAAACACTAGAAAGTGCCAAGACAAATTAAAGCACCCTATCTAAGTAAACAACCACATGGCAGAGTCCATATGTTCTAAAATTAGCCTTATCTATGTTTATAACAATATATTACTTTTGCATCTCGCAAGGGAAATCAAACCAATTCCCTTGTGTGCAAAGAATCCCATTGCGTTTTGAGTGACTATTAGCGTATTAATCACTTCCTGTGATATTTTCAGTTTAGTCTTTTGAAGTCATCCCTGGAAGAGGATTTGCTCTAAAATAATGGTATCATAGACTTTAAAGGCATACTGCTTTCTGTCATGCTGATGTACCTTTTAAACTGTCTCTTAAGTTAATGGCCTGCCCCAAAATGAACTCTGCATTTTGCGTGAGAAACTGGGATCCAGGCTTTGTATGCTTTGCAGAGGTGACCTGCTCTGGAGTATGCTCTGCGACACGAGGGATACCCTGTACGTTCCTCTCTGCTGCCCGCAGTCCCGCTGTGCTATGTCCTTGCTGGTCCCAGACAGGGTTTCCTGCATTGGTAGGGGGCAAAACTGATGACCAAGGGACCTAAAGCAGAGGTTGATTCTCCTTGTGTCTCTGGGATTTTGTGAAAAGGCACAGAAAATGATGTCTCTCTGTTTTCTGAGGAATATGCTGCATCTTTGAAGGGTTAGGGCTTTGTTAAATCTGAGACATCAGCATTTCCCAGCATCTGCTCTGCTCTCGTGAGACCCCATGTGGAATATTGCGTCCAGCTCTGGAGCCCTCAACATCAGAAGAACATGGACCTGTTGGAGCGGGGCCAGAGGAGGGCCCGGAGATGCTGCGAGGGCTGAGCCCCTCTGCTGGGAGGACAGGCTGGGAGAGGGGGGGGTTCAGCCTGGAGAAGAGACGGCTCCAGGGAGACCTTAGAGCAGCTTTCCAGTATCTGAAGGGCACCTACAAGAAAGCTGGAGAGGGACTTTTTCCAAGGGCATGTAGGGATAAGACGAGAGGGAATGGCTTCAAACTGGAAGAGGGGAGATTTAGATGAGGTATTAGGAAGAAATTCTTGACTGTGAGGGTGGTGAGCGCCTGGCCCAGGTTGCCCCAAGAAGCTGTGGCTGCCCCATCCCTGGAGGTGTCCAAGGCCGGGTTGGACGGGGCTTGGAGCACCCTGGGCTGGGGGGAGGTGTCCCTGTCCAGGGCAGGGGGGTTGGAACGAGGTGATCTTTAAGGTCCTTTCCAACCTAAACCACTCTGTGATTCTATGAATCTGTGCCAAACCTCACTGATTGCTTCTGTAATCTCTCTCTGTGGGGCTAAGAAGCCCAATTGCTCTACTAGTGCTCTGTTGATAATAGCAGAAGGCGGCGAATTGTTGCTATACAGGTGGGAATGATGGATGTACATTGGTTTGGACTCTAGAAGAACAAAAGTGAACAGCGCTGAAAATTTTAATATTCCCCCTTGGATGCCAAGGACTTGTGTGCATCTGGACTGACAGTAGCTAGATGTGGTAGTGGTATAAAACTCGAGGCAATGAGAAGTATGAACTTGGCTAATTATTTTGACCAATTTTGGAGTTAGGAAGGCTGTTATATTTGGATTTAGTTTGCTTATTTTCATTTCTCTAGGTGAACAATTTTCTGGCTGTAGGACAGATTAATCCACTGAAGAGCAAGTCAAGTTTGGTCAGAGCAGCTGATGCCAGTGACCAAGTTGAGCATTCTGGGCTTTGGAGAGATCTTCCCAATACGCTTAAAAAATCTAAACATGTACCTGCCTGGAAGCCTTAGCAAAATATATGGAAAAATTGTTTGTGACTCCTTTAATTTTTTGACCAGTTCTACTCCTGTGACTTCAATGAGCAGCATCTACCTTTCAGAAGCAGGCTTTTTGGTGCCCTCGTGCCCCTTGTCTCATCTCACATTATATTCAACTTTTAGGTAGCAAAGTCTTGAAAGGCTTCAGTTTTTCAAAACACATATACCCTTGAAGTGAAATGGCATACATATCTACTTGGCTGTCTCAGTGAAAAGTGTTCTCATCCTGACCCGTGACTCGTCGTTGCGTCGTTGCATTGCTGGCCAAGGTTAGAGAGTAATAACTATTGTGCCAAGGTCTTCCCTCTGGTAGCTTTTAGTTTCGATAGCAAAGCTGAAATTCTGAGCAGATGCAGCTGCTGGGCAGAAACCTAAATAGTAGGGCAGTGTTTTATGCTGGGAAAATGGGATTCAGGGATTCAGGGAAATTATTAACTAAATTCTCCACTTGGAAATGGGAACGGGAAGGTATTGCAATTTGTCTTCTGATGGCACTTACAAAGCCAAACTGAAACCTCCGCTCCTTGTCCTAAGCTGCTTAAAACTCATTTTCTCTGAGAAATGTTTACATAATGGGTAAGAAAGTGTTACCTTGTGGGACTCCCGCTGCTCCCTGTGCATGGCAGTAGGCCCAGTAGGAGTCTGTTATAAAAGCCTTTAACATCCTGATTATCAGTTTTTCTTTAGACTGGAGAATTTAGGCCTGGAAATGTAGTGAAAGAGAGCTAAAGCTTGCGGGTCCTGGGTGACAACTTTTGCATTTGAATGAATTACAATTTCTTAACAGTTAGTGTCTCAGCTTTTCCATAAAAAAAAATAGAGTTAAGAGGGATATCTTAGTTCTCCCATTTTTCCATACTCTGCTCCGTGTATTAATTCAGGACAAATGAGGAATGGCCAACCCACTGGGGGGTTATTGACCCTTACTTCTGTGACTAACTCCTGTCCTGCTAAGGTCTTGGGAACGGAGTCGAGAGTCCTGGTTGCAGGAGGCAACCAGGAAAATGACGTCTGCTCTACTCTCTCAAATGGGTGACGCTGTCACATACAGTGCCATTACAGGAAGATTGTCTCGGTCACACTCCGACGCAGCTTCCTTCAGGAGTGTCTAAATTTCTACGATGATGACTCACAAAGAGTGCTACAGGTTCAAACTTCAAGTATATCTTCTAAAAAGAAATTATTTCTGCAGACAAAGTCCTTCTTAAAGTGTTGCTGAGCCATCGTATGTAAAGGGACACGCATTCACTGCGGTGGCACAGCAGTCACTGGGGCAGCAGCACGGCGGCTGTGTGTACGACTCACACCCGGTCACTTAGATCCCACTGGTGGAAACCACGGAAGAGTTGCTTGAAATAAGGTGAAGCTGTTCTTCAAAATGCAATTCATCCTCCAACCAAATACCTCTCAAAACGTCCTTTTGCAAAGCAACGATGTAATACAAAGCAAGAAATACTCACTGGAAAGTTACAAACTTTTGATGGCAGTTTATTTTGAGCATGCATTTCAGCTTCCATTTAAATACGTCTAAAATGAGAGATTATTTACTTCTATTTGACATATTTTTCATTTTACGTTTGCTTTGTAGCACAATGTTGTAAATGCAATGAATGACTCAGTCAACCTATCTCTGCAAAAAGCTATTTGGCATATTTAATCTCTGGCTGTTTGGAGGTAGCTTAATTTGTACCTAATTTAGAGGTAACTAAGGTGCTTGTGTCGTGATATAAATTATGCTAAGAGGAAAAGTACAGTGGTTGAAGCAATCAGACTAGAAGTTGGCCTGTGTAATGAGTGCTCTGCAGAAAGTCAAACCCTGTTTTTTCTTGAATATTTATGTGATCAGATCAAGATGATTCTTCCCCTACACGTTGAGGGCAGCCAGCAGTACGTTTGACTTCATTACTTACGAGGGCATTTTCCAAGTGCCCAACGGAGATGATCAAAACTGAAATCTAGCTACATTTTCACTGCTTCATTCTTCCTGGGTATTTTCCTCCCTAGTTAAAAGGAAGGCAAGGTAGGGGAACTGCCAGTGCTAGTGACAGCAGCTGGACTTACTGCTTAAAGCCGGCCAGGCAGAACGGAGTTTCCGGGCTCGAGCAGTAGGTGAGTAAAGTACACAGACATGCTTCTTGCTCAACTGCTGCCCTGGCAAGAGGGAGTTACTCTGACCACCCTTTTTCTTCCCTATGTTTTAAGCTGCTGCAGCAAAGTGAACACACAGTTACCATGTGAGTAAAATCCCCTGAGGACTGGGTTCTTTCGCCTTGTTACCCTCTGTTACCCCCTATCAAATGTGCCAAGCAGTCGGAGTTTAATTTATCTCATGTCTTCATCTACTCATTCCTTAATTGGTCTAGCCTGCCAACTGGATACTCAGCCGCACTGGCAACTTGTGTGACATGCATGATTATCCACCAAGAACTAAGTAGAAATTGCCAAATCATTTCATAGGGTTTGCTGATGAGCCACCTGCTTAACATGGCTTTCCTCACAATGGGAGTTACTGTGGTGCTGGTGGTAGTAGAAAAACTTCTGTGGAAGAGTGGAGAAGACTGCCAGGACTGCTTGGATTTTCTCTGCTGAGCTGTAGATACAGCACTGAACTAAAAACGTATTTGCTTGGTGAACAGCACGTGTATGTGTTTTGCCACATACTGTTTGCCACTTGTTTATCTTCAGCTGAAAGATGTCGGCAAAATTTGAAGTGGAGAGAAAGAAATGCTTGAATTCAGCTCCAGTTCTGAAGTCAGTGTAGGTGCTTCTGGGTTTGAATGTGTAATCCCTTTTGATTGACAAGAATTTATGTAGTTGTGGAGGAAAAAGCATGTTCATAGTCAAACATAGTGTTATAGTGAGCAATGCTCCAACCTCATTTTCTTCGAGTTTATCTACATCCCAAGACAATCCTTGAGGATAATCATCCAAAAGTGTTTGTACACAGTATATTTACAAAAACATAAAATCTTTATGTCTGCAGTGAGTAAAGAAACAGAAATAAATTCTCTTTTATATTACGTGCAAGAAAGTTAAGAGAAATACTTGGTTGTAGTAGTCAGTATACCCAATGATGCCATTTTTAAAAATGTGATGATTTGAGATCAGTGATAGCACTTAGACATCGATGTCAGGCAATGCAGGTGGGATGAAGGTGTGCTAGAATTGGTGGGGTGTAATGGAGACAAGGAACATCACACCCGATTGTGCCACAGAGCACGCCTCTAGAGCAAGGTGCGGAGCAGCAGCGTTTTTTCATTCCTTCTCTAATGGGAGGCCGTGGATGGGGTGCACTGGTGTTTGGCTGGTTTGGGGTGGTTTGGTTTTTTTTTCTTGTTCACTTCTGAAACTCTTCCTAGAGCCTTTCTGTTTGTCAGAGCAGTTAGTGGCTTTAGCAGTTTACGTGCTGTCTCCGTGCGCCTCAGTGAGCCACAGCGCGTTCTTTGTTCTTAATACCTCCCGTCTGCGTTCAGGACTCAGTGCTGTTATCTCTGAAATCAAAGCAAAAAATTGTGTTTGCTTTCAAGGAAACAGAATGTGGTTCTGCTTTGTTTGGGTTTTAGTAATACACAATGTACAAAGCTAAATGCATATGAAGTATCTTCACATAGGCAAATAAGATTCAAATATAGATCCTACTACAAATAGGACAGCTTTGATTATGAGATGAAATACAGGTAATCTCTTTTGGCTTCCTCTGAAACTGAAAATGATTGTTCCCTACTTGAAAGGCGTCAGCTAAAGAGCAACCAGAACAAAAGAATTGTTATTCCTGTGTAAAATAGAGGAATTCTTGTCAGGCTTTTGGCATCATCATGAAAATCTGTTTTATAAAATGGTACAGCTGTCTAGATGATACACTAAGATCTCCTGCTTTGTTTTTTTTTTTTAAAGGAAAGAATTATTTCCCTTTTTCCTTATCAACTTTTTCTTTTTTACGGGCAATAAGTATATTATTTTGGTTTTGCTTTTTGCCTGTATTGCAGATGATTTAATCCTGACCTTGCTTAATCTGCTTTTACACCATATTGAGTGGATTTGGTCTCAGTTTACACCTGAGACCAGAAACTCACTATTTCTCTGGGTAAGAATGAGCGGGTTGAGATCCATGATTATTGAGAAATCTGCATACTGAACCGGCCACAACAGCAGCTCCAACATCCCCCTCCTGGCCCGACAGAAGGCCTCTCAGAGGCTTCCCTGCTCGCTGAACTTGTTTGAAGCGGCTCAGAAAGCCAGAAGCATTTCTGACTGAGCACCGTGGCGTGGTGACTCTGCGGTAGAAGTGCTGCCCATGGGCCAGTTTCGCTAACTTGAAACCAAAGCGGAAACATAACCAGTCCCCAGCTGCGTTCTGTTTCCCGATGAAAACTCAGTTTTGATGTTTTAAGTGAGCATCTCGTTGCTGGGAGTTTGGCTTGAGGTACACGGTGAGTTGTAATTGGGCTCCTCGGGGGAATCTGATGTTCTGCATGTGAATGGTAAAAATATTTTCAGAGCGTGCTTATACCAGCACTGAAACTTTAATAGTTTATGCAGTCCTGGAAACAGGAGGAAACTACTGACACGCGCAGTCATGTTCTCTGGTGCGATATTTCACAGGAAAGCAAGAGCTTCTGTTATCTGCTATATGTGAAGTAGTTTAAATGTGGAAGAACTATGATAACTGCATCTGCAAAACCTCCCTTTAACTTCATCCAGTTTCAGGAAAGGGAGCGTTGCCACCTGGCCCCACTTTGTGCATTTTGGTTGAAAAGAAAATATTCTGTTAGTCTCCATAAAAGCCCAAAACAGGTTCTGAAGACCTGCCTGCCTTCCCTCTGCAGAGAGAGAAGGATTAATTGCTCCTGACTCTACTGCTGCTGTGGCTAAAAATTAGTTCTCAAAGTCTTGGTGAGTTGGCTTCAGACTCCTGATCTGCTGTGTGAGTCCCAGTGTCACAGGTGAGCCTACATCTCCCTCCCCTTTTTCCTCCGTCCCAGTATTTGCTCCCCATGTTTAGTCCTTGTGCCTTTTTCTAGGGATAAAATATTATGATTCACTTACTCTTAGTGTGAGCCAAGGACCTTGATAGCTTCAATAGTTGCAGGTGGGAGTGTGGCCAAATCTCGCCTCCCCTGCTTATATCTTTCGAAAAGATTTTGACTAGTAAAGAATATCTGATCCTCTCAAAAGCCATAAATGCAAGGCATTGTGGATTTTTCATTACCTTTTAAGAATTATGAGCAACATATGATGTTTTTGTATCTGAAACCTTGCCTGATGATCACTTGCAAACTCGGGTTCTTAGACGCTCACGCTACATTTCTGTGCCAGTTTCATCTTCCCTCACATCACTGCCAACTTTTTCTTGATGATAAAATGTCCTTTAAAACCTGGCAACAAAGCTTCTGGGTTCCTGTGTCTGAGCTTTAATCAAACTCAGAAAGGTAAGCTAACTTTTTTTTTTTTTTTTAAAATTGTGGCCCTGGTATTAGTGTTCAAAAATTAAACTGTTCAGGAGTGGTTTATCTTGAACCTGATATTTTCTTCCTTGTTTTCTTCTCATGGACCTCTGCTGAGGCAAACCATTTGTGTAACAGACATCCCATTACTGAGGATAATAGAGAGCATACAGGAATCGTTAAAGAATATACCAAAACCTGTCAGTCATCTTGGTCATGCTATAGTGCAGTTTTATGTAGAACAAAACTTTGCCTAGCACCTTAAAATTAACGACACAGTATTTTTGCTTGGCAAAGTAGAATCATAGAATGGTTTGGGTTGGAAGGAACCTTGAAGATCATAGAGTCCCACCCCCCTGCCCTGGGCAGGGACACCTCCCACCAGCCCAGGGTGCTCCAAGCCCCGTCCAACCCGGCCTTGGACACCTCCAGGGATGGGGCAGCCACAGCTTCTCTGGGCAGCCTGCGCCAGGGGCTCACCACCCTCACAGGGAAAAATGTCTTCCTACTATCCAATCTAAATATCCCCTCTTCCAGTTTGAAGCCATTCCCTCTCATCCTATCCCTACATGCCCTTGTAAAAAGTCCTTCCCCAGCTCTCCTGTAGGTGCCATTGGAAGGCCGCAATAAGGTCTCCCTGGAGCCTTCTCTTCTCCAGGCTGAACACCCCCAACTCTCTCAGCCTGTCTTCCCAGCAGAGGGGCTCCAGCCCTCGGGGCATCCTCGTGGCCCTCCTCTGGACCCGCTCCAACAGGTCCATGTTCTTCTGATGTTGGGGGCTCCAGAGCTGGACGTAGTACTCCAGGTGGGGTCTGATGAGAGCAGAGTAGAGGGCCAGAATCCCCTCCCTCGCCCTGCTGGCCACACTTCTGATGCAGCCCAGGATGCGGGTGGCTTCCATTCTCCACCAAGCCTGTATTTGTGCTTGGGATTGCCCCAACCCAGCTGTAGGACCTTGCTCTTGGCCTTGTTGAACTTCATGAGGTTGGCATGGGCCCACCTCTCCAACCTGTCCAGGTCCCTTTGGATGGCATCCCTTCCCTCTAGCATGTCTACCTCGCCACACAGCTTGGTGTCATCGGCAAACTGCACTGGATCCCACTGTCTATGTCTCCGGCAAAGATACTGAACAACATGGGTCCCAGTACCGACCCCTGAGGAACACCACTTGTCACTGCTCTCCACTTGGACATCAAGCCGTTGACCACAACTCTTTGCGTGCGACCGTCCAGCCAGTTCTTTATCCACCGAGTGGTCCATCTATCGAATCCATGTCTTTCCAATTTAGAGACCAGGATATCATATGGGGCAGTGTCAGACGCTTTGCACAAGTCCAGATAGATGATGTCAATTGCTCTTTCCTTGTCCACTGCCACTGTAACCCCCTCGTAGAAGGCTACCAAATTTGTCTGGCATGACTTGCCCTTGGTGAAGCCATGCTGGCTGCTACCAATCACCTGCTTTTTTTCCATGTGCCTTAGCAGAGTTTCCAGGAGGAAACTCTATTTCCTTAAATGCGCCTGAGTTTGAGAGTCAGGTTCTCTAGTTTAATTTCATGTCATGTGTCAGCGTAACCCTATGCAACATGAACTAAAGATGATGCCTTGAAGAAAAGACGACAGCGTGTTAAATTCAGACCTGTATGTCTCTATGTTGGCAGTTTGGCAGGTCCATAGAAATCTGAATATCTAGGAGAGTTTCTAGCTATATTTTAGTGTAATCATTCTGGTTTTATTTCCAAGATGGTAAGTTGAAGTTTGTTGTATCAGTTTTGGAAAATTCAAAGATGGAAAATCGATTTCCCCCAGGCATTTCATGAACCATCTATAAAAACAAGGATGGGGTTCACATCCTATGTTAAACCAACATAACAAGGGGAATTTTATTGTAACTGTAAGCTGTTGGTAGACGGATTTGCCTTAAGACACACAATAAAAACTGAAGTGGGGTTACCAATCTTTGTTTGCTAGAAAGGGTCTGCCTGCACAGGTTGCAAGACTGGTACCCAAAACCAAAGGAGAGCAAAGTTATTTTGGAGAATGAATTGTTTTATCCACATACTGTAAAGCCTGTTGTAAGCCACTCTTGTGTGTTTTGCTTTTTATGCCATCTGGAATTTTACAGACACATTTCCCACTGCTTACCAGTATTACTCCATGCTGTAGACTTGCTGTTAGAGAGCACGGCAGTGGCAACATGGGAAGGCAGGACTGCTGGAAGGCGGGCTGCTGCATGGACCTGTGGGACAAGTGGGGTGTGGACATGGAGCTGTTGACCTCCTCATTGTCCTAGGAGATGGTCCTCCCTGGGGCAGGGTGAGCGAGGCTGGAGGTGTCTGCTCCTGCATGATGCTCCCCAGCACACAGCAGGCCCGTGTTGCTCAGACTCATGCAGAAGTTTCTGTCTGGTTCACCTTCAGGTGGATTTACACATTTTTTTCAGTTGTGAATTTAATTTTCTCCCCGATCAGTGTAACTTTCCTGAAGAGGATGACAGTGTTTAACTGGGCTTGAAAAGCAAAAGGAAACATAGCCCGTTACTGCGTTACAAGCTCGTATTACCCTGATGTCGCTTGAAATGTTTGTGCCTCTCAATAAGATTTTGATGGATGTCTTCGGATCTCCAATTTAGCAACTTCGCATTAGGTTATTAGTCTTCAGGTTTTGACAGGCCTGTGAATATATTTTACAGTTCTCATCTGTGCTGAGATCTCTAGGGTCCCACGTAATGTCCACAGAAATCAATAAAAAGACTTTTGTTAACACTTCCTGCTGGATTTGGATCCCTACATTTGAGCATACACAGATTTTGAGGCCTCGTGATTCCTTGGTTTTAGGATTTTATAATACAGGAGTTTTCACATGAGATAAAAACAAGGTCCCCCTGTCTCTGCACTCTGTCTCTAGTGATAGTCAGCACCAGCTTTTTGAAGGGAGAATGTGAGAAATGTTGATGGAGAAATACAAGAATAGCTTGCCCCAGAGGATTTTGCTTCCTCCTTACATCAGTTGAAAGCTGAATAAAGACTTGAAGCAGGAGAACTTACACTCATCAAAGTTTTAAATGTTCTTATTACTAAAAATAATTTTTTCTCATCTAACTGGGGATAGTTTTCCTTCCACTCTTCCCCTGCTGCTAATTAAATCCTCTTCATGTGTCAATAACAGAATGTGAGTTTTTCTTAGTATCCTACATAAACTGGTTAAATTATATTTATTTTATACAATGTCCTGAATTGTGCAGCATCATTTACATTTATATCTAACTTGTTTTGTTACGCATACTTTCCTTAATTACTTTTTTTTGAGCTGCGTATTTTTCCATAAGCACATTTTTTATACTTCTTAGCTTATATTTACAGGACTTTGCAAATCACAACATGTTTCGTGCAATCTGTCTCTGCTTCTGCTGAGGAACAGTTACTGATTTGATAAGAGGCCAGTACTTTTAAAGTGGGTGATAAAGTCAGGCTCTTAAATCTATATATAAACAGGTGAATACAGGTTGGCTAGTGTCTACAATATTTGTGCTCTCTGGTTGGTTTTAGTGGGACC
This sequence comes from Pluvialis apricaria, assembly GCA_017639485.1. Lineage (NCBI taxonomy): Eukaryota > Metazoa > Chordata > Aves > Charadriiformes > Charadriidae > Pluvialis > Pluvialis apricaria. Next base: position 24,678,526 of record CM030017.1, on the reverse strand, counting down.
GCTGGATGTATGGAGAGTGAAGGACTTCTGGTCCTCCTGTAGGTTATGGGGCTTAATTTAGAGAAAAAAAATGCCTGCCCTTGGCTTAAACGTGGCTGAGCTTGAGAAGAAAACGTTGTTCATTCTCACAAGTGACTGTGAGAGAAAACTTGCAGTGCAGTAGCTCTTGTTCATGAACATCAATTGATGAATTAATGTCCTGTGCGGAAAAGAAGAAATTTAATTATAGGCTGCTTTGTATTTCCAGTAACTGATCTTTGAGAGTGATCTGAGTCCCCCATGTGCTTAATGGCTCAGTTCACTGATAAACCTAATGAAACCTGGCTAAGGTATGATTCACAACTGTAATTTTTATGCAGTAGAGGATGCTGATGTTGCTGGTGGTGACCCTGAGAAGAAGTAAACAGTAAGTCACTGTTGGGGCCACTGCGGTGTGTTTCAACAGGAGTGTCCCTGCTTTCCGTCTCCCAGAGTGCTGTTACTCTTTGCACAGACCATCTTCTGTCAGATGCTCTAGCAATGGGAACGTGCTGCTCATCCCTTTCCCTCCATCCCGGCAGTCTGCAGACCCCTCCTGCGTTGCGCTTACTGCTTGCGCTGCCATCAAGCAAGCAGCAGTTGAGAGCAGAGCTGGTTTTTGCCGTGCTGCAGGCTGTTGTGCGTTCTGGATATATCCACTCCAGGTCTGCTGTGTCTGATAAGTGCATGTCAAAGCAGAGAAATCTTTTGGGTTTTATGTAGATTAAATAATGTATGTGGATTAAGACTTAAAAACCAAGTCTTTTTTAATTACATAAGAATTGACCACACATGGTTGAATTGAAGGTTGATCTAGCCCAATATCCTGGCTTTTTTGATGGTATCCAAAAAAGCATGCTTGGGAAAGAGACTAAGAACAGGGCAATGGTGGAGTGAGACTCTCTCAAGGATACCTTCCCTGTCCTGAGAGATTTGTGGCAAATGAAACTGCTGATTAATGGGTAGCCTCTTATTTCTATTTTGTTGATGTTGTGCTGTGCTGTCCACTGAGGTTAGAGGAGTGTGGTTTAGCGAGGAACCTCATTGTTGAGACTGATTACACGTACATCAGGGTACTGGTTCTGATATTTCTCACTATCAAAGGAAGACTCTGTCTGATAAAACAAGGTGCGGTTGTTTGCTTGTTTTGCAGAAAATTGATTTCTGCTTCAGAGAAACCTTGGATTGTGTATTTTTCAGCTTGTTCAGAACAAATACGTCGTTATTCCCTTTAATCTTGTTGTCATAGGCCGTGCAATTTAAAAATGTGTGGGCTTTTCTAAAGGAGGAAAAAGTTGATCAGAAGAGCCTGGTATACTGTTACAAGACAGAGAACAATGCTCTGATCATGTTTTGTCTCTTTTCCCATTTGGACGTTGAGTTTACCAGTCACCTGACTTTTTCTTCTTAATCAGAACGAAAGATTTTTTGTTCAATTAAAATAATGTCTTGGAGCTACATGGCTTCAGAAAGGTCATGTTGTAGAGCCTTACATAGAACAACCCTCAGCCGATTTTCTATTCATTAATTCTGCAGAAACCCATTTTTTTAAGACAGGACGCAAAACATTTTTTACAGCCTCCCATCATGACAGCTTGTGTGCCAGAGAGCCAAAAGCGGGGTCAGGGAGTAGATGGGCAGTGCCCGGTTTCCACTGTCAGTGGCACAAAGTTGTTCCTCTTCTATTCTGGTTCCAAATTTGTTTTGCCTGCAGTATGCAGCTCCTAGCATTTTCTACGTGAAATCCGCGTGGTATGTTCATTTTTCTTCTGTTTCCTGCCAGGAAAACTTTTCTGGTGAGTCTTGATCATATCCATCACAAAGGTTTCTCCTTCAGTCCAAGCTTTTTCTGGAGGTCATGTGTGCTTCTGGGTCACCCAGCATATGCATTCCTGGATTGTCTCTCATTTACACTACTCCAGTGCCAGCTGATAACCTTCATCTGCTTCTCTTCTGCAGCTTTTCAGTCTGCTAGCATTCCAGCAGTCTGAAGAGACTTCTGGATTGATCTGGGGTTTCTTTTTAATTTTCTTTCTTCCTTCTCAGCTTATCGTTTACTCTGCCTGTTAAGAACCTGTAATTCAGTGCTGCGTCCCCACGCAAAGGGTCTGGCTGACACCCTGCTATGGGTTTCCCACCAGAGGTTTCAGGAGCAGCCATCCCACCCCACTTCATAGAATCATAGGATGGTTTGGGTTGGAAGGGACCTTGAAGATCATCTAGTCCAAACCCCCTGCCCTGGGCAGGGACACCTCCCACCAGCCCAGGTTGCTCCAAGCCCCGTCCAACCCGGCCTTGAACACCTCCAGGGATGGGGCAGCCACAGCGTCTCGGGGCAACCTGTGCCAGGGGCTCACCACCCTCACAGTCAAGAATTTCTTCCTAACATCTATTCTAAATCTCCCCTCTTCCAGTTTGAGGCCATTACCCCTCATCCTATCCCTATCCCTTGGAAAAAGTCCTTCCCGAGCACTCCTGTAGGCCCCCTTCAGACACTGGAAGGCTGCAATAAGGTCTCCCTGGAGCCTTCTATTCTCCAGGATGAACACCCCCCCTCTCCCAGCCTGTCCTCCCAGCAGAGGGGCTCAGCCCTCGCAGCATCTCCGGGCCCTCCTCTGGCCCCGCTCCAACAGGTCCATGTTCTTCTGATGTTAGGGGCTCCAGAGCTGGAGGCAGTATTTCAGGTGGGGTCTCCCCAGAGCAGAGCACAGGGGCAGAATCCCTTCCCTCGCCCTGCTGGCCATGCTTCTTTTGATACAGCCTGGGATGCGGATGGCTTTCTGGGCTGCCAGTGCACATCGCTGGCTCATGTTGACCTTCTCATCCACCAACACGCCCAGGTCCTTCTCCTCAGGGCTGTTCTCCATCCATTCTCTGCCCAGCCTGGATTTGTGCATGGGATTGCCCCGGCCCACGTGCAGGATCTTGCGCTTGGCCCTGTTGAACTTCACGAGGTTGGCACAGACCCACCTCTCCAGCCTGTCCAGGTCCCCCTGGATGGCATCTCTCCCCTCCAGCGTGTTGACCGCTGCACACAGCTTGCCTTTTCATGCCCCCGTTCCCTGAAGAGGTTTCTCGATGCTGGGTAACCTGTGTTTCTGCCAGAGGAACATCCAGGGGATGTGAGGATGGCTCGGGGGTTTGTTGCCTCTGAGCATCGTGCACTGCTCCGGGCAGGAGCGTGGTGCCAGGAAGCAGCCCCAGCATCCGCGCTGCCGAACCTCTGCTGCCTGCTCGGGATGGACCCGTGCCAGGGCTGCCAGGTAACCTGCGCCACCTCTCCGGGGTAAAACCTGGCTTACAGAAAATGGTAATGCTTGAATGGTTAAGGTGTTGATGTACTCTTTTTTTTTTTTTTTTTTTCCTTATTTCTTCCAATTTCTTATACAGAAGCACCATCTGGCTGCAGGTAGATGGGGGGGTTTAGCAGGAGCTATTCTTTCACCGGGGGTCTGTGGCATTTTAATTTAGAGCTCAGCCCCATTCACTCCTAGCTATGGGAGTCCTTTTAGGAAACACTTACACTTTATTTGCTTTGAGCATATAAAAATTATGATGTCTACTGTTTTGTAGGAATCCATGGAAACTGTTAGACTTAAGGGAGTGAACAAGGGTCAAATATTGGGCCTGTTCCCTTGTCATAAGCAGATTAAAAAAAATATTTTTTTTACTTTATTGGGTTTTTCCACAGGAATGTGAAGCATGAATTTTGCTTTCGAACTCTATTAGTCAGAGCTTTTTCATTGTTAGACTAATTCACTTTAGAATTTTATAAGATAGCCAAATAATGTACGAGTAATATATTCAGTTATCAAGTTCAACTCTCAGAGGGAATTAATGAGCAAAGCCCTCAGCAGTGCTGTGAATCTGTTTATTTTTGCAAGATAATAGGAAGAGCAGTCAATATCTTTTCCATGCTTGAGCAATTCTGATTAGCAGCTTTCAGATGTGGATTATCTGCACTCGACAATAATGGTTTCTGCCTTTTCCCAAGTTTTTGCCCAGGTTCATTGGGCCCTACTTCTCTAATCCAAAGCAAATGGAAATTTTCAAATGCAAAATAATAGGTCAGGGATCAAATCCCTGGGAAAAATGTAAGTTTAGCAAGAACGAAATACCTGTTGTGACAAAAATTGTTGGTAAAACGATATGTTGTGGATAAAATTGTGTCAATATGTGAAATAACAGCATACGCTAAAATTTAGTAACACGGCGACGAGTTGATATTCTGTGCTTGATCACAAACGTATTTTATAATATATTCCGTGTTTCATTGCAATGAGAGTATATTTGACTAGACTGCACATGTTGTTTATCGCATTTATTTACCATTTCTGGCAGCCAAAGATATGAGTGACATTAAATTGACATGGGTAAATCAACAAGGAATATATCACCTTCCAAGCAAATTTACACTGTTTCTAGCATAAAATAAAATCCTCTGAAGTCTGAGTTGTTAATTCACTTTATTTGCCCCAGAGCTTTAATGCCGTTCCTGGTAAACTTACAGGTGGGAAATTATGGACCACTGTAGAATATTTAATTCCCTGAATTGTTTTGCAGGTAACTTCGAGCTGCACATCTGGGTCTGCAACCATTCTGCGCGCTGTGTGCCATATAACTTTTGAACCAAAAATGTTTGCGTGAAGCATTAAAAGCAAATGAAAATTTGACTATATATTAGTGTATTATCATTAAATTCATTATCCCAGCTTATTCCAGTCAAGAAAAATTCAATTTCAAGAAATAAAGGCATGCATTAATAAAAGTATCATCGATAGGTAAAGAGCTGAAAAGTCAGTGGTTAAGAAGAAACATTGAAAAATAACTTAATTTTCTGTTTTCCAAATTTTTCTTGTAACTTCTTTCTTACATAGTCAGATATGGAAAAAAGTTCAGTGGTTATGATGGAATAGTTATTCATTTATTTATTTATTTCTAGGAAAAAAGGTGTTACATAGAGATACATGAATTCAGCAGCCTTGAAACACTGTGTACACTGTAAAGGTGACACCTGCTTGATGTACTTCAATTTGATATTTGAAATTTACCAAGAAGAAGTGTTTTGGTGGCTTTTTTAGACACTGTGATTAAAAAGTTTGAGTTGTTTTTTTTTTTTTTTTTTTTTTTTTTAAAAACAATAAAACAACAAACAGTTAATCTCTCCAAGATTTGCTTATGGAAAAGAAGACGGTTTTCCAGTGAAGAAGCTGAATTGTTACAGACTACGGTCTCCTACCTGGTTAAGGGCAGCCAGCATTAGTCTGCTGTCAGTGGCTTGATTTGTGTATTAATTTGTATCTTCCAGGGTTATTTCTTGCCTTTTATTCTTCCAGGGCAATACAAAACCCCTAGCACAGGTCTGGGCTTAAGAGTAGTCTGTCTTTCTGTAAAAACTCTTATAAAATAGGAATAAATTCGCTCCCCCCCTACCCTTTTTTTTTTTTTTTTTTAATGGCATTCAAAGAATCATAGAATGGTTTGAGTTAGAAGGGACCTTAAAGATCACCTCTTTCCACCCCTCCCTGCCCTGGGCAGGGACACCTCCCACCAGCCCAGGCTGCTCCAAGCCCCGTCCAGCCTGGCCTTGGACACCTCCAGGGATGGGGCATCCGAGAAGCGTGGTTGGGGTAAAAAAAACATTTCCATGTGCCAGCTTCCTTTGAAAGGGGGTTTCCTAAATTTCCCTTTCAAGGGATGAATGAGGTAGGTTTGTACCATTGACAGCCAGAAGACCAGCTCACTTCTGGCATCGTCTCTGCAGTGGAAGCTGGGATGTGTCTTCACGGGGGAGTGATTGGTGTGAGAATAGTCAGATTTCTGAGGTGTGGGTTTGGACAAAGTTTGAAAAAAGATGAGTCGTCTGGTCACCTCCACGCGAGTCTGGAAATGAGGGGCAGGAGTGCTGCGGCACGCTGGGACTTGGCCACGCGTGGCAGCATCTCTGTTACACGTTGTGTCTGCCGGCCCAGGCACTCACCCTGCGTACACGCGGAGCACAGAGCTCCAGGATTTCTCTCCTGCTGTCGGTCTCAGAACAAGGAGGAACTGGAGCCCGAGAAACACCTGCACTGCCTCCTGTGAGCCCTCCTTTGCCCCAAAGAACAGTGAGGCCAGGGGCATGACTTCGACTTTGTGAAGGAAATCTCACCCCCCATTCTCGCCATGACCCATAATGCTACGGAACAGCAACATGGCCTTTCAAACATTTTGGTTTCCTTGAATTGACATTTTCTTACGTGATCTAGAACACTTCTGACTCACTGTCGGTCCCTACAAGCTCGGTTTGCTAATATTGTGCAAAACAAGTAGGAAATGTGATATCTGCTGCAAATGACTTCGCCTGGAATTTAATACAGTGTACAGTGACATGAGTTCAGCTCTCAATGTGCTCTGCAGTGCTGAAGAATACTTCAGACGCCTGAATATAGCATTGCAGCAAGTTCTGCTGACAAAAACACGTCGCTATTCTCATATTTAATCTAATACTTCCTCTGTGACAGAAGGCTGCTTTTCCAAGCTGTGAATCCTCCTGGTCTGGAAGATACAAAAATAATACTTTTACTGCAATGAGGTGTCCAAGACCTGCTAATAAATCAATCAGAAATAGTAATTGGATTTTTGTTCTAATACATTTGATCAATGAAGTGGAAAAAATCACTAAGTTTCTGTTTAGAATAAATCATCTTTTCAAAAGCCTGACCTTTCCTATGAGAAGATATTTTATCCTCTCAGAACTTTCTGTGTAGGTGCAGTCCAAGTGTTCCCAATCAATTGCAGTAGTTTTCTAATTTAATAGACCGTCGCTGGGTCAATGTCACATTTATAACCATTGTCTGAAGAGGTTTCTTCCTCTTGTCATCAGAGGAAGAAGTTAACTTCATAATGTTTACATGATTTAACCTTTGAATTTTTGTTGTAGTAACCCTGCACATTTTACTCTGGAAAAATCTGGGAACTTTATTTTGACATCTGAGTATGGAGTATAGGACTAAGGTTGATGAAGCGTTTGATAATTTGGTGCCAATTGATACAATCTTTGTTTGTTCTAGCGGTCTCTTAATTTTAATAAATTGGATAAGAATTTCTAGAGCGTGACTGGTAGAGTGGCTCCATCTGCAATGTATCTTGAACTCCCATCGCCCCGGGTGTCCTGTGTACCCTAAACAACCCCCTAACGAGCACCCGGGGATGCAGTATAGCCAACTTCCCTGCTTTTGTTCTCCTGATTATAGGTTTGCTGCATAGTAATCACAGCTTCTCATCAAAGTTCTAGCAACTTTGAATAGCGGTGGGAAAATTTCTACTGCTGCCCAGTACAGATCACTGGTGGCTTCCTAATGCCAATATATTTGTCTTTGGGAAGAGAAACTTAATACCTATCTTTAATGAATGCCTGCATTACTTTTCCAAATGTAATTAAAAAAACAACAACAACAGAATTTGTTTAACAGTCCTTCCTAGTGTCTGTGTTGTTAACGATTGGAAAAGCTATGGTTTATCGTAGATCTCTGCAACGTTTAACTGTATTCTGTGTTTTTGCTGATGGAGTCCAACAAAGCATGTCACTATACACCCCCATGGCATTCCTTCTACCACAAAGCCACGTGAACGTGATATTACGCGGCAGATGGAATACCACGGCTGTCGCCAAGCACACTAGCTCGGGTTAGCGTGACAAAACATCTTCTGGCTTGGAGCAGGCTGCTGTCCTGCTGATTCAGAGGATGGCTGTGGCCCCAAATAGCTTCAGTCTGTGTTTGCTATCAAGAAATCTGATTGTGGATTTTTTGTGATAAGAAAATATGAGTGAACAGAAAAGCATGTAAAGATACGCAACATGTAGGCAGATGGCCTATGAACTATTCCTACCCCAAGGCAGGGAAAACCCATAATTTGGAGCATTTCAGAGCATAGAAGAAAATCATGGCTATTCATTGTCAGAAAAGCAGACGCTGTTTGAAATTTAAACCAATTCTTCCCCTCTGTTCACCAGCCACCCAAATGCCATTGTCAGACCTAGATGCTTCAGTGATGTAGATGGACAAATAAAACCAAATGAAGAAAAACAAACATTTATGTAGCTGGAAGATGTGGAAGTTCCTGACATCCTGGAAGGAGGAGGGACAGTGTGATACGAAGTGGGGAGCAATCCATCCTTGCAGACAGGATCCAGCTGAGACAGAGGAATTGCCTGCTGCAAGCTGACACACTGCCACCTCAGTAACCGGCTTCCTAAAAGTCTTTCAGTTAACACAAGGTGCCAGATTGTTTTAAACTTGGGGAATTGAGAGTCCTGGTTAATTTATATCTTCCGTTCTCTGTTTCTGAGGGCTGTGGGGTCAAAGTACATAATTTTGACAGAAGGAGAGGAAAAAAAAGCAGTACGATTAATATTCAACACCCACATTCACAGTATTTAATAGCAGACGATCAATGCTAGATGCGTGTGCGAGAGCTGATGTCAAGGACTCATGAATTTAAGCTTTAGAAGGAGAAGGCTTCGTTCAAGCACATGTGTTTAGTTCAGCTTTTTCCTCTGTACTAAAATAGTTGGGAGCAGACAACAACGAGGACTGGCAAGTCTCTCCTTGCTTGAATTAGCACAAAATGAGGGAGAGCAGCTTCCAGCATCCACCTCTTGGGTTTGCACTGAGAATTTAAATCACCCTGAAGCATCATTGGGAAAGAACATAAAGGAAAAATGCTGTTTCTCGTTGTGAACTGTTGCTTTCAGCAACAGCTTTCCATCCTAGAAGGTGTTAGGGGTCAATGTGGGGTGGATACTAATTAGACTGATTAGGGTGGGGACCACACCCATACTCCTCAGGGAATTACCCTAAAAAAGCTGCAGCTGGACAGGAGTGAGATTGTTGTGGCTCCGTCTGCAGTGTTTGTGATGGCTTAAAGGGAGCTGGAGACGCGTGCCTCAGGTTTGAAGTCGTGTGGAGAAGGAATAGACGCTAAAGCAAATTTGGGGGGTCTGTTTTGCTGAGGAGCTGTTGAGTTTCTTGGGGATGGGGGGGAAAAGACTGTGTGCAGTTGGGTGGGCTGAGGTGAGTTACCAGGTTGTATATGAGCAGATTTAGGCACTAGTGGAGAGCTTTTGTGCTTGCTATCCTGATGTGTAGCCAAGAAAAGTATTAAAACCACCTGATATATTAATTGAAAAGCAGTTTGTATTAACAAAGTATGTATGTGAGCTGCTGTATTTCTTATTTAGGTGATTCCAGTAAGTTAACCAAATTGTTTAAAAGGGTCAGAAAGCAGGAGAGAGCTCATACCTATGTTTTTTGGTGCGGACTCCTGAAAGATGAAGCGTAATGATGGTAATTAACTTGAAGTTGCTTGTTCTGCTTTGCTGGAAGGCTGTGTTCTAGGAGAGGCTGTTGCACTGTGTGTGTGTTAATTAATAAATCAGAGCAGAAACAGTTGTAGTCTGCAGCTCTATTACGGAATGTGATTTTATGGGGGACTCAAGATTTGATACCTCTAGCAGCTGCTTTTACTTATGCCTTAAAAGAAAGTTGTAAATGAAGTGTGGAATGCCTCATTCCTGAGTCTTAATGCATAAGGTGTGTTATTCTCTTCCTCAAAGTGGGATGTAGGTGTGACCTCAGTCCCCCGAGTGTGAGCAGACATCTAGCACGGAGTAAGTGACCCCATGGTTGTGGAGGAGTGTATCCATAGCTGCTCCTTGTCCCAGGTCTGTTGGACCTGCCGCAGCTGTGGATCGTAGTCCAGATAATTGGTGCAATGGCTGAAATCTGCTGGAGCTGTGAGAAGGAGAGAAGAGAATCTCCAGGGTCTCTCTCTAAGAACTGAAGTGGCTGAGAAGCTTGCGATGAGCCAAAAGGTACAGCATGAACTCTCTTTGGGGGAAGGGGTGTGTTTTTTGACTTCGCCTCAGATACTTCTTAGAAAATGAACTGCCTCTGTGCAAGCGAGATGTGGAACAACAGAAACCCCCATCTTATTCTCTAGGCTGGCTCTGTCGGCTTTTAAAGCTGCAATACATGTGTCTATGAGCAATTTGCATTTTTCTTGGGCACAATACTGGGTTAAAGACTGTAGTTTTCCTCAGGAATCCATGGATGCCTCCTGTGTCTTGCCATAACTGTAGCAGCCAGCTCTGGACTATGCTTGCTCATAGCTTCAGACGTTTCTATCTGAATCAACGTTTTTGAGTGAAATGTTTCTGTAAATGGCAGCTTTATGGTCAGCAAAAGCGTGGACTGGTCTGCAGGTGTGTTAGTTCAATGCCAGAACTGTGGGAGTTTTGAAAGCTGAGCATTACACTTATCCAGTGTATTTTCAAGCAATTTGAATATGTGAAACTAGGTAGTGCCTCATTGTTTGGTTGTGGTTTTTTTTTTTTGTTTTAAAGTAAAGAAGTCTATTTTAAATTGCTCATTGCTTTTTAGTACCACGTGAACTTTGTCTTGTGGTATGTGTCTGTCCGCTTTGCTAACTTCATCCCCCTTGAAAAGTTTGAATGAAAACATTAAGAAAAATAGGAATGTTCTGCCTTTTATTTAAAGGTGGCAAACATTAATATGCCCTAGGTGTTTGCCGTTGGTAACTGTAAGCTCAGTGTAAATCTGTCTGTAGGGTGCCTTCTCCTACTTTAAGTCTAGAGCAGCGTAATTATCTCATAGTAGTTAGAAAATACAGTGTGAGCTGTGATTCTTTTAATAGACCTTTAGACATTAACTTTATTTCTAACTTCTTAGTCTACTGTTCTATTGTATGTGAAAGGTGCTTGACTTTTTTTCTTTTAGTTTCGAGCCTTACAAACCCCAGAGAACTCATTGCTACCCCTTTTAAGCTTTGCTCAGCTCTGTGATAGAGAGGTGGAATGGGGCTTCATGATTGCAGACAGCAGTCTTAGCAATAAGAAAGCGGAAAGCTGGGGGGTGGGAGGAAGCATCTTTATTTAAAAACATTTTAACTGGAAGGCAGCGGCTGTTCATTACCCTCTTAGTGCATTCCCACTTGCTATAGATCACCAACTCCAGTGTGTACGGCTTTTGCCAAGCCTTTAACCTCGCCTGGTTGTTATAACAACTGCAGATTGTTAGTACATTGTAATTGCTGCTATTTCTTTATAATTTTAAAGACAATAGCTCTTTTGCTACAGCACATGAGCAGTAGCATAAGTATATATTTTAATGAAGTAAAAATTTCAGTGCCATAGTAAGCTGAGGTCAAATTCATTCAAATTCTGCTCTTAACTTGAAAAGGAGGACATCGGGGCCATGAGGTTGTTAGGTATATGTCAGCTCGCTGTGCACTTTCTGTTTTGAGTGTCACCAACCCCAGTGGCACCATGGAAGGCCCGTGGGAGGCTCAGCACTGGGTGACCCAAAGGGTGGCCAGGTTTTGCTATTTGGCCTTGCAACCAGAAAACAGAGCCTGTTTGTTTTGATTAGGAGTATGGATGGGTTAGCTATTAATGCTGAAGGGTGTTATCTTGGATTTATAATGAATAATTGTATGAAAATGCGAGGAGCACCTAAAAAAAAAACCAAACTGAATGCTAGGATTTGTAAGGAAAGGGCCAGAAAACATTATGGTATTAGTGTCCCTGCATCTTGAGTCCTGTCTGTTGTGCTGGTCCCATCATTTAAAGAGGACATTTTGTAAAGAATCTGTCACCGGAAGGTTTTCTCTAAAGAGGAGACCAGACAACGCCTGTCGGGCTTGGGAAGTGACAAGGGAGGAGACATCATGCTGTAATTTTTCCAAGTGTCTTTCTACATGGATCCATGATTTATATTCTCATTGCAGAGGCTTTGCTCAGTAACTGTGGTTTTCCTTACCATTTACAGCATGCAAGTATGTGCTGGTGTGTTCCCATCCTAGATCTTCCAGGCTGCCTTCCTACTGCCATTTACTCTGCTTCTCTTCTCCAGCCTCAGGATTCCCCTAAAAAAAAGCTATTTCCTCTTTCGAGTTTGTAATCCGATGGTTCAATTCCGCCCTGCTGCGTAAGCGAATCTCACCCAGGACGTTACCCAGAAAGAACTGGCAGGATATACCAGTGTTAAATTCAATAAGCCATTGTGTAATTAGTTAAAACTTTTGCATCTGACTGATTGCATTTTACCAAACTTTAAGCTCTTTAACTGGAATGAGTGCCTTGCTGGAAAAAAATCTTGCTTACAGACATTGCATTTGTTACATTAAATTCAAAATTTTATGTAAAGTAATATGGGACTAATGCTCACACAAATGCTTTTGTTCTATGAACTCCTCGCTTTGGATTACCTTCCTGTATGTGAAAAGGATCCGTGCGTCTCTTCACCACCAAATACGTACCAAGAGCTCTATTGTCTGTCTTATTGATAGATAGTGTGTGGTATCCCATCGATATAAACCCAAATACAGGTTGAAGGGCTGCTTCTCCTGCTATAAAATAGGGAAATAAGGGTATGCAAATATATGCAAGATATGCAAATACAGAGGAAATGAAGAACACTGGAAGAGTGGTGGTGGCTCTATGGTAGGTTGCAGCATGTCATACAGCTGTTGCTGCTGGGCTGCCCGGCTCCATTCCTGAGATCTTGTTGGCAGCCACCTTACAGTCTGCGGCGTTGGTACCTTGCGATACCCTGAACCTGTTCAAAAAAACCTTCTGTCTGGAATAGTTCTGAGGAGAATCTGGGAACTCCTCTGGGAAGCTGGCAGCGGACTGCTGAGCTGCAGGCTGGGCTGCAAAGAATTGGCCAACGTGACAAAGTTAATGGGAGAGCTGCACACCCTAAAACGCTCTCAGTCTGGAGTCTGCAAAGCTATATTAAGCTGTGTTCTGCTTCACATACGCTACAGTAAAGAAGAGATCACTGTTGCTTCTGTGAAAATGGAGCCATGACATGGGTGTATTGGAAACTCGTCACCAGCCGCTGCGGAATGCAGCTTCCCACCTCTGCGGAGCGTGCAGAGCTCTCTGCTTTTGTGCTGGTTGCAAAGATATTAGCATCCCACTTCTCCAGGGACTGTCTTTGTCTCTGCTCTCTTATTTTTGCTTTTGGTGCAGCCCTTTTGTGGCCCTTTGTCACACATTTCAGTGTAGATCCAGCCACAAAGTCTTCCTGGTAACATGGTGTTGAGGAAAACCCATTTTCAAAGCTGTAGCTATATATCTTACAGCAAGTACTGTGGTGCAGCAAGCTTCAATTTGTGATTCTCTGGCCACAGTAATAAGAAAGGAAGAAGCAGCAATAAATGGATGAAACGGTAATAATCCTGGTTGCCTCCAAAATGCGAATGAATCTAATTTTTTTTTCCTCTCCATTCTTGATGTGTTTGTGTCTGGCAGTAAATGGTCACTGCTGATAATCACACCTCTTACTGTAGATCAGTTATAAGAAACCTGGACCTGAAAGAAGAGTGATTATCCTGAGCGCTGGGGTGACCTGACTGTGTAACGAGATTGCACTCTTGGCTCTGCCTTCTGCAGAGTTACTAGATTTGTGTGATGTCTTGAGTTATTACACAGACACTAAAGCATTTTTCCACAATTTGAAAACTTTCCTCCTTTAGCATGGCTTGGACGCTTGCAGTGCCCAGGAACAGTTTAGAAATGGTTGCTGAATGGACTTTATCCCCTCTAATTTAGACATTTAGAAGTGATGTGTGTATAATACTTGGGATCCCTTCAGAGAAACATCTCAAATGATTAATTTCATAATCGTGTTTCTTTTTTAAAAAAAAAAAATAGATCCACTGGAAGGTGGGATACATCAGCCTCTGGAGATCTGGTGTTCCCTTTCCGCAAATGTGTTGTTGCACCAGATTATATGAATGTATGATTAGTCCCACGTACCATGTTCTCAAGGGGTTTCCGTTGGGTAAACTCTTTATAAATAATAAAGCCCACTGCCCCCCTTTGAAAGGGCCCCCTTATGCGGAGTCAGGCAGAAACTCCAGGTGCTGCCTGTGAACCCTTGTGAGCGATGGAAAACCTTTCAGGCAGCACAGAGTTTAGAGGGCTATAACAAAGTTTGCTCTGATATGATATGACCCAGCTATGATATATTTGTATTGGAGTTTATGGAGGATGTCCTTCAGTTACACTAATTACTTGTGAAGCTTTTGCTATCAGCTTTTTTGGGTGAAGAGGAGAAGGAAGCTTTTATTAAAGACTTAATTTTTTTATTCTATTCCTACTTTGTAATTATCGACAAACTAAATTCCTCTGAAGGGAGGTGGAAGCGTTAGACTACAGAGAATGAAATAATGGAAATAAATTTTGGTAGTGAAGCTTTGTTGCAGCAAAATGCTCCTTTCCAAATTGTTCAGTAGAGTGTATCTTGAACTGACACGAGGCATGCAGTCTGCTCTGATTTAAGCTCCTAAAATGCCTTTTAAGTGATGCTGATGGGCAACGTGAAAGACAAACAGAATTAATTTTTCCTGCAGAAGAGCTGTAAAATGTTTAAAGCTTTGCTTTACTATTCTTTGTGCTTGAGAAAAAACACTTGTTTGGAAACTCCTTTGTAAGACTCAAAATCAAGTTGCAGATTGGGCTCTGAACTCTGTATTCCTTATCCCAAGGTATTCCTGCGCATGCTTCCTCCTGGCAGAGGCACCTGGTGCTCCTGGGATCCCACTGCCTATCATTTTGTACAGCAAGAGTAAGAGGGAAGAAGCAAATCCTGTTGCTACCACAAATTGTCACCCCTGCACGTGGGGAACTGGCATGTCTGTTGGTTGGAATCCCCTTTTGGTACTGGTGAGAGCTCTGCCTCTGTGGAAAAGAATACAGCCAAAATTTCGTTTCTTGGCTTCACCAAACTATTCTTTTTAAATTCTTCCAAGCTGGAAAGGGCAGTTAGTGTTCTGGTGAAAGGAACCTAGAGATGACTCTTGGCTTGAACCAGACTTACAGGGGAAGAGTGGAAAGGGCTGTGGGAATGAGCTATAGCAAAAGACAAATCCCTACAAGCTGTTTGTGCTGGGGATGGAGGTTTGACATATGCAAATATTTATGTCTTCACAAATCCAAATAAATGTCTCTTCCCTGAGAGAGATTATTTGTTGGTTTCTTCAGTTGGCAGCGGGGGAAAGCTGGGATGTGAAGTGTTACAAGAGCTTTAAAGTACAAGGCTGTAGTGCCCGAGAACATATATCTCAGGGACAAGTAAGAAATATTTTCTGTTGTTCAGAAGGACACACCCTGATAATGTGCAAGGGCTGCAGAAGGAACAACCTTATCGATTGAAGTTAAAGAGTGCGATTTTTGGTGTAGTGAGTGAAAGCAAGAAGTCTTGCTCTTGCAAGAACCAGGCAAAGAACACAAATGTGATCCTATTGAGGAACACTGTGGACACACAGGACAAATACGCAGGTATTCTGCAGAGAGAGACCTGGGAGTCCTCGTGGACAACAAGTTGTCCATGAGCCAGCAATGTACCCTTGTGGCCAAGAAGGCCAATGGTCTCCTGGGGCACATTAAAGAGTGTGGCCAGCAGGTCAAGGGATGTCATTCTCCTGCTCTACTCTGCCCTGGTGAGGCCACATCTGGAGCACTGTGTGCAGTTCTGGGCTCCCCGGTTCAAGAAGGACAGGGAACTGCTGGAGAGAGTCCAGCAGAGGCTACAAAGATGCTCAGGGGACTGGACTATCTCTGCTGAGGAACGGCTGAGAGCCCTGGGGCTGTTCAGCCTGGAGAAGAGAAGGCTGAGAAGGGATCTCATCAATGCTTATCAGTATCTAAAGGGCGGGTGGCAGGAGGATGGGGCCCGACTCTTTTCAGTGGTGCCCAGCGACAGGACAAGGGGCAATGGGCACAGGCTGGAACATGGGGAATTCCCTCTCAACATGAGGAAAAACTTTCCTTTGAGGGTGGCAGGGCACAGGCTGCCCAGAGAGGCTGTGGAGTCTCCTTCTCTGGAGAGATTCCAAACCTGCCTGGACATGTTCCTGTCCAGCCTGATCTGGGTGACCCTGCTTGGGAATGGGGGTTGGACTAGATGATCTCTGAAGGTCCCTTCCAACCCCTGCCGTTCTGGGATTCAAGCATTGAAGCAAAATGGAAAAGTACATGAGGAAAAGAAAACAGGGATCTAAAACCAGGCAGAGTAAGAGTAAAGAGAAGTATCTGGCTGTGCTTCTGTTCTGCACTTGCTGCTGCTTTTGCTCCTTTTAGTTTGGGGCAAACTGAACTTTATTGGACTGAAAGATAGTGGGGCTGCTGCAGATGCCCCCGCGGGCCATTGTGTCTCCTGTAGGTTATGAATGACACGTGGTGGTTCCACCACAGCAGTTGCGTGAGACGGAACAGACCTACCCCAGCCGGCGAGCAGCGGGGCAAGCCGCTGCGGGCTGCGCCGGGCTCTGCTGCGGCACACATCTGTGTGTGCTGGAGATGCTCATGTGAAGCCTTGGCTGGGTTAGCTTGCCCTGTGACTCGGGGCTGGAGGATGCTCCCGGAGACAGAGCTGGAAGGGAATGTGGGCAGCAACCAGGGCTCAGTCACGCTTCGCCAGCAGCTCTGCTGCCTGGGAACCTTCCTTGCAAACACTTTTTCTGCACCTGGATTGTGAACGTTATGAAAAATTATCATGCCAAAGCTGTAGCCATAATGCACTTTCTGACTAGATTTCTTCTCCCCGGTGGCCTCTCGCTTACCTCCTCTTCAAGAACTATAAATCCACAGTCCTTTTAGAGCGATCATTGCTCAAAATTTCTGTCAGCCAAAAAGCATGGTAGTGATTTCTTCAGAAGGTGAAACCTTTCCTTATTAAATAATAGCCCTCAGCTTTCAGATTAGTTTAATTAAACATCACATTCTAAGCCTAATTCAGCTAAAAGCTGTTTCCCAGATGCTATTTAGCTTGAAACTGAAGGGCTATTCTTTTTTTTTCTGATTTTCACAAGAGAAAATTCGATTCTCTATTTCCCTAAAAGCTTGAGGAAGTTCCCGGGCTATTTAAACTAGTTCTGAATTCCAAAGTTCAGGCAATTTCTTTGCCACTCGAAATGGCAGCCCCTTTTTGAGTGTGTTGCTCAAGGAGCGTAAGAAGTCTTGATTATTAAATCAAAATAAGTTTGCTTTTTCAGAAACCCCAATTTGCATTGATATCGCAAGATTGCACTCAACCTGATAACCGGTCCAGACCTGCAGTGAGGCTTTGATCTAAGTGGGTATTAAACTGCATCTGAGCCGTAGAGCTAGAAAGAAGCATGTTTCTGGGGTTTCGAACACTCGTTACCACTTTTTGATTGGTGGTTGGGCAGCGATGGGAAAGTATTTCCATTTCCAGAGTGGTGTTTCTTACCTGTTAATGCAAGCTGGAAAAAAATGTATGAAAAATATGACATTTTCTTGATTTGCTTCTCCAGAAGTGGAAAAGAAACGTTGACGTTAAAAAGCATTTAATGTTAGATTCTGTTAGGGAAGGTATTGATTGACTAATCTTCCCAAATGGAAACTGATGGATGAAAGCATCTCTGGAGAAGCCTGAGGAGTTTTTGATGGAAAAGGCAGTGCTGGCATTCCTCACCACGACCCAAGCAAATGGATTTCAGGGGTTTGTATTTGATAGAGCTCGGATATGTCTTTGCTTGGTGGCTTCCTTTAGAGCGTTTTCAATTCTGCAGTGTTTTAGAAAATCCTGAGAACTTTACAATCAGATTTGAAAGCACAGACCTGGAGTTTCTCAGAAAAATGCTTTAAAACTCTTTTTTTTTCTTAAAAAAAACGTAGTTTTTAGTTAAGATTTGTCCATATCTAAAGGTCTCTTGAAGAAAAATTCTTCTGCTTACGTGAATTTCCCATGAAACCCTGGCAGACTTACTTCGGCTCATCTTGTGGCCTGTGGGGCACAGCCAACACCGCTGTGGTCCAGACCCCAACCCAGCCAAATATAGTCAGAGCTCTGGAGAGAGCAGAACTGGGAGATGAAGGATGCGCTTCTTCCTGGGAGAAGCAAACAGCTTCAGTTTCTTGGAAAAGCACCTACAGTTTCCAGAAGACCAGTATTCATGATTTTGCTCCTGCAGGAAATAAGACATCTTTAAGGCTTTATTCTGATTCAGAGTTCTTTTGAAATAGCAGAATTGCTCTCAGAAAAGAGGTTATCATCTTTGTCTAGGAGCAAATGCTATTTATCTGCACGCTTTATCTCTCTGCTTTTGGAATAGCTTTGAGATGGATATATTACTTGATTTTTAATCTTACTATTATATAAAATATTGCCTTAAAAAAGATAATTTTCCAGTACTGCTTTCTAGTTGATACTTTCCTTAGGCCAGCTTCGTGCTTGTCATAGGACATCAGCCTTGTAAAAACTTATGGTGCCATAAAATGCATCTTCAGACTGTTTGGGCTTTGTAGAGGTAGGCTGTTTAGGATATGGTTTGAGGGAGAATCAGTGGAATAAAGGAATGACTCAATCTGAGGTACAGTTCTTGAGAGAGATTATAAGGGGGGGGGGGGGGGGGGAATGCACAAGAGGGCCTCTATCCTGAAAGTATTCTCTGATTTGCTTTTTAAAAAGAAAAGCTCTAAATGCAAAAAAGATGCAGTTCCTTCTATTAATGCACGTTTCATTCCTTGGTAACTGTTTCCAAGCTGTATTGTTAATGATAAAAATCAAACCAAACCTTATTTTAGCCTTTGAAATTACTTGACAGTTTTTCCTCTCCTGTTTTAAAGCTCGTAGGGGTGGGCTGAGTCGGTCTGGTTAGCGCTTCTTCTGTAGTAACTCCAGTGGCAAGAAGTCTCATGCTGGAGGCAGTGGCCTGAGTGTTCAGGGACTTCTTGATCGTGGCTAAACCTATTACAAAGAGCAGACTCTGAGGAGCAGCAAGCTCTGCCCGTTAACGAACCCAAGCGGTTGAGTCCCTCTGCTCCCCTGTGCTGGTGTCAGTAGCTCACATACGGCAATAAAAGAGTCGGTGGCCGCACAAATTCCCCAATGGTTCAATGGCATGTGTGCACTGAATTTGTGTTATGCTTTGAGAAACCCCTAACAACGTATTGTCATTTCGACAATTATTCTCTCACCCAATGACCCCATCCCACCCAGGAAGGGGAATCGGGGAAAAACAAGGAAACACGACAGCTGAAATATAAATAGATTTAATAGGGTAAAACTAAATAATTAACATTGATAACACTAAAGAGCCAATATTGATCCTGATACCAATATAAAACACCCAAGGACTGTACCCAGCCCGTCCTATCCTTAGAAACCGTGCACTCTCAGCAGGGACAGCCAATGTGGGACACTGCCGGCGCTGCGGCTTCGGGAGGAAGGGGAGGGCTCAGGGCTCCGGCACCGGGGCAGGGAGTTCTCAGGACGGCAGCCGTCACGGGAGAGAGAGAGAACTCAGCAAACTTTCTGATTTCTGTGGAATGTGCCGTCCGTGGTATGGGATAACCCTGTTGGGCAGTGTGGGTCAAGTGCCCGGGTCTCACTCCTCTCACCCCCGCACCCGGCGAGCTCGGAAACACCGAGACCCTGAAACCCGCACACCATGGCTGGCTATGGAGTAAATATTGTCACAGATTCAGGCACTGGAGTCTTCCACAAGTGCAGTTTTCCCAAGCATTAGAAGAGAAATTAGTCCTGGACAGTTTGTAGGGGCTCTTTTTTTCTTTTTCTCTGCCTGCTTCAGCTCCATCTGTGTTCCATGTTGGAAATCTGCAGCTGTATGGATGCTTGCAAAGAATTCCTTGGCGGCATGCTGTCAAACACCAGCCAGGGAAAATTACACTTTGGATGGGGGGATGGTCCCATCTCTCTGAAATTACTTGTTTTCTTGAGTTCGTGGTGCTGAGTTCAGAAGGAGAAAAATTGGTGGCTAGCAGTGGTTCTGCATTGGTTTAATTGAAAAGGTCGCTCAAGAAAATGTCGTTTGATTCTGGTGATTTTTGAATTTAAGTACATCTTTTCTTTTTCCTATTTCCCAAGTGTATGGGAAGCATTTTGAATTTAGTGCCAAAATTACTCTTTTTTTGCTAACACGCAGGCATGCACCTGAAAATGAGGTTTTTGTTATTCTGAAGGGTGAGGTGAGAGTGTGTTGAGCAAAGAGAAACTGTATTTGACTGTGGATGAGTGAATTTGCATCGAAGTTGTTGTACGTCTCTGTTCTTGGAACAAGGTCCCAGTATCGGTCTGACAACATGACATTTGGGCTGCAGACTGGGAAGTGGATTATTTAATGTGATATTCTACTATCCCTTATCAAATCAAACGTGGAATTTTGTACTTCCTGGCTGGCCACCTTCCCTGGGCATAACACTCACCAGAGAAATCAGATTTAAGTAGTTGTCTGTAATGTTTTTTTCTCTCCTGTGTAATGGTGAAGATTAATTGACAATCTTCTGTCCCATTGGGGACACTTCACCACTGCCTTTGGGTGTATTCTGGGACATCAGTGGTGATTTCGGGACACAGGGACAGGGGGAAATCTTTAAACAACCTGGAGTTCTGCTGAAAACTCCTCAGTGCATCAAACTGCTGAGGCTTAAACTGATACCAACTTTTTATCATGGCGTTTGTTTTCCTTAGTGTGGAAAATATAAAACCAAGGAGGCAAAGTCGGGAGGCACAAATACGATGCTAAGTATATTAATACCTTCTATAGAAGCAGTTTTCCTTCTTCAGGATTAATTTTGCTGAGAAATAAATGTGAAGCACTTGTGAAATGAGTCATTCAATTTGCCCATGCTAAATTAGTTGGTTAAACATGGGAAAATGCATTTTATGTTTACTGATGTAACTGTAGCTATGAAGACTTTTGCTAACGAATTCTTAATGACATTACTGGTAGCTAATTTGGGTAACATTTCTGTGTGTGACTTAGAATCACAGAATTGTCTTGGTTGGAAGAGAGCTTTAAGATCATCAAGTCCAACAATCAACCCAACACTGCCCAAACCACCACTAAACCGCGTCCCTCAGCACCACATCTGCCCCTCTGTTAAACACCTCCAGGGATGGCGACCCCAGCACTGCCCTGGGCAGCCTGTGCCAGTGCTTCTTTTGCAAATGAGGCACCACAAAAACCCACAGCAGAAGACCATTGTCAGGTGCCACCAAAACCAACCCTTGTCTGAGCCGGGCTGGCAGCCTGCCAAGGTCTTTTCCTGGGTTATAAAAAGGCTGTGGAAACAAGCCACGGTGTGCACCCACCACCGAAGAAATTGAAGACTGAGGGCCAACGAGACATCACTGGATCCGTGGTGGTGACTATCCTTTGCTTATCTTTCTGAATGCTTGCTTCGTTTCCTTCTAATATTTCCTGCCTGTCCTATCACTCCATTCCTCTGTACCTGTTCAGTAAAAACGGCCTGACTGGCGGCATTTGACCTCATTTGAGTCTCAGTCTCACTCTTGGGCTCATTAGTAACCTCCCCCAAGCCTGAAATCGGACTGGGGCTTGTCAGCTGGGAAACCCTTTCTGTGAAGAACTTTTTCCTAATATCCAATCTAAACCTCCCCTGGTGCAACTCGAGGCCGTTTCCCCTTGTCCCATCGCCTGTTCCCTGGGAGCAGAGCCCGACCTCCCCCTCGCTGCACCCTCCTTTCAGGAGCTGTAGAGAGCGAGAAGGTCTCCCCTCAGCCTCCTCATCTCCAGGCTGAACACCCCCAGTTCCCTCAGCTGCTTCTCGTGAGTCTTGTGCTCCAGAGCCCTCACCAGCTCTGTTGCCCTTCTCTGGACACGTTCCAGTGCCTCAATGTTGTGAAGGGCCCGACGTTTCTATATGCGTCTCTGGTGGGGAGGGAGATGAAAGCCTGATTGTGCAGGACCTTCGTTGCTTCGTTACTTTTTTGAATGGATTGAGGAATATACTCAACTTTGATTCAAAATTTCCCAGTTCTGCTGATTAACCCTAATGTGCTTTCAGTAGGCTGCCGCTGAAATGTTACTCGTTGGGATTATTTAGAGGTGCCCGACTCATTCTTGCTTCCCAGGCAAAAGTGGCCACTTGCACAGAAGTCCAGCATAACTGTTTATATATAGTTTTCTCTCTTCTGCCCTGATCATCAGTGTTAAAGAGGCCCTCCCAACGTACGGAGTATGCAGACCATTGCTGCAGAAGGTCAAGGTTTTGTTGCTCTTTGCACTTTGGTACTGAAGAACTTGATGGAGAGGAAAAGATCAAAGAGGGCAATAATGCTGCTGTAGTTTTTTCCCTTTCCTGCTCTGGAAGAAAGGGCATCCAAGATGCTTTTCTTCTGGCTTTGGAGTCACAGAGGCAAGGCGATCTGAGCTGATAATTGATTTTTCTAGAGTACAGAAGGCCAAGCAGTGACTCATGGGCTAAATCCTGTTTTGCAATGCAGCCTTCTGACCTGAGAGAATGACAAATGGCTGTGTGACTTACCAGCTCCTCAGCACGGAGATGTAATGTTGCTGCTGGCCCAGAACGTTTCCCAGTGCTTCTGCTCCCGAAAGGAGTGGGGTCCGGGCGTGGGTGAGCACCAGGCTTTCTGGGGTGGTTGACAGCTACTGTGGCATGGAAATAAGCTGTGCTGGCATTGCTGCAAGTTTTAGTGCAGGTCGTAGGTCCTCTAAGGACCTCACCAATCACTGCACTCACTTGTGCAGTCAAGAACAAAATTAAAACAAAAATGTTATCAAAGTATTAGTATTTAAAGGGATTGCACATAAAAATCACTGACACACAGAAAAAGAAGCAACAAAGCCAACCATAGCCTGGGCTGCATCAGAAGTGTGTCCAGCAGGTCAAGGAAGGGGATTGTGCCCCTCTCTTCTGCTCTGGTGAGACCCCACCTGGAATACTGCCTCCAGCTCTGGAGCCCACAACATCAGAAGGATATGAACCTGTTGGAGCAGGGCCAGAGGAGGGCCCGGAGATGCTGTGAGGACTGGAGCCCCTCTGCTGGGAGGACAGGCTGGGAGAGGGGGGGTGTTCAGCCTGGAGAAGAGAAGGCTCCGGGGAGGCCTTATTGCAGCCTTCCAGTGTCTGAAGGGGGCCTACAGGAAAGCTGCGGAGGGACTTTTTACAAGGGCATGTAGGGATAGGACGAGGGGTAATGGCTTCAAATGGAAAGAGGCGAGATTTAGAATAGATATCAGGAAGAAATTCTTGACTGTGAGGGTGGTGAGCCCCTGGCGCAGGCTGCTGCGAGAAGCTGTGGCTGCCCCATCCCTGGAGGTGTTCAAGGCCAGGTTGGACGGGGCTTGGAGCACCCTGGGCTGGTGGGAGGTGTCCCTGCCCAGGGCAGGGGGGTGGACGAGACGATCTTCAAGGTCCCTTCCAACCCAAACCATTCTATGATTCTATGAATATGTTTAAAACAATGACAAAACCAACATGCTGGTACCTACAATGACCAACTGTGCAGGAAGGTCAAAAATAAAAGGCGCTGCAGGAGTTGCAGGTGTACCCAAAGCGAAGGAGCCTGCCATGGAGAGGAAGGAGGCATGTAGTAGCTGGGCCAGCATAGAATCATAGAATGGTTTAGGTTGGAAGGGACCTTGAAGATCATCGAGTTCCAACCCCCCTGCCCTGGGCAGGGACACCTCCCACCAGACCAGGTTGCCCAAGGCCACGTCCAGCCTGGCCTTGAACACCTCCAGGGATGGGGCTTCAACAACCTCTCTGGGCAACCTGTTCCAGTGCCTCACCACCCTTAAAGTGAAAAACTTCTTCCAAATGTTTAATCTAAACCTGCTCTCTTCCAGCTGAAAGCCGTTCCCCCTCGTCCTATCACTACATGCCCCAGTAAAAAGTCCTTCCCCAGCTCTCCTGTAGGCCCCCTTTAGGTACTGGAAGGCCGCAATAAGATCTCCCCAGAGCCTTCTCTTCTCCAGGCTGAACAGCCCCAACTCTCTCAGCCTCTCCTCATAGCAGAGGTGCTCCAGCCCTCTGATCATCCTTGTGGCTCTCCTCTGGACAAAAACTAGAAAACTGCTGGAATTGAGTTGTCTGCATGTGCCCGAGTTTACAAGCTGAGGCAACAAAGCTAAAATAAGCTCTGTTTGTTATGAATCATTATTGACTAAATGATTTATAGTGCAAGTAGATTCTAGAAGTGACTGCAAATGCAGGTGATTTTATATTGCCTTTCTCGCTGATTGGAATAAGGTCACTTTGACTCCATGTGACGCTGGTTTGGATTAATTACAAACTTTCCATATGGCTCTCCATCCTTGAGACACGTAGCCTGGTAAGACTTTTGGAGGTGGCATGATTGATACCAAAGAATAACAAAGTTAATAACATCTTTTTCACTTCCTTCAACAAAATCACACCTTTCCTCGTTCTTCCGCTTGACTACGGCATGCAGATGGCCTGGAGTTTGGGAGAAAAATTTCAGAGCTGAGGACCATCTAGAATAATTATTCTAAAATGTGGTGGTGTTGCTGTGTATCACTGTGGTTGTTGGGCACATGACGGTGGTCTTGTTACAGGCAACCAGAAGGATCATGGAATTGGTGCAGCAGGCTGTCAGCACCCTCATACATCTGAGTAGCTCCTCTCTTCTTCAGGCCACCTCCGTCTCCCGACCACAGCAGTATTCCATGAGCAGGGGAGTTTGTGTCCCCTTTTTGATTTTGCGACCTCACAAGGGGAAAGGAGTAGGCCCTTGTCTCTGTTCCCGACAACAAAATAAAATCAGCATTTTTTGAGATGACTGGAAAAAATAAAACAGTGCACTCTCCTAAAGGACTTTTTTGCAATGCTTCTGTTAAGTATTGTAGACTCACGATATTTCATTGTATTATTTCATTTCCAAAATAAAACTGTTGCTTTTTCAGGTTGGGTTTGCTGTTTGTTAGATGAAGAATGTTTAGCATCGATGCACCAAAAAATCCATGTGAGCCATCCAAGGCATCAGAATTTCTAGAAAGGAAAAGGATTACTAATTGTGGATTTCTCCCAACCTACGGAAAATTCTATTTTTGAATGTATTCAACATAATTGCTCATTATGTAAGTATGTTAAAATGTACAACACCCTTACCCTGTCGTCTTTCATTGAATGTCATGCTGTGAATTACAAATCTGTTAATGTAGATGTAGAACTTACACTTTCCGAACGCAAAGATCTATTTTCTCTTCCAAGTCTTTTATAAGCCCATCTGTGATTGCTAGCTTGTAAGAAGTGGATAGGAGCAATACGCGCTTCCGTGCAGGTTGTACATAAACTCTGTGCTCTTTCTAACTACTGTAACATGCAGTTTGTCAGCTTTAGAATGCCAACCAATTTTTTTGTCTTAAGTTATGATAATTTATGCAGTATTTATGTACTGAAGCTTTTCCATAACTGCTTTCTGACTAAGAAACCATTAGGAGCCCAAATTATAAAAATCGTAATTAACTGGGTATGTGGTAGAGCTGTCTAGCAGCGATCTCTTTATGCAAAAGATGTGGTCTGCCTTACAAATGAGGATTTAATCATCAGCTCTATGCCAGATTAGTACAGGGCAGAGAATCTATCACTACAGGTTAATCAGGCATAATGGGGGCTTTTTGACAATGAAACTGTCTCAGCAAGAAGTGTAGTGCAGTGCTACCACAGGGATTAAGACAGCAGAAACCCAGGTGTGAAGCAAAGGAGTACTGGGGTGATGGAGAGCTCGGCAATTCATCCCTTTTCTGGAACAAAACAGGGTTTGTTAGCTGCACTGGGACTGGTGCCTTGTGTGACCTACTTGTGCCACAAGTGTTGTCAAGCAGGTCCTGACATCGAACTGCTCAGCAACCAGCGCTTGCAGAGAAACTGTGGCACTTTGAGTTTTTGTGTGTGAGATTTTTATTTTTCTCTTCTTTTCTCTTGCTTAGCAGGACAGAATCATAGAATGGTTTGGGTTGGAAGGGACCTTAAAGACCATCTTGTTCTACCCCCCTGCCCTGGGCAGGAACACCTCCCACCAGCCCAGGGTGCTCCAAGCCCCGTCCAACCCGGCCTTGGACACCTCCAGGGATGGGGCAGCCACAGCTTCTCGGGGCAGCCTGCGCCAGGGGCTCACCGCCCTCACAGGGAAAAACTTCTTCCCAATATCTCATCTAAATCTCCCCTCTTCCAGTTTGAAGCCATTACCCCTCACCTATCACTACACACCCTTGTAAAACGTCCCTCCCCAGCTCTCCTGGAGCCCCTTTAGGCACTGAAAGGGGCTTTAAGGTCTCCCCGGAGCCTTCTCTTCTCCAGGCTGAACACCCCCCCCCTCTCCCCCCCCCCCCCCCCAGCCTGTCCTCCCAGCAGAGGGGCTCAGCCCTCGCAGCATCTTGGTGGCCTCCTCTGGCCCCGCTCCAACAGGTCCATATCCTTCTTGTGCTGGGCACCCCAGAGCTGGACGTAGTACTCCAGGTGGGGTCTCCCCAGAGCGCAGCAGAGGGGCACAATCCCCTCCCTCGCCCTGCTGGCCACGCTGCTGGGGATGCAGCCCAGGATGCGGTTGGCCTTCTGGGCTGTGAGCGCACACTGCTGGCTCATGTTGAGCTTCTCATCCACTGACATTCCCAAAACAATCTGTCTTTTCAGAGTGAGGTTGATGCTGTTTATCCGTGTGGGGCGGCCAGTTCAGCTAGGACACCGCTGGAGAAGGCCCCAAGGGATTCTAGCAAGGTTAGACCATGTTCTCTTTGAGCCCGTCCATGGGTACAAACGTAGTGCTTCTGCCAGCTGATATTTATTTTTTGTCTTTTCCACTTTTGCCAAGTGACAAAGTTGAAATGATCCTATGGATTGTCTTGGATTTATGAAAGTCAAAGTACAGGCAGAGTTTTAAAGCAAAAGATGGTTTAGGCTGTGTCGCTGCTATTACACACAGTCCAGCATGTGTGTGTCTTGGGGAAGACCAATGCACACAGCAGTACCCAAAGCTGTCTGAAATTATGCTGGTTTGTTAGTTTGAGGCTTCTTTTTTTTCCCTGTAGGACAGAACTGTGTGTGTCAAATGAGGTGTGCAACAGCATCTGTGTTGTAAACTGG
The DNA here is from genome assembly GCA_017639485.1 of Pluvialis apricaria. NCBI lineage: Eukaryota > Metazoa > Chordata > Aves > Charadriiformes > Charadriidae > Pluvialis > Pluvialis apricaria. Next base: position 24,651,579 of record CM030017.1, on the reverse strand, counting down.
ACGAAGTCTGACATGCTGGTCTGGGACATAAATTGCTCTTACCTGGTTGAGTACTGGGGAAGCTAAATGACTTAGAAGCTGTGATGATTTAGGCTTGTGAAGACGGAATGAGTAAATAACTCTGGTCTGAGGCACATTTGTGCCTGGGACAGAGGTAGAGAGCAAAGCCCAGCTTTGCATGAGCTTCCTCAGATGGGGCGATGAGCAAGACCCATTGATGGACTTCCTGGGGTGACAACTGTTTAGGGCCCCAGGGAGAATGGGAAGCAAGTAAATTCTCTGCTGGAAACTTCTCCTGGACTTTGGGGGAAGTCCTTTGTGCTGCAGCTCCTTTGGGACACGAGGAGTGTGGAGCCCTGCCATGCAAGGAGGTCGCTCCGAGGATACTTGGGTGAGCTGCTGCAAAGTCATGTTAAAATATTCCTTGGCATCCTGGCCTGTATCAGGAACAGTGTGGTGAGCAGGGCTAGGGAACAGATCATCCCCCTGTACTCAGCACTGGTGAGACCCCACCTCGAGTACTGCGTTCAGTTTTTGGCCCCTCACTACAAGAAGGACATTGAGGTGTTGGAGCGTGTCCAGAGAAGGGCTACAAGGCTGGTGAGGGGTCTGGAGGACAAATCTTACAAGGAACGACTGAGGGAACTGGGGTTGTTTAGCCTGGAGAAGAGGAGGCTGAGGGGAGACCTTATCACCCTCTACAACTACCTGAAAGGAGGTTGTAGAGAGGTGGGGGCTGACCTCTTCTCCCGGGTGACAAGTGATAGGACGGGAGGAAATGGATTTAAGTTATGTCAGGGGAGGTTTAGACTGGATATTAGGAAACATTTTTTCATGGAAAGGGTTATTAAACATTGGAATAGGCTGCCCAGGGAGGGGGTGGATTCACCATCCCTGGAGATGTTTAAAAAAAAAAGGGTAGATGTGGTACTTGGGGGCATGGTTTAGAAGTGGTTTTGTCAGAGTAGGTTAATGGTTGGACTTGATGATCTTAAAGGTCCTTTCCAACCTCAACGATTCTATGACATGAACGATGAGTCTTTGCCAGGCTCTGTCTTGATTCACTGGCTGGCTTGGCCATGGCTCTGTATGTAGTTGCTCCTAAGAGTGTCCTTGCAACTCTTTGTGAAACTAAAAGTATAGTTTTATATTTTATATATATATATTCTGCTTTTTAAATACGTATAAATCTTATCAAGAAGGATGAAGCAAAGCTTCCCTGAAATATTTTCTGGCTTAAGAAGAATCTCAATAGAAAATGTGACTTTTCTGTGTGTCTCACTGAAATTGAGTGTTTTGGTTTTTGATCAGGATGCTTTTTCACCTTTTGGTTGTGTCTCCTCTTGCAGCTTGAGCTAAAATTTGTTTTTGGTGGAGCTTTCTGGTGTCCAATCTTGCAGAGAAGGAGCAATGCCCAAGAGTCAGGCTCTCCTTCTGACTTACCAAGATGTCCCGAGTGCAATACTTCTCATGACACACACAACCCAGCAAACTGACTCATCTTCTATCAAATAGATGGAAGTCACGAAACTAAGTATCTTCAGTGCAGCTACATGAAAATATTGGAATGACAAATATGCTTTTGCAGAAAGCTCAAGTTGGGTGGTTCCAGAGCACTTGCTCGACCTGCCAGCTGGCAGAAGAGCTGCGTTTCTTCCCCAGCCTCTCCATCTGAATGCCAGAGGTCTCTTGTTGCCTATCATGGTTCTAATTTTGCTGGGGAAAAAAAATGAAAAATCTGTGTCAATGATGCCATAGCCTAAACTATTATGGACTGTAGGGTTTATTAGCGTGGGTTGCCATAGATAATAATAGTATCTTGCCACTTTTCCTCTGTGCTGTGTGAGATTGCTGTCAGATTCTAAAGACTGGTGCTCGCCAGGGGTTAGCAAAGAAAATTAACTCGGTGTGGGGTAAGTGAGGTAAAGATGAGCTTAGGATGCATTTTACTTGAACATTTCACCAAACTTTGGTTAAACCTTTGTAAGGATTAAAAAGACCTGTTCCAGACCACGTCCTGTCTGTCTGTCCATCCATCCAGCAGTAGCTCTTCTCATCTGTGGGAGCAGTATTTGCTCTGCCTTCACCCCAAAAAATTCACAAATGGTTGAAGTGTTGACGGGTTTCTGTTCCTCCTGATCTTTTTTGTGGTTTTTTTTTTTTTTTTTTTTTTTTTTTTAAAAAAAAATAAAATGAACTCCTGAGCTCTGCATTACAACCTGTCAGTGGGCCTGTCTTCAGAAGCTATTTTAAATTGTGCATCTATTTTAGCGTCGTTTCCTAAGGCAATTAAATCTTATTCAGGCACACTGTCAGTCTGTCCCTCTGTGTTCACCTGATAACTTTTTAACCCCTTGTCAGCTTTGGGTAAAATCTGACAGATAGATACCTAACTTATGGAATTCCTCCAGATTTTATGAAAACAGATGGCTAATTAAAGGAAAGCAACCCAATTAGTGTCCGGAAGGGAAATGTTTCATCACGTGCTTAGCCTTTGAGTTCTTCAGAGAATTTACATGAAAGAAATACAAATATCCCAAATATAACAAAGCTTTAGCTGGTGCTAGCAATGTGTTACACATCAGGGAGTCCAGCCACAAGGCACAAACCTACTGGCATCGTTAGCCCTGCAGCTCGTGCTTTCTTGTTTCCATTAACTATTTTAACGAAAACAAACAAAGCTATTTAGGAAGTTGATTTAAGGTTTGCGTTTCCACACCAGCTGTTTCTTTTACGCCATCATTTTTGTGTTATTGTAGTAAAAATAAGCTTGTATAAAGAAGTGAGGGAACTAGTGTTGTGAACCGGCTTGTTCAGTTTGGGATGGATTTTCTCGCTGTGAGTGTGCGTGGCAGGGGGCAGAGAGCCGTTGTCCCAGGCTTGGAATTGGTCTGGGGGTGAATTCGGCTTTGACCCGGCTTTGAGCAAGGGGTTGGGCTAGATGGCCTCCTGACATCCCTTCCCAACTTACTTCTGCTATGGATTATAGCTTAATTATTATTATTTTTTTTTAAAATCATCATTAGCCATTATAATCCCTACCTTCTTGTTGCATCTCTCCCTTTTTCTTTTTCTCCCTGACCTAATAAAAAAAAATCAGCCTGTGTTTTTATCCCTTCCAACTCCCCCCCCACACAACCAGCGCTGTGCAGCATCCCTGCTCTCCCAGATGACTTCCGCGAAACTTGTGCAGTGAGCCTACTGCAATTCAAAGGCCTTTGAAGGCTCCATAAAATTGCACGGTATCATTTGTGATACAGTTGC